>OY723396.1:26931250-27586164 GCA_963210295.1 Ophion ellenae | reverse complement strand
TCTCTTTTTCCATCTCTTCCGTGCACATGCTCACAGATTTTTGTCTCTGACACCAAAGTAGTGGTGTACTGAAACTCTTACCAAGTTCAGATTTCTTTGGTATATGTACAGGGTGGTCGTGTTAATAATGAATAATCTGCAACTGTCGATGGGTCAGATCGTGCCATTTATACAAATAATATGAATCGACAATAACTAAGCAACTTTTTGAAGCAATTGGCACGATATGCGTCGTAGATTTTTTTTACACAGTAGACTATCAAAGTCAGATGTTCCAATTGGTTTGTATGGAAATTGTACATAAGATCTTTTTTCATAAAGTTTCCTTGACATTTAAGGTTAAAAGAAGACTTTTCTATATAAAACAAATAATCAAAATACTTCTTTTAAACCGGGTAAAAAAGTTATCATTTGTAGAAATGGCATGCAAAAAACCAAAAGCAGATGATTTTTATCTCTAAAACCGTGGGACTTTTACGAAACTGAAGTTCCGGAATATAGTAGGACATGATCTGACCTATCGACAGTTGCAGGATTATCCATTCATAACAGGACACCCCTGTATATAGCTAACCACACATGGTATACATAGAAAAGCCCTATGAATACACAAATGCATGCGGTACATCTGTTGCCCCGTGGCATTAAATTGATGACTTCGATTTTCACAGCAATTAGCGAGATTCACGAACCATAAGCAAATTTGTATGAACTTTGCACTTCATGAAAATGACTGCACACGGGATGATGAGCTCGTGTGCGGTCATTTTGCAGGTTGTAACTACTTTCTATTTTGATGACGATTGATGTCGTTTGTGGTGTTCCAGTGGTACATTGATATGGCAGGCAATTTTCAATTATATAAATAGGCAGTGTACGTTAAAGCATAAACGGCAAAGGAAACTTACGAATAAAATTTAAAGCGTTTTTCTTAGATAGAAAGATAGAACGCTAGGCTAGAAATGACAATTCGTTGTACAATTCATACACATTGGAATAAATTAATTCTGTACTTCACTTTCTGCATTCCATCTTTAAAGGGCCCCGGGCGATGAACGAGGGAAAGATTGAGAAATAGAGAGGATAGTAAATTGTGGAGGACTACTCGCGCGACTACGGAAGTGATATTGAGTAGTCAGAAGCGACTCGAGTCCTGCTACTACGCTACGTCGCGTGGCCTGGAAGAGAGGCGTGCCGCGAATCTCTTTTCATCGATCTGATGACCAGCGTACTGAATACACACATCACAGAGAAAAAACCAGAATGAGGGACGGAGCCGCACTCGCTGTAGCCCTCGGTACAAAGCTTTATCTACTTTCATTCGTTCGATGTTCGATATAAGTGGATAGGATTTATGGCGTACAAAAGAGAGAGATGGTCCAAGAGGGAGAGCATAAGGGAGGGAGAGAAATAGAAAAGGCTCTTGATCGGACGTAGTACATCTTCGTTTAAGGAGTTTCGGGACAGGTGACGAAATGTCACCATTTGATTCAAATTTATACAGTAAATTTTCCTGTCATATGCACCCTCCAAATTTTGAATCGATCGTCGACACCGTTTCCAAAAAATGTACGATTGAATAAAACACTTTTCAATATAGATACCTACGCTCATCGCTGAATGGCAGTTTGACGCATGAATTAGTGTGAAAAAGTGTTGAAAAATTTTACGAAAAAATCTACAGATATCACACAAAGTGCAAGTATTTCATGGCGTAGAAAATGTAATCAGACTTTTCGCGTAATAAAAAACAGGTACATGGCAAATAATGGAGTTTTTTTTATTTTTCAAAAAAAATGATTACATTGAGGTAATATAATTAAAAAAATTAATAACAAGATTAGAATTGGATGGGGAGAGGGCATTTTTCAACCGATCACAGGCACTCAGCATGTCGCAGCCCCCCAGCTATAGGATGTTGTGTTCCACACATAACCTCCATGTTTGTACCTTATATTAAAATGAAAAACATCCAAGTAGAACTCGGAAAGATGCCACGATTTTGCATTTTTAAAAATATGTAGTATCATAAATATTGCGTTAAAATGTTCTAAGGAAATTCGAAAAATGCTAGAAGTTACGGAGATTTTACTGAAGCGGTGCGGAGCAGCCCGAGTTCGAGCGCAGCTGGGCGCCCACTATTGTAGCGCGCTGAGGCATTACAAATTCTGTGAAACAATGGACTGAACTCAAGGGAGCAGCAGATTACGAAGAGTTTCGGCAGCAGCATGCACCCAATTGCCAGATCAATCACGAAGGGTCGTCTGGAAAGATGGAGGTAGGTGAAATGTGTCAGATGCTTCAACGATCGGAAGAAAAATACGACCCAGTACGTCAATTACATAGGCGATGGAGGCTTCGACTTTTTCAGCGTTTGTTGACAACCATTGTTTTTTTGAAATAACAATACCAAAAACACAATGTATTGGACATGTTGCGAAATGAATTGACGTAAAACGTCGAAATTGGAGGCAAGTCACTACAGCACTTGTTTGAAAGGACAAATTAAAAGGGAAATGAATGTTTAACTCACTAGTTATGATGAACGTAATGAAGGACTTTTGGTATAGCTACTTTTGATCATTTACAATCAATTAATCAGAAGCTGCAACGCGACTTGTGTCTGAGTGGAAAAAAATCTTGGTATAAGTAGCAAAAGCAATAGCTTTCTCACCAGCGCTTCATCCAGATGTAAAAGCTACTGAGCTGATGGACAAGGATTCATCGTCAAACAGCCTTATAGAAAAATGCGTGCAAGGTTCTACTCAGAACAATAATAAGGGCTTCAACAATGCCTTTTGGCACAGACCACCTGAAGTCATCCACAGCGGCTGCTATATATGAAAATTGCTTTTTACATAGCAACATGAACATTCAATGCAGGAAACACATCATACCTGCTAGTCATGAAGTGCTTGAACAATCAAAATGGACAAATAGTCAACAATTCGAGTTCCAAGCCGGCAATGCAGCACAGGTAGGAAGAACTCTTCGTAAACAATTACGAGCAGCTGATCCTGATAACCACTTTACCAAAAAAAAACATAAATGTACAAAAAGTGCATTATTTACATGAATCCATCAGTCATAAATCGACAGCAAACTTCAAGTAGCCACGATTTTGGATTTTTTTTTACAATTTCTTTCGGTTCGTAGCTGCCTAGTATATCAACGAGTAGGAATTCAATGCGTAGTTGTTCGAGATGACTTGACAACCCAAAATGGTGAATAACATTTTTAAAAATCGACTTAACGGTGACACCAACAAATGATGTTGAGTGTTGATAATTTCGTATTAAAAAATTCCGAAAAATACTAGAATGACAGCTCTTATTAACAGATTAAACAAAAAACACTAACTTCCCGCGAAACAATTGTTTTGCATGGAATCCAACTTTTGGATGGAATGTCCTCTGCTTTATCCAGCCACAGAAATTGACCCAATAAATAATTATGCCTGCTACCACAGGCTGCAAATAAAGAAGTATCAGGACCATTCCAGTGTAATATTTTTTGAAAATCGTTTTTTTTCCATTTTCCAAAAATATGGACTTCCATGCTGTTAAGTTTTGGTCGCGAAATTCGAAATATTTCGGTCGCAACAGCTATTTTCAGAAAAAGGGATTCGATCAGCTGCGTGAGACCTAGCGCGTATGGACGCGTTTTTCTCGAAACGTCGTTTTTCAAAAAGGTGGAAGATTTTTAACGAAGAATTTTTAATGTTTGCGTTCCATATTTTACCGCATCATTCTTCAAGTGATTCCTCAACGTCGTACGGAAAGGTTTTTTTACTTGAAAGTTCCGCCTTTTTTAAATCGAAAAACTCGAAAAAAACGCCCAATTCGACACTTGATTTTGCAAAGGTCAAGATTTTGTTATTTTTTAACGAAAAAAAAACCTTCGTACCCCTCTACAGTTGTTGTATTGACTAATAATCTTTTTGGTTTTTTTCTTTTAGACCATTTTTGGAGGCGTAGGACTTTCCAGTGTCAGGCTGTATTTTTTTGGCATCATTTTGCAGTGGCAAAGAAAATTATATTAAAAATAAAACTAAAACATTAAAACAATATTTTTATGTACAACATAAGTCATGCGAATAATAAAAAAAAAATTGGCCTCATCATCGCGATTTTTTTTTTAATCATGAAAATCAGCAATTTTCGAGCCAGTCACACTGAAATGATTCCTTAAGGGGTTAGGCCACAGTAACGGGTATAAAATCATGTGCGCATTTAACAATTTTTTCCGTATGAAAAAGTGATTTACTCATAAAATTAATTACACATCTATTTAGTATAAATATCAAGCTGTTATAAAATATATATATTTTTCTTCGATGTACAAAATGGCCGACTACTAATATTTTCTTTTGCTATCTTTTTTTAGACGCTCCGCGGCGTGACATTTAGTATCCACAATATTTTACCTAGAACAAAAAACAAAAATTCTCGTCAATCTACATTAGAATACCTAGACAAGTACGGACGGAATTTAAAAAATATGATTTCAATCAAAAGTTGTAGGTATTTGAATTGAGTTGTAGGTATTTGAATGAATTTTCAGTGAAAAATTTCGTATGAAACTGCTCATAAAATGAAAAGTTTCCGATTAATCAGAAATTCCGTACGTACTTCTCTGCGAAACGCAATTAGGAACATAACTTTTAAATTTGAATTAAATCAAGTGAAAATTGTTGGTGTTAAAGTTTTAGGTACTATATGGCCGTGCCTGAGGTGGGCTTACGTTATACGCTCAAAGTCGGTGAAAAAAGAATGTCTCGCTATAAATCGAATAGTAACTTATTCTTATCATGTTAAAACACCGTTTTAGCGAGAAAAAAAATCGATTTTTTGAAAACTCTACTGTGGCCTTACCCCTTAAGACGAACGTGCAGTGGGCCATACCGAAAAGATCAGATTGGTCGAGGCGACGCTACTGGGAACATTTATCATCATGAAGTATCACTATTACGCAAACGCTTTTTGTGCCACTCTGCATAGGCATTCGGACTCGGGCACTCTAGTCAGCATGTTCTCGATGCCTGTTTCGCGCGGTAACTCAATCTAAATCGTAAACTACCGTCAATTAGGCACTGACGCGAAAGATCGGTAATAGCCGCGTTGCACGAACGAGAAATGATGTTCCATACGGTTATTTTGATTTGCTATGAGGCTGTATCGTGGGGGCAAATTTTAAAGAGAGAGTGAGGGCGGGGGTCCGCACTGCGTAGCTTCGTTGCTCTTCCTCGCGTCATACCGGGGAAAAGGGTGACTCGCTATTACGGATTTTGAGTGACAGATGCTCGCCCCCCCCAGTCGGAAGATTAAAACAAGTAATCAAAGCTCACTCCTGGTAGTAGCCCAGAGACTTCTTCCCCGACCCGTTCGCGGATGGATGTGTATGGATGCACGCTACTCACCCCAATAACCCCCCCAACGGAACAGTGCGACTGTTTTTTCTCCTCCAGTCGGATCTCCTTGTACAAGTTGTACGGTACACCACATCGACTCATTTCCTCTCCTACACTCCTCTTTCATGAAAGTGCTACGCGGCATCTACCCCCCTTTCTTTTTTCTCGTCTCCCTCGTTATCGTCGTTGCCGTTTTATTTTCCTTGTCTTCGTTATTGCAGCGATGGTCCTCAATCGAGGCTTCTTCTCGTACCCCTTACATATGCGCCTACCTTTGTGCAGCGAGAAAAAGGTTTGGTAATTATCCCTCGATTTAGTGTGGTGAGCGACGAATATTGTGGAACTTTTGGATTCATATCTCAACACGTACAGTTCAGTACGATTAATAGAGTCACTGTGCCCTCAATGATGTTGAGAATTATATACTTCAAATCGCATTCTAGAAAATCAAATCTAGAAAATTTGACTACTTATTTAACTCATTCTAGAAAATTAAATCTATAAAATTTAAAAGGCATCCATGTCAACGCGTACTCTTTCCACAGTTAGTTGGTTTACTTTCTTTCGACACTACAACGGTACATGGAAACACGATTTAGAGACTTTGAGGAGGTTATCCATTGCTGTATATCTATATCTACAAGACCCCTATCTGGCGGCGCTCCTACCGGATAGGTGAGGAACTTAGTTTGGGCATCACTAACCGTGCTACTATAGGCCTCCGAAGTAACTTTGGTGGTGGCGCCGCGCAACGGCTGCCGGCGGCAAACTTGGATTGGTGCATGGCGGTTAAGTCAAACCGGCGCAAACACGAAAAAAACTAGGCTTGAGCAAGCATCATCGATTGTAGATCTCACATTGTAAATGGAATGTGCTTGTAAATAAAATAAAATAGTGTGATGGAACTAATAATGATTACTTGCGGATTTCAATGTATCCTCATGACTTCCTTTCGCCCTAAAAGCATATCTATAGGTATGTGACGAGAGAATGTTAATGAAATTGCGTACATTGGCTGCACACAAATCTTTTTCTGCCGTACAACAATATATCTGTTTGAATTATTGTTTGCATCGGAAATTTATATAAAGGATGTTGTAATATAGGCAGAAAACTTTCGATAGTCATCATGTATCGGAAGTTCGCGAAATTGTTGCTGGTGAGAAAAGGACTGTGATGGGAAAAGTTCTTCCTCAAACACGCGTCAACAATCCCAAATATGACGTGAAACGCTGTTTTTACAACGTAAACATCACACGCGGTACTGTCATTCGAACAAACACCTGATTTAAATGGCGACCAGCATACTGCATTAGCAGACGAAAACCAATCCAAGTTTTGCCAAAACTCGCCACAAGGGCTGCGCCACTAGAGTTACTTCGGAGGCCTTTACACCACTCAAAATGGTCGGAGTTTTCAGACCAGGTGTAAGACTGTTGTCTCTTGATATGCGTTGAGGAGGTTGGGACGTTAAGTAGCAGGGGGCTGGCATCTTTCAGAATTTTTGCTACGCAAAATATCCTCTGGTTGTAGTGTCCTGCTCTGCCACTCGTAGCGCTAGTTGTTCTCGAACAATCCTGATGCGCGCGCACGGGCTATGTATATATACACACACGCACACATATAATTCGAAGACTTTCCATAGCTTCGAATGCGAGGATCGGCTAGTACGGTGAAAAATGCACCTTTTCAGCATTACGCGGGTACCCTGAGGTACAACCGTGCACAACACACGGCATTAGCACACGAGTATAAGTAATTTCGGTAATTTCATCAATTCCGCACCGCGGCTCAAACTCCAAACGTCGAAATAGTCGGATTCGTCGTCGGGGTGGCTAAGTACGCCTTGCGGGCCTCGCGCCTGCGCAATAAAAATATTGTCAGTGACCTACTAGCGCCACGGAGAGAGGTTGAACTCAATAAAGCGTTCAAAAAGCGTAGCATTTTTATATACGGTAAGGGATAGGAGGTGCCAGCCCCCTGGGCGTTAGCTACGATCAAAGATTACATTTTTTTAAATATATGTTAGTCTACATTACATTAGTTTTTAATATATGTTGTCGAGACTGTACTGAGACTTTACGATTTTTTTGAAAAACTTTCACCACTAAATACCAGAGATAAAAAATAGTTTAATGTACGTAATTTGACGGGCGATTTATGGGCAAGACGTTCACGCTACGGATGACTTAATTTTTTGGCTATTATAGCACCAAGATAAACCGTTTCTAACAACGGATTAACGCAAACAAACATTAAGAAAAAAAACCCATCTTGACCATCGTAAACTATATATATTCAATGTTGAACTGTCAAGGTTTGATAAAAGGTTACGAATCTTGGCTGGCGAACAAAGGGCATTGCTGCCAACCTCGATGTCCGCGAAGTTGCCGTATTTCGGCAACACTTAATATTCATTAATGGTAGTAATAAATAATCTCGTGACATAAATGTAAATAGGCATAATTATAAATGACTCAAAATTTCATTCTGAGCTGTATAAAATATTCACTGACGCAGTTTTTTCATAATAATCATCGATAAGGTTATACTTTTTCCAGTTGGTTTTAA
Organism: Ophion ellenae; assembly: GCA_963210295.1. NCBI lineage: Eukaryota > Metazoa > Arthropoda > Insecta > Hymenoptera > Ichneumonidae > Ophion > Ophion ellenae. Next base: position 27,578,183 of record OY723396.1, on the reverse strand, counting down.
CATAAAAGTTTTTCTTATTTACGTAATAAAAATATGAAAATGTATAATTTTGCCCTTTAATTATATATTAGAAGTACAAGTAAGTTTTATAGGATTTACAAGAGAGGTACTAGTAACGCCCTCTCGTTACTAGTACCGCCCGTTACTAGTAACGTTTGTGGCCTTCCTCCACGTTCCTTATCCTCCGTGTCAAAATCACCACTTTTGAACCGTTCAAACCAGTACTCACAAGTTGTGATTGATAGAGCATGGTCCCCATAAGCCTCACACAGCTATCGATGACCTTCGGCTCTTTTTTTCAAATGGAAGCTTTCCGTAAATTGCGTTTCGTTGGCACAAAAGTCGACATATTTGGAGTTAAAAAAAACTATGTTGTTTACACGTCGACAAAATGAGACGTACTGAAAACTAAAGCCTCATGATGACGCTTTAACGTGAAGGTGGCTAGGTTATGGCTCGATGGCTTCTTACTTTAGAAGCAAAAAAAAGGCTATTTACATGAATTTTTTGATAAGTTTATATTATAGATATTGATATAAAAAGTTGTTACACTTAATAAATACACTTCAAAAATACATCAAAAATTTGTTTGATGTATTTATATAACCAAAACAAACTGTAAGCGCGTTTTTCTCGAAACAACGTTTTTCGACGGCTTGTTGACAAAATCTTCGAAACTACTGAATCGATCCTTATGAAATTTTAACCACATTATTCTTTACAACTATAGATATAGCGCATATCAAGGATTTTTTTTTGTGTTGATGTTTTTTTGCCAATAACTGTGAAAAAACGTTTTTTTGTTGACGAAAGAACACCGAAAAACCCTTGTTTCATCAACACCGCAGACCTACAATTTTTTAAGACATTTTTTTTACTACCATTTCTGTCTATAAATAGTGACTTGAATAAATATTTTTTTAATTTTTATGCATTTCAAAAGTGTATTTATTAAGGGAAGGATAGGGGTTTCAGCGTGAAAAAAAAACACTTTTATGCGATTTTTTTTCATCTATATGGATGGAGTAAATTTATTGAAACCTTTTGTACATTGTTAAGTGTCATTTCAAGAACGTTCCGTGAAATTTGTACGCGAAAATGTCCACAAACAAGCCGGTGCCGCGTTCTTCTCGAAACCACTTTTTCAAAGTCCGTGTTCACTGCCATTTGAAAACCACATGACCGATTTATTTCAAACTTGGCACACACTTTTTACATATAAAACACCTCCCCCCAACGGTTAGTTTGAGATTTTTTTTACATTGAGGGGGTTTGCCACCCCCAAAATGGCGGAATTTTTCGTGAAAAATAGCACTTTTCACTTTACATGACCACCAAAAATTTAGAAATGAAATAAAAAATTATCAAAGACCGTGGGGGGGGGGAGGATTTGATGGTACTCTGACTAAATTTTAATGGTACTTGATTTCAGATAATTTCTAGCTGAGATACAGTGAACACCGCAAATCGTGTTTTTCCAAAGGCGATCTTGGAAAAGCTTTGTCACCGGCTTGTTTGTGGATATTTTCGCGTACAAATTCTACCTAAAACCTCTACCCTCCCCTTAAGTGTAACAACTTTTATATCAATATCTATAATATAAAACTGTAAAAAAAATCATGGAAATAGTATTTTTTAGCGTCTAAAGTAAGAAGACCCATTAATGAAATTAGTCTGCAATTATGCCAAAGTGTTATTAAATATTTCGTCAAAAGAGTGAACGTTTCCAACCAGGCTCGAGGCAGCCATTTACCGGATATTGCGTCCCACACATAACCTCCATCTTCGTACCTTATATTAAAATGAAAATACTCGTACTTTTCAAACAAATAATACGTATTATCAATAAATTTAAATGTCAGATGATTTTGAGACACCATATATCCATTCTGTAAACAGTTCACCCTACACGGGTTTATATGTGCCAAACCTTTGCAACGCGTAGACGAGGCCGCGAATCTACATCAGCACGATGCACCCGAAACTCTACATTCTTCCTGCAAATGGATGACGCGAACGTGGCATGTAAAAGTAAATGTTTTTTCCATCCGAAGGTCTCTGCCATTCCTCTCGTCGTTCGGTTTTTCCATCCAGGCAACGGAAAGATATGACTCTTCGCCGTCTGTGGTGTCTTCTTTTTGTCAAGCTACACCATCAACTACATGCAGCCTCGCGTATACTGCTCCTGTCTTCTTGGGTATACGTTGGGAAATGGGAAAAGTTTTGATACATCCAAAACAATTTGTGTAAACAGAAAACGTACCGCGATATCCTCGCGAGACTTCGACGAGATTTGCATGAAAATCCCTTTGTCTCGTATACCCCGTCGATTATGCGGCACATCGGAAGTAGAGAGAAAACAAACATGAGACAAGAAGGTCGCCGTCGAATATCTTCATATATATATATATATTATGGGATCTTCCACGAGAGCTTACGGGTTCGCAATTCCTTTATCAAAAGAAGAATTATCAGGGTAAAAAGCGAAGGAAGGCTGCCTTGCGTCTCCGAAAGAAAAAAAAACGAAGGAGAAACGAGAAGTAGCATGGTGACAAAGCGGCACTGTGCTTCGAATATGATTAGTCCTGAGAGACTTCCATATGCGGGACGACGACGACAGGATTTGATTTGGTAGGATAGGAGAGAGGATGAGCCGTTTATCTCTAACGTCGCTTTTCAGTCCCCCCACCCCCGCCCCCCCTCCCACCAAAACCGAGACCATCATCCTTCTTGAGTTCCCTCATCCTCTCTCCCAACCATCGCTCATCTCGGGTTGCTTTATCCCTCACTTCAGGGCGTTACTGGGAACGCTCCCCCGTTCTATATCTTTCTCACTTTCTTCATGTACGTACGTATATATTTTTCTCTCAGAAATAATAAGCTCCCTACAATCTCTTCATCCCTTTTGCCGCTCTCCCAGCTCACTCTTATTTTCTCGCTTCGTTTCCCTCTCCCTCTCGCCCTTGTACTTCTACCGTATAATTTTCTCTCTTCTCTCTGTTTCCACGTTCACCATTTTATCACGACTTCATTGGCGGGACGCGAGCCGTGACGCCGAATAACCAAAAGGTGCGACGGGGACATTGACGCCAAGAAACAAAACTTTTTCGAAAGCCTCGAAGTCGCCGTATACGGCCGTGGCCAAAATTATGAAGTAACCCCATTTTAGTCTTGCTATGGGAAAATATGTCCACAATAGAGAAAAACGCGAATGTGGATTGTTTCAAAAATACATTCACCAACTGATAAATGTTTGCTAGGTCCTATCGTTTGCCTAATGACTATAGGAATTAGTTTATAGCTGATAAAAAAAAAACATCCGAATGCTTAAGCGATCTGAGCATCGAGGAATTTTTTTAAATCGTTTTTTCGTTTTAATTGATTTTGAAGTTTTACCAACCATTTAAGGCGTTAGGCCACAGTAACAAGTGTAAAATCGTGTGCGAATCTAGCAATTTTTTCGTATCAAAAAGTGATTCACTCAAAAAATTAATTACACATCTATTTAGTATGAATATCTACCGTTAGGAAACTTTTTTTCCGGTGTACAAAATGGCCGACTACTGAAAAAAAATGCGTTTTAACTGCTCATAAACTGCTCGTAAACTGAAAAGTTTTCGATTAATCATAAATTCCGTACGTACTTCTCCACGAAATGCAATTAGGAACATAACTTTTAAATTTGAAGTAAATCGAGTGAAAATTGTTGAAGTTATTTGTCACGCCAATTGGAAAAAAGCTGTTTCGAGTAGTCGGCCATTTTGTACATCGAAAAAAAATATATATATTTTCTAACAGCTTGATATTCATATTAAATAAATGTGTAATTAATTTTATGAGTGAATCACTTTTTCATACAAAAAAATTATTTTAATTCGCACATGATTTTATACCCATTACTGTGTCCTAACGCCTTAACCCTCTATATCGCTGTGGGATGTTCTGTAACGAACCATTCAAGTCCTCACAAAATCCCATATTTATATTTAATCCCTTTTTAAATCAGTGTCACACGACGGCACGGTCTTACATACAGGTCTTGAAACGACGATCGTATTTGATAAGCGGCGAATGGGCCTTTTAGTGGCCGAACTTCTTTTTTATATGGCCGCCACCGTGTGGCGTTGTGATCGGGGGGTGTCAAGAAACTAACCTAAGCCGATCATAAAATGTTTCGTCGTATAGGCGTTGTGCGTAAAACAGTTGAAAATCGTTACGCGTATAAAAAAAAATTGAATATGCCTAAATAACTGTTATTGACAATTTAATTCGGTGACAATCCAGAACTTTTGGGTTCCGGGTGCGCAGCGCAACCATTCAGCTACCATCGCAATACAAAGAACAAGACTACCATCGCAATAGACAGAACAAAATTTGAATCACTTTTATCATAGTCGCTTGAGTTTTGTACGCGGTTAGCATAGGTTTGGTTATATTTTTATGCATGTATGTATTAATTTGTTCATTTTAGCCTACAAATGCATACTTTTACGTTTACTTTCCGTGTAATGGATATTTCTTACAAAAAAGAAATAAGAACCCGTATACCGAGGCATTGCAGTCTAAAGTGCATGCGCTGTTTGCAAGAGAGAGATTTATGATATTGCTGTCGTCTTCGCACACCACACCCCCTTTTCTATGCGCGCCATGCGGCCGAAAATTAAAGCAAAAACTGGACGCTAAGTGAACCTTCCCCCACTACCGTCGTTTCAAGACATATGTAAGACCGTGCGGCTTCAACCCGTACTATGGTTGTTAGTACAATCCACGCAAACTAGATGGCGTTAGTGGGATCAAAATTTGTTCGAAGTTTACTTATCGCGAGATGGCAAGATTCGAGGGTGGGTAAAGTTTGCGAAAATCGAAAAAAAAAAATGCTGTCTTCTTCGCACATAACACCGCTTTTGCCATGCGCACTATGCGGCAGAAAATTGAGGAAAAACTGGACACTAAGTGAACCTCCCCCCACTACCGTCATTTCAAGACTTGTACATAAGACCGTGACACCTTCAAACCGTTCCATCCCAAGTAGGAATTTTCAAAAAGTTATCCAAAAGTCGGCTAAAAGAGTACCAAATGTCCGCCCGGAAGTGATCGTAAAGTTCACAACCATCCAAAAAGATAAGTGTTAGACATATGATAACTTATAGGTAACTGCCAAGCGGTCATTTGGTACCCATTTGGAGAACTTCTGGACAACTATTTGGAAATTGCTACCTGGGATGGTTTTTTTAGTGCAATTCATGCAAACTAGATGGCGTTAGTTGCATCAAAATTTGTTCGAAGTTCACTTATCGCGAGATTGCAAGATTCGAGGGTGTGTAAAATTTACGAAAATCGAAAAAAAATGTCAAATTGTAAACGGTGCATGAAAAATGTGTCGTGGCTTTGTGCTACATCAAGCAAAAAAACTGTCTCAAAGCATTCCATAATCTATCCATACACCATAAAGGAATGTTACGGCACAATGTAACATGTCTGCCATACTCCCTTCATTGCTTTATAACTAGGCCCCTGATTAAGTTTTTCAAAAACTGAATACTACGTGTTCTTTTTAAATTGATTAAAACCTACGATTGTCGACAATTTTTTCATTTTTACGTTGTTGAGTTATGGAGCGTTGAACTGCCACCAATATTAAAATTCACAAAATTGCTGAAGTTAAAGGTATTTCTGCGTAGGAAGGTCGAGCGCCACTGCGAGCGATCAGTCGCGCGTGTCGACTGGCGGCGATCGACTCAAAAGCGATCAGTACTTTGAATTAAGAGGGAATGACACCTCATCGCGGTCGGTATGGCAGAACAATAATAGATTCCCAAAAATCTCTGAAACGGCTCTTCAGATCTCGTCGAAACTTTGCCAAACGACGTCAAATAGATAGACGAACAGCTGTCTGCCCCTCAAATGTTCTGAATTTGAGAAAATAACCTAGATTAGCTTATGATAGACCAATCTACATTTTTTTTCTCAAATTCAGAAAATTTGAGGGGCAGACAGCTGTGGGACTTTTACTAAACTGAAACACCAGCATATAGTGATTTGCCATGATTTGACCTATCGCCAGTTGCAGGACTATTCATAACGGGACACCCTGTTATGAATATTAAGGTAGTTCTGTAGGCACACATATGAGCCAAAAGTTTCGGTCGAAGCGTATAGTAACATCCAATGCCAATACGATACTGTTGGTTGTAAATTTTTGACAGAGCTTGTACCCTCTATATGTCCCACGCATTCGCACCTCATGCATAGATAGGTCTCATACTCGTACAGAGAGCGGCGCTGTAATCGTGACAACAGCGCCATTTTCCTGCAGTCATAGCGTTGAGCTTCCTACGATCCGTCTTTCGCGAAATATTTTACATAAATGAAAAAAGCGTGAAAATGGCAACCCAAATGCGATACAAAGGAAAGTTTACAAGAAAAAAGGCGCTTGTTAAAAGACTGATAGCTGTGGTGGCCATGTGTCAAGCAAATGCGGCTAAACGCGATGAGAATAAACATAACCTCAACGATCAGCAACAAAAATTCGCTGTCGAAGGACGTCGGATCGTGAATTTACATCTTGCCGACAGTTTAAATTGTATTCGCTGTAACAAAGACAAATACATGCATAAATTGAACAAATTAAATTTGTTTGCAGAATAAATTTATTTCACATCAGTCTCAGAATTACTAGAACTCGAGGAAAAAAAAACACGCTTCGTGTTCCCAGACCACGTGCCTGTTGCCATTCCGTTACAGATGGTTGGGTCCGAGTTCTGTGTGGAATAAAATTACCACTTTTCATAAGTCTATATCTCCGAAACTTAACGGTCAAAGTTTGTCATTTTTTTAAAATCAATCCCACAATAGTACTGCGTACACGTGTGTTTGTATTTTGAAATCCTAAGATCCGTTTAGAACCTATATCGACAAATGCGAGCAAACTCCTATCGGTTTACGTGTTAGGCATAGGAATCGCGTACAAAAATACCCATATTCAATTACAATTATCTCATGAACTAAACGGTGAATCGAATTGAATTTTTGGGCATCAGTCCATGAAGGTCATATCTACACCATACTTAGATTTCAGCCAATTCCTAAGATTTGACCAAAACTGCAGATCTACGGTAACGCAACACGAGCACTAATCGACTCTAATAGACACATAAAACCATAAACGAAATGAAGAGGTCTCTTACGTTCATCGAATCGCGAAGTCTAAGATAACTAGAGCTCCATTGTACTCCCGTCAAAAGATTCAAACGACGAGCGTGTAATTAATGTCGAGAACTGATTGATTTTACCGCCAAAGTACAAAAACCCATATCACAATTTCCATCGCCTTTCATTTATACGCCCAATTCCTCGGTTACATAATACGTTCTCGTTAGAGCTAAAAGGAGTTGCGATAAGACTTTCATCGCAGCACTTTGACGAGTTGGTTTTGCTATACAAGTCTATGGGTTAATATACGTATATCTATCATCTATATTGGTACCGTCAGACTTCGTACAAGAGAGAAAGAGATGTGAGGGATAATCCGTGAACGCGGTCTTTCGTTGACTCGATCCGTTATTGCTCCCATCGCCACAAAGAATCAAATCAACCAGCACGAGATTGCTCCCTCGCATCTCGTGCCCATCTCTCTCTCTCTCTGGCTGACGAAGCCTGGGCAGCCTTCGTGGTTCCCTGATCTCTCCATCCACAGCACCATTCAAGTTCGACGAGGGCCTCGCGCTCTTTGCGTCTGATTGAACCGAACGGGAATTGGAACCGCTATCGCATGCAACCCCCCTCCCCCCCTTCATCGCCCCTTTCGTGCCTACGGAAAACGTCGCAACTACGAGGCGTGTGCCCGCCTTGGAACCCCGAGTGTGCGCACGTGCGAGCAACAGCACGCAATACTCACGGAAGTACAAATCGCGGTTCCGGCCCTGCAAATTGCTCCTCGGTCGGACACCCCTTCTCTCGTTCGATACACCACCGGGGCATTGTATACACGCCCATGCATATATGCATGCAACAGCATACGGGGGAAATATAAACGCACCTTTGAATCGGCAACGACCCAAATATTTGCCACGCGACTGACGAAACGAGTACTATTCACGTGAGTGCTGATGCTTTTTCTTCATGTTCTTCTTATTTGCTACCACGTCGATTAAACGGGCTACATATACGTAGGTGGGTCGAAACAAATTTCCAAAAATATTCGCATTCGAGAGTATCACCTTTTAGCTATATTCCCCGGAAATTTCAATGAAATATTCATGAAATTGCAACTTTATCGTATTGCAACAGTAACAGGTTTAAAATCATGTGCGAATTTGACATTTTTTTCGTATGAAAAAGTGATTCACTCATAAAATTAATTATACATCTATTTAGTGTTAATATCAAGCTGTTAGAATTTTTTTTTCGATGTACAAAATGGCCGACTACTCGAAACTTCTCGAAACAGCTTTTTTCCAATTGGCGTGACAAATAACTTCAACAAATTTCACTCGATTTACTTCAAATTTAAAAGTTATGGTCCTAATTGCATTTCGCAGAGAAGTACGTACGAAATTTCTGATAAATCGAAAACTTTTCATTTTATGAGCAGTTTATGAGCAGTTATAACGAAATTTTTCACTGAAAATTCATTTCTTAAGTTCAAATACCTACAACTTTTGAATAAAACAATATTTTTTAAATTCCGTACGTAATTCTCTAGGTATTCTAATGAAGATTAACGAGAATTTTTGGTTTTTGTTCTCGGGCAAAAATTGTGGATGCTAAATGTGCTAAATTCTAATGATGCTAAAAAAAGATAACAAAGGAAAATATTAGTAGTCATTCGGCCATATTAGTAGTAGTCGGCCATTTTGTACATCGCTTGATATTCGTACTAAATAGATGTGTCATCAATTTTATGAGTGAATCACTTTCTCATACGAAAAAAAATTGTTAAATTCGCACATGATTTTATACCCTGTTACCCAGTTACTGTGGCCTAAGGCCTTAAACGCGTTTTTTTTTGGAAACACTGTTTTCGAAGTCGGCCGACATATCTCGAGATCCTCTCGATGGATTGTTTCCAAACTTGCAGGAGATACGACGAAACACGTTTAAGGAATCATCACAGAGTAAAATTTTCAAAAAATCGATTTTTTTGCATTATCCGATAGCATACACGGTTATAAACGTTCTGTCCAATATTTAAATCGAAATTCGAATTATTTCGGTCGCGACAGCCTTTCTTAGAAAAAGTTAAGCCTTTCTTAACAGCCTTTCTTAGAACTTTAAACGCGTTTTTCTCGGAATGGTGTTTTTTCGAAACGGCGGTCACGCTCAAAGGAAGAGTTTTCAAGCTAGCCGTTTGAAATTTGAACGGAACATTCGTCACGTCATTCTTTATGTTGCTATGGAAGCTTTTTTTGTTTGAAATCTTGCTATTTTTTTACGAAAAACTGTCGAAAAAAACACTAAAATTTGATACTTTTTGTTCAAAACGCCGCCATTTTTTCAAATTTCACTAAAAAAACCTTCATAGGAACACAGCGGCTTGCCTACAGATTAATAATCATTTTGAAATTTTTGTTTCAGATCAAATTTGCGGCAGCAATCCTGGCCGCCATCGGACACCATTTTTTGTCCACGCAATTTCCCGCAAATAAAAACAATGTTAAACAATAAATTAAGAAATTAAAAAAAAATCATTTTGTATTCTTTATCGGTGCTTCAATTTGTAAAAAAAAATGGGCCCGATTAGCTTATCTTATCCACTTATTAAAAAATCGCGAAAATCGGCAATTTTTCCGGTGGTCACACTATGATGATTCCTTAAAGCGAGAAACCATGTTAGATTACTCGAAAAATCGATTTTTTTATTCCATAAATTGTTGGTGAAACTATCCAAGAATATATTCCCAAAGTAGTATAAATAATTCATTACCGCCTTTAATTTTTTGTTTTCGGTAATTTTTTTTCAAACGCGTTTTTCTCGAAACAACTTTTTTCAATTTGTGTACACTCCAGCTCAAAAAGTTTCTAACCTATCATTTTATAAAGTGATAATCAATTTCTTCGTATAATTACACTCTATGTGAATCTAAATTTGGAGTAATATTCTTTGAAGCAAATTTTTTATAGCAAAAAAGGTTATAAAATAATGGCAAGAATTACACCCTTTTGTTGAAACATCTCTAGAAAATGCAAATTTTCAATTTTCGGTCAGAGTTAGGTTTATATAGGAGGAAAACATGTTCTTAAAGTAATCTTCAGATCGTATTGATTTACGATGAAAACTGTGGCCTCCAGAGTTTACACAAACAACAAAGTCTGATGGCGACCTTCGATGGGCGGCAAGTTATATGTTTCATATTTTCAGAGGAAATGCTTCGAAAAAATGAAAATATTCGTTTTAAAATATGTATTCAATATTCCCAAAGTTTGAATCAATTCTACTCATTCCTTGTGAAAAAAATCACGAAAATCACTCAAAAAAGCGTACGCCCAAACTGGCTTCCCGCCTTAAGCCGGGATATACATGCAAACAGGAAAAAAATAAATATTAAGGTATTTTTAAAACTAAGAAATAATTATTCTACAATTGTCAAACATTAGGTGTACTTTAATAGTATATTTAAGTATACAATTTTTTTTAATTACTTAATCATCAAAATGACGGAGCTGTAGCGGAGTGTTACAGCAAGGTCGCCGCGGGAGTTGCGAATCGGCGTGCAGTCTAGCTTCCCGTAGACTTTGATTTGCAAAAAAGTTCAAACATTTTTTCACTTAGAACATGTATAGTTTCTATGTGACGTTAATTAAAATGAATAAAATGCAAATTTGAGAAAATGGCACGCATTTACAAAAAAATGAACATTTCACGCAACATTTCTGGAAAATGTGGTTTAAAAAAGTAGTTTTTTTTCCAATTTTTTCAAAACACTTCTCGTCAAGTAGAAGGTACCAATATTATCAATATTTCTACCAAGTTTCAACTCAATCGGCTTAATAGTTTTCGAGTAATCCTGCACGCCAATTTCGATAATGCAGTTTTGAGAAGAAACGCGTTTGAAGTTGACGCTCGCTCCGAATGCGAGCATAAGGCCCAGCGTTGACGGGCTGTAACGTTTGAAGTTTTTCGAATTTCTTTGAAACTTTGGGAAAATATTCTACATATAGTTCTATCGTTTGTAGAAAAAGAAATCGATTTTTGATAGTTCTAAATGTATAGCTCGCCACAAACGTCATTGACGATCTCACTCTTTAAAAATCGATCTTAATTTCGCATAGTTACGTAAGAATTACGAATTTATTCATAGATGTCGTACGCTCGAGTTTCAATTCATCGTCACGTTGTTAAAAAAAAGTATTTTGAAAATCGACGATCGTCAACGACTCGTATTTACTGTTAACTGGAATAACCCGTTTGCTTTTTGGATTTCGCATGGACCGTTCGAGCTGGAGTGTCCACCACTGACCGTCGCAAAAAAATGTCATCTCTCGGCCGTGTTTTTGTTGTTTTCTGTACTTTTTAGTCATTTTTTTAGGCTCTCGATAGTCAATAAAAAAAATCGCAACCTGGCGATGTTTTCCGGGCCTCTGGGTAAATGTAGCCCTTTGAGATTGTTTAATTAGAGGAATTTAATAGATGCGAATAATTTTTTAAAAGATAGATTAATAATTTTCAATAGATATTTTTTAATAGATTAATCATTTTTTAATAATAGATTAATAATTTTTAATAGATGCGAAAATACTGCAGCACAAAGTACGAAATAATTATTATTTTCGTTTTGGGAACGAGGGGGGGGGGGGTCCTGATTACAAAAGCAAGTTCCGTTGCTGCGTATATTTCTCTTTTTTCCACTGTATGCATGTATACTTTGGTGGTACACGCGTTCACGATAATCAAGATTAATTCACCGACTCGAAGTATTCCTTGCTGTCTTTGGGATTGGGCTTAATTGTTTTGGACTCGGGTTGCCAGTTTGCGGGGCAAACCTCGCCGTGTTTCTCGACGAATTGAAAGGCTTTTATGAGACGCAACGTCTCATCGACGCTCCGGCCAACCGGCAAGTCGTTCACGCTCATTTGACGCAATGTACCATCTTTGTCGATTATGAAGAGGCCGCGAAGAGCGACACCTGCCTCTTCGAGAAGTACATTGTAAGCGGACGATATGTGTTTGTTGAAATCACTGAGCAGCGGATAGCCCAAATCGCCGCCGAGACCACCCTGCTTGCGGGGCGTGTTCATCCATGCCAAATGACTGAAGTGCGAGTCCGTCGATACTCCGATCACTTGGGTATTCAGCGCCTTGAATTCAGCTACCTTCTCACTGAAGGCCAGCAATTCGGTGGGGCAGACGAAAGTGCTGGAATTTTTAATGTCATAATTATTGATGACAACACCGGTGCAGTTAGAAGCGTTATAAGTCAAGTCAATAAAATTAGAAGATGATTTATTCGTGTTAGTTACAGATAAGTTGCAGTATCGACCGCTTATACGTTCCGGTTCATTGTTGAATTGAGACAGAATTGAATTTTACACGAAAAACCAAAACTCCGAAAATCCGAACACCGTCAAAATAATTGGGCTATGGAAGTTTTAAAAGTTTCAAAATTTGCAATAAATCGACGAATTATTTTAAGAATTTTTTTTATTAAAAAGTGATTTTACGTCAATTTTGAAATTTGTCTAGACAATGTTATACGTTCTACATCGTTCACAGTCAACTGTGTTGACTTTCGCTGGCATAATCTTGACGAACCTTGCAATTTGGGAATATTAAAATTAGGAATTTTAAAACGTCGGGGCATTCAAAGTTCGGAATTTCAACCCGGCCCTCATGTCAAGATCATGCCAGCGAAAGTCTACATAGTTGACTGTAAATGATGTAGAACTTATAACATTGTCTAGACAAATTTCAAAATTTCACTTTGAAATGACAACGCAAAATCACTTCTTAATGAAAAAACAATTCTTGAAGCAATTCGTCGATTTATTGAAAATTTTGAAACTTTTAAAACTTGCATAGCCGAATTATTTTGACGGTGTTAAGATTTTCGGAGTTTTGGTCTTTCGTGTAAAATTCTTTCGGAGTTTTGATCTTTCGGGGTACTATTCTTTCGGAGTTTTGAACGTTCTGACCATTCAAAGTTGGGAATTTCAACCCGGCCCCATCTTGAATTTCGGTACATTGAAATTCGGAATTTTAAACCGTCGGAGCATTCAAAGTTCGGAATTTCAATCCGGCCCCAGTAGGAGGTTCATCCAGGTGGAAGCGCTTAGGTGATTTTGGTAAATAGCGAAAAAAATTTCACTATCTACCAAAATGTATTATGTATAATCGCCTTGCCTTTGCTACTGATGTAAATAAATAAGTCAAAGAAGAAGGATCGATTATAAGCAATGATTAACAATCAACATTGATGAGATTGAAGTTTGCATCGTTGAAACGCAATGAAAATTAATATTTCCAATGCCTTCGATTTATTTGGGCACATTTTGCGTACAAAAATCCCACTATTATTTTTTAAGATACTTATTCAACGATCAGTGTGTTAATCTACAAAGAAAAAATCGTGTGTAATAACAAAAATGAGAAAATTAAAGTGTAAAAAAGTCAAACTTCAACACCATCGCAATTGATGAGCTCACTACTCAACACTTTTGGCTACTATTCAATTTTGTTAGCTTGAAAATGGTGAAAAAGATAGGCGCAATAGTTTTGTACCGAAAAAATGAAAAAATCATATTGTAATTTAAAAAAAAAGTTTATCCGAAAAGCAACCCGTGTCAATAGAGCAGAATTTTTTTTCAAAATCTCTTCACATAGAAATCCGAAAGCACCAGCGTATCTATTACTTTTTCCATTTGGAAATTATCATTTCCAAAGAAAATAGAGGGGCCGGAAAGAAAAATTTGGCAATACGAAAAAAAAATATTTCTGTCCCATCCCAACGATGCAAACTTGTTTGTAACTTCTTTAATTATTTAATACTCTTCTATGAACTTTGGTGCACAACTTTCTTAATGTACATACAAATAAATGTCCAAAAGATTTTTCAGTCATTTTTTTTAATAACTCCGATTTTCAGGGGGTAGCCCAACCCCTTAAGGAGGTCGGAGCGTTAGCCAGAACCCAAGATTTTTTTATATGTGTTATTGTCTAGACTATACCACAAAACACCAGAGTAAAAAAATAGTTTGATGCATGTAATTTTACGTGCAGGTAAATGGGCAAGACGTTTATGCTACGGGTGATGTAATTTTTTTTGGCTATTTAGCGCCGTGATAAACCATTTCCAACAACGAATTAACGAAAACTAAACATTTGTAAACATTTAGAAAAAAAAAACCCATCTTGCCTATCGTAAGCCATATATTAGGTGTAGTAAAAAAAATCCATTATTTTTGCCTTCAATTTCATGCAAAAATAATGGATTTCTTCTTACTACACCTAATACATCCAATCTTGAACCATCAAGGTTTGATGAAAGATTATGAATCTTGGCTGGCGAATGAAAAGCATTGCTGCCAACCTCAATGTCTGCAAAGTTTCCGTATTTCGGCAACACTTGATATTAATTAATGGTAATAATAAATAATCTCGTGACATAAATAAAAATAGGCATAATTATAAATGACTCCAAATTTCATTCTGTGTCGTATAAAACATTCGCTGACACCGTTTTTTTATAATAATCATCGACAACGTTACACGTTTTCAAGTTGGTGGTAACAGAAAGTTTTTTTTATTTACGTAACAAAAATATAAAAATAATTTTGCCCTTTATGTATTTTATGAAATATGAGCATCTACAGAATAAATCTACACGTCGTATGCGTTTTTTTGAGATTCATTGAAAGAAGAACTCATAAACCATGGGGAATAATGTTCCGAAATGTGTCTACGATTGAAACAACACCTATCGATCGGTACCAACCCTTCACCAGTTGACAACAGGGTTGCAAATAATGCATTACTTTTTGTAATGCATTAGCGTTTTCATTACTCATTACTTTACATCTTGTAATGAAAAAAAATTTCATTACCCATTATATTACGTTCAGTAATGTGACAAATTTCCATTACTCATTACATTACATTTTGTAATGCAAACAATTGCCATTACTCGTTACATTCGAATTTGTAATGTAAACAATTTTCATTATTCATTGAATTGGAATTTGCAATGTAAAAAATTTCCATTCCTCATTACATTACATTTTGTAATGTGAAATATTTTCGTTACCCATTACAATGTAATGGGTAGTGGAACTGTTTTACATTACAAAGTCCAATGTAATGAGTAATGGAAATATTTTACATTACAAAATGTAATGTAATGGGCAATGGAATTTTTTTACATTACTGAATGTAATGTAATGAGCAATGAAATATTTGTTTCATTATCCATTAAAAAAGTAGTGAATAATGCATTACATTTAATTTACATTTAATAATGCATTACCTTTTCATTATAAATTACGCAACCCTGGTTGACAAGCAACTCGATCTTCGACTTTTCACAGAACAGGTGTTATCAGGTATCAGGCAGAAATTTCTCATAAAAAGACAGTGCGTATTCGGCTTATCCAAGTGAAATATTGCTTACAAGTCTAGCGGATAGAAGAAAAGGACAACATATTGGCCCCTGTAATCGGACAGTTTAATATCCACAAAGTTGCCATTGATAACTGCTGTACTAGCGAAATCTGGTGCAGGTTTCTGGATCTGGGGCCAATTGTACAGGTTCGAGCTGACCGAAAAGTTACGCGAGCTCCGTAAGACTACAGAATGCGAGCTTGTGATCGGCGATGCTGTGGCTGAAACCTGTAAGCATCAACGGTACATTTTTATGTTTTTGATTGATGAAAAATGTTAAAAAATTATTAGAAAACATCTTTCGATACCACTTACGAATTTTCGGACTTGAGGATACAAGTTGACTAGCAATCGAGACATTTTCGGGGCTGATTATTCTATACTTTTTATCTAAAATGATACGGCCGGTATAGAAAAAGGTTATGCAATTGTTCCGTAAATTCGTCGATGTTGAATTTTTCGACCGAACACTGACATTCGCCGGTCTTAGGTCATAACAACTCCGTTTCAACGTACCTGCGCGACGATAAACTCTCAATCAGGCTAATTTTTTAATAAAAAATATGTACATATATATCTATGTGTGTATATTAATATAGGAATGTAGATGCACCGATGTGCGCGCGTATGAAGTTTGACTTTCTCCGAACGACGAGCCGGACGAATGAAGGGCTGTAGGGGGCGCGAGTTATCGAGATGGAAGCGGCCATTTTCTTACTTTTTTTTACATCTGCATCGGAAAGTAGATACAGGAGACCAAACTCCAATGGGCAGTGAATAAAGTGTACCCGAAGATGCGAATAATAGGTATGGCGCGGCGATCGAACCGACCCATATAAAGGGTGTCTCAAAATGACCTGACATTTCAAATTGCGCGCCATTTTTTTGTGGCGAACATAGAGTACAATCCCAGGTAGCAATTTCAAAATAGTCATCTATTAGTTGTCCAAATGGGTACCAAATGCTCGCTTGGAAGTTACCTATAAGTTATCATGTGTCCAACAGTTATCTTTTTGGATGGTTGTTGACTTTAAGATAACTTCCGGGCGGACATTTGGTACCCATTTGGACAACTAATAGACAACTATTTTGAAATTTCTACCTGGGAAGTGGTCCGGCCGAACCACGGATTTGGTTCGCTGTCGAACCGTATTCGTTCGTGTGGAGAACAGTATGCCGGACATTCTTTTTATTATTATTTGTACGGTTAGTTCGGTGGCTCGCACATCGAAATTGGTGCACCAAAGCCGCTCGTCTGGGCGAAACAGCAGTCCGTTCGGTGCTTAAGGTGAAGTAGAAGATCTACCACGAGACATATGAATGTAAGAGTGATAGCTGAAATTTTCGAACAGAGATTTCTCAGAGATGAATAATATGTAGAGCAACAGGAAATCATCAAGCTCTGAGCCAGGGAATTCTCCAGAGCCTTATACTTTGTTTTTCCTAAAAAAATTAATCATCTATCCCTAGTGCAAATTTTTTTCCGATAAACTCCGATCTTTTCCGGAAAATTTTTCCGAATTTTTCGAGAAATTGGAACAAATATGAAGAATTCTGAGTTTTGCGGACAATTATTTTTACGCAAACATCCGAGTTTCTCCGAATATTTCATCATTTTAATTACGATGACGGGAAAATCTCGGAAATTATATGAAATAAAAAATATATATAAAAAATGAATTCTTACTTTTTGTTTGCTCAAATTATACTTCCTCCGGTTATCAAGTGACGCAAACTAACAAAATGAAAATCCATGATCACCTGTTCATCAGTTATATTTATTAAGACGGAATGACACCTCATCGCGGTCGGTATGGTAGAACAATTATAGATACCCAAAAATCTCTGAAACGGCTCTTCAGATCCCGTCGAAACTTTGCCAAACGACGTCAAAAAAAAAGACGAACAGCTGTCTGCCCCTCAAATTTTCTGAATTTGAGGGAAAAAAACGTAGTTTGGCTTATGATAAGCCAATCTACATTTTTTTTCTCAAATTCAGAAGATTTGCGGGGCAGACAGCTGTTCGTCTATCTATTTGAAGTCGTTTGGCAAAGTTTCGACAGGATCTGAAGAGCCGTTTCAGAGATTTTTGGGAATCTATAATTGTTCTACCATACCGACCGCGATGAGATGTCATTCCGTCTTAATAGAAAAAAGTACAATATTTTAATTATTAAATAAAATCTTTTGCTATTCTTACTTATTGTTTCTCTCATAAGAAAAACTTTGATTTTTTGTTCTGATATAGAAAAATACTTTGTTTTTACCAAAAATGCGTTTTTTGCTTGTTGATTCTTACTTAATAAATAAATGATTCTTTCTTCTTGATTTTTACTTTAAAACAAAATTGGCTGTTTCTTCTTGGTTTAACTTAAAAAAAATTGGTTCTTTCTGGGTTTAATTTTCGTCTCTAACTTTTCTCCGCATATCTCCGCAGCCGTTCACTCAGGTCATAGGAAAAAGAGAAATTTCCGGGAAAAAAATGAAAAATCATGTATTTTCGGTAAGAAAAAATGTGTTTTTGGGAAATAGACCAGTAGTTGAATCTGTTTTAAATGTTTTTTTCTCCGAAAACCTCAAATATGACAAAAATATGAGAAATTATGAAAAATTTGCACTTGGGATGAGAAAATTGGGTTGGAAAATTTGTGAGGTTATGTTGACCTTGTACATGCCCTTAAGGTAGTACTAGCGGATTGACTCATCAACAGAAAATCTTTGAATTTTCGAATCTGAAAAAAGCAAAATGTATTATACATTTAGGTTCAATAATAACCATGATACGGAAAGAAATTATGTGAGATTAATTACTATTGCATTTAGCCGGTAAGGCATACGGAGTTTTCGCGGACGTCATTCTGTATGTGTGTACTATAGTATATCAAAAAATCAATTTTTTTTCTAATGCGAGAGTTCGTGCACATACTACCTTAAGTCGTTAGAACATAGTAACTACAAAATGTAAATTTTTTTTCAAAATTTGGAAAAACATCGACCGTTAGGCTCTTTCTGCAATAACATCGCGTGGACACAATAAATTTCATCTCAACTGATTGTATCGTTTGGTCGATGATAGGGTTCAATATTTCGAAGTGGTCGAAGCGTGTCATACAGGCCTGAAAGATATATCTTTTATCTATTGATTTAAACAATATGGAAAAGCAACAAAAGTTTTTATCGTCATCTCCATAAACGGCAAACGATTGCGATTCGATTGAACCATCAGAGTCAAAATAATTTTAAAAACCGACTTATGTCGCCTGAATTTGGTTTTTTGCTTTAAAAAAATGTCAAAAGAAGACGGAAATTGTTCCAACAAATGCCAACAAGCGATATGTCGTAATCAAAATTACAAATGTTAATTTCTTCGGACCATCTTCACGGAGGTCGTCTCCCGCTAGCTGCGAGACAGGGAAAGTAGATCGGTGCGACAGTAGTGCCATCTGACGGCGAAAAAAGTCACTCAACGTGTTGCTGCGAACCGCTCGCAAGCCATACCCTTCTAAAGAAATAGATATGCGTTGATTCTATGCAAGTCTCACTGCGTTGTTACAACGGCCATCTCCAGTTTGATATATTCATTTTTTTTCGAGAGCCTGACAACGTTAAAGCCCGTTATTGTTAAAATAAAAGACAAAGTGCAGCGATAGTTTCAAGAGGCGAGAAAGCGCTTCGAAAATGTTCGTTCCCGAAGATGGTGAGTTTTCAGCATTTTTCCACATCCACCTCCGGCGTCATTGCGCAGTATGATTTAGCCGGTCTTAACCTCACTTACGAACGAACAAACACTGAGAATACGCTAAAATTCGCCTTGTCTCCAGAGCAATACGAGGAACAGGATACCGAGGAAATATCCTCGAATCTGTGGCAAGAAGCGTGCTGGATCGTGATAAACGCTTATTTCGATGAGAAAGGTCTGGTGCGCCAGCAACTCGACAGCTTCGACGAGTTCATTGAAATGTCGGTGCAGCGTATCGTCGAAGATTCGCCACAGATAGATCTCCAAGCGGAGGCTCAGCATACGTCAGGAGAGATCGAACAACCCCATCGTCATTTGCTGAAATTCGAACAAATATACCTATCCAAGCCTACACATTGGGAAAAGGACGGTGCGCCTTCGCCTATGATGCCGAACGAGGCTAGGCTGCGAAATCTTACTTATTCCGCGCCTCTCTACGTAGACATCACAAAAACACTGGTCAAGGATACAGGCAAAGACAACGAAGAACGATTGGGTAAGATCGTATAGGCTTTTTTCTTCAATCACATTGACACGGGTGGTCGAATAATTATAATTTACGAAAATCTGTTCTTGATCTGTATGTATACAAAAGACTATGTTATGTCATCTTTAAGGAGGTTGGCCCGTTAGCCACAGGCCATGATCCAAAAACAAGAAAAGTATGGTATTGTCTGGACTGTACTGAGGCTTTACCAGTTTTCTGAATTTTTTTCTCGCAAAATAACAGATGAAAAATAGTTTAATGTCTGTAATCTTACGTGCGGTTGGATGGGCAAGACGCTTACGATACGGAAGATGGAATTTTTTGGCTATTTATCACCAAGATAAACCATTTCTAACAACGGATTGACATGAACTGAACCTTTGTAAACATTTGGAGAAAAAAAAGCCCATCTTGCTCTTCGTATATCATGTATATTCAATGTTGAACCATGAAGAAAAACTTTGGGAACTGATTGATAAGGGCAGCATACCAGGAATATCTCAAAAATTGATCTAGAAATTGATTTAAAAGCAGCGGAATCTTTTACTTGTAAAAAAAGTCAATCGGTATAGACTTTCATATTTTGGCTCCATGGAAGTCGTAATCATGTCCAGATTTTCATTATTAGTAATAAAATAAAGGTATCTTCGCAATGAGCAGACAACATTTTTAAATTCGAAGAAATCGTCATTTTTAACAACTAACGGAAAAAATCCATTTTTAACGCGAAATAATCGAAATATCATTTTTTACCACTCTTCAAATTGTGTTTGTTTTGACTTGATAACCCAAAATTCATCATAAAATCGTGGTGCCAAGGAAATCGTAATTTCGCCATGAGTTGTATAAAAAATTCACTGACACAGTTTTTTCATAATAACCGATAATGTTATACTTTTTCAAGTCAGTAGTAACAAAAGTTTTTTTACTCACGTAATAAAATATAATAATGCATAATTTCGCCCTTTAATCATGTTTTATGAAAAACTAGCATCTACAGCATAAATCTCTACCTCGTATGCATTTTTTGAGGTTTATTGGAAAAAAAAATCCATAAACCGTCATTTAACGCAACTGGACTGCTCCAACCTCCTTAAGAGGTTAGGCTACCGTGAACGACCGTAAAATGAGGGTTGTTTGAAAAAATCAATTTTGAAGGAAAAGGATGATTGAAAAATCGGTTAGACATTTGTACGTACATTAACAAAGTTGCGTGCCAAATTTTATTTAAAAATATTAATAATTGAAGAAGTTATAAATAATCTCGTGAAGGACCTTTCAACATAACGTGCTCAACGATAAACTTGGATTTGGCCACCCGGTTTATCTGACATTAAAAAAACGAGGTTTTTTAAAAATGGGTAGTATAAGCTAAACTTAACCGAGCTGTTTTTCCTTATCGTGTGTCAATTTAAAAACAAAATTGCATTTTTTTCGATTTTCCGAGGAAAAATGACATTGTAAATAACCAATGAAAAAAAAAGTGATTTTAGGGAGCAAATTGACTCCAAGACTAAACTACTATTGAATAAATGTACCAAATTTCAAGTCGATCCGTTCATTAGATGTCGATAAATCGTCCACACCGTTTTGAAAAGCATAGTTTTGAGGAAAAACGCGTTAAAAATTTTTCTAGCAATTCTATAGTTGTAACCATGAGTTTACCTTCAATCTGCAATTTCTACACCATATAGTGGACCTTTCTCTTCAGTTTGGGTCGCCTCAAGCGACGAACGAGAGTTTTCAACTTTTCACAGTAGCCTAACCCCTTAATAATTGTTCTCTTCATCAGAAACCCAGCATCAGAAAACTTTCATCGGCAAAATTCCTATAATGTTGAGATCAAAGTATTGCCTACTGTCGCAACTCGCTGATCGTGATTTGACGGAATTGAACGAGTGTCCTTTGGATCCTGGGGGGTACTTCATAATCAACGGATCCGAGAAGGTACGGAACAAGCTGAACATGATGGTACAACGACGCAAACGGGTCAACTGTATTCATAATGTTACTTCGCGCCACAGGTGCTCATTGCTCAGGAAAAAATGGCGACAAACACAGTATACGTGTTCAGCATGAAAGATGGAAAGTATGCCTACAAAGCCGAGATACGTTCCTGCTTGGAGCACAGTTCACGCCCGACATCCACACTATGGATCAACATGATGGCGAAAAGTGGGGCGGTACGTTGGATCGTGTAACAATTACTTTTATCGTCGAAGAGCCTTAAGGGACTACCTAGAGTCTTAAGGGGCCCGAAAAAATTGCCACATTCTGATCTTTTTCTGGGAAACGCTTGGTGAAAAAGAAACGCATTTTTCTTAACACAAAGGTACATATCGTCGTTGATATTGCAATTCGTTCTATGTGATTTTCGCACGACTTTACAAGAGAGCCAAAAAACTTATTGCAATATTGAAAAGTTGCGGTTTGGGGTCACGTGACATATTGTATCAGCTGAATGAAGCGTTCCGATTGGTTATTGACATAGTGCATTTTACGGACGCGTTCAGAATTAAATTTTTTAACATAACGGGCGCAAAGACAGAACGTTTTACAATATCAACGACGATATATTGAAAACTAAAAAAAAATCACCAAAAAATACAGAAAAACAACACAAACATGGCCGCCGAGAGATAAAATTTTTTCGCGACGGTCGGCGGTGGACACTCCAGCTTGAACGGTCCATCCGAAATCTAAAAACCAAACGGGTTATTTAAGTTAATAATAAATACGAGTCGTTGATGATCGGCGATTTATTAAATAATTTTTTTTTAACAACGTGGCGACCACTTGATACTCGAGCATACAAAATTTGTGGAAAAAGTCGTCATTTTTACGTAACTATTAAAAAATGAAGATCGATTTAACAAAAGTAAGATCGTCAACGACCTTTAAATGTTTCTCGTCGTATCTCCTGTAAATTTGGAAACAAACCATCAAGCGGTTCTCGAGATATCATGTCCGCCTACTTTGAAAAGATGTAGCTTATTCAATTTACGGAATATTTAAATGAAATTTTTCAGGGATTATACCTAAGAGGTGATACTATCGAATATTATTGTACAAATTAATTTTTTTACGCACCCACGTAGATATAGCCCGTTAAGGAGGTACGATCATTAAGAAGAATCGAACATTCGGACTTGATATATTTTTACGATGTCGAATACGTTATACACTCTTTGGTAAAATTTGAGCTATTTTGACCGTTCAGTTTTTTTTTAAATAAAATGGCAAAGTCGAACACTTTGAGGTAATGAAGCATGTCGTCTTATGAAGACGGTCGACCGGAAGTGCGTTGATCACGGTTTTGCTGCTCGCGTACCCAACTAAGGTCGTTGGAAAACCGAAACTTAATAAATTAGACATAACAGACTTTGTAACAAATCGAAAATTCGAACTTTACCGTGCAGTTCAACCACTACATTATAAAAAGATTTCAATTTCCGGTTGAAAATTATCGGAATAATGAAATAGCGCCCACAGACTTGGCAACGTCGGGTGCCAAGTCCGTTTTTATGGTAACACTGTTATTGTGAATATGACGGAGACAACTCTAGAGTCGTTGAAGACTTTCAGTTTTCATTGGGTATCGTGCAGTAAATAAAACTTTTACCACAAATTTGGCAT
This sequence comes from Ophion ellenae, assembly GCA_963210295.1. Taxonomy (NCBI): domain Eukaryota; kingdom Metazoa; phylum Arthropoda; class Insecta; order Hymenoptera; family Ichneumonidae; genus Ophion; species Ophion ellenae. The sequence continues at coordinate 27,554,729 of OY723396.1, read as the reverse complement.
ATTAGAATCGACAATACGAATGTTCAACACAAGTTAACGTGAATCAGAACAACTGCGGGTAATGGTGTTGAAGTTTGCATCGTTGGAATGCAACGAAAGTTCCTAATTTTTTCATTTATTTTTATTACTATCCAAACCTTTTTTCCAAATTTCGGTTATGGAACCCTAATAAGGATCTTAAAAAAATGTTCCACTGATTGCTGTAGCCTAGATAGGCCCGAAAAAAATTGGGCACCACGAAAAAAAAACATTTTTGTTGCACTCCAATGATGAAAACTTCAATACCATTGTGTAAATTAAGTCTCTTTGTTGACCGGGAAGGAGTAGTCTTACCTCCTTAAGGTAATCCTATCGCCAGGTTTTACTCCATAAGATTTTCATAATTTTTTTTTTTTGAGCTTCACTAAATATATTAATAATCGTCTCTGTAAAATTTCAGGGTCGGTTATCGACCTAATTACAGATAAAAAAATATTGAAATTGCGTGTTTTTGTCGGCCAGTTTTTACATCGAAAAAAAAAACCTAACAGCTTGATATTCATACTAAATAGATGTGTAATTGATTTTATGAGTGAATTACTTTTTCACGCGAAAAAAGATTATTAAATTCTCACATGATTTTATACCCGTTACTGTGGCCTAACCCCTTAAGCACCGGCTATACCGTGCGTTATCATTGTTTCGCAGAGCATCAAGAAATCGGCCATCGGTCAGCGAATCGTCGCTATTCTCCCTTACATAAAGCAAGAGATACCGATCATGATAGTTTTTCGAGCGCTCGGCTTCGTCGCCGATCGCGACATACTCGAGCACATAATTTACGACTTCGACGATCCCGAAATGATGGAAATGGTGAAGCCCTCGTTGGACGAAGCCTTCGTCATCCAGGAGCAAAACGTTGCGTTGAATTTCATCGGTACGCGTGGCGCGAGGCCGGGCGTAACGCGAGATCGGCGTGTCAAATATTCACGGGAAATTCTCCAGAAAGAAATGTTGCCGCACGTCGGTATCAGTGACTTTTGCGAGACGAAAAAAGCCTACTTCCTCGGTTACATGGTGCATCGATTGTTGTCGGCATCGTTGGGCCGCCGCGAGCTCGACGATCGTGATCACTACGGCAACAAGCGATTGGATCTAGCCGGGCCTCTGTTGGCATTTCTCTTTCGCGGTTTATTCAAGAATCTCATGAAGGAAGTACGCATGTACGCGCAAAAGTTCATCGATCGTGGAAAAGACTTTAATCTGGAGCTCGCGATAAAGACGAAAATCATCACGGATGGTCTTCGTTATTCGTTGGCTACAGGCAACTGGGGCGATCAGAAGAAGGCGCATCAAGCGAGAGCCGGCGTGTCGCAGGTGTTGAACCGCTTGACCTTTGCCTCGACCCTCTCGCATCTCAGACGAGTCAATTCGCCGATCGGTCGCGACGGCAAATTGGCGAAACCGCGTCAGCTTCACAACACCCTGTGGGGTATGCTTTGCCCAGCCGAGACGCCCGAGGGCGCGGCTGTTGGCCTCGTGAAGAATCTCGCCCTCATGGCTTACATCAGCGTCGGCTCGCAACCTTCGCCGATTCTCGAGTTCTTGGAGGAATGGTCGATGGAAAATTTGGAAGAAATCGCCCCTAGCGCTATCGCCGATGCCACGAAGATCTTCGTGAACGGCTGCTGGGTCGGCATACATCGCGATCCCGATCAATTGATGGCTACACTCAGAAAACTTCGACGGCAGATGGACATAATCGTTTCCGAGGTGTCGATGATACGTGATATTCGAGATCGTGAAATAAGAATTTACACCGATGCCGGGAGAATCAGTAGGCCACTTTTGATCGTCGAGGGACAGAAACTTTTGCTGAAAAAGCGTCATATCGACGTGCTGAAAGAGCGCGACTACAACAACGACGGGTGGCAAGAGTTGGTGAGCAGCGGTGTTGTCGAGTACATCGATACACTCGAAGAGGAAACGGTCATGATTGCCATGTCACCGGACGATTTGAATATGAAAAAAGACGACGCATACTGTACGACGCATACGCATTGCGAAATTCATCCGGCAATGATTCTCGGCGTCTGCGCTTCCATCATACCATTCCCCGATCACAATCAAAGTCCCAGGAATACTTATCAAGTAAGTTTGGGAATTCAACGGATACTTGTTATATTTTTTTTGGACAATTCAATTACTATTTGCGATAGTGGACCCCTTCTTAAGGTGGAAAAAACAACATTTAACACTTTGAAGCATGCATTTTTCTTTACGTGCACGTTTTTTTGCACTTTAGTTATTAATGATACCCGCTACGTGAAAAATAAAAATTTGATAGGTATGTTTTAGTAATTATTGAAGTCCTAGAGACCTTGAGACCCATTTACAACCGCCATATTTAATTAAAAACGACGTTTGAATCGTCAAAATCTGAATTGAATTGGGTGTAACACCAGTGTTACAGTTATAAAACGTATATTTTGAGAGAGAAAAAACTCGTTTTTTAAAAATAGACAATATTTTCTAATGTTAGACGTGAGCGAGCTTTTTTTGTTATCGTGTTTCCATAATAAAAAAAAAATGTTGAATGTCTTTTTCGATTTTTCGAGGAAAAATTACATCATTACTGTTGATAACTGATGAAAAAAAATCTTAAGAAAAACGTCGGTCAAGACTGAACTGCTATTACCCTGGATAAGTGCACCTAATTTATGGTCTTGAATTCTGCATCGTTGGAACGCTACAAAAATGAATTTTTTGGCCGTTTTACGCTATGACAATCATTCAAACGTTTTCGCGTATTTTTATTACACATTTACGACCTTAGGTTGAAAAAAAACGGTTTCGAATAATAATAATAAAAATGAAGAAATAAGACAAAAATGGTTGCATTCCAACGATGCGAACTTCAACGTCATCCAAATTTCAAGACGATCCGTTCATTAGAGATCCAGAAATCGGGTGGGGATCGAAAATTCGAACGATCAATATTCAAAAGGACCGAAATTTTGAATTCGGTAATGACGAACGTTCCAATATAGATAGATCAATCTTTTAATAGTCTGTTAAATAGTTGATCGAAATTGTGAATACAAAAATCTCGAAGTTGATTTATAGCGAAAACAAATATCAGATTTAACAAAATAATGAGAGATATCATATCGATTCGCCTGTATATATACACCAAGCAATTCGAGACATCAAATCGTCGACTCGTAAATATTACGACAGTTTACAATTTCGAATTCGTTAAAGCGAAGGACCAAAAAGTCGATCAGTTGATATAGCAATGAGCCAAAATGGCGAACAGTGCGGATAGCAAAAACTTGGGATCGAGCCATACTACTTGCGCTTCAGAATATGGATGGCAGATGGCGTTAGTGGTCAGTTGGGTCAGGCAGCCATTTCATGTTCGCCATTTAGGTATTCGCCATTTCGGACTATCGATCATTTGCGTTTCTAAGATCGACACATTCGAAGTTTTTAGTCTCGATATACGGCTTTTTGCTATATACCGTATTACGAATATTAGATACTCACTTTTTTCTATTTCGGAGATATGAATGTTGTAGATTGTTCGAATATGTATTTGTATGACTCAAACTGCATACTATCTAAATATATGTTCTCGAATAAATAATCCTTTGGTGTAATAGTTATTCGATTTCGTCATCTGTCAAATGATAAAATTTCGACTAATTTAACCTTCGTTATTTTGAGAGTTCATAATTATGTCGTTTCGAAATCTTTGCCGTTCTATATTTGGTCATTCGACATTTTGACCCCCACCCCAGAAATCGCGTACATCGTTTCGAAAAACAGAGATTCGAGAAAAACGCGTTTAAAGTTTTGACTAGCAGTTCTATCGTAATCATAAGTTTACCTTCAACCCGTGTTTCCCGCACCATATTCTGGACTTTCCTCTTCAATTTGCGTTGCCCGAAGCAACGAATGAGAATCCGTCATTGGCCTGACCCCGTTAATGGTGAAATTACTTGCGAAACTTTCAGAGCGCTATGGGCAAACAAGCTATGGGTGTTTACATAACAAACTTCCACGTGAGGATGGACACGTTGGCGCACGTGCTCTATTATCCTCACAAGCCTCTCGTAACGACAAGATCAATGGAATACCTGAGATTCCGTGAGTTGCCCGCCGGTATCAACAGCATCGTAGCTATCCTTTGCTACACGGGTTACAATCAGGAGGACAGTGTCATTCTGAATGCGAGCGCGGTCGAGAGAGGATTCTTCCGTTCGGTCTTTTATCGTTCCTACAAAGACGCAGAGTCCAAGAGGATCGGCGACCAAGAGGAACAGTTCGAGAAACCAACGAGGCAGACTTGCCAAGGAATGCGTAACGCCATTTACGACAAACTCGACGACGACGGTATCATTGCCCCGGGCATTCGCGTTTCCGGTGACGACGTAGTCATAGGAAAGACCATAACGCTACCGGAAACCGACGACGAAGTACGTACGACTCTTATCCCAGCTGATTCGTTCCGAAACTTCTTTAACATTTGCCGCTTCGTATTTTTCTTCACAGCTGGACAGCACGACGAAAAGTTTCACGAAACGAGACGCTTCGACGTTCCTGCGTAACAGCGAGACCGGTATAGTCGATCAAGTTATGCTCACGCTTAACAGCGAGGGCTACAAATTCTGTAAAATTCGCGTTCGGAGCGTTCGCATACCGCAGATCGGGGATAAATTTGCCTCCCGTCACGGGCAAAAAGGAACGTGCGGTATTCAATACAGGCAAGAGGACATGCCGTTCTCCTGCGAGGGCCTCACTCCCGATATCATAATCAATCCTCACGCTATCCCATCCCGTATGACGATTGGCCATTTGATCGAGTGCATTCAGGGCAAAGTATCGGCCAACAAAGGCGAAATCGGCGACGCAACGCCGTTCAACGATGCTGTGAATGTGCAAAAGATCTCAACTCTGCTGCAAGAATATGGCTATCAGTTGAGAGGCAACGAAATCATGTACAATGGGCACACCGGTCGCAAGATAAACGCTCAAGTCTTCTTGGGACCCACGTATTATCAACGCTTGAAGCATATGGTCGACGACAAAATTCACAGCAGAGCACGTGGACCTGTGCAGATTCTCGTTCGACAACCTATGGAGGGCAGAGCCAGGTAAGGTCTCGGTTTATCAGTTTTTATAAAATTATTCGGTCGTCAATTTAAGGGGTAAGGCCACTGTAGCGGGGAACAAGATAAGTATATTTTGGGAATTTTTTTTTAGCGGGACAATGGAATAAATCAAAATTCTGAAAAGGTTCCTTTATTGCACATATCATAAACTGTATAAACTATTTTTCTCAAAGTAATATAAAACAAAATGGCGGCTGCCCAACTTTTCTTAGACGAAGCCTTTTTTTCATGGCCGGACCAACGGCACCTGCAATTTTTAATTTACAGTGAATGCAATTTTTTTTATCAATCATGTGAATAGCTACAGGAGTACGTAGGATTTTTTTGATATATCAATTTTTGCAAAAACAGCTTGTTTTTTAAACAAACGTTCAAAATTCTCAAAACAAACATCGTCCGAAAATTGTTTATAAAAAAAAACTATGTAATATATCGAGAAAATCCTACGTACTTCTATGCAGAATGTAATTGTGAATATACAGTTAAAATTTCAAGTCAATCGGTCAAGATTTGTTCGAGTTATGAGTCCGGCCGACTTGAAAAATGTAGTTTTGAGAAAAATGCGTTTAAAGTTTTAGGTACGGAAAAATCATTGATACATTTGATATACCCTCAATCAGCGATGCCTACGCCGTACAATTGGCCTTCCAAATTAACGTCCTGCTCGAGCAGGACGTTATCGATTTTCTGAAATGTCTACAGTGGCCTTACCCCTTAAAACGAAGTTTCGGCCATTACGCATGCACCAGCTTCATCGATGACATTCGTTCAGTTTTTCGGTGGCTGAACGATTTGCGGAAAAATCTTCGAAAACAATTGTCCGAATGAGAATTTCTCTAATACAATTTCCCGAAGGCTATTTCTGTTTATAATAAAGAACAGGTTCTTTATTTGCCTTTAATATATTTTTTGTTACTGCATACTCGAGTGCATACTCGAATACTTTTAGTATTCGAGTAGGGAAATAATACCGAATACATGTCAGATGGACATTCATTTTTTTCAATAATGAATCCACCTCGATTCAGTATTCGTTCTGAGAATAAATAATGAATCCAGTTGTATTCAGTTTCTCTTTTCATTCATATTCTTTCTCTTTATTCATTCTTCAAATTCAAAATTTGTTCCCGTTGTTCAACAATCAACATTTTTTAGCACCGGAAATTCCGATCAGTGCCAAAAAAAATGTGATTCTCAAAAGACGAATAAAAGGTGGTAGATTTTAGCCTTCAATCGATTTTTGGCAAAAACCATAATTTCGATCATTCGGAACACAATGAAAAAAAAATCGCTGGGTTTTAAACTTTTGAGGGCTTTTTTAGGCTACTTTGAGGTCATAAAAAACCGAATTTTTTTTTTATCTATTCGATATTGGCAAAATAATCCTTAGTTAAAAGAATATTCGTAAATATGCCATTTTTCACGTTTTTTAAAATCCATTTTCCCGCATAAAAAAAAATCTTGACAAAAAAATGATAAAAGCATCTTATAGAGAATACTTCAAAGTTTCCAAAACCCTCTGGTTTTTTTCTGTGCGACCATTAGTCTCCGAGTAATCAGTCATCAAAGTCAAAAGTGTCATTTTTGCTTTGAACATTGATAACTCAGCGAGAAAAAATCGTACAGAGCTCTCCCACCGCTCAAATTAGTGGGCATCCATTAATTACGTGAGGTGATTTTGGCGATTTTTCGACCCCCCCCCTCTCCCACTGGTGAGATGTGAGATTTTGCTCGACCCCCTCCCCCCTCCCATAATCTCACGTGAGATTTTTCAAAATGCATACGTTCACTGAAAATAAATTGCAGTAGAAGTAACTGCGGTTGTAGTACTATTTACTCCACCATGTAAAGTAGTAGGGAGTCTCTCCCTACGTGATAAAAATTACGTCATTACTAAAATCACTAAAATTACTAAAATTACGTGATATTTGCCGAAGCCCCCCTCTCCCCCACGTGAGATTGGGTGAGATTTCGCTCGACCCCCCCCCCCCCAAACGCCTCACGTAATTAATGGACGCCCCCTTAAAGGGGAAGAATCCAGCTAGACGATTCTTTTAACCCGATTATTCAAAAAAATGTATTAAAGTCCGTGCAGACTGTGAAAGATGAGCAACAATTTTGAAATTTTTTTTACTTTGGTTTTTTGATGGCTACTAAAAATTGGCTGATGCGAAAAAATGTTGAGCTCGAGATCTCAAAACTAGAGATTCACACCTTCAATTTGCTTTTTTTTATTTTGCTGTACGACCATTTTTCGAGGAGTTACAGCTATTTGAAAATGACCCTAAAATTGTCGGACTTTTTCAATATCCTTCAATTATTTTGCCTAGTGTAGATCGACGTTGGAAAGCATGGCGGTTAAACTCGCCTGGTTGAGTAAAAAGAGACGGAGATAGAACCAATAATGCCAAATATCAAACCTACAAATACTGCGCGAATCGTTGGAATAACTATTTTTTTTTCATTTTTCTAATTAAATGCCAACATTCATTAAACAGTTTACACATGGAAAATGTTAGTTATGACAAATTATGTTTTTTCGCCTATGTTAAAAATATAAATTGTGCAAGTCTCAAGTATGAACAGTGGTATGCATAGTGTGCGATTTCTCCCAAAACTGTAAAACTGAGAAACTATTATGAAAGCAGACCTGACGGTGTTGAACGTATGACGACGTAGACTTGTTTGCATTGCAGGGACGGCGGGCTGCGATTCGGTGAAATGGAACGCGATTGTCAAATATCCCACGGAGCTGCCCAATTCCTCCGGGAGCGTCTTTTCGAAGTGTCGGATCCCTATCGCATTCACATATGCAATTTTTGCGGTCTCATAGCTATAGCGAATCTCCGCAACAACACGTTCGAATGCAAGGGATGCAAAAACAAAACGCAAATATCGCAGATAAGATTGCCGTATGCGGCGAAGCTTCTTTTCCAAGAGCTCATGGCGATGAATATCGCGCCGAGACTGATGGTGATTTAGAGTCGCGTTGACTGAGTTGTACAAAGCTTCGATTGTGACGTTACCCTCGGTGCGGAGGATCACGATAGGAAGGAATTACAATGCGAAGGATTACGAATGAATTAATTATCGTTTAAGTTATTTTTTTAAGTACACTGATTGATTTCAATCCATCGGATACTTTTCGATCACTCAATTGTATTACGCTGATCAAAACTTTTCTGATCAGTAGCGTTGCAGATCGGGACAATACTCGAGAACAGCCTGAGCTACTGTCGGATCGTTTCGATAATCACGTAGAATAATATTTGAATAAAATAATTGACGAAACAAACATCTGTACGATTGAAGCGTTTTAGACATTGGACAATCTCTTTTGTGTATGTGTGTGTGTGTGTGTGTGTGTGTGTGTCTATCGTTTTCCTCAGATCAAAATAAGCTATCGAACTTTTGGATGCCCCTCGGTCCCCGAACACGTCAGCTTTCCAAGATTGCTGGCAAATCAACGTATTCGAAACCTCACCTCCTTCTCGTTCACCATCACGCGAGATAATATTTTTCCGTTTGTTTTGGAGGTGCATCTTGCGCCGGACGAGTCGTCGCTTCGTACGCAACTGGTTCGGACTCGTATTTCGTTTCCCGCGGATATCGTCATTGATCAGCCGTGTCCAAGTAACACACATCGAGAACGCAAAATTTAGCTCGACACACGGGGCACATGCACTTGGACGAGAGCCAAGTTTCGGGAGCATTCTCATCCTGTCTCGTAGCGAACCTATGTTTGGAAAAACAATGGTGTTGTTTTTAAATCTTCGACCGGAGTGATGGGAAAATGTATAGTATGGAAGGGGAAGAAGAGAAGGGGACGACGAACCATTTAGCCATGCAATCTATGCACCACATGGGACGACAGTAGCACATGACACATGCATTCGGACTGCCGTCCAGGGCAAGATCTCCACACTGTTTAGTCAACTTTACGTTCGATGTAGCTTGCATACAACCGACACATTGCTCCAATTCCTGTGAATGTAAAACTTTTGTTTTTACAGGTCTGGAGAAGCCACCTTTTTGGTGGATAAACGTTAAGGCGGGATATACATTTGCAACGATCAAAAAATCGATTTATTTATTTTTTTAAAGATCGAACTACCTGTGTAGAACATTTGCCCAAAGTTTCAAAGCGAAATTCTAAGAACTTCAAACTCGGAGCGGCGCGGAAACTTTAAACGCGTTTTTCTCATAACTGCGGTTTCTACTTTTTAATCCATATTCTACAGAAATTCTGCGTGAAATGTTGATTTTTTTAAATAAATGCATTCCGTCCGCTTTAATTTTTATTTTCTTTGTGCAATTACTTTTAAATATAAATATACATGTTCTAACTGAATAAACTAAACCAAAAACTAAATGCTAACTAAATACTGACTAAACTAACATGTTCTAATGTCTACGTGCTAGACTGCACGCCGATTCGTGACTCCCGCGGCTAAATGAATTTAACAAAATTGTATACTTAAATATACTATTGAAGTATACATATAGTTCGATAAATGTAGAATAATTATTTCTTAATTTAAAAAATTCCTCAAAATTGCTCCATTTTTTCCCGTCTAAATGTATATCCCGCCTTAAGCATTGTCCTCCAAATACCTGCTCGGTATGGTAACGCGAATTTTGGGCAACCTGCTCCTTGAATGTATCGATAAATCGGTCCAGGAGTGTCTTGTGAAACGTCACATTTGGCAAGACGGTTATTGGACGCGACACGCGATCCTGCAAATTCTTGAAGTCCAAGGCGTTCAATCGTATGTTGAACTTCTTTGTGCCAGGCCTCCTTGGCATTACCTAAAAGTTCGTACAGTCATTTACGAATATGTCGAAACGCTGTGTCGTATTTATCAACACATTTTTAAGACTTTTTTTATAAGATATTCAAAAGTGCCAATTCGTTATTTAAACTTTCCTGTGACATTTACAATTCTTTATCGGTCAGTCGATGTCTCAGCTATGAACTGGTCTGTCTTTATTGGCGTAGCCGGCTTTTTTACGTGGCGGGCTCTGACAAAAAAAGTAGTTTCGGCCATGATCGTTTTTTTAAATAAAATTTACATCGTCGTTAATCACGTAACACACAAAATATGAAGATTCAATCACACGTTCGTGGTAACATTAATATCAAACTCTCGCAATACTTTGAAAAATAATCAACTAATTTTTCATGATTCTTTAAGACGGGAAACTACTTTAGGAGTAGGTTTTTATTAGTGATTTTCATGATTTTTTTTTACAAGGAATGAATGAATAGAATTTATTCAAACTTTGAGAATATTTTATACATATTTTCAAACAAACATTTAAATTTTTTCGAAGCATTTCCTCTGAAAATATAGAACATATAGGCCGCCCTTCGACTGTGCTGTTTGTGTACACTCTGGAGGCCACAGTTTTCATCCGAAGTCAATACGGTTTGAAGATTACTTTAAGAACATGTTTTCCTTCTATATGAACCTAACTCTCACCAAATGAATTGAAAATAGCATTTTTAGAGGTCTTTAAACAAAAGGATATAATTTTTGCCATTATTTTATAACCTTTTTTGCTATAAAAAATATGCTTCAAACAATATTACCCCAAATTTAGGTTTATATAGAGCGTATTTGTATAAAGAAAGTATCACTTTATAAAATTATAGGTTGGAAACTTTTTGAGCTAGTGTACACAAATTGAAAAAAGTCGTTTCGAGAAAAACGCGTTTAAAAACCAACGACCAAAAACAAAAAATTCACGACAGTAATGAATTATTTATACTCTTTGGGAACATATTCTCGAATAGTTTTACTAACAATTTATGGAATTTAAAAAATCGATCTTTTTAGTTATCTGAACCGGTTTTCCGCCTTAATCCAGTGTCTTAAAACTTTACTTTCAGTAGATACTCAATCAAACAAGTCTTGGCTTTCTATTTTTTTCTGCAAATCGGCACAACGCTTTTTTAGTTGGAATTTTTTTTCACAATGTTTATTCAATGTTATTATCTATGTTCAGTGATATATGAGATAATCGTTCCCGAAGCATGCCGCTTCTAAGCCACGTTTTTTTTCCGCCTTGGGGCAGAAAAACTCCTCTCACAGCCGGTGGAGCTCGCTGGGAGTACTATGGCTGCTTGGAAAAGTTTATATAAGTTAGAGCAGCGCTCCTTTTTAATATGCTTTCATAAATTTCCAACACTCACTTAGTTTTTTAATGAAATTTTTTTATGACATCTATTATTAAGGGGCCAGTTCACTTTGAAAATTTCAAAAAATCGAAAGCAAGCGAGACTTGAAGAAATCGACGATGATGAGCAATCAGAAGGGATTTTGTACGGTGCAGGAATTGCCGATTGAGTTTAGGTAAGAGGTTTTCATAGTATAAACTTCAAGCGCGTTTTTTCTCGAAACAACGTTTTCAAAATCTAGCTCCATCGTATCTCTAAAACTAATAAACCGATTCTCTTGAAATTTGAACCACATATTGTAAACATGATTCGCAACAAGATGACCCTCGATGGTTTTAAAATTTTGATTTTTACTCTTTTTTTTGCGAAAAACAGCGAAAAAACGCGTTTTTAAAACTTTTCGGTTTTCATCCGCTATTTTTTTTTATTTTTTGATAAAACTTTATATCCCAGGGTCATTTTTTAGCTGGTGTCATACTGAATCTAATGGACTTTGATTTTTTTGTTTCAGAAAAGCCATTGCCGAGTTGTGATGGAGCTACCTAGCCCACCTATTTTTGAGGCGTTACGTTAAACTATAGTTTTTGTACTTAAAAATGAATAAAAATGAATTAAACATTTTTTTAAATGTATTTCAAGACTTTATTTATCAAACCCAACAACTTTTATATTTATATATTTTATAAAATCCTCAAAAAAAATCGCGAAAATAGCCTTTTTTTCGTGGCTCCAAAGTGGACTGCCCCTTGAGATTTAAAAATGATTATTGATGAAAACCTCTCCCTTCATATTCAATTTCAAAAACAAGTCAACTGCATGAGCTAACGGTAGATTCTCAAATGGGCGTTTTAGATTTACAATTATCTATAACTTGGAAGTAAATGTTGATCTTCCAGTATTCTCTCGGTTATGTATTGGCTGGCAAATCTAATGTTTTTTTTCTGCCCACAGTTAACGTAATTGTGAAATCTAAATATCTATTTAATTTGCGTAGCGAAATAGCTACTTTTTATACAAGTAACGTAATTACGACGAAGAAAATAGTCCAAGTTTTGTTAAATTATTTGTTTCACCCAGGCAAGAATTCAATTTTTTCTGGGGGATGGCCATGTCCCCTGGCTACGCCAATGTCTTCCTTTGTCCCATCAATTGGCAGTCCGACATTCGATATTCAACGACTTCCAAAATGCCAAACATTTTGATATTCGGAACGCAATCCAGAATGTCAAAAGCTTTCCCGTTAAATATATTAAATTTTACAGCAATTATCAAAATTCTCCACCGAAACGCCAACATTCAACGTACCTCTATGTTCACATACTGAACCTCTCCTCTCGTGGAAGGGGACATAGTATGCGTATCGCTCCTGTTCGCTATCAGTATCGTATCGGTCTGATGCGCCACGTGCAACTTGTAAGGAGTTACCTTTATGATCCAATTATCCGTCGCAACGACCTTAGTTACGCTATTGGTAATTATGACTAATCTCGACTCTACCCTGAAAATGGACATTGTGAAAACCTTGTTGAATCCAAATACAAAGTCCGTGTGAACACGAAATTGGAGTTTGCATCGTTGGAATGCACCGATTGTTTTCTTCTCATGACTTCTTCCTCAGATCTGAGCCACAAATATCAGAAACACTTTTGACGATTTTTATTTGGAAATGTACAATCTAAATGCGCGAAAAAAACAATTTTCTATGATAAAAATGAGTAAATGCAATTGAAAGAAAAAATTTCGTTGCAAACGACGCAAACTTCAACACTGTGTGGATTGGCATTAATTGAGCGGAGATCGAAGCACCTTCTGTATTCCCTGTTGATATTAGAAGCTATGGACGTCCATGTGGAATCGTCGTTGCAATAAGCGGTGAGACTTTTGCCTATCGGATGAGACGACCAATTGTCCGCCGACCAGCCTATAACTTTTTGCAACGTATATATCGGCCCTATCAGCGCGCAGATGGAAAGGGTAAAAAAGACCGAATGGTCCTTTCCGAGAAAGATTTGAGCCGCGTCTACGTGGCCCAGGAGCACCAAGCCCAGGCAGTATCCTGAAAGTAAATATATATATATATATATATATATATATATATATATATATCGATGACTACTTAGTAGAGTATGTACATACGCATGGTAAGCTTATCGCTTGGTACGAATAAATTATTTTTTTTTTCATACCGAAAGGAAGCATCGAGTGTACGAAGAGCGTGACGATACTTCGTTTTATGTGATACTGTATGAAAAATTCATCCTCACTCTCCAGCCACGGTGAAAATATGTCTGTTACGGTTAGGCCCGCTGACACGAACTCGGTGGGTGGATAAAAAATACATCCTGTCATAAGTATGTAAAACAATGTGTAAAAAAAATAACTCGACATCGTCGAACGTGCGATAATAGAATTAAACGTATTTTTTATATTTTTTTTAAGTTTTTCTCTTATTTTTATTTTTGATATTATTCAATAGCTCGGTGCGTGTCCATTTGATGACAGTATGTGGTTCTGTCATCGGCTGCTTGACGTCGCTGATCGTTGGCACGTGGCTCAATGCTGATTTTTCAAAATTAGTTTTTTCTTTTTTTTGATGAACGTACGCGGCATACCACTAGCAAAGTCGCGAAAAAATGTGCCACCGAAGCTTTTCGGGTTTGAATAGGCGATTAACGTATCGCAAGTGTTTTTAGGAAGCGCGAGACTACGGTAGTTTCGTGCGTGTATTTGCAAATATTAATTTAGAAAACATATGTACGTATAAGAGACTGGCGACGAACTATTCTGAATGCATTTTATCGTTGAATGTTTTGGAGATATTATTTACAATGAATTAGACTGCTTGATCTGATTGTAGAGAACTGTAATCATTCAGCCGATACATAACCTCAAAATCTTTGTCCCGGTGCTAGCGCTTAACGGGCCACTGAATCCCGATATTGCATGAGGTTGAAGTTTGCATCGTTGGAATGCGATGAAAATTAACATTTCTGAATTCCTTTCGTTTCTTTTGGCATTTAAAGATATGTATTTACCGATCTAATTTATAATTTGGTGAAAAAAGATTTCCCATAATAATAAAAATAAAATGTCAAAATAAGATGTTGCATTCCAATGCAAACTTCAACACCATGATGTTGCTGTGATTTATAAGACCGTGAAAGTAATTGAGCAGAAACCGGTTGAGTTCAATTCATCCTCGAATGTAATTGTCGGCAAGATGGTCACTGATGTTTTTTCTTCTCGTTTTTCATTTGCAAAGTACCGTGGAATGTTACATAACTCACAGCGCTGAGAGAATGTAACTTGTATTAAAATAATTGTGCAAAAAACCAGAATTTTTTATGGTTCGCCATGAATTTTCCTGATTTTCCAGACGCTCGTCATTATCGGGATAATTGCCATTTTAATGTCCCCTGTTGACTATGCATTAAGGGGTTAGGCTACAGTGAGAAAAAAAAAATAGTTGCTTGGGCAACTCAATTTGAAGAGGAAGATCCAGCATATCGCTCATCTACTAAAAAACTGTCATGACAAAAAAACTGCTGTTTTGAGATTAGTATGCCATAAAGTAAAAGGATAAAAAGGTTAATAAATTTCACAATAAATAAAATCATTACAGGCTTATTCAGATAAATATTGACGGCACAGTGGCGTGACGAATGTGAAAAAAAAAATTTGATATGCTTTTTTCTCAAACCCGCATCCTTTGTGTTACTACAGTTTTTTTAGTGAAAAAGCGATATGGTATCGATATGGATGCTTAAAATCTAATGAACAGCTTAACTTGAAATTGGAATACTTTTTCAGTATAATAGTAGTTAAGTTTTGACTGGCGTTTTTCTTAACATTTTTTTTTTTTTAGTTAATAACAACAACGTAATTTCTCCTCGGAAAATTGAAAAAAAAATACAATTTTTTGCTAATATTATCTATTTTAAGAGAAAACCTCGTTTTTTTTCTTCCGGATCAATCGGATGGCCAAAATTAAGCATGCCTGTCGAGCCCCTTACGATCAAAGGGCCCTCACGAGATTATTAATATTTTTTAATGCAATTTGGTACACAACTTTGCTAACATACGTACAAATAAATAATCGAACGATTTTTCAATCATCTTACTTATTTCTCTAAAATAATTTTTATTAAATAAGATTGATTTGTGGGTCAGCCCGCAAGAACCGACCCATGGCCCCCACAGTACCGGGTATAAAAATATCTGCGATTATGACAATTTTTTTTTCGTATGAAAAAGTGATTCTCTCATAAAATTAATTACACATCTATTTAGTATGAATATCGAGCTGTTAGAAAATATATATATATTTTTCTAATTCTCGAAACAGCTTTTTTCCAATTGGCTTAACGAATAACTTCAACAATTTTCACTCGATTTACTTCAGATTTAAAAGTTATCTTCCTAATTGCATTTCGCAGAGAAGTACGTACGGAATTTCTGATTAATCGAAAACTTTTCATTTTATGAGCAGTTTATGAGCAGTTATAACGAAATTGTTCACTGAAAATTCATTTCTTAAGTTCAAATACCTACAACTTTTGTATAAAACAATATTTTTTAAATTCCGTACGTAATTCTCTAGGTATTGTAATGTAGATTGACGAGAATTTTTGTTTTTTGTTCTAGGTAAACAATTGAGGATGCTAAATGTCACGCCGCGGAGCGCCTAAAAAAAAGATAAAAGAAAATATTAGTAGTCGGCCATTTTGTACATCGAAAAAACAATTCTAGCAGCTAAATTATAACTAATAAAAATTCTAAATAAAAAACTATAATTATATAATTAAATAAAATTATCAATAAAATTATAAATTATTTATACTTATATTATATATAATATTATTTTATTATTTATAAATATAATTATTTATATTCATATTATATTTATAATATTATTTATAAAATTTATAAAATTATAATTATATAAAAGCTATAATTTTATATAATTATTGAGCTATAATTATTAAAAAAAGCTATAATTATATAAAAATAAAAAAATAAAAACCTAGATTATTACTAATAAAAATTGTAGCAGCTAATTCGTACTAAATAGATGTGTAATTAATTTTACGAGTAAATCACTTTTTCATGCGAAAAAAAATTCTTAAATTCGCACATGCTTTTATACCCGTTACTGTGGCCTAACCGCTTAAGTTCATGTGCATGCAACCACAAATGCAACCACAATATTACTATGTACAATTCGTTACCATCAAACGTGCGAGCTTGAGTCTTCCGACTGATCCGAATTTGTCCATGGCTTGAAGCAAAATCCACTTGATTCTTTGCTCGCTTGATACGTGAAATATGCTCTTTTGAACGAAACTCCGGGAAATTTTCCAAATTCCATTAAACCCCACATGGTTCTCGATAGCAGAACTCTAGACTTGCGAAGATTACTGTAGAACACTGCTCTCTTCAATTCCGTCTATGATGAAGATTCGATCATTGAGAGGAATAATAAAAATACTTTAGATCGCTTGGCTTTCCAATTCGTTTTTCACCATTCACATACTTCTCGTTTGATCTCAGCTGCTTTATCCCAAGTCAGATTTTTCATAAACTTCTTTGGAAGTGTAAGCTCCGGAGGTTTAATTTTCTTAGGCATTTGGACAGACTCCCAAATCTTCATACTCTGACTCATCAGAATTTCTGCAAATTCACAAGATACATTGAACGCTGTGTGTCGTTTGTAAGGAAATGTATATGTTCGATTACTTTTTTCCTCCGGAGGAAGAGCTATTCCCTTTCTATACATGATCCAATATTGCAGCTGGGGCATCAGATGGCAAGCTGGTAACTTTGCAAAGAGGAATCCTTCATTCGCCATCCGCTCTAGTTCAATCTGAAAGCGTTCGGCTAGAGTATTCAGAACGACTTGACATTTTAACTGTATCTTCTTAGATAGATTCTTCAAAGAAGTGCACATGATTGTGGACTTTCTATAAACATATTAAGCACCATTTTCTAGCGAATAAAAAAATTGTATTCAAAATGTAGCCATTTTGCAGAAAAAACCATATTTAAAATTTTTTAAACTAATCTAAAGGACGATATTTTTTCCAATTCTGGGTGCTGATCCATAAAAGTTCTGAATCCGCCTGCAAAGCGCCTAAAAATGCTCTTAGTGTAGCTAAGACTGTCCCGCCATTTTGTGTCGTTTTTTATTAAATACATTGTTTGTACGAATCAACACATGTAGACTAAACCCTCCAAATCACATTGCAATGGTTTTTTTCGTAGTTTAAAAAGAATTCCAAAAGAGTCTTATTACGCCTCAGAAGATATTATTTTGCCACTAACATTTTTCAAGATTGCGCTTGGAACATGATGAAAAAAAGAGGTTTTTTTAGCTGCAGCCGGAACAGCCAAGATACTACGACTTCAAAAAGTCCAGTGTTGAATCAAATGGATTAACGGAACTCCAGGCTGCTGTTTCTTTTATTACAACAGCCATACCAAAAACAAAGTACTACGTCTTCAAAGTAGATGGGTCTAAATCCGACAGCATGAAATTGCAACAAATTTCTTTTTTTTTCTCTCATTTAGTCTCCAGGCCGCTACTGGAAACCCCATAAGGAGTGAAAAAAATGATGACTTCCGGAATGCACTCTTATGGAGGGTGGGAGAGTCGAAAAAATGGGACCTTCCGCAGCAAAGGTATACTCATATTTTGTAGTGGTGTTATATAGTTCTTGAAAGAATACTTTAAAAAATCGCAACAATAGTCGACCTCTAGAACTGACTCTTAAGGGAGACGATAAATGTCGTAAAAATATCGTATATTTTGCTGTAATAAAAAGTATTATTCTCTATCGGCCTTACATATTTACAATCCCAAAAACGGTGTGTTCGTGTAGTGGTTAACGTACTGATTAGGGTAGAATATCCATAAGTCGAATATCCATATGTACGAATATCTATAAGTCGAATATCCATAAGTGAATGTCCAGAAGTCGAATATCCATAAGTGAGTATAGAGTAGAAATGAGTGCCAGAAATTGCGAGAGATAGAGTAT
The DNA here is from genome assembly GCA_963210295.1 of Ophion ellenae. Classification (NCBI taxonomy): domain Eukaryota; kingdom Metazoa; phylum Arthropoda; class Insecta; order Hymenoptera; family Ichneumonidae; genus Ophion; species Ophion ellenae. The sequence goes on along the minus strand of OY723396.1, from coordinate 27,536,355 downwards.
AGAGCGGAACCAAACAAACTCACTCATCTCTACCTCCCGTCATTTCTGGCACTCGGTCCCTGAGTCACTCAGTCCTTCAAAAAAATTGTACCAATTTTTTAAAGGGTCTTCTTACTTTAGACGCTAAAAAAGGCTATTTTCATACATTTTTTTGATAGGTTTATATTATAGATATTGATATAAAAGTTGTTACACTTCATAAATACACTTTCGAAATACATTTTTTTTTAAATTTATTTATTTAAGTCACTATTTGTAGACGAAAATGGAGGTTAAAAAAATGTCCTAAAAAAATTGTAGGTCTGCGCTGTTGATGAAATCTCGGAGATGGATCATCCGAAACAAAAAAAGCAAACGGTTCTAGATTAGGTATGTTGATGGCTATAGCGCGTACCATAGGATTTTTTATATCTGCCAAAATAACAAAATGGCGGACATTAGAAAAAAAATCGTGCTTTTTCGCCGTTTTCGGCAAAAAAAAGTAGTAAATATGAAAATTTTAAAAATTGCCTTGATATGCGCTATAGCTATAGTAGTAAAGAATATGTGGTTCGAATTTCATGAGGATCGGTTCAGTAGTTTCGCAGCTTTTACTAACAAGCCGTCGAAAAACGTTGTTTCGAGAAAAACGCGTTTAAAGTTTGTTTGGGTTACATAAATACATAAAAAAATGTTTTTTAATGTATTTTAAAAGTGTATTTATCAACCCCTTCGTTGGCATTGACGCAATAGTGCGTCAACCTTTATTTCCCTATTTAACTTGCTCTGATTTGAAATCGGAGCCTCACTCGGGGGTTTTTGGGCTCACTGAATCCGAATTTGAAGTCGAAATTCGTAAATTCAAAATGGCGGCGCCAATATGGCGGACAAAAATGAAAAACTTTACTCGATTTAGATGAAAATTAGTACTCCGGGATTTTTGAGGTCGCTTATTACGAATCTGAACTTGAAATTTGAAAAATCAAAATGTCGGCGCTAGAATGGCGGACCGAAATTGAAAATTTTACTCGAATCAATCTGTATTATTTGTATTTTCATTCGCCATATTTGCTCGTCATTGTGAATTCCTGAATTTTGAGTTCAGACTCGTAATCGGCACCCTCAAAAAACCCCAGAGTACAAGCCTTCAGGATAAAAAAGGGCCTATGAAAAAAAAAACATGAAAATACTTTTTTAGCGTCTAAAGTAAGAAGACCCCTCAAATCTTCGACAATCGTTGCAATCCAATGTTGCCAACTTTAGGCCCATCAAGGTAATTTGTTTTTGCTACTCCCAATTTTCTTTGCGCACATACACGTGTACCGAAAGAACTTCATAACGCTACCGATTCATTGGACTGCTAATCAATGTTCACGAAATGGTTTCCTCAAAATATACATATTTCCGCCATCTAGTTGCAGAGCTTCCAAATTGTCGGATACCTGTACCAGATGCTTGAGATTAGCGGCTTCGGATACTTTGGTCGAACCGCGGGGAACCGCTGTATTATCCCGAGGCATGATGCTTCCGGTTGATTTAATGGGGTCTGCATCCGTTCTCTGTTCCTGTCCAAGGTCCTTTTCGGACAAATATTTCCCATAATCCGTAGGACTTGCTTCCATTGGCTCATAGTCATCAAACTCCTGCATTGAGGTCCCGGGATGTACCACTTTGGGTATAGTATTCTTTTCTCCGCTTTGATACGGATCGTCATCTGTATCACGAGGACGTGCGTGATCTTTCCCTCTGCCATGTGTTGCATTCCTATTTTCCGTCCTGTTGCGAAATTCATCATCTCTGCTTTCACGATAAAAATTATTTTTCTGCGGCCTATCGCGACTCGCCACCGCATCGAATCTTTTGACTCCAGCATCCTGAATGGGACGATCACTTCGAAAAAGTACATCGACGTTCTTGTTCATTGTCCCGACCTGCCTCAGTTGCAGGGTTGCTGAGTTGCCCGAAACTGCTCGCGATCCTGTAACATCCATGGGAGACCAGTGACGATGTACCTTGGCAATGGGTAAATCCATTTTGCTCGGCTCGGGTGTCTTCACGGGTGTATGCATTCCTATTCCCGATAAAACGCATTCGCCAGGCGCCATGACACGATCCTGCTTCACGCCATCAACGCAATATCGCGGATCACCAAACTCCCCGGAAGTCCTCTTAACTTCGGATATTACGAACTTAGTCTCTGTCTGCATTGGCCTCGAGAGTCCTTCGACTCGGCTGAAAGGTTGTTTCTTGTGAGATCTCAGTCGTGCCTGAAGACTCAACCATTTCTTCTTTTCTTCCTCACGTTTCACAAATCTTCTCTCGTATTTGCACTCGCACACGGGTTTCTTGATGCGCAATCTTCTGGGCATCGCGCAACAGCCGTCATTGGAGAACTGCACGCATCGCAACCAGCATGGAACGTTGTCTCGGCAACGAGTGTAAAATTCCATCAGAGCCTCATCCTCGCAAGCCTTCGACCATTTCTTCCCTCCGGAATTTTCGACTTCCTTCTCTGCTGATTTGCTCCGATTCCCTCCTGACACTTCACTGGAGTCAGCCATGTTTGCTTTCACAGTTCGACACTCGCAGGCTACTGGCTCTCTCGGCGGTTTCTTCATCAAACTCTTTGGCCCGAGGTACTTCTCGATGTACTTGAACTCGTCGATTTTTCGTTCCCTGGCACACTTCTCGTAGGGTGACTCGTAGAGCTCGTATTCGGGGATGTATTCTTCACTGTTTCGTACACTGGGCGTTGGAGTTATGTAAATCAAACCGTCGATAACACGTGCAATATTCTCTTTTCGTTTAGCCTTTTCGTTTCTCGTTATTCCCGCCACGTTGTAGAGTAATACTTTTTTCGCATTTCTGTTCTCTCGACACTTGCATGGCCTGCCACCAGGCCTGACGGGAATTGTATCTACGGGCTCGTTCGGATCAACCAGATACAATAACGTTTTCTCTACTGGCAAAGCTTGCTGGGATATTGTTCTCCAACTAAACGGACCGTCTTTGGGTGATTCATCCCCGTGAAGTGCCTTCTTGCCTTTGCAGCAAGCTTGCTCATCGGCACTTTCTCTCTTACACCTTCCGGGTGGATCCTCGGGAAGTATCACCGGCGAACGGACAAACTTGCTCGCCAAAATCTTTGATCTGTTCCACTCTTTCTTTAATTTCACCAATTCGCTTGATCTCTTTCTTGCGTCGTCTTGACTTTTTCCATCTTTGCTCAGGTCGCGGCTTTTGTCTGTGGTATTCATTAGGTTCGACATTTGACTCTGAGATTTGCTTCCAAGGTTGCCAGCCTCGTCGCTCTTTGGATCTTCGTTTTTATCCTTCAGAGATTTTCTTGTTTTGTTGCGGGTTACCTTGGGCTTGCGATACTGTTGGATTTTACTCGCTGATCGTGGAGAATGCTCGGTGAGGTCGCTAATGCCCTCGGTCTTGGAGGTAACAGTGGAACAACGACTATCTCGATTCAAGCGTTTTTCCTTATTGGGTTCCGCAGCCGGTTTTCGCGATTCCCGAAATCCTTTCTTCTTGACTTCCGGCTCTTCGTCCTCTGGCTCCTCCTCGTCTTCCTCCTCTTCGTCATCCTTTTTTCGCTGCTTCGGTATGGGGTGTCGAGCTCCAAACGGCGCACCACAAATCGCCCGACCAGGTTTATCACCGCACGGCGGGCTCTAGAATGCAGAGGAAACGATTAATGGACTACATCTACCCAGGGGGTCGAAAAATTGCATTTTCCAAAAATGCAATTTTTGGAAAATGAAACGTAGCTTCTCGAAACAGCGTTTTTCCAATTGGCGTGACAAATAACTTCAACAATTTTCACTCGATTCACTTGAAATGTAAAAGTTATGTTCCCAATTTCATTTTGCAGAGAAGTATGTACGCAATTTCTGATTAATCGAAAACTTTTCAATTTATGAGCAGTTATAACGAAATTTTTCACTGAAAATTCATTTCTTAGGTTCATGTACCTACAACCTTTGAATAAAACAATATTTTTCTAATTCCGTACGTACTTGTCTAGGTATTCTAATGCAGATTGACGAGAATTTTTGTTTGGGTCTAGGCAAAAAATTGTGGATGCTAAATGTCACGCTGCGGAGCGCCTAAAAAGAAAAGATAACGAAAGAAAATATTAGTAGTCGGCCATTTTGTACATCGAAAAAAAATATATTTTTTTCTAACAGCTTGATATTCATACTAAATCAGGGTGTCTAATTTTGACCAGAACTGAAATTGCATGACATTTAAGGATTTTTAAGGCAAGAAATGGGGATTTTTTCATGACTCTTAGTACGACTTTCTGGCATAGTGTACTTAATGATTCTACAGTGCGACCGATATTCTAAATTTTTATATTTTTATTTTGCTCTCTCAAACAGATGTGTGTTGTATGCCAATAAAAAGTATACGGAATAAACGAAAAGCCACCAAACTGTACAATTCCATATGTAGTAAAAAAATGTGAGACAAACATAATTTCAAGATTGCTGTGAAGAAATATATTTTGGGAACATATAAAAAAATATTACATACATTTAGGAACTTTGTAATATAATCTGGTCGCTTTACACGAATAACAAAGAAAAACTAATATATGTTGAGATAACGCATCATTTTCTTTTACTTTCTTCTATTTTATTTTCTATCGATTCGATATTCGTTTCTCTATCGACAAGTACCACAAAGTAAGTTCATATTGAATATAGACTCAACGATCATTTAGTAGGGTATAATAATTCAAGTAGACTGGTAATTTTTCATGACATTTAAGATTTTTCATGACTCTTCAGCTCGGTAGACACCCTGTGACCTAAGGCCTTAACTAACTTCTCGAATAAGTTTAGCTTCGGCTTCTCTACGGGCGAGTTCTTCTTCGTCGGGAATGTTGACTGCACCCCATGGTCCACCACAAACGGCCATGCCATCCTCGTCTCCGCAAGGTTGAAAAGCCGCCAGACTATACATGTTTTTCTTTCCAAGAGGATCATTATCTTCTATCTGGTTTTCCTTTTCTCGAACTTTACCGTATACTTGTTCATCAATCTTTTTCTTAAATAAATTCCTTCGGCAGCTTTTGTCATTGGGGTAATCTCGACAGGAGCTGGTGCCAACTTCGCGGGGTCTATATTTCTTTCCAATGCAAATTTGTGTCTCTTTCGTCCACGGAATGTTATCATTGCTCGTAATCTCGTTCAGACCCTCGTTGATCATTTTTTCGATAGTGCACCCGCAGGGGGGAACATTTCTTATTGTTTTTACAAGGCTCGAGGTCTCCACGATCTTCTTTGGCACATGCTCGACATGCTTGATAACTCCGTTGATGTGATAGTTAACATTCCCTTGCTGATTAGTCACACCACCGATGATCTTGTTCTTGATAATTTTATCGTGCGAATCAATGACCTCGGGGAGATTTATCATTGAATCTGTGGGACTCGGAGCCGGCAAATTCATCGACAACGATCCAATAACGTATCTGATAAAAAAGAAATTGACCATTCGTACTTTATTATCTTGTGACACAAATCATGTTCAAATTGCCCGATAAAAAAGCCGTTCGGATCTGTACGAAAATAACATATCGATTTTACACAAATGACTGTCTTCTGAAAAGGAAGTTATATTCTCTAATGAATGCATATTGAGATCCAAATGCAATGGCTTATGTAGGGTGTCTCAAAATGACGTGACATTTTGAATTGCGCGCCATTTTCTTGTGGCGAACACACAGTACTAAATGCTGGCATGAAGTATCGAGGTTTAGTCATGGAGAATTACACGATCCAGTAACGCATAGAAATTGTTATTTGCTGCATTGTTACTGCATAGTTATTGCAGACGAAGTTTCATGGTCGTGTTATCTCGCGCCGCGGCGATGTGAATTGGCCACCAAGATCGTGCGATTTGACGCCATTGGACTTCTTTCTTTGGGCTTTTCTGAAAGGAAAAGTGTATGCCGATGATCCACAGACCATTCCGGAGCTCAAGGAAGCAATTGGACGCACCATTAATGAAATTAGTTAGCAATTATGGCAATATGTTGTTGAATATTTTGTTAAAAGAGTGAACGTTTGCAAACTGAGACGAGGCGGCCATTTATCGGATATTGTGTTCCACACATAACCTCCATATTTGTACCTTATATCAAAATAAAAATATTTGTACTTTTCAAATGAATAATACGTTTTATTAAGGGGAGGGTAGGGGTTTGCACTTTTCAAAAATCGATTTTTTGGCGTCTTTTCTTATAGTTAAACATTCCAAGAATATAATCCCAAAATTTCAAGTCAATCAGAGCAAAACTCTCGAAGTTATTGACCATTCAGTCCCGCTCCTCTAACACTGTAGCTCCGACTTCTCTAAACTTAAAACGCGTTTTTCTCGAAACCACTTTTTCAAAGTCCGTGTTCACTGCTATTTGAAAACTACATGACCGATTTATTTCAAACTTGGTACACACTTTCTACGTATAAAATACCTCCCCCCAACGGTTAGTTTGAGATTTTTTTTTACATTGAGGAGGTTTTCCACCCACAAAATGGCGGAATTTTTCGTGAAAAATAGCACTTTTCACTTTACATGACCACCAAAAATTTAGAAATGAAAAAAAATTATCAAAGACCGTTGGGGGGAGGATTTGATGGTACTTTGACTAAATTTTAATGGTACTTGATTTCGGATAATTTCTAGCTGAGATACAGTGAACACCGCAAATCGTGTTTTTCCAAAGGCGTTCTTGGAAAAGCTTTGTCACCGGCTTGTTTGTGGATATTTTCGCGTACAAATTTCACGGAATGTTCTTGAAATGACACTTAACAATGTACAAAAGGTTCCAATAAATTTACTCTATCCATATAGATGAAAAAAATTCGCAAAAAAGTGTTTCTTTTTTTTCACGCTGAAAACCCTGCCTTCCCGTTAATAAATGAAAATGTCAGGTCATTTTGAGAGACTTTGCTGTTGGAATTCGGTAAGAAATCGTGTTTTTCGGAGGGAATATTGACGAATCCAACGCCGAATCATGGGCTTGAAGTTTGCATCGATAGAATGCAACGAAAATTCTTTTTAATATCTTGTTTTCATTATTATTGAAAATAATACTTTGCAGATTTGTTGTAGATCGCTAAATAAAAATCCTAAATAATGTTAGCGTGACTTTCTCAGCTTAAATCTGCCAGATGAAAAAAAAATCTTTCGTTGCATTCCAACGATGCAAACTTCAACATCATAGCTGAATCTAACTTTTCGTGAAAATGCTTTTATTCAACTTGTTTGAGATGAAATGAAGTCCTATTATCAATCACGTGTTCGCCCAACATCAAATTTTACGTGCATCTTTTTCAAAATATATCGATTTTCCAGAATAAAAAAGTTCTGCACAGAATTCATCCGCATAACGTATAATATTCAGCTCTTTCCGAAACCGCGAACAGTTTTGACAATACTGGATTACAGTTTTTGTTACCGACCATGTCGTTCAGTTTAGGTTATGGCGAAGTGTCACACCGACATGAGTGCGAGAGAGAGAGATAGCTGATTTGCAGATTCCCAGTGTTCTCCGAGACGACTGATTTTTCGGAAAAAAGAAACGAAACACGTTCCGCTCCGTTGATAAGTGAGCAACGTCTATCTCTTCGTGTGCCCGGAACGTAATCCGCATGGGAGGAAACTTGATCGTAGGAATTTTACCGACCGGACGTGTGACACTTGTTGACGATCTATCACATGTTTGGTCAGCAAAAATCCAATGACTAAGCTTTCTTGGAGATGAATTATATTCTGAACAAACAAGGAGATACACTGTATCTATTCTTTTAAGGAGAGATATACACCTAGATAGTCGAGGTCGAGGATTTAGGAGGTATGAACATTTCGTCGACCGTAGAAGACGTACACTATGGGCCTGGTATCGATGATTCCATGTAAGTTGACAAATTTCATGATTTATTCATTCCCAAATTTTCAAACGCGTTTTTCTCAAAACCACGTTTTTCAAATCGGTACGCAAAATTTCTCGAAAACCAATTAACTGATTGCGTTGAGGTTTTTTGTGGTTATTCTATACATTATCTAGTACTTGTCATAGGATTTTTTTCCCGTTACTTAGTTTTTGTTTTACAGGCAAAATAATAACTAATTTTTGGCCCAAAAATCACTATTTATGTTCAAACGTCCGCCATTTTGTCATAAATCGATATTTTCATAATTGGCTATGACAAGTACTAGATTATAGTATCTAATTTAATAATCTTGTTGTTTTTTTTTTTCAGATGATTTTTGAAGAAACGCCAGCGGGTACCGTATACGCAGATTTTTTTACGACGCTCCAAGGATCATACAATATCCTTGTATATTTTTGATATTTTTAAATAAATAAAATTAAACATATTTTTGAATGTTTATACTTTTAGATAATTAAAACCCTAATCCGAAATTTCAAATAGTTTTCCTTGAAAAAATTCACAAAAATGACCTTTTTCCGGCTCCTAGGTGTAATTTCCCCCTTAAAGCAATAAGGTATTCTTCCCCCTTTTCCGAAATATCCGTTGTTCAGAGAAAAGCCTCTCGCATTTGTGGCCACTCGGCTGATGCGCGCCTACTCTAAAGATAAAATGACGTATGGAACAGCTGGTCTCCGGAACGGTTCACTTTGAGAAAAAGCCTCACCTCATTATTTAAGGAGATTGGACCATTAGCCACAATCCAAAATTAAGTGTTTTTTTTAAATATACCTCATTCTCTAGACTGAGACAATACTGAGTCTTTACGAATTTTTTTAAATTTGGTTACCACAAAACACCGGAGATAAAAAATAGTTTGATGTATTTAATTTTACGTGCGGTTAGATGAGCAAGACGTTCACGCTACGGGTGATGTTACTTTTTTGGTTATTTAGCACCAAGATAACCCATTTCTAACAACGGATTAACGCAAACTAAACCTTTGTAAACATTTAGAAAAAAGCACCATCCTGTCCTTCGTGAGCCATTATATTCAATATTGAACCATCAAGGTTTGATGGAATGTTACGAATCTTGGCTGGCGAATGGAGAGCATTGCTGCCAACCTCAATGTCCGCGAAGTTGTCGTATTTCGGCAACACTTAACACCTAATTAGTTAACGGTTATAATAAATAATCTCGTGACATAAATATAAATAGGCATAATTATAAATTACTCGAAATTTCATTCTGAGTTGTATAAAATGTCAGCTAAAAGTTTCATCATAATAATCATCGATAATGTTATACTTTTTCAAGTTGGTAGCAATACAAAAGTTTTTCTTATTTACGTGATAAAAATACAAAAATGCATAATTTTGCCCTTTAATTATATATTTTATGAAAAATTAGCATCTACAGAATAAAGCTATACCTTGTATGATGATAAGGGAAAGAGCGTTGAGATATATTAGAGAAGTGATGAGAATGGAGGAGAAAAGGTGGCCAAACAATTGCTTATTAGACGAAATTAGAGCGATAACAAACGGTCACCCGTCAAAATGAGGGCAAAACTCGGTGAAGGTATTAAGAGATCTGGAGATAGAAGATATAATAACAATGATAAGAGAGCGAAGAGAAGTGGAAAAAAAATAAACGAAAGGATAAAAGAGGGACTGGAGAACTTGAAAAACAGAATTTTAAGGACGGAAGAGGAAAAAATCTGAAAATCGACGTATAGTGACAAGTATAAATATATTATAGAATTATAGGACGAGATGGCATGGAAATATTGGTCAGAGGAGGAAGTAAAGGGTAGATACAAGGAAACACGGGCGAGGCTAAGATGTGGCAACATAGCAAGGGCGGAAAGAAAGGGACAAAGGATTTGAGGTGCAGGATATGTAAAGAAAAAAAATGAAACATTGGAGCACCTATTGAAACGTAAAAAAGGTAGTGCGTTAGTATCAGAGAAAGCAGAGGAGTGAATCGAAGGAATGGATGATTTGGCAGTAAAGGGGGAAACCATAAATATGCTGAAAGGGAAAATACAAATAGGGATGTGCGAGTACTTTAGGGAAATAGAGGAAGTGTGCATAAAGATGAGTAAGGAGCATGGGGGAGGAGAGATCGACGAAGTGGACGAATAAATGAAGAAAGGGAGAATGTGAAAATAATGCGGAGTGCAAGAATGTAGGGTGTAGATAATAAGTGAAAAGTATGTATGTGAAATATTAATGTTTTGTAAAAAGCTTTGCAAAAAAGTTGTGCAAATAAAACTCCATACTACTACTACTATACCTCGTATGAATTTTTTTGAGGTTCATTGAAAAAAAATTCATAAACCGTCATTTGACTAAACTGGACCGCTCCAACGTCCTTAATAAATTTAAAAGTATCTTTATCGTCCGGAAACTTCAAACTGCTTTCGCACTTTGAACGATTCGACTAGCGTGTCACTTCACCGTAAAAAAGCGGCTTCAGACAGCATTCGGTACTTTAGTTGGTTTCAGAGTAAATAGCCAAACGTATGAGGTTGAAGTTCGCATCGTTGGAACGCAATGAACATATTTCCGAATAAATTGAAGCTTCGGCATATTTCGCCTACAAAAATCGCGTAATAATGTTTTAAGATACTTATTTAGCAATCTACTATATAAATTTACGAAAAAGGATCTTTATAATAATAAAAATAAGATGTGGTTGGAGTTTGCATCGTTGCAATGCAACGAAAATTCATTTCAGTTTCTTATTTTCACTATTATGCAAAATCATACTTTGCATCTTTGGGTTGTAGATCGCTGAGTAAAAATCCTACAAAAAAGTTTGCGTTACTTTCTCAGCTCAAATCTGCCAAAAGAAATATGGGGAAAAAAATAATTTCGTTTCAACAATGAAAACTTCAACGACATAAAATAAGAAACTTCAAATGTAGAAATAACACGATAATGAAGTTTTCATCATTGGAATGCAGCGAAAATAATTTTTCTTTCTATTTGCCAATTTTCTTTGGCAGAACAAAACCACGTGAAACTTTTTTCGAGATTCTTAGTAGAGACCTACAACCTAAATCCATGGCGAATGATTTTAGATAACGATGAAAATTAAGAAAGAAGACAAATTCGTTGCATTCCAACGATGCAATTTTCAACACCATCCAAACGTACTTATTTCTTTCTCCATTCATCGTTATCGAATCTATGACGACCCGGGGAGTTTTCGTGCTGTGGTATTTGTCATTGGCCTTTCTTGTTTGTCTGCAACTGCAACAACCGTCGCAAACTGGCTCGGGGCCTGTGAGTTTCAGCGTCGTCTCTACACTTTTGATTATTTCGTTTGCTTTCTTCTCGGCTCTCGTAAACTCCTCGTCAACGTCCTGAAACCATTCTTGCCATTTTCTCGACAAATTCTCTCGTCCACGTGGATACGTTTTTTTAGACTTTAGATTGAGAGCGTGAAAGAAGTCTTCGTCGCTGTTATCCGGCGTCACGTAGGCGATACCGCTGGTCTTGTGAGATATTGGAAAATTCAGCAAATCGTCGTTTTCCGTGACACCAGTGACGATCAAATGTGTGTCCTTCTCGTCGCGATTTGATCTTTTTTCAACGTAAGCTCGTTTGGAATCATTGCGGCTCTCGCTCACTGCTAAACACGCATTTTCAATTTTACTTTGCTCTCGGCTTTGCTTTGCCAAATGAAAATCGGATTTGCTTGAACGGCGAGGTTTTGCTTTGCCACTTGGCTTATGTTCGTGTTTGGCTTTGCCTACAAGTGATTTATTTTTTACTGTTTTCTTTTTCGGAACCTTGTTTTCCCCTTGGGATTTTGACTTTGAGCTTTTTCGTTCCGATTTAGGCTTCTCCAGGGAAGCCCTTTTTCTTGCTCGAATGTTATCGGCAATTTTAACGTCGCGTTCGGAAGAATTGAGTTCGTGCTGCTGGCTAGACTCTGCTTCGTCTTTGAATAATTCGTCACCTCGGTCGTGAGTCTTATCGATAATTTCGTTCTCGCGTTCATAAAGTTCGTCCTTATCAGTTGTTTCGCGTCGATAAGATTCCGGTTTTTCGTCGCTTCTCGTGAAGACCTCGTCACTCTGGGCAATGCTCGACGTCGTTCCATTGGCCTCGGTGTATGGCGCGAACGAAGGTAATATAACTCTCGGAACTGGTATATTCTCACACTTTTTTCTCCAAAGATGCAATTCTTTTTTGTACGTCAGCCAATCCGGTCTTGTGAAGAGAGGTTCCAAGTACGGCGACTTTAATCTCCTTCGAGGGCCAATCGGATGCAGCACGGCTGTGTAATTAAAGAGCGAGTCATTGATTATTGAGTCAAATACTTGGTCCAAGTGATGCTTTTATTTTAGCGATTATGAATTCAGCTCAATATTCTGGGCTAGTTCCTTTTTAAGCCGTTCAGTTCGTTCTTAACTCAAGGTCGCATCCGTTTTATTCTCATTAAGGCGGGATATACATTTAGACAGGGAGAAAATACGCAACATTGAGGCATTTTTTAAAGTGAGAAATAATTATTCTACAATTATCAAACTTTGGGTATACTTTAATAGTTTATTTAAGTATACGAAACAATTTTTTTGAATTAATTCATCATCAAAATGGCGGATAATTAAAAGGAAGAAAATGCAAATTTGACAAAATGTCTAATCACTAATTATCAATACTAATAATCACTAGCTCAGTTATTAATTGGATCCTTCGTCATTTATCAATAATACAAAACGCTTTTTTAAAATCGGCAACCACAATAACTCAAAAATCACTGCGCCGATCAACTTCGAATTCTACAAGCCTTTTTTACACGTCAAAAAGCAGTGCTTGAACGAAGGAATTTTTTTTCGATGCCTATTTTCTTTTATCAACGAATATAGAGCGTTTTTTTCTCACCGAAAATTGATACTTCCACTTTGGACGGCGGCCATTTTTTCTAAAATCAATATTTTATTGAAAAACTAAATAAGTTTGATTTGTTTATTACAGATTATTTGGTTCCGAGCAGAACTAGGCACTGGGAAGAACGTTTTTCAAACGGCGGTCTGCACAAACCATTCTATCTACCATATTTATAAATATCTTTCGAAACAAAAACTGTAAAATATACTTGAAACCATACTCTTCAAGGTAAACAAAAAAAAATCGAAACCCTGCACACTCTGCAACCCTGCCCAGAAAAAAGTCACAAAAATTCGTCTTTTTTCCGGCCACGAGGTAGATGTAACCCGTTGAAGAATGTCGGCAAGTGAACTAGGGCGCTAAAAATATCTCGATGTCGTCTACAACGAGAATTATCAGCACCGCCTCTAGGCCTCAACGGATCAGTTAATCTTCGCAGCAATTAAATGTACTTGGCAGAATTTTTCTAATTTCCAAAAATTGACTCCAATAGTGTCTAGAATCGATGAATTTTTGACCCCTCGAAGTGCGTATTGGACTCGATGTTTGTCGGTCTAACTACACCCATATTGGATGAAAATTTGGTACTCTCACGTTTCGATGGAAATTTTGGAGTCACTCCCATGGGAAGCCGGCGATGCAACTCAATGACTGTCTCTGGTAGAGTCAAAAAAGCTATGGCCGATAAAATGATCCTCTCGTTGCAGTCATAAGCCTTTTCTGCAATGTGAATAATGAATTACGTTAAACTTTCCATCGTTGGAATGCAACGATTTATTTTCTTCATTTTTATCAATACCTAAAGCCCTTTTTTTGCAAATTGAGGTCATAAATCTCTGATAAGGATACGTGAGAACGTTTCAGTGATATTCACAACCGAAATCAGCAAAAAAAATTAAGGGGGAAGATACCTTTAGGCGCGGGAAAAATATGCTAAAATTCATGCTTTTTTTAAGGATAGATTCCTGGTCCATTGTTTAGACTTAGGGTATGTTTTATTACGACTTTTGACTGTTACATGGTATTTTGTAAAATTCTTCATCTTTAAAAATGGCGGAGGCATGACACGGCCTTTAAAACTAGCGTGACGCATAGCTCAAAAACTAATGCATCAATCCTAATTAAATTTGGTATAAATCTTTCCAACCATATTGTCTAAAACATGAACCTAAATGCATTTAAAATTTTTTTAAAGTTTTTTTGTAATTGTTAATGTAGCCATTTTTTTTTGATTCAATCTTTTTTTTTCAAAGTGTACCATTTTATCGTTTTTCAACATTGTTCATTTTTCCTTGGTTCATATTCTGCGTATAAGTGTTAATGAACGAAAAACCTTCGTTGGTTTTCTTTCAGATTAATCCCGCCGACGCTACGTGTCACGCCGTCTGACAACATCCGCCGCAAACCGTTTAGAAGACCGTGCCATACCTCCGCCATTTTTAAAGATCATTAAAAAACCTACCCACCAAAAATAATGAAGAAATCTTTCCTTTAAAAAGAATCGTAAAAAGCAGATAAATTTTTCTCGCCTGAAGGTATCTCCCCCCTCAAGCGTTCAAAAAAAATTAATTTTCGTTGCATTCCAACGACGCAAGCTTCCACGTCACAATAATAATCCAACCGCTGAACAAACGTGTAATCTTACACTATGTGTAATGTTACCACTATCATACAAGTACTCCCACGCGAGAATATATCCATGTCGGACAAATAAACCGAGATGAATCAATAAAGTACGATATATAATACATACTGTATTCTTCGTCGGTAAAATATTTTCCTGTTACGATACGATATATCTCGCACAAGAATTTGACAGGGTCGAGATTAGCCAGCCGGCGCAATTGTTTGATCTGTTCCGGAGTAATTTTTACGAACGTCGACGTTACTCCCATATCGCCGAGCGCACGCTGTGTACGTGCAGTGACCCTCTCAGCATAATCGGCACGTATGATATCCGCCAGTGAAAATACATTCTGCATCTAATTTTTTTTTAAGTCAAATTAACGAAACGACAATGGTATAATTATCACGCCAGAATTTTAATATTTACTACAAGTACTACTAAGTAATACTAAGTAAGTTAATAGTACTGCTAAGTACTACTAAGTAAGTTAATAGTACTACGAAGTACTACTAAGTAAGTTAAGAGTACTACTGCGTACTACTTAGTAAGTCAATAGTACTACGAAGTACTATTAAGTAAGTTGATAGTACTACTGAGTACTACTACGTAAGTCAATAGTACTACTGAGTACTACCGAGTAGTTAATAGTACTACTGAATAATATTAAGTAAGTTGATAGTACTACTGAGTACTACTTAGTAAGTTAATAGTACTACTGAGTACTACTTAGTAAGTTAATAGTACTACTGAGTACTACTAAGTAAGTTAATACCTTAGGCCACTGTAACGGGGATAAAATCATGTGCAAATTTAACAATTTTTTTCGTATGAAAAAGTACTTCACTCATAAAATTAATTACACATCTCTTTAGTATGAATATCTAGCTTTTCGAAAATATATATATATTTTTTCAATGTACAAAATGGTCGACTACTAATATTTTCTTTTGTTATCTTTTTTTAGGCGCTCCGCGGCGTGACATTTAGCATCCACAATTTTTTACCTAGAACAAAAAACAAAAATTCTCGTCAATCTACATTAGAATACCTAGAGAAGTACGTACGTAATTTACAAAATATTGTTTTATTCAAAAGTTGTAGGTATTTGAACTTAAAAAATGAATTTTCAGTGAAAAATTTCGTTAAAACTGCTCATAAACTGCTCATAAAATGAAAAGTTTTCGATTAATCAGAAATTCCGTACGTACTTCTCTGCTAAATGCAATTAGGAACATAACTTTTAACTTTGAAGTAAATCGAGTGAAAATTGTTGACGTTATTTGTCACGCCAATTGGAAAAAACGCTGTTTCGAGAAGTGTCGAGTAGTCGGCCATTTTGTACATGGAAAAAATATATATATATATTTTTTCTAACAGCTTGATATTCATACTAAATAGATGTGTAATTAATTTTATGAGTGAATCACTTTTTCAGACGAAAAAAATTGTTAAATTAGTACATGATTTTATACCCGTTACTGTGGCCTAAAGCCTTAATAGTACTACTGAGTACTACCAAGTAAATTAATAGTACTACCAAGTACTGCTAAGTACTAAGTACTATAAAGAAAATAATGTGTATTTTGCCGAGCTTCTAATTGCGGAATAGTTTTACCTGAGGTATTGATAAATCTTGATACCATCGGGGAATAGAAATAGTGACATGTGCTTCTTTCATTTTGGCTATTTTTCAATAATTCTCTTTTTTTACAAGGGTGAATCTCGGACGAAAAATTTTAGACTCCGTTCTAGCCTCGTTCGATACTGAAATTTGGCAGCTGCAACGTATCCGTCAAAATTTTTTAATCCAACTGACGTGAAGCCAATATCATTGTTCATTTTTTAATACGAGCTTCAGTCGACTTGGCGTTGCAGGAGTTGCCTTATAGAATCAGGTGGTCGTTGAAATTTTTGGCGTTTGACGATTGGACGTCGCGATTCGAAGCGTCCCGTTTCAGGCTCGAACCATTGCGTCGATAAAAAGTTTCACGGATTATTGAGGTCCTTCCGAATTTTGTAGCTGGAACCGGTGGATAGTCGGTCAAACGCCAACCGTGCAGCCAGCTCGTGCAATCCGGATAGTAAAATCGATTTTCCGGCTTTACTTTGTATCTTGGGAATAAAACAAAATGGCATTCAAGGCGATGAGTCGTAGTATCGCTACGAATACGCGGGGCTGTGATTTTCCTTATTTTTTTTTCTGTTTTGCTTTCTCACCTAAATAGACAGTCGGCCATTTTGTACATCGAAAAAAATATATATATTTTTTCTAACAGCTTGATATTCATACTGAATAGATGTGTAATTAATTTTATGAGTGAATTACTTATTCATACGAAAAAAAATGGTCAAATCCGCACATGCTTTTATACCCGTTACTGTGGCCTAAGGCCTTAAGGCATATGTGGCCAACCTGCGGCCCGCGGAGCTGGGTCAAATGAACATAAATGTTAACTTCTATTGTACATATCCACCAAAAGAACATCACATCATGAGGCGTTTGTATCATATAACATTACTATGTGAGCATGGGAAGTATAATTTCTGAAATTTGGCTCGCATGCTGGAAACGTTGGCCACCCATGGATTAAGGGATCATCGCGGTGTGAAATTTTCAAAAAATCGATTTTTTTTTTGCATTGCCTCATAGTATAGACGGTTATAACGTGCTTTTCATATACTAACATAAACGTCAGTAGACAATTTATATGAAAATTCCGCACTCGAAATTTTAAACGCGTTTTTTCATCGAAATGTCCTTTTTCAAAACGACGTACACCCTCCAAGGAAGAGTTTTCAAGTTATCCGTCTCAAATTTTGACACAACATTCTCCACGCCATTCTTTATCGCGCTATGGAAGCTTTTCTTTAATTTTCATATTTTTTTCAACGAAAAACTGTCGAAAAAATAGGCTAAATTCGATACTTTTTTTTTACAATCGCCGCAACATTGTCAATTTCGATTTCGGCTTGGCAATTAATCGGCTTTCATGCTGATTGATCATCTTTTTACAATTTTTGTTTCGGATAATATTTACGGCCGTGAGGACTCCTTTTTTTCGGACATTTTCAGCCGTTAAAAAAAATATTAAAAAAATAAAAATAAACGTTTCAAAATTTATTTTCCGTTCTTCGCGAGTGCTTTGAGTTGACATAAAAAAATCCGACTGATTAGCGTATTTTAGCCATCGAAAAGAAAATCGCTAAAATCAGCTATTTTTCGACCCCTAACACTGTGATGATCCCTTAATTAAAAAAAAAAACAAAACCATGTAACAACCAAAAATGGTAATAAAACATACCCCGAGTCTAAAAAATAATGAAATCATTCTTTAAAAAAAAAATCATGAAAATGAGCTATTCTTTCCTCTCCTAAAGGTATATCCGCCCTAAGGGGTATTCTCTCTTTAGACGCTAAAAATGCTATTTTCATGAATTTGTTTGACAGGTTTATCTTATAGATATTGATATAAGTGTTGTTACACTTAATAAATACACTTTCGAAATACATTTTTTTTAAATGTATGTATTTATGTAACCCAAACAAACTTTAAACGCGTTTTTCTTGAAACAACGTTTTTCGACGGCTTGTTGATAAATTCTTCGAAACTACTGAACCGATCCTTATGAAATTTTAATCACATATTCTTCACAACTATAGCTATAGCGCATATTAAGGATTTTTCAAAATTTGATATTTCCTATTTTTTTTTGCCAAAAATGGTGCAAAAAACGCTTTTTAGGAAATTTTTTTCAACTACCATTTTCGTCTATAAATAGTGTTTTAAATAAATAAAACATTTGTTTTAAATGTATTTCGAAAGTGTATTCATTGAGTGTAAGAACTTTTATCTCAATATCTATAATATAAACCGATCAAAAAAATTCACGAAAATAACCTTTTTTAAGTTTTTTTTATTTTTTATATATTACAAATAAAATAAATATAAATATATTATATATATATATATATATATATATATATATATATATATATATATAATATATTTATATTTATTTTATTTGTAATATATAAATATATATATATATATATATTTAGATCATTTTAATTTTCAAGGTTCAGTCATCACAACTTCAGCACTTTCACCATCAACAGGCTCGCAAGATTCATCATTTACGTTACCTCTCGCGCAAATAGTTATTCCCGGTTATGTAGCTTTCCACTCCGTTCTCGTAAAGGACAGCACGTGCGGACTGATCGATGGGCTTCATGACATCGAGATTTATCGATTCATCGTTCTCCGATGGTCTCCACGCTGGAAGCGGTTTGACTTCATGCAACTGCAAAGAAAAATAAGAAATTTTTTTTTTTCAAATAATCATGTAAATCCACGTTCTGTCAAATTTTCTTTCGAGTACCAACAATTTCCGGCTGCTCCTTTAGTCTCCGCAGTCGTTCCTCCCGGTGATTTTCACGAATTTTCCGTGCTCTGTGCGCGAGCTTGTCGTCTTGCAGATTGTCCAAAAGCCGTTGACGATTCGCCACGAACCACTTCATCCTGAGTTTATTTTCCGTTTTCGTAACTTCGTCGTTGAATAATTGGCAGCGGGTCGTGCACAAGGCTCGCGCTTCTCGAGCCATCGTTTCATAAATATTCCGAGATACCCGAGTGAAAACTATGCAACGCAACAACTTGGACTTTTAAACCTCATTAATTCCGCCGAACTTGTGACGTGATATTTTGCAATTCAACCGGAATCGTCGTTTTCCTCGAGACTTTCGTCTTTTTTTGACGCCAACGTGCCGAGTGCACGGATTTTTTTGCACTCGTGTGCTTCGACTATACCCATAGCCCCCCCCCCCCCCCCCCCACGTATTTCGGCGGTATGAAATCACTCGAGTGCAGCTCGTATAATTATTTATTTACATCATCGTTACACTCAATGCTTTGAGCTCCGGATTCATAACGTACCTGTGTCTCTACAATATCGTAAGCATATAATTCAGTACTAGATGATAATTAGTCTTACATGATGGGAGCATACGCTATTTACATTATCGTGCAGAAGAAATGAACAATTTTCCGCCAGATTTTTCGTGTGAAATTTTCCATATTTCTTTCGAATATAAAACACGCGCTATATAAATGTGTGCTAGGGAGGGGGGGGGGGTGTATTTACATATCTAAGAACGAAAAGTGAATATTTGACAGCAATGGTGTTGAAGTTTGCAGCGAAAGCTCTGACATCTTATTTTCCTCATTTCGATCCTTATAGAAAATGTTTTTTCATAGATTTATATTGTAGATCGTTAAATGAATATTTTGAAAAATGATTGAGGGATTAAGGGAACTGAGAAATATTGATTTTCATTGGATCCCAGCGATGCAAGCTTCAACCTCACCGACAGATTATTACGAAAAGAAAAACAACGTTATAATAATGGCGTGAAGTTATGAGTTTTCACGTGATATTACCCCCTCTTAGAGTCAACATCGTATGAATTAGACTCAGTTATCACAGCCAAAGGAAGCAATATTGTGTAGGAAAAAGAATAATTGAAATGAAAGGCGTCACCTTGTTCTTTCTCAGCTATTTGAAATTACGTCGACGTGTGCATCATTGAAATGCAACGATATTTTGTTTTTCTTCATTTTCATCATTACCCAAAGTCTTTTATTCTGCAAATTAAGTTCGTGAATTTCCAATAGAAAACGCAAAAACGTTGTAACGATTATCACTGCCCGAGTTGGATTAAAAAAAGTACATTCTCGTTGCATTCCAACAATGCAAACTTCAACATCGTTATTTGAATTCGTTCAACATTCCCGAACATTACGATCCTAACAATTGACAAGTCTATTTTCATCGTTTCCATTCCAGGGCTCTTCAACGCTCTCATTTTTTCCTCGCATTTCTATCGATCGGTCTTAGTCTACGAAACTTGTATGATCATTGATATTTCCCTTTTACCAGGGGGGAGGAGGGGGGCTCGATAGAATAATATTGGACTATAGTTTACTCGTAACGTGAAAATCGTGCAAGCTATCGAATGATTATTCTCCGTCTCATTTGGATGGGCATTACTGCTTATAGCCGTCGTTGTATCCAAAAGAAAGAAATAACGTATGATAAACACGAAACACAATTATCATCTGTTTTTCAACGATACTCTTGTACGCGGTTGTTGATTATGCTATTAACTATCCGATCACCGATATCTCTGCATACGCCCACCAATTTGCTTGCTTAGCCTAGCGTCTTATTGTACAGTATCATTAGTTAGTCTGCCTTTGGCGTCCGTCGTGATGGGCTTATTACGATCCGTTTCACTGTTCGATCGGGGGCTTCAACAAGGCCTTAATCGTTGACTCGTCATGTTTTTACACGATACAATCACGAGATTGTTTAACTTCTCGGCTTTGCGCTTTGATACGCTTTGTTTCGAATTTTATTTTACAAACGTTTTTCATTCGGCGACAATCAACGTCCCGTCTGAACAATGCCACGGACTAGACCGGTGGTAAGCTCGCAACCTTTTTTTTTCTTCTACACCGTATTGGACAGAGCAGACCAGTCGCACGATTCCTTCGTTTGTCAAATGATAAATCGAACGGTCTATCGGATATACGAATATCACTGAAGTGGTATTTTTCTTTTCGAGTCGTAATAAGTTGCGCAAACGCCATCGATCTCGCGACCGTGTATAATGTGCACACGTGTCTATGTGGGTGTGTGCGTGCGCATGTATATACACATATACACTGAAACTCTTGGTATAAAACAATCGAATATCATACATGGCTATGAATATTACGGTCTCGTCGCGTTCCACGTTCATTCTTAATACTCTCAAGATCGCAGCGGCGATCAATTATTGTTCGGATAGCCCATTTCGAAGGAGGCATACTACGCGCGTCGCGGAACCAACGATCAAATTAGATTTTACATTCCTACCGCGTGGGACAACGATCTGCGAGAATGGATATTGAAGATACTGATGGTAGCGAAGTTTGCATTGGGATGCAACGATAATATTTCTTTTTCGTGTTACCCGATACTTTTTCGGCCCACTTAGCGGAAGGTTCTGCCGTTTTTGGGCCAAAAAATGTTCGATTTTTCACCAATTTTTCATGCGAAGAGTAATATAGAATGTTGGTATTTGGTATGTTGACTAAGCGGTCTTTATTGAACGTGAAAATATTTTTTCAAGTTTGACAAAACATGGTGATGGAAGTCGGAGGAGCGACGTATGCCGGATGACATTCTTCGCTTGCGGAAGTCCTAAGTCGCGGACGGGTGATCTGAAGCAAACAAAAATCAAACATATTTTTACTTTGTACAAGTTGCCCTAGAATGAAGAAAAATTGAAAAATAAAGAAAGAGTGAGCAAAAAACTGCGAACATTTTTGGGAAAAAAACAATTTCCTTCCGATCGCTCACTATTTTTTTTCTCAATTTTTCTTCTTGATTCTAGGTCAACTTATACACAATATTGTACAGAGTAAAAATGAGTTTGATTTTTTTGCTTCGGATCACCTGTCCGGGATTTAGGACTTCCGCAAGCGAAGAATGTCATACGTGGCTCCTCCCACTCCCACCACGTGATTTTGTAAAACTTTAAAAAATATTTCGATGTTCAATAAAGACCGCTTAGTCAACATACCAAATATCAACATTCTATATTTAATACTTTTCGCATAAAAAATTGGTGAAAAATCGAACATTTTTTGGCCCAACAAGGCAGAACCTTCCCTTAAGGTGGAAAAATCACTGGGACATTTTTATTAGGGTTCCGTAACCGAAACTCGGAAAAAAAGGCTTTAGATGGTAATAAGAATAGAGAAATAAAACAATTAAGGAAAAGTTTCTTTGCGTTACGACGGTGCAAACTTCGACACCTATATACTGCGGTCATTGATGCTTGGTAATACATTATTAATGAACTTGTTCGGAAAAAAACGTTCGACAAAGCATCGGTATTCTTTTGTTTGTACGAAAGAAAAGGCAAGCCAACGAATCATCGCTTCTTTTCGACTTTTAAACACAAATTGTGAAACTTCTCGAGGTAATTTCGAAAAAAAAAAGACAACGTTAAATAAATCGCATCTATGTACAAAAGTCAATAAACGCCTTAATGGCTTCTTCGCCATTATTATCGTTTCTTATCATTTTTCTTGGCAATTTCAATACGGTTCCTTCCCTTTTTTAAACACTTTTATCTTATCTCGAAATCTCGTAATCTCGGGTTCGATTGCAATTGAGGACAATACTTTCTTGACCTTCCGTCCAAACGCGAGAACACGAGCTTGTAAAGAAAAATGTTTACACGATCAAACCACTTTATTCAAATATCGTTTTAACAGTTTATCGATTCAGCGGGTGAAGAAAAAACGAATTTCCGTGCAACGCGCATTTCGTTTCAGTTCACTCATTCGACGAAGAACAATAATGAGAAGAAAGATTGAAGGTAAATTTGTTTTCGTTCGTACGTTCGACGAGCCTGCGACCTGCACTCGGCTTCGAATTAATTTCGTTCCTTTCTCTCGTAACGGGCAATTATTTTTTTCTTGAATACGAATATATTGTGTCGATTCGCAGCGCGATAGTCTCTTTTTCTTCGTTTCCTCTACTTTCCAGGAGTCATTGATTCCGTCCGATTAGCCGGATAAGCATAATACTCGGTCGTGCAATGAACCCTCTTGAGATGTAAAGAAAAGGGACTCCGGTTATTCGGGATACCGTGTTATTGCGGCTCTCCAAATAAGCGAGCGGCTTTTGGACTTTCGTACATGCCTAACTCCTACCGACGTCGAGCAATACGGGTCCAGGCGTTTTATTGTTGAAGTAGAGTCCAGCTCCCTGAAAACTGCTAGTCCTCGGCGCTATCGGTGGGCACGGCGTACTACCGCAGGAGCCGTCGTCGCTTTCCGGCCCCGAACGCGTCTCATCCATTCTACCGTGGAGCACGTACTTGAAGAATTCGTACCTGCAATCCATTTGTGATAAAAGTTTGCTAATAAGCCAACCATTACAATGACATGTTTGTTCGGTAGCGCCCGTGTACGGCGATACTTCTCATGCGAGATAAGATTTGTGGATGCGCGATAAGGGAAACTCAAACGCGAAAGAGCACAATGAAAACAACATGGCTCACTTCGTTATCAATTTGATATGTTGCACGATATAAAGATACAGGCTGCATGATTCACGAAATCAATCGGCAATGTACTCTGTGCGGTATAATCAACACGACATTGTAACGCAATGAAAATAGTGCATTGTGTATCGTATTTAAGGAGAGATATACACCTGGATGGTCGAGATCGAGGATTTAGAAGCTATGAACATTCCGTCGACCGTAGAAGACCTACACTATGGGCCTGGTATCGATGATTCCATGTAACTTGACAAATTTCATGATTTATTCATTCGCAAATTTTCAAACGCGTCTTTCGCAAAACCACGTTTTTCAAATCGGTACCCGAAATTTCTCGAAAACCAATGAACCGATTGCCTTGAGGTTTTTCGTGGTTATTCTATACACCATTATCTAGTACTTGTCATAGGATTTTTTTGTACGTTACTTTGTTTTTGTTTTATGGGCAAAATAATAACTAATTTTTCGCCCAAAAATCACTATTTATGTTCAAACGTCCGCCGTTTTGTCATAAATCGATATTTTCAAAATCGGCTATGACAAGTACTAGATTATAGTATCTAATTTAATAATCTTTTTGGTTTTTTTTTCAGATGATTTTTTAAGAAACGCCAGTGGGTACCGTATACGCAGATTTTTTTACGACGCTCCAAGGATCATACAATATCCTTGTATATTTTTGATATTTTTAAATAAAGAAAATTAAACATATTTTCGAATGTATATACTTTTAGATAATTAAAAGCCCAATCCGAAATTTCAAATAGTTTTCCTTGTAAAAATTCACAAAAATGACCTTTTTTCCGGCTCCTAGGTGTATATCTCCCCTTAAGGCGGGATATACATTTACAACGATCAAAAAATCGATTCCTTTTTTTATCTTCTTTAAACGATAGAATTATATATGTAGAATATTTTTCCAAAGTTTCAAAACGAAATTCGAAAAACTTCAAACGTTACAGGCCGTCAACGCTGGGCCTCCCCGCTCGCATTCGGAGCGGGCGTGAACCTCAAACGCGTTTTTCTCAAAACTGCATTATCGAAATTGGCGTGCAGGATTACTCAAAAACTATTAAGCCGATTGAGTTGAAACTTGGTAGAAATATTGATAATATTGGAAAAAGAAAACTAAGCGAGGAGAAAAAGCTGAAAGAGGACGGAAGACGATGGAACGGGATATATGGCAATGCAATATATGCGAGATTACAAGAAAGATAATAGAGATAAGTATTAGAATTAAGGATGGACATGTAAAAAGCGGTAACGCTATATGATGGAAATAAATAAAATTAAAAAAAAATAAAAATATTGATAATATTGGTACCTTCCACTTGACGGAAATTGTTTTTGAAAAATTGAAAAAAAAACGACTTTTTTAACCCACATTTTACAGGAATATTGCGTGAAATGTTGATTCTTTTGTTGTAAATGCGTGCCATTTTGTCAAATTTGCATTTTCTTCATTTTAATTGCCGTCACATAGAAACTATACACGTTCTAACTGAAAAAATGTTTGAACTTTTTTGCAAATCAAAGTCTACGGGAAGCTAGACTGCACGCCGATACGCAACGCCCGCGGCGACCTTGCTGTAACACTCTGCCACAGTTCCGCCATTTTGATGATGAATTAATTTTAAAAAATGGTTTCGTATACGTAAATATACTATTAAAGTATACCTAAAGTTTGATAATTGTAAAATAATTATTTCTCAGTTTGAAAAATTCCTCAATATTGCTTATTTTATTCCTGTCTAAATGTATATCCCGCCTTAATACGTTGTATTTAAGAGGTCAGGCTATTGTGGAAATTAAAAAAAATCGTTAGTCGCTTCAGGCATCTCAAATTGAAGAGGAAGGTCAGAGTAGTTTAGTCCTGACCGACGTTTCTATTCTCAAGGGGGGAGATTACCTTTGGGCGAGGAAAAAACTTGCTGATTTTCATGATTTTCTTTTATGGTATTGAGGTTTGCATCGTTGGGATGCAACGGATTTTTTTTTCTTCGTATTGCCCGATTTTTCAACCCTATTTAGGCTACGAAATCAGTGAAACACTTTTGGAAATTCTTAGACTTCCATAACCTAAACGTGGAAAAAATGGGTTTGGGTCGTAATAATAATGTAAACGATGCACATTTCGATACCTTTTTTTAACAAGGAAAGGTTTCTTCAGTATTTTTTAAACTTAGGGTATGTTTTATTACTACTTGTGGCTGTTACACGGTAATTTTTTTTTATTAATCTTTCAAAATGGCGGAGGTATGAGTTTGCAGTTTAGAAGACTTTTAGAAGACATGCAGTTTAGAAGACTTTTAGGTCTTCTAAACTGCATTTTGAAAACTGGCTTGACGTATAGCTAAATAATCGATTGATTCTAATGGAATTTGATATAAATCTTTCTAACCTTATTGTCTAAAACACGACCCCGAATGTTTTTGAAAAGTAAAAAAAAAAAGTATTTTTTATTGCGTGATGTAGGCATTTTTTTTCAAAAAATCAAAATTTTTGTTCCAATGTATACTTCACCGATTTTCAACATTTCTTGCTTTTTCTGGGTTTATATATTTGGTATTACTGCTTTTAAAAGTATTTAAAAGCTGTATTGGCTGTTTATAAAGTATATAAAGTTTATCAAGTTTATCAAGTATTTAAAAGCTACTTTTAGCTGTTACATGGTATTTTTTTTTATTAATCGTAAAAAACGGCGATGGTATGGCTCGGTCTTCTAAACTGCATTTTTAAAACTGGCTTGACGTACAATTAACAAACTAATCGACCGATTTTTATGAAATTTTATATAAATCTTTCTAACCTTATTGTCTAAAACATAGCTAAAGGTTTTTAAACATTTTCAAAAAAACGTATTTTTTATTGCAAAATGTAGCCATATTTTTTTTCAGAAAATTCAATCTTTTTGTTTCAAAGCGTACCATGTCATTGATTTTCAACATTTCTTGTTTTTTTCTTAGTTCATATTCTGCGTATGAGTGTCAGTGAAAAAAAATCTTCGTTGGTTTTTTTTCGCATTAATCGCGTGTCACGCCGTCGCCGTTTTGAAATGATAATTTTAAAAAATGCCACGTGACAGCCAAAAGTAGTAATAAAATAGACCCTCTCAAAAATGGTGAAAATCTTCAATTTTGAAAAACAATGATGAAAATCAGTAATTTTTCCCTCGTCTAAAGGTATGCCCCACCTTAACATTTTTAAAAATTATTTATCAACAATGTCATTATTCCTCGAAAAATGGAAAATAAAAATCAATTTCTTTTTTTTTATGATTCTACCACGATGACTAAAAAAAAGCCCGGTCAAGTCCGCGAATATTATCGATTTTAAGGGGGAAGAACGCATTTTTTTGTTTTGGGTCAACCGGGTGGCCAAAATCAGGTGCACCGTTGAGCCCCTCACGTTCAAAGGTCCTTCACGCGATTGTCTATAACTTCTTTATTTATTATTATGTCCGAACGATTTTTCAATCCTACTTATTCCTTCAAAAGTGTTGTTTTTTAAATGGCCTTGATTTTCAGGTCGTCACAGTAGCCTAACCCCTTAAGATACTACATACAATACAGGATATTACATACACCCGTTTCAACTCTACCAGCATAATAAAACTTGTCCGCCGTTTTGCATTTTTCATTAGTATCGTGAGCTTTCAATACGCCCGTTGATTTATACTAATCGGTGAAAATATATGACGTTGAAGCTTGCATCGTTGGAATACAGTGGAAGGCCATTTTTTTTCTTCAATTTTCCAAATTTCCATTGGCAGATTTGAGGTACGAAAATCACGCAAATATTTTTTAAGATTCTTATTTACCGATCTAAAATAATGATAATACCGAGAAAATAATGAACATAAGAAATTGGCGAGAATTTTCGTTGCATTTCAACGATGCAAACTTCAATCCCATCAAAATATTGATTGCACAGTAACTGACCATGCACCGTATAAGGTGAAATTTCGATATTATGCTTATTCTTTCAATTCGTCAAAAACTTAAAATCAATACAATTTCGAATAGCCGTGAATTCGTTCCCTCTTGAACAATTTAAGTTTCTGCACTCCGAGAACAGCGTTAGTAAAAAATGCAAATACAACTCCGAGAAATATTTCGAAATTCCAGTGTTTTTAATGAAAGAAGAAGTTGAGTGATCTTGAAAGAAGTTTGCATATTGCGCTAAATTTTTTTTTTAAGACACCAGTTCCAGTTTCCAAAAATACGATTCTTTAATCCCGTATTTTTATAGCAATTTGCAACGAAGATTTTGTAAAAATTCCAAAAATAAAAGGTTTTTTATCTACAGCTCGCAATTTTCGTAATTTTCAAAATTTCAAAACAAATCTCCGGTCGTGGAAATATGTTATAACAAAAGTCCATTTTTTTTTATTGATTATGAATATTCGTCAATAAAAAAATGGTAAAACTGTATTGCACTCACGTTGACCAACAGATCGTTGTTGCTGGCATTTGATAAATTATTCTCGCGTTTAGGCCACGAAAGTAGCCCTTGAGTCCGCCGAACCTATAGACTTGTTTGAAAGCGTCTATCATGCCCTTTGCCTTTCCATCCTGCTGCGTATTCAAAAGAGTCTTACAGACGTCGAGAGGCGTTGTCACTGCGGCAGCGATTGCACCCGCCATTGCGCCTACCCACAATCATCCAAATGCACATATATATCTATATACATTGTTACGACGAATTAGGTGGATACCATTGGGTGGGTTTTTTTTTCTATATTCTCCAATATACCGCATGTAAGTACTAACCGGAAATCATATGCGCTCCTGGATTATACGTGTGTTCGGGATTCGTTATAGACTGTCCAAACTCGTATGCGATAAAGTGTATGCTTTGAAACGGCACGTTCATGGCCAGTTGCGTTGTGTAACTTCGATAGAAAGCGAATACACCTTCGGTTTTGTAAATGTGTCTTATACAACTCATGGCGTTTCTGTATGGTGAGTTGTACATCTGCAATCGCTGCTTTACCACTGAAATGCAATTGATTCGATTATTTAAACAGTCGTTTTGGACCAACCATTGAACAAAAGACATTAAGCATCAAAATTGCACTAAAATACCAGGGCATTTGGACAATTCAGACGAATAGAGAGAAGGAATAAATAGCGATATTTTATAGTCTGAAAAATCATTAATTATCGTTTGAAAAATTTTATAGTCTGGGAAATCATTAATAGTCGTCTGAAAAATGTTATAGTCTGAAAAATCATTAATTATCGTCTGAAAAATGTTGTTGTCATAAAAATCATTAATCATCGCCTGAAAAATGTTATAGTCTGAAAAATCATTAACTATCTTCTAAAAATGTTGTAGTATGAAAAATCATTAATTATCGTCTGAAAAATTTTATCGTCTGAAAAATCATTAATTATCGTCTGAAAAATGTTATAGTTTGGAAAATCATTAATTATCGTCTGAAAAGTCATTAATTATCGTCTGAAAAATGTTATAGTTTGGAAAATCATTCATTATCGTCTGAAAAATGTTATAGTCTGGAAAATCATTAATTATCGTCTGAAAAATCATTAATTATCGTCACGCTGAGGGGTTATGCTGCTGAGAAAATGACGCACACTCGTTCGTCGCTTCAGGCAACTCAAATTGAAGAAGGAAGACTTGAAGTTTGCATCGTTGGAATGCAACGAAAATGAGTTTTTTTTTATTTCGCAAATTTCCTTTGGTAGATTTAAGGGGGTCGTCTAGTGTGTCTTCTAGTCTAGAACTTTCGGTGCTTCAAAACAATGCAAACTTCAATCCCATGAGGAAGATCCAATCTGGAGGAATCGCAAATTAAAGACAAACTTATGATTACGATGATAAAACTGTCAGTAAAAGTTTAATCGTGTTTTTTTTTCGAAACTATGTTTTTCAAAACGGTGTACACGATTTCTCAACACCTAATAAACGGATTGGCTTTTTTGGTACACTTGTTCAGCGTGATTGTCATTTAGTCTCGACCGACGTTTTTCTTCTTAACATTTTTTATTCATTAGTTATCAACGATACTGTCATTTTTCCTCAAGTAAACGAAAAAAAAACATCAAAGAATTTTTTTGATGATTTAAACACGACAACAAAAAAGCTCGGTCAAGTATTAGCCAATATTATCTATTTTAAAAAGAGAAAAAAACACTTTTTTTGTTTTAGGTCAACCGGATGGTCAAAATCAAGTACGCCGTTGAGCCCCTTACGTTTGAAGGTCCTTCGCGAGATTATTCATAAGTTCTTTGATTATTAATATTTTTATGAAACTTGGTACGCATCTTGATTAATGCGCATGCAAATAAATGTTCTAACGATTTTTCAATAATCTTATTCCTATTGGGCGGCAGTTTGCATCGTTGGAATGCAACGAAAATTCTTTTTCATTTATTTTTATTATCTTTCGCAGCTTTGGGTTGTAGATCGCTAAATAAGGGTCCTAAAAAAGGTTTACGTAATTTTTGTAGCTTAGATCTACTATGTGAAGTTTGGGAGATGAGAAAAATTAATTTTCATTACGTTCCAACGATGCAAACTTCGAAATAATTTATTCCTTCAATTTTTTATTTAATGACCTTAATTTTCGGGTCGTTACAGTAAGGTAACCTCAAACGATGGTGAGGTCTCATGCATTCATTACTACGAATAATCACAACTGAACTTCATCAAGGCTGCCACTAAAAATCCTCAAGCAGAATTTCATATTTTCAATAGTCGACCAAGCCCCGCTTATTCTATGCGGTATTATTAAGGGTGGAGACCTTTAGAAGGGGAAAAAAATTAATTTTCATGATTTCTTTTCAGAAGGAAAGATTTCTTTACCATTTGTCAAACTTAGGATTTGTTTTAGTACTACTTTTGGCTGTTCCATGGTATTTTTAAAAATGAATCTTTAAAAATGACGAACGTATGGCACGGTCTTCGAAACTGCCGTGACGTGTAGCTAAAAAACTAATCGACGTTGATGTTTTCGAAAAATCATGAAAAACATCAACGTTAATATTCATTTCTCGCGAGTCGTCTCCAACGACCGATTTTTAGTTACCTTCAGCAGGATTCATAACTCCATCGTGAAGCAAAGTGGCGACGCAGCCCGCCGCTCCATAGACTAGATGATTAAATTGCGAGGGTGTTTTGGAATTGATCATTTTATCTTTGAGAAATTCGTAACACGAGAAGTAAAGGGCGTGAGCTGGGCCCGCTCCGGTTATCATGGTCCCTATGCCGCGTATAGGTCTCAGGACGCCCTCCTGGCGCACCATCCTGCTGAGGACCGCTCCGACTCCTCCGCCTCCACCAGGACCGGGAATTAACGCTTGCATCCTCGTCTGAAAAATTAACGCTCCGTTTTTCAACAAATTGTAACAACTGATCTTCACATACGATGAAAAAAGGAAAGTTTCATCATTTTCGCCGTGACCAACGTTACTCAGGAATTTCAATTAGACGCACGTGTCTTTGCAACAATACATTTTCCATTACGCATTTCCAATCATAGCGCGCGGTAGATGAGACGCGCAGTCATTCATCACAGCTAATTTACGATGCACTGATAAAAGAGGGAACTAGCTATCTGCTGTTCTTAAATAGAATGACACGCCATCTTCCACAAGCCGACTCATGTTAGTTTTCAATGCAAAGCGAGCAGATCCTCCGAGGCAAGCGAGAAAAAATTGTAAAACGTGCTCTTCTATAGACGATATTAGTCCTAGTCGCTATAATTTCTTTTTCCATCTACGACTTTGCCACCTTCAAAGTTTAGTCGATTTGGAGAGAAAATATCGAGTGGTGCTGATAGTTCAAGGGGTAAGGCCACAGTAGAATTTTCAAAAAATCTTTTTTTTTCGCTAAAACGCTGCTTCATCATCGTAAGAATAACTTACTAATCGATTTGTAGCAAGAAATTTTTTTTTTCACCGACTTTGGGCGTATAACGTATGCCTACCTCTGGCACGGCCATAGACTACCCAAAACTTTAAACGCGTTTCTCTAGAAAAAGCTTTTTTCCAATTGGCGTGACAAATAACTTCAACAATTTTCACTCGATTTACTTCAAATTTAAAAGTTATGTTCCTAATTCCATTTCGCAGGGAAGTACGTACGGAATTTCTGATTAATAGAAAACTTTGTATTTTATGAGCAGTCACTGGAAATTCATTCAAATGCCTACAACTCAATTCAAATACCTACAACTTTTGAATAAAACAATATTTTTTTACATTCCGTACATACTTCTCTAGGTATTCTAATGTAGATTGACGAGAATTTTTGTTTCTCGTTCTGGGTAAAAAATTGTGGATGCTAAATGTCACACCGCGGAGGGCCTAAAAAAAAAGATAAAAGAAAATATCAGCAGTCGACCATTTTGTACATGGAAAAAAATATATATTTTCTAACAGCTTGATATTCATATTAAATAGATGTGTAATTAATTTTATCAGTGAATTACTATTCCATACGAAAAAAAAAATGGTTGAATTCGCACATGATTTTATACTCGTTGCTGTGACCTAACCCCTTAAACGATTTGGACCTCTGCAAACCGGCTTTGGAACGCATCAGAAATAGAACTTGCCGGTGTAGGACCGATGCGTTATATAATACACTCGGAAGTGTACGAATTGGGAAAGCGTTTGAATTGTACTCCGAAATCCATTGCGGCCCATTTACGTAACAGACAGATTTATATAGCGAGATAAACAAACATTCCAGTAAATATCTGCGTGCGATTGTAACAAATTTCGTGTATCTGCGATTAATAAGGCAATACGCCCAATTTTCAACATTTGTAGGTTAGGTTTGTCCATATCCGTCTTAAAGCGACTGCTTTCCTTCGTTTCTCTCCCTTGATGTCTCTCAGGCTTGTGGCTTCGCATCACTCTAATTTCTAATATACCGAGTCATCCAGACGCCAGAGTTTCGGAAAACCTTGTCGCAGCGTTGGTTACGCTCGTGAGAAATTAGGGAATCAGATTTTTGGGCCGTTCACCTCGTGATATAAACAATTATCGAAAAAGATTAATACTGAGGCCAATGGGTTGAAAATTTTTTACAAATGATCTGCTCAAGAGCATCCCAGTCGAATTTTATCGGAAAAACGATTAGACAGTTGTCGACATCCTGCGTATACTCTAACGCAATTACCGTTCTTCGCAATTGATCGGCGTTCGATCGGAGCCCAGTTTTGGAAAGTTTAACTGCCACGATGAGAAACGTCGGACCACCCAAAGCGGATGCTACCAAAGTTTGCATCATTGGAATGCGACGAAATATTTTTTTTTCGTACTCCACGATTTCGTTAGGGCCCATTCAGTCTACGAAAATCACTCTTTAAAATATCATTTCTAGAGATCCATAACCTAAAAAACGTTTGGAAAGTAATAAAAATAAAGAAATGAAAAAATAGCGGAATTTCCGTTGCATCCCAACGACGCAAATTTCCACACCATCGAAGCGGTTACTTATTCGTCTCGTTAATTTGCAATTAAACGGAGCACGTCGGAAGCAACCGAGCCGAGCTCGGTTCGATAATTGCCTGGCAGGATCTTCAGAATCTCCGATCCAATTGACGCAATTGTACACGGGAAAAACGTGCGGAAAAATCGGTTGCGCAAGAATTTTCGAGAATGGTGACGTTACTTAACGCGACAGGTTATATCTGTAGATGACTATGGAAAAACCGTCACGACTGATTACTCCTCTTCCCTCCCTCGTTTTCCCGGATGCGAAAAGATAACTCCCTTGCGAACATTGCGGAGCCGCCGCAGTTGTTTATTTCGCAAAAACTGTTAAATCGGGGACGAGCCCAAAGCGAGATATCGCAACTATTATCAATAAGCAGGGAAACGATTAATCACGCAACAAGTAGCTGTAAAAAGCTCCGTTTCAACGTACTACTGCGTACGTGGAAAAAAAAAAGACGTTTAACTTGGATGACTTTTGTATTCGTCGTTTTTACGCGACGGAATATTTGTATAAGTTTTATTCCTTCTTTTTTGCATTACCTTGACACTGTCAAGGGGATACATGACGCAGTGTTCCATTATTCCGGCAAATGCACCGGCAGTCATGTGTACGCCGACCGATGCGGTCGGCAGCGTTTCATAGTCCTCGGGATTCATACTTTTGTCTTTCTTCGTCGTTCACTGAGTCAAACGAAACGTGTAATTAGGGTTGAGTTTTTTGTTGTTGCGCCGCGGCCGTTTTTTTCCCGCAAGAGTTCGGTCACGCTGCTAAACAGCGCGAGATACTTGTGCCGATGTGTCCGTATCTGGTGCCACGCGGTTTTCACACCGCAGCTCGTACACACTCGCGGCTTCTATACGCGCGCGCGCGCACATAACATACATACGCGTGTAAACACAGGTGTTAAATCTTTTCCTTCGTCGTATCGTATTTACATTGAAAAGTGTTCATTTTAAATTGGAAAATGTCGAAAATGGCAGTCGAACGGTGGAATCTGTATGGTTCTTCGAATACGCGCGACATGTACGCGATCGTAATCGTTGATTGTTTCGTAACGAAGCTACGTTACTACGTTGTTCGAGGCTATCCGCAAACTGCCCCCGCCGGCAGACACTGGCCCGCTTCTCTCATTTGTCGTACGGTTTTACCTCCTTGCCCTCCCTTCCCTCTCGCCGCCCCTTCCTCAGCCGCGGTGCCTGTGGT
This sequence comes from Ophion ellenae, assembly GCA_963210295.1. Taxonomy (NCBI): domain Eukaryota; kingdom Metazoa; phylum Arthropoda; class Insecta; order Hymenoptera; family Ichneumonidae; genus Ophion; species Ophion ellenae. Next base: position 27,502,089 of record OY723396.1, on the reverse strand, counting down.
ATCGTGCCTATGCCGATGTTGAAGCGATCGACGCACTATTTAGGTTCATTGTCAGCGCGACAAAGCCCACGGAGCTTGTTATTCGAATGCAATTGTACAATTGAGTTCAGACGAATGCCTTGACCTTCGCACATTTTATTAGAATAATCGGCCCGAAAGTCGGAGAACCATCTGATAGCAGGGTTAAGTTTAGGAAGCACGTGGCGCGCCTGCGCTCCCTAACCACGTGGTTCAACGAGCGCCCCCCCTGCGGACGCCTGCTGTGCTGCCATCTGTGGCGATCCTGCTAGTTCCACCATCTCACCGCTACGCGGCTACATCGTTCCAGCGTTTCTCACAAGCGGTCGCAGGGGCATGCGTTCCTATATATAAATCGTCCTTCCCCTAGATCCTAACACCCAGCGCGTCTAGGGCAGGGTACAGTGACACAGCCCTACTGATGAGTCTGTCACTGTACCCGAGACGAAACGCAAAACATTCTTTTCCTGCCTCCTCCTATCTTACCGACCTTACAGAACCTGGACAAGCAGCGGATAACTACAGGAGTAGAGAGCCACCGACCGAATCTCTACACATCGCGACACGGCGGCTCCATCTGTTAGCTGAAGCGTCAACTGAGCGATGACCATTGAATTGATTTACTCTAATGCTAACATTTGTGCGGACAACGGTTCAACCATGGAGACTAGATTCAGAAGCCCAAACTCGACATTTAAGGTCGACCGAAAAACTGCGGATATTAAGGTGGTTGGAGCGCTCGCCACGATCAAAAATTTAATTTTAAAGAAAATATATGTTGTCTAGACTATACTGAACGTTTACGATGTTTTCACATTTTTGCACCGCAAAACACGGCATTAAAAATGGCCAAAAAAAAATTTTTTTTGGCCATTCAGCACCGCGATAAACCATTTCTAACAACGGATTAACGCAAACTAAACCTTTGTAAGCAGCTAGATTAAAAAAATCCATCTTGCCCATCGTAAACCATATATATTTAATATTGAACCATCAAGGTATCTTGAAAGATTACGAATCTTGGCTCGCGAATGAAGAGCATTGCTGCCAACTTCGATGTCCGCGAAGTTGCCGGATTTCGGCACCACGTAATATTAATTAATGGTCATAATAAATAATCTCGTTATATAAATATAATTAGGCATTATTGTAAATGACTGAAAATTTCATTCTGAGCCGTATAAAAAATTCGCTGACGCAGTTTTTACATAATAATTACCGAGAATGTTTTACTTTGTCAAGTTGGTAGTAACACGGAAGTTTTTCTTATTGAAATATAATTTATCTTATATTATCTTATATGAAAATATAAATATGCATGATTTTGCCTTTCAATTATATATTTTATGAAAAATTAGCATCTACGTGGCGCTGATAACACGACGCGCGGACTTATATCGAACCATCTATGCAAAATGTTCAGCATTTTTGTAGTGAATTTTCACAATTTCTATGTGTTGCTCGCATGGTCCAGGCTCGGAAGGACCATACATTTCAGCGGTAGGGGCAGCCGACCGTAATCTTCGCAGCGCGGGGGGGGGCGGCACGCCGCCCCCCTAAACGGTCCAGATTGACTATACAAAAAACCCAAGGAGTCCCAGAATAATCACATCCCCCTCCCGGGCCCCCAAAAACATTCTGTATCCGCCCTTGAAACGGGGTATAAAACCGTTCAGGAAAAAATGCTCCTTAACTCCGCTCCGGAAAAAATGTTGCTTGAGATCACACAGCTTCCCGGTTTATTTGTATACATGGGGCTTATAATGATAAATTCATTGATAGAATTAACGCATGGATAACCTTATTTTTATCTGATTTTTTTATTTTTAATTTTGTTTATCGTGTAATACCTTATGCCAATGGTCGTGTTCATTGGGTCTCATCATTTTGATACGAACGAGTGCGCATGCGCATCATGATGCGCAACGCGCAACTGCGCAATGAAACGAGTCATGCGCAAAACGAATGACTCGTTTCATTGCGCAGTTGCGCGTTGCGCATCATTATGCGCATGCGCACTTGTTCGTATCAAAATGATGAGACCCAACGAACACGACCAATGCACACAAGCACATACGGTTGGGATTCATTAATGCGCATGCGCGCTGCGCGGTATTATACTAGCCTCCTCTGCCCGCAGCGCAGCCCTTGCGGCCGCAAGTCTAGATAATTTTTTGGGCGCATAGCACGGTCTTATGGCCTCTGTACACTGCGTGCGATGAGCGATATCCAATGAGAGCTCAGGTATTTCGGAAACGCCCTAGGAGAGTGAAGCTCTCATTGGACATCGCTCATCGCGTGCAGTGTGCAGAAGCCGTTACACACAGGTCTGGAAACTCCTAGGGTAGGGAGTGCCTCAGATAATGAGGCAAACAGCAGGGAGGCTAGAGTGGGAGGAGTCCGATCTCTTATGGAGAGACTTGAAAAAAGTGGCTACAAAAATGTGGTCATACTGGGATGGCGCCACTATTGCTAAGACGTCGAGAAGTGAGCTGCGAGTGACAGAGACGGAACAAGTAAATAATGAGAAGTGAACTGTGCATAAGGCAGCATGATACTTGAGAAGTAGGCTGCGTGCGAGAGAGATGCAAAATGATATATAGCCAGATCGCGCGCAAAAGTTACCCCCTCTCTAGCCTCTTACGCGCCCATCACAATCATAGTAGCGCGCAGGGAGGCTAGAGTGGGAGGAGTCCGATCTCTTATGGAGAGACTTGAAAAAAGTGGCTACAAAAATGTGGTCATACCGGGATGGCGCCACTATTGCTAAGACGTCGAGAAGTGAGCTGCGTGTGACAGAGACGGAACTAGTAAATAATGAGAAGTGAACTGTGCATAAGGCAGCATGATACTTGAGAAGTAGGCTGCGTGCGAGAGAGATGCAAAATGATATATAGCCAGATCGCGCGCAAAAGTTACCCCCTCTCTAGCCTCTTACGCGCCCATCACGCAATCATAGTAGCGCGTGTTCGTGAGCGAGCGACGCTCGGACATCTTCGGAAAGAGCCGAGCGCGCCGAAGTTTCCCGACCGCTCCTTCGGCAGCTACACCAACACATGGACGCCGAGCTCGTTCATGTGCGGCCAAGCCGAAACGAAGGCTTCGAGGGAAAAAGCAATCTGAGCACGACTCGCGCGTGACGTCACTCGACGGAACGCGCGAGGCTTTTAGACGATTTCAATGCTTATTTAGCTCTTGATGCTCTGCGTTATCAATGTATACAAAAAAATGTATCGGGCACCCTGATCGCTTTTTTTAGTTTATACGTTAATTTAAATATAACAATAAATCCAAATTACAACTTATTTGTCTTCTAAAAAATTGTTTACACTCTACTCACACCCATCCTTATGCCAAATAAATTATAATTCATAAAAGTAAGCGGAAATATATTTATATTCGTATTATTATATTAATTCTCATACTTTCATCAAGCGATAAAGCATTATCCCCAAAAACAAGCGAATCATTCATCTGGCCGCGAATCGTCAGTACCAGAAAGTGCATATTCTACAAGCGATGAGATGGTCCCGTTGGTAGCGTTCCTGGCTTCGGTCCGCAGGGGCGCGGGATCGTTCCCCGCGCTCAGTGCTTTTTTTAAAATTCTGATTACCATTAATTCTCATTTGATTAGTTATTTTTATTAGTTATCATTATTATTTTAATTAGTTATCTTTTAGTGTCGAAAAATTTATCGCGCACTCCGACCGCTTATTTGATTAGTTTGTACGTTAATTTTAATTTAATAATAAATCTAAATTACAACTTATTGATCGTCTAAAGAATTGTTTGCGCTTTACTCACACCCGTCCCTATGCGAAATAAATTGTAATTCATAAAAACTAAGCGAAAATATATTTATATTCGCATTATTATATTCATTCTCATATACTATCATCAAGCGGTAAAGCATTATCCCCAAAAACAAGCCACATCCATCCGGCCGCGAATCGTAACTTACGAGAATGAATATAATAATACGACTATAAATATATTTCCGCGCTAGCAATTTTGGCAACTGCAAAGTCAACCGAAATAATCAACGGTTGAATTTGGACAGCTTTACAACTATAAAGTCGACCGTAAAAAAAATCCTTATGGTTGATTCAACGGTTGTTTAACCGCGGCCATTTTGTTTTCGCTGGATGGTTGTCTCACTCCGTCGCACAATCTGCTGCGGATATCCCCCCCCCAGTGTTTGATGACTCAATTCTCCGCAAATCATCAATTTAATTATCAAGACAGTATAATTTGATTAATCATTAAATATATTGCGTCGAGTCAACCGTCCAATCAACCGCCGAGTTAACCATCGAGTCAACCATCCACAGAAAACGCAGGATGGTCGACTTTCAAAGATGAACAGTTGAGAAGCTGTCCAAATTCAACCGTTGAACTTCTACGTTGACTCAACTGTCTTGTACAACCGGTTGACCAAAATGACAGGGCGCTTACTTTTATGAATTACAATTTATTTGGCATAGAGACGGGTGTGAGTAAAGCGCAAACAATTTTTTAAAAGATACATAGGTTGTAATGTAGATTTATTATTACATTCAAATTAACGTACAAACTAATCAAATAAGCGGTCGGAGTGTGCGATAAATTTTTCGGCACTAAAAGATAACTAATAAAAATAATAATGATAACTTAATAAAAATAACTAATCAAACAAGAATTAATAGTGATAATAATTTAAAAAAAAAGCACTGAGCGCGAGGAACGATCCTACGCTTCTGCGGACCGAAGCCAGGAACGCTACCAACGGGACCATCCCATCGCTTGTAGAATATACACTTTCTGGTACTGACGATTCGCGGCCGGATGGTTGATTGGCTTGCTTTTGGGGATAATGCTTTATCGTTTGATGAAATTATGAGAATTAATATAATAATACGAATATAAATATATTTCCGCTTACTTTTATTAATTATAATTTATTTGGCATAAGGACGGGTGTGAGTAAAGCGTAAACAATTTTTTAGAAGATAAATAAGTTGTAATTTGGATTCATAATTATATTTAAATTAACGTATAAACTAAAAAAATAAGCAATCAGGGTGCGCGATACATTTTTTTGTATACATTGATAACGCAGAGAATCAAGAGCTAAATAAGCATCGAAATCATCTAAAAGCCTCGCGCGTTCCGTGGGGTGACGTCACGCGCGAGTCGTGCTCACATTGCTTTTTCCCTTGAAGCCTTCGTTTCGGCTTGGCCGCACATGAACGAGCTCGGCGTCCATGTGTTGGTGTAGCTGCCGAAGGAGCGGTCGGGAAACTTCGGCGCGCTTGGCTCTTTCCGAAGATGTCCGAGCGTCGCTCGCTCACGGACACGCGCTACTATGATTGTGTGATGGGCGCGTAAGAGGCTAGAGAGGGGGTAACTTTTGCGCGCGATCTCGCTGCACTGCTTGCTGGGATGCGTATTCGATCCTCTTCCATCTCTCTTACACGACATCGATACTCAGCTTCGTGCTCGAGGTTTTAGAGATAGTGGCGCCATCCCGGTCTGACCACATTTTTGTAGCCACTTTGAAATGCACAGATCGGCCTCCTCCCACTCTAGCCTCCATGGTAGCGCGTGTTCGTGAGCGAGCGACGCTCGGACATCTTCGGAAAGAGCCGAGCGCGCGGAAGTTTCCCGACCGCGCCTTCGACAGCTACACCAACACATAGACGCCGAGCTCGTTCATGTGCGGCCAAGCCGAAACGAAGGCTTCGAGGGAAAAAGCAATCTGAGCACGACTCGCGCGTGACGTCACTCGATGGAACGCGCGAGGCTTTTAGACGATTTCAATGCTTATTTAGCTCTTGATTCTCTGCGTTATCAATGTATACAAAAAAATGTATCGGGCACCCTGATCGCTTTTTTTTAAGTTTATACGTTAATTTAAATATAACAATAAATCCAAATTACAACTTATTTATCTTCTAAAAAATTGTTTACACTCTACTCACACCCATCCTTATGCCAAATAAATTATAATTCATAAAAGTAAGCGGAAATATATTTATATTCGTATTATATTAATTCTCATACTTTCATCAAGCGAGAAAGCATTATCCCCAAAAACAAGCGAATCATTCATCTGGCCGCGAATCGTCAGTACCAGAAAGTGCATATTCTACAAGCGATGAGATGGTCCCGTTGGTAGCGTTCCTGGCTTCGGTCCGCAGGGGCGCGGGATCGTTCCCCGCGCTCATTGTTTTTTTTTTAAATTCTGATTACCATTAATTCTTATTTGATTAGTTATTTTAATTAGTTATCATTATTATTTTAATTAGTTATCTTTTAGTGTCGAAAAATTTATCGCGCACTCCGACCGCTTATTTGATTAGTTTGTACGTTAATTTTAATTTAATAATAAATCTAAATTACAACTTATTTATCGTCTAAATAATTGTTTGCGCTTTACTCACACCCGTCCCTATGCGAAATAAATTGTAATTCATAAAAACTAAGCGAAAATATATTTATATTCTCATTATTATATTCATTCTCATATACTATCATCAAGCGATAAAGCATTATCCCCAAAAACAAGCCACATCCATCCGGCCGCGAATCGTAACTTACGAGAATGAATATAATAATACGACTATAAATATATTTCCGCGCTAGCAATTTTGGCAACTGCAAAGTCAACCGGAATAATCAACGGTTGAATTTGGACAGCTTTACAACTATAAAGTCGACCGTAAAAAAAATCCTAATGGTTGATTCAACGGTTGTTTAACCGCGGCCATTTTGTTTTCGCTGGATGGTTGTCTCACTCCGTCGCACAATCTGCTGCGGATATCCCCCCCCCCCCCAGTGTTTGATGACTCAATTCTCCGCAAATCATCAATTTAATTATCAAGACAGTATAATTTGATTAATCATTAAATATATTGCGTCGAGTCAACCGTCCAATCAACCGCCGAGTTAACCATCGAGTCAACCATCCACAGAAAACGCAGGATGGTCGACTTTCAAAGATGAACAGTTGAGAAGCTGTCCAAATTCAACCGTTGAACTTTTACGTTGACTCAACTGTCTTGTACAACCGGTTGACCAAAATGACAGGGCGCTTACTTTTATGAATTACAATTTATTTGGCATACATACGGGTGTGAGTAAAGCGCAAACAATTTTTTAAAAGATACATAAGTTGTAATGTAGATTTATTATTACATTCAAATTAACGTACAAACTAATCAAATAAGCGGTCGGAGTGTGCGATAAATTTTTCGGCACTAAAAGATAACTAATAAAAATAATAATGATAACTTAATAAAAATAACTAATCAAACAAGAATTAACAGTGATAATAATTTAAAAAAAAAGCACTGAGCGCGAGGAACGGTCCTACGCTTCTGCGGACCGAAGCCAGGAACGCTTCCAACGGGACCATCCCATCGCTTGTAGAATTTACACTTTCTGGTACTGACGATTCGCGGCCGGATGGTTGATTGGCTTGCTTTTGGGGATAATGCTTTATCGTTTGATGAAACTATGAGCATTAATATAATAATACGAATATAAATATATTTCCGCTTACTTTTATTAATTATAATTTATTTGGCATAAGGACGGGTGTGAGTAAAGCGTAAACAATTTTTTAGAAGATAAATAAGTTGTAATTTGGATTCATAATTATATTTAAATTAACGTATAAACTAAAAAAATAAGCAATCAGGGTGCGCGATACATTTTTTTGTATACATTGATAACGCAGAGAATCAAGAGCTTAATAAGCATCGAAATCATCTAAAAGCCTCGCGCGTTCCGTCGGGTGACGTCACGCGCGAGTCGTGCTCACATTGCTTTTTCCCTTGAAGCCTTCGTTTCGGCTTGGCCGCACATGAACGAGCTCGGCGTCCATGCGTTGGTGTAGCTGCCGAAGGAGCGGTCGGGAAACTTCGGCGCGCTCGGCTCTTTCCGAAGATGTCCGAGCCCCGCTCGCCCACGGACACGCGCTACTATGATTGTGTGATGGGCGCGTAAGAGACCAGTGAGGGGGTAACTTTTGCGCGCGATCTCGCTGCACTGCTTGCTGGGATGCGTATTCGATCCTCTTCCATCTCTCTTACACGACATCGATACTCAGCTTCGTGCTCGAGGTTTTAGAGATAGTGGCGCCATCCCGGTCTGACCACATTTTTGTAGCCACTTTGAAATGCACAGATCGGCCTCCTCCCACTCTAGCCTCCATGGAGCCTAGATACCAGGATGTTCAGCGAGGCCTTTCAACTCGTCCCCAAAACGAGAACAAGAAATGATGGCGCTGGGGTGCTCCGGCACCCATATGTATATAGATATACGCCAAACATGGGTGCGATCTAAGACAGATCACAGATGATGTACCTAACCCTCATTAGTGTTAAAAGGGATAACACCACTCTAGGATTTTGGAAAGACGTTTTCTTTCCTAAAAATACTTTGGTGTCATAAAAAAAATATGCAATTGGTCATGTAGCAATTTTTTTTATTTAAAGGTTCAATTATCGATTTAGCCGCAGCGCCTTGGAGCGCGCTGAGTTGCTCGTACAACTTTAAACGCGTTTTTCTCGAAACCACTTTTTTCGATATCGGAAGACGGATTACTCGACCACCTTTGCATGCATCGATTTGAAATTTTGCTAGCAGCTTCACAATTATATTCTTTATGGGAGTACATAGCCGTTTTTTGATTAAATGTAAACTTCTTTTTATAAACAATTTACTGCTTTTTTTTGGCAAAAAATCGATTTATTTTCTTAAAATCGATATTATTAATAGCGCACTACAAAGTGCGCTGTTTTTGCAAAATTTGAAAGCAAATTTATAGGGAGTCTCATAGCTAATAATATATAAATTATCATTTTTTTGGTTTTTGTTTCAGGTCTTATATTTTACGAGAAAACCGTTCTCCCGTGAAGCTATATGTAAAAAATCACGGTTTTCTAGATTGGCTCTATCGCCGCCATTTTGAGTTTGAGATCTTTTCTCGCTTTTGCGTTTTTTTTCCGAACCGCCATCAGGAAATTATGAATCGGCGGATATTTCGACATTTGATGTCACGATCAGTCTGTCGTGAGGTTAGAAACTCATCCGATCACTTTCACCTCGTTGACCAATATATTACTATATATGTAGGTGCCGCTGCACCCCAGCGCCATCACTTCGGGACATTTTCGGGGACGCTTTTTTCAGCGCCTTTGCATTGCCGCTGAACCTCCTGGTATCTAGGCTCCATGCTAGCCTCCATGGCCTCGGATAATGAGGCAAACAGGCAGTTCTCGCTTCTGCCACCCGAAGCGCTGGTAGGTAGAAGTTTGACAATCAAACGCAGGTCCGAACAGCTGTGCAAAGGCGCAGATTTTTCGAAATAAACATAGTCTGTTCGGTTTAGCTACACTTCTACAATTTCAATAGATACAGTATTAGAAAGTCCTCAGAAGGCGTAAGAAGTGTAGAAAAGTGTAGCCAAAACGAACAGACCTAATATTTTTAAGAGCGATATAAATGGAAAATGATTGAGTATTTTTTCATTCCTGAACCCCGGGCAGAATGAGAATTTTTATTTCAGGACACTGTATTTCTCGTATGTTCGAACTTCTGCAATATTTTTATTTGGTCTTTCGCCATTTAAGTAGATAGGGTATGAACAAATTTGTACTTGTTTGTTTCTACAACTTTTATTTTTGCTTCTGCTTTTTTAACATTGTTAATAAGAACCTGAAAATAAATATAATGGAAGAGGAATAAAAAAAGAAATGAACGCATTGTGCATGTTTAAAAGCTCTTATAATTTAACGTTTTTATTGATTTGTTAGTTTGGCGAGTTTGTTGTTTACAAAACATTGTTTTTGCCGTTTTTGGCTTTGTTGATAGGCGAACTGGCGCATCCGCAATCGAATATAATAAAATGTATCAAAGGATAAGGGCGGGTCCACACTATGCGGTTCTACCGGAGCGTTTCAGGTAGTTTAGATTTCTAGAAACCTTGTGAATACGTGTACTGGCTGTTAGGAGGTAATTTTTCCATTGCTGTAAATCTATATCTACAAGACTACTTCTACTTGACAGCGCTTCCAGTAGATAAATGAGGAACTACGTTTTTGCCTCACTAACGATGACACTTTCCACCATGGAAAAACGCCGGAGTTTCCAGACCTGTATGCAAGACCGCGGCGCATAGCGTACCATTCCCACCGCCGTTGTGTCAAGACTTGTATGTAAGATCGTGGTGGCAAGTGTCACCGTCGTGAGGCACAAACTTAGTTTCTCATCTATCCACTAGGGGCGCCGTCACGTAGAGGTATTGTAAATATATATAGCAATACATAACTTCCTCAGTCTTCGGTTCGTTATTCCGTATTCCGTTGTAGTGTCGAAAGAAAGTAAACGGTCTATTCGAATTAGAAAATGCCTATACACGAAATTAAAAAACCACCGGTCGTCGGATCATCACCACACAGAATATCTTATAAAAGTAGCGTGTATGATGGACAACGTTTTCTTGAACAATTCAAATAATGATTCTGAAGACGAAAATCCAGCGGAAAGAAATCAACCGCGGTTGGTGGAACGGTACATTCATGCTTTGGCAACCCCATCGAATTTTACGAGCTTTTGGCTCTTTTTACGTACCCCTTTTCACAAGGGGTACAGATTTAGTAAAAGTGCTGCGATTAAAGATCTATTACCATTAGTGAAATCTTTTTTAACAAATTTTAAAAGACGTGGTCCACCACTTTCCCCCCTTAATGGAGTTTTCGATTCTGGAATGCGATATGCTACTGGCTCCGTGCAGAGCATAGAGTGGGGGTAATGAAATCGAACGCAGCGGCCGCAGAGAACAAAAATTCCAATAAACTCGGCTATTTATCTGTCAAATCTGTATGAGCGTAGTACGAAATTTTTGTAATCAAATTTAAAATATTGTTTTATGAAAAATGGGTCACGACAGTTTTCCCTTAGGTTGAGCTCGAGGTTGGAAATTAATATTGCGAGTTATGCTCTCGAAGGCGCGGTTTTTAAAATGATGTTCATGCCAGTCTGAAAACAAAATTTTATTATATCATAAATTAGTGCAGGAACAATATATGTTTGTTAACATTTAATAAAGGGCATTATATAGCTTTATTTTTCTCGTCTTATATCAAAATTACATGTAAACAAAAATATTCATTTAAAGGAAATTTCACTTACTTTTTTCACTTTACTGAACGAAAACGCTTCTTGCTGTCTTTGCCCAGACAAATTGAGTTGATGCAAATAAATGGAATGCAATTGAGGCGCGATTTTAAGTTAGAATAGAAACACATAAGAAACATATCATCACATAACATAATACAGCACGCTAACAAAACGATTATACAAAAGTCGTGTTCTTTTTTACACACTATACGTATGTGTGCGCCAAATTAGAAGAATAGAGGAGCACCCAAGTCGACAACGCAATCGTTAACAACTATTTTATGGAGGGAACTTTCATTATGGGTTTTAGAGTAATATTTTTTATACCTGAAAATAATTGAACATAGTCAATTTATATTTATCAAAATCTTAAATAAAAATATACAAGTATACAGCCATCGAGTCATTGTTATGTGATCAACATGGTGTGATTTAAAGTTTGTATGAAATTGCGTCATGGACACCAAAAGCCTATTATTGTCCCGCTTGAAACCATGGTCGCAGACAACACGAATTTTATCATTATGAATTGGAGGAAAAGTAAACTTCAAACGTAAAAAAGAAAAACTGTTTATTAATTACGTATCATAAAATAAAAATACATAACGAACGACCAACATAAAAAGGATTTTCCTTCAGCCCGATATACTCATATACCCCCGCGTCCTCTTCTCAGCCGACAAGGGAAGCTGAGTTCAACTTGAATCCGGATGATCCGGACTCCGGTCCTGTCACTGCCCAAGAGAATGTGGCAAAGAATATTGATGTACCAGAGATTCAAATTTCGGATACAGAGGACCTGCTAAACGAATTTTATGTTTCTCTGATGGACATAGTTGATTTAGATTTCTAGAGAACGTAAAGATATTTACTTTAATATTCTTATTCATATATCATATATGAGACTGTGATTGAAACTGGGTGATTTCTGTACTAGTGTAATCTCAAGAAATACGTATTTGTTTATATATGTGATTGTTTTAGCCTTCTACAAAATACAGATATTTGATTATGTTTGATTTTAAAATAATTAAAGAAATGATTCAATTTCTAACTTATATCGGTGCTTTTCCTTCATGACCTACCAAAACCACGAATTTGGGCTATATGCGAGCTTTTACCGCGCTATTTGGGCTTCGTAAAGTCCCGCGGTTTTTGGGCTACACAAGCGGCTTCTGGCGGCGGTTTCGCTCACTACACGTCTGGCAACTCTGCCTGGGAGCGTCCCTAAAACAAGATGGCGAGAGATGCGCCTGAAATGCAGCCCCCAGTGGTTTTGCCACCGCAGGTGACCAAAAATCCCCAAAATGTGCCTTTGTCTCGATGGAATGTTCAACATCGGTCTATCGAATGACTACGGCTTTTAAGAGTGAACAACACCTTCGCTCTCGAAATAAGGATGGTCTATGAATACCGCTGCTACACGTTCGAACAATCCGGCCAATATTTCATGGCCAGTGACCATGGAGGCTAGAGTGGGAGGAGGCCGATCTGTGCATTTCAAAGTGGCTACAAAAATGTGGTCAGACCGGGATGGCGCCACTATCTCTAAAACCTCGAGCACGAAGCTGAGTATCGATGTCGTGTAAGAGAGATGGAAGAGGATCGAATACGCATCCCAGCAAGCAGTGCAGCGAGATCGCGCGCAAAAGTTACCCCCTCTCTGGTCTCTTACGCGCCCATCACACAATCATAGTAGCGCGTGTCCGTGAGCGAGCGACGCTCGGACATCTTCGGAAAGAGCCGAGCGCGCCGAAGTTTCCCGACCGCTCCTTCGGCAGCTACACCAACGCATGGACGCCGAGCTCGTTCATGTGCGGCCAAGCCGAAACGAAGGCTTCAAGGGAAAAAGCAATGTGAGCACGACTCGCGCGTGACGTCACCCGACGGAACGCGCGAGGCTTTTAGATGATTTCGATGCTTATTTAGCTCTTGATTCTCTGCGTTATCAATGTATACAAAAAAATGTATCGCGCACCCTGATTGCTTATTTTTTTAGTTTATACGTTAATTTAAATATAATTATGAATCCAAATTACAACTTATTTATCTTCTAAAAAATTGTTTACGCTTTACTCACACCCGTCCTTATGCCAAATAAATTATAATTAATAAAAGTAAGCAGAAATATATTTATATTCGTATTATTATATTAATTCTCATAGTTTCATCAAACGATGAAGCATTATCCCCAAAAGCAAGCCAATCAACCATCCGGCCGCGAATCGTCAGTACCAGAAAGTGTATATTCTACAAGCGATGGGATGGTCCCGTTGGTAGCGTTCCTGGCTTCGGTGCGCAGAAGCGTAGGATCGTTCCTCGCGCTCAGTGCTTTTTTTTTAAATTATTATCACTATTAATTCTTGTTTGATTAGTTATTTTTATTAAGTTATCATTATTATTTTAATTAGTTATCTTTTAGTGCCGAAAAATTTATCGCACACTCCGACCGATTATTTGATTAGTTTGTACGTTAATTTGAATGTAATAATAAATCTACATTACAACTTATGTATCTTTCAAAAAATTGTTTGCGCTTTACTCACACCCGTCTCTATGCTAAATAAATTGTAATTCATAAAAGTAAGCGCCCTGTCATTTTGGTCAACCGGTTGTACAAGACAGTTGAGTCAACGTAAAAGTTCAACGGTTGAATTTGAACAGCTTCTCAACTGTTCATCTTTGAAAGTCGACCATCCTGCGTTTTCTGTGGATTGTTGACTCAATGGTTAACTCGGCGGTTGATTGGATGGTTGACTCGACGCAATATATTTAATGATTAATCAAATTATACTGTCTTGATAATTAAATTGATGATTTGCGGAGAATTGAGTCATCAAACACTGGGGGGGGGGTATCCGCAGCAGATTGTGCGACGGAGTGAGACAACCATCCAGCGAAAACAAAATGGCCGCGGTTAAACAACCGTTGAATCAACCATTAGGATTTTTTTTACGGTCGACTTTATAGTTGTAAAGCTGTCCAAATTTGCTAGCGCGGAAATATATTTATAGTCGTATTATTATATTCATTCTCGTAAGTTACGATTCGCGGCCGGATGGATGTGGCTTGTTTTTGGGGATAATGCTTTATCGCTTGATGATAGTATATGAGAATGAATATAATAATGCGAATATAAATATATTTTCGCTTAGTTTTTATGAATTACAATTTATTTCGCATAGGGACGAGTGTGAGTGAAGCGCAAACAATTCTTTAGACGATAAATAAGTTGTAATTTAGATTTATTATTAAATGAAAATTAACGTACAAACTAATCAAATAAGCGGTCGGAGTGCGCGATAAATTTTTCGACACTAAAAGATAACTAATTAAAATAATAATGATAACTAATAAAAATAACTAATCAAATAAGAATTAATGGTAATCAGAATTTTAAAAAAAGCACTGAGCGCGGGGAACGATCCCGCGCCCCTGCGGACCGAAGCCAGGAACGCTACCAACGGGACCATCTCATCGCTTGTAGAATATGCACTTTCTGGTACTGACGATTCGCGGCCAGATGAATGATTCGCTTGTTTTTGGGGATAATGCTTTATCGCTTGATGAAAGTATGAGAATTAATATAATAATACGAATATAAATATATTTCCGCTTACTTTTATGAATTATAATTTATTTGGCATAAGGATGGGTGTGAGTAGAGTGTAAACAATTTTTTAGAAGACAAATAAGTTGTAATTTGGATTTATTGTTATATTTAAATTAACGTATAAACTAAAAAAAAAGCGATCAGGGTGCCCGATACATTTTTTTGTATACATTGATAACGCAGAGAATCAAGAGCTAAATAAGCATTGAAATCGTCTAAAAGCCTCGCGCGTTCCGTCGAGTGACGTCACGCGCGAGTCGTGCTCAGATTGCTTTTTCCCTCGAAGCCTTCGTTTCGGCTTGGCCGCACATGAACGAGCTCGGCGTCCATGTGTTGGTGTAGCTGCCGAAGGCGCGGTCGGGAAACTTCGGCGCGCTCGGCTCTTTCCGAAGATGTCCGAGCGTCGCTCGCTCACGAACACGCGCTACTATGATTGTGTGATGAGCGCGTAAGAGGCTAGAGAGGGGGTAACTTTTGCGCGCGATCTGGCTATATATCATTTTGCATCTCTCTCGCACGCAGCCTACTTCTCAAGTACCATGCTGCCATATGCACAGTTCACTTCTCATTATTTACTTGTTCCGTCTCTGTCACACGCAGCTCACTTCTCGACGTCTTAGCAATAGTGGCGCCATCCCGGTATGACCACATTTTTGTAGCCACTTTTTTCAAGTCTCTCCATAAGAGATCGGACTCCTCCCACTCTAGCCTCCCTGGCCAGTGACCATCAGCTGCGTTTTAGTAAATCACTAGTATCGTTTTGATGACTCATCATGCGTCCAATGCTAGTAACAACCAGAAATTTATCAAAATGTTGCTTTTTACCGTTCGTGAAATAGGGCCCTTCCACTTACCTCCACATTAAAGAAAACCGGCCGGACTTGCATTTGAGCACGGTCATCCAATCCTTATTGTTTTCTCTGTATCTCTAAACGTAACGATTCGGAGAGAAAAGCGCCCAGTAGGAAAAACAGTTCGGCCACCTCGCCGTGAGGCGCCACCCTTTATTTCCGCGTGCAAGCGAACAAAAAGGAACCAAAGTGGACGTTCTTCGGGCATAGGGAAATACCACGGTGCGGCTTGGCGCTTCCGTCGAATTCGCGGACTCGAGAATTCAGTGAGCGTCGGTGTGCGTAAAATGGCGGATGGTGACATTGATTTGTACGCCGATGATCTCGAGCAAGACTTTGCGCAGGTAAGATTTTTTTGTAAATACACACTGCTCGTTGAAATAATAAAAAGTAGAATGAAACCTTCATTATCCGGCTCTGCGATGAATGTTTTCTTCCGCGCGAACACCCGGTTTGTAAACAAAAGATAGCTACACGCTCGTTGAACCTGTCGGCGTCATGGTGGTGAGTCGATAGCGATCGTCCGTGTGTACGGGCAAACACGCACGCACCGTGCTCAAGCTTCTCGGCTTCAACCGGTTTTATTTACCGCATCCTTCGACGTGCGAAATGAGAATGATTTTCAACGAACGAGTTTGCCAATTGGATCGCGCCGTTGAGCCAGCTCCCTGTTGAAATTCATCGTGATTGCAAACCGACGAGTTGACGCGAGATGCGCGCTCCGAAAATCAAAATGGTGCTGAAACACTCGGCTAGGCTGTAGTCTCTCGATTCATGCCGGTTGCTCGAATACTCGACCTCCCGCGACTTCCTCTTTTCAATATTCCCTTTTCACGGTAATTTCCCATCCGTAAGCATTTTTCGGCGTCGTAACGCGCGAGTTTCCTCATCTAGTTTGCTCAGGTCGTTTCGATGCCCTTATGCGTCGACTCTTCTCAATTTTGAATTCAATTTGCCCGAACGTCGCATGGAAAGAGCCTTTGAACAATTGCGAGTTTCAGGACGAGTTTGCCGGCGACGGAGTCGACTTGTACGACGATGTGATAGCTGCACCTTCGGGCGGCAACGGAGGCACGTCTGGCGGCAACGGCGGCTCGGTCGACGGAGACGCGACTTCCAACAATGAAGAAACCAACGGCAACGCGCCTTATCATCAATTGGGCAACAACATTCAGCCCAACCAGATCGGTAGGCGCCACCAGCTCTATATCGGCAATCTCACTTGGGTACGTTTCGGCGCGACGTCTTTTCTTAAGGCCTTAGACCGCAGTAACTGGTATAAAATCATGTGCGAATTTAACAACTTTTTTATTTAGTATGAATATCAAGCTGTTAGAAAATATATATATATTTTTTTCGATCTACAAAATGGCCGACTACTAATATTTTCTTTCATCTTTTTCTCTTAGGCGCTCAGCGGCGTGACATTTAGCATCCACAATTTTTTACCTAGAACAAAAAACAAAAATCTCGTCAATCTACATTAGAATACCTAGAGAAGTACGTATGGGATTTAAAAAATATTGTTTTATTCAAAAGTTGTGGGTATTCGAACTTAAGAAATGAATTTTCAGTGAAAAATTTCGTTATACCTGCTCATAAAATGAAAAGTTTCCGAGTAATGAGAAATTCCGTACGTACTTCTCTGCGAAGTGCAATTAGGAACATAATTTTTAAATTTGAAGTAAATAGAGTGAAAATTGTCGAAGTTATTTGTCATGCCAATTGGAAAAAAGCTGTTTCGAGTAGTCGGCTATTTTGTACAGCGAGAAAAAAATATATACACGGAGAAAAATACGGCCTCAAATTCTAACACTGGTTTCCAGAATTCTAATATTCAGTGCTAGAAAAGCATAGCAGTTTACTGCCAGTTCGGAATTCTAAGACTTGTTATCGAAGTCTAGAAATGATTCTCACACGGTATAGTAAAAAATGATGCGTGCATATTACATTTGAAACTATTCTTGCATAGGCGCGAGCCCTATATGCTGCATAGTAAAAATAATGCGTGCATATTACATTTGAAACTATTCTCGCATAGGCGCGAGTTATATTTTCATATGGATTTTACTATACGTATAGCATGAATTTTCGTGTATATATAGATTTCACTATAAATCTTCGGCGTATAGCGAAAAACATTACGAAGTTATTAGTAAAATGTGACTCTTTATATCGTACTTTTTGTAGAATACTGGAAACTAATTTTTCCAATCACGTGGGCAAAATATTTTGTGAATACTACAAAAAATCACAATATGCTGAATAAAATGTATTATTTGTATCAGTTTACGTGCCATGTCGTAGGTTGAAATTTACATTTCTCCATTATTACTATATCATACTAACAATTTTTATCTTCCATTCAATAATTTTAATATTTAATGATATTAGTTTATGAAGCAATTAATTCTAAACTTCGAGGCCCCTGTTTTCTCCGTGCATATTTTCCAACAGCTTGATATTCATGGTAAATAGATATGTAATTAATGTTATGAGTGAAGCACTTTTTCACACGAAAAACATTGTTCAATTCGCACATGATTTTATAGTTTATATTTTATAGTTACTGTGGCCTAAGGCGTTAAATACAATCGCTAGCGGTAGTTTCGATGAACATCGTTCGATTGTTTTTCCCAGTGGACGAGCGATCAAGACATTACGGATGCCGTTCAGAGCATAGGAGTCTCCGACTTCGTGGAAGTGAAATTCTTCGAGAATCGGGCCAACGGACAGTCCAAGGGCTTCTGCGTGGTGTCCTTGGGCTCGGAGCAAAGCATGCGGATGTGCATGGAGAGACTCCCCAAAAAGGACCTTCACGGACAAAATCCTGTCGTGACGTTTCCTACCAAGCAAGCCTTGAATCAGGTACGCGATAGCGGACGGACAACGCTCACGCGGCGTACGGTTCTTGCGGTGATGCTGTTCAATCAGCTATGAACCACGCACCATTGTACCATTTGCAGCATACGTGGGGTCATTTTGGAATTGGTTTTTATGAGAGTTATAGGAACTTTGGACATTTTAAGGATGCTTGCAGATGAAAATATTATAAACCATATTTCGAAGCATTTGAGGGGAGAGGTACCTTTAGGCGAGGGAAAAATTGCTGATTTTCGTAATTTTTTTTTTCTTCGAAAAGGAAAGATTTTACCATTTTTGAGACTTGGGGTACGTTTTATTACTACTTTTGGCGGTTACGTGGTATTTTTTATATTTATTACTAGCTCTCCGCCCGCGTAGACTTGTGTTGAATATTTCTCAATGAAATGTGCTCCTGAAATGTTTCATTGAGGAACACGTAGAATTGTGTTGAAGAGCATTAATACTAAGTTTCAAGTAAATCTGAACAGATATTTATTTGATCATAGAAACAAAAAACATTGAATTTTCCGAAAAAAATGGCTTCATTTTGCAATAAAAAAGGAATTAAAAAAAAATGTCGAAAATATTAAGGGTTATGTTTTAGACAATAAGGGTAGAAGGATTTATACCAAACTTCATCAGAATCGGTCGATTAGTTTTTTAGCAATAAGTCATGCTTTGAAAATGCAATTTAGAAGACCGTGCTATACCTCCGCCATTTTTAAAGATAAAAAAATTACCATGTAACAGCCAAAAGTGGTAAGAAAAAATGGCCTAACTTTAAAGAAACGTGAATAAATATTTCCTTTTAAAAAAGAATCACGAAAATCATCAAATTTTCAGGGGGAAGACTTTCCCCCTTTAAACGCTTAAAATATTCTTTAAAGTATAAATAATAGATCTAGCCGAAATATCGACTTTTTGAAAATCTCACGATGGTGTGATTTCTTAAAATGCTTTCATCCCACCATTATGACTAAATTTTCATCTCCAGCTCACAGTAATCCTCCGACATCCATGAATCCCTTCTTTCTGCCAACAATATTCTTCCGCCAACTTGATCCTGCAACTTCATCTCTACAACTCAATCCTCCCACTCCCCAACTTGATCTCGCATTAATTCGTTTATAAAGACCGTAATTGTTAATCGATCGTAATAATCGTGTGTACTTCGCTAAAAAATCTATCTAAGAAGCTCCAGTTGAAATTTTATGTCAATCGATTGAAAATTGTAGGAGCTACGAGCCCGCCCGATTTTCAAAGCATGGTATCAAGAAGAACGGTCTTAAGGCGGGATATACATTTATACAGGAAAAAAATAAGCAATATTGAGGGATTTTTTAAACTAAGAAATAATGATTCTACAATTATCAAACTTTCGGTATACCTTAATAGTATATTTAAGTATACAACATTTTTTTTTAATTGATTCATCATCACAATGACGGAGCTGTGGCAGAGTGTTGCAGCAAGGTCGCCGCCGTAGACTTTGATTTCCAAAAAAGTTCAAACATTTTTTCAGTTAGAAGATGTATAGTTTCTATGTGACGGTAATTAAAATGAAGAAAATGCAAATTTGCGAAAATGGCACGCACTTACAAAAAAAAATCAACATTTCACGCAACATTTCTGTAAAATGTGGATTAAAAAAGTAGTTTTTTTTTTCAATTTTTCAAAAACAATACTCGTCAAGTAGAAGGTACCAATATTATCAATATTTCTACCAAGTTTCAACTCAATCGGCTCAATAGTTTGTTAGTAATCCTGCACGCCAATTTCGATAATGCAGTTTTGAGAAAAACGCGTTTGAAGTTCACGCGTGCTCCGAATCCGAGCGGCGAGGCACAGCGTTGAGGGGCTGTAACGTTTGAAGTTTTTCGAATTTCGCTTTGAAACTGGGAAAATATTCTACATATATAATTCTATCGTTTGAAGAGAAAAAAAAAGAAATCGACTTTTTTATCGTTGTAAATGTATATGCCGCCTTAAAGTTCCAAAACTATTTTTATCCGGACCATGTCATTCTCGGGATGTTTATACTCCATTTAAGGGGCTATACCAGTGTGAACGCTGAACATTTGGGTGATTTTCGGGATTTTTTTTGGAAGAAAAGTACTCAATTAAATGTTTCGGAAAATTAAGAATATATTTGGCTATATTTGACCTATATTACATAATTTTTCCATAGGAAAAATATTGAGATCCAAGCGACTTATGCGTTGCCTTCGGAGGCGCCAAAAAAAAAGTTCCTCCACTGCTGACACGATTCCGGCCGATTGACTAGCTGAAACCGAAAAAGGAAAAAATGTCGTTAAAATGAAAGATATTTCCTGTACAATGGCGTAGGATTTTCGAAAAATATCAAAATCTCACAAAATGGCGTGGTTATGAAAAAAAAGTCTGTTTTCTCGCCTATAAATTGGTCGTTTTTTTCAATGCCAAATCGTCAATTTTCATCCAATAAAAAATATCCTACGTCATTGCAGAGTAAATATATTCAAGAGTACTCAGTTCAAATTTCGAGTCAATCGGATAATAGCTCTTTGAGTTACAATATCAGCAAATTTGAAAAATTTCATTTCAAGAAAACCGTGTTTAAAGATTTAACTATCGATTTTTGCGGGATAAAATAACATTGATATCGATATAAATGATAATTATATTCTTAAAAGTATAAATTGTCGAAAAAGGCAAAGAAAAAATCGATTTTTCAAAAGTGTCACACTGGTATAGCCCCTTAAGCCAATTAAAAAAAGCCCCTACATGTTTTTAAGGTGTATAAAGCCTATTATGGTACAATCGTGCGTGCGAGAATTTCATCGACAAGCTCGATTGAATAATGACTCTTCTCTGCTTGTTCAGTTCGAGTCGCAGTGCAAGACAAGACCGGCGCCAGCCCCGCAGCAGAGCCAGAGTCAGCGTCCTCACAATCCGCACCAGCATCAGCCGCCATCGTCGCACGAGCGCGGAATACACATCAATGTTAATCAACATATGCAACATTCTCAACAAAATCACGGTCCTAGAATGATGATGGGTCCTCCTCAGGGTCCGCGGCCGCAGCGCCTGCCGCCGCCCGGTATGGGGCCTCAAGGACCTGGTGGACCGGGCCAGCAGGGACCGCCGCGGATGCACGGGCCGCCGATGGGACCCGTGCCGCATCATTCGTTACCGGGGCATCCGAACCAAGGGCCGCCACCACCGGGCTATCAGCAGAGTCATTGGAACGGTCCCCGGCCCAACGGGCCCCCGGGGCCTCCTAGAGGACCGAATGGGCCGGGTGGTCCACCCCAGCAAGGGCCACCTGGACCGGGTCCTGGACAGCACAGGCCGCCCGGCATGGTGCGTGATCGAATGGTAAAAATGTCAAGTTCACTCGAACGATTCCTTTGCTCCGTCTACGCGCCTCGGTCGTAACGCGACGTTTTTTTTCAATGTTCCAGCAATTCCACGGTGGGCCACCCGGACCACCTGGTCAGGGACCACCTCGTGGACCACCCGGACATCCTGGAGGACCGCCCGGCGATCCGAGAGGTGCTCCACCTCGTCCGGATTGGAATCGACCTCCAGGTTTGTACTCTCTTTCACACGAATTCATGTTGCAGCTACGCCGGCCGCACTTCCGTCCTCTCTCGCTGTTACGGTCACCGGTGCGAACATCGTCTCTCTCGCATCCATACTTGTCTCACGTTGAGGGGCTACATCTATCTAGAGCATTGATTTTCAAAGAGGCGCGGGGGAGCGTTTTTCACCCTAATATTGATCAATATGTGACACGTGGCGCCATCTCCTTTTTTACAGAACGGGGGCGTTATAAAAAAAAAAACGTTTGGGAACCCCTGACCGAAAAAAAATGACAAAATTTCGATTTTTTCCCCTGGTAAACGGTTGGTGAAAGAGACGCGATTTTTGAGCAGTACATACATTGAAAGGCTTTAGGAAAATAACCAAAAAATATAGAAATGACATTTTTTTTGCGAGGTTTGGCGGTGAACACAGCTTTAACGGTCCATCCACAATCTAAAAACCAAAAACGGTTTATTCAAGTTAACAATAATTACGAGTCGTTGACGATCGTCGATTGTTTAAATTCATCTTTTTAACTACGTGACGACGAATTGAAACTCGAGCATGCAAAATCTGTGAAAAAAGTCATTTTTACGTAACTATTAGAAAATAAAGATCGATTTTTAGAAAGCGAGATCGTCAACGACCTTTGAATGTTGCTCATCGTATCTTCGGCAAATTTGGAAACAATCCATAGAGTCGTTCTCGAGATATCATGTCCGTTTCGAGGAAAACGCGTTTAAGGGAAGATTCTGCCTTGTTGGGCCAAAAAATGTTCGATGTTTCACCAATTTTTTATGCGAAAAGTATTAAATATAGAATGTTGATATTTGGTATGTTGACTAAGCGGTCTTTGTTGAACATCAACATATTTTTTTAAGTTTGACAAAACATGGCGGTGTGAGAAGCCACGTATGTCGGTGCGCGGGCGATGACATTCTTTGCTTGCGGAAGTCCTAAGTCCCGGACAGGTGATCTTAAGCAAAAAAATCAAACGTATTTTCACTTTGTACAATATTGTGTATAAGTTGACCTAGAATCAAGAAGAAAAATTGAAAAATAAAAAAATTGTGAGCAAAGAACCGCGAATATTTTTGGGAAAAAAACAAACGTCCTACCGATCGCTCACAATTTTTTTATTTTTCAATTTTTCTTGATTCTAGGTCAACTTATACACAATATTGTACAACGTAAAAATATGTTTGATTTTTTTGCTTCAGATCACCTGTCCGGGACAGAATGTCATCGCCCGCGCACCGACATACGTGGCTCCTCCCACTCCCACCACCATGTTTTGTCAAACGTTAAAAAATATTTCGATGTTCAATAAAGACCGCTTAGTCAACATATATCAACATTCTATATTTAATACTTTTCGCATAAAAAATTGGTGAAAAATCGAAGATTTTTTGGCCCAACAAGGCAGAACCTTTCCTTAAGGAATCATCACGGTGTAACGGGTCGATAAATAGCTGATTATCGCGATTTTTTTCGATGGTTAAAATACGCTAATCAGTCTGATTTTTTAATGTCAAATCAAAGCACTCGTGAAGAACAGAAAATAAGTTTTCAAACGTTTATTTTCATTTTTTTCAAACTTTTTTAACGGTTCAAAATGTCTTCGCAAAAAAGGAGTCCTCATGGTGTACACGGTTGTGGCCGTAAATATCATCTGAAACAAAATTTGTAAAAAGTTGATTAATCACTATGAAAGCCGCTATCTTGTTATGGAGGTTTTTCAAAATCAAAATTGACAAAATGGCGGTGGTTTGAAAAAAAGTATCGAATGTAGCCTATTTTTTGAACAGTTTTTCGTTTAAAAATAAATAAAGATTAAAAAAGCTTCCATAGCAGGATAAAGAATGGCGTGAAGAATGTTGTGTCAAAATTTGTGACGTATAGCTTGAAAACTCTTCCTTTGAGAGTGTACACCGTTTTGAAAAATGAAATTTCCAGAAAAACGCGTTTAAAGTTTCGAGTGTGGAATTTTCACGTAAATTGTCAACTTACGATCAATTGGCGATGCCAGGTCCATGTTTATAAGCCCGTCTATACTATCGGATAATGCAAAAGAAAAACGGTTTTTTAAATTATATTTTACACCGATGATTCCTTAAAGTTTGAAGTATCGTGCTGCTGCCGCTCGCCCGGCCGGTTGGGAGCTGTAGCTCATTCCCTTCCAGGAATATTTCAATGAAATTTTCATGGAATATAGCTAAAAGGTGAATCGAATAAAAATATTTTTGGAAAATGCAATTTTTCGACCCACCTAGTAGATGTAGCCCGTCAACTTTGAGCCAACATATCACACGCTCCAATCGCTCGAAAGACGCAGATTCCACTTTTCATCCAAAGCGGCACAATCGATTGCCATCCTCGTTTTTTTTTTAGCCGACGGGGAAATTCGACGAAACGCGTGCTTCCAAGGCTTGAGAACGTAGATCGTTTCGAAGAAAGTACAAGTAGCAATTGGCAGAGAACTCTCTCGCACCCGTGTCAGCCTGGACACTGTGACACCGGCGCTTGTACGTCTGCAAAGCACATACGGGCGCGAGAGAGACAGCTGTAATTTTCGCATCCATCGTTGTCAAAGACTGGCGTTTCGTGAACGAGAAAAAAAATCACGCCGGACGCGCGACAAGCGAATACGACGTGGATTTTATTGTTCTCGAAACAGCGACGATCTCAAAAATGGCATAGAGACACTAGAAAGTAGCGAAGTAAAAACCTTTAACATCCAAGAGAGGCATAGGTGCCGAAAGCACGAGCAAGAAGTTGTTGACTTGAATCCGGTGCAGAATGCCCAAGCAGTATTCAACATTGAAGGAAAATTATAGGGATCATAATGATAAACAAATCCCTATTAACAATGTTTTTTTTTTGTTGCGTTTTCGCTAAGGCATGCATCACGGGCCTCAGGGACCACCGTTCCCGCAACATCAGCATATGCAAGGTCCTCAAGGCCCGGGACAAGGTCCACCGCAAAGAGGACCTCCCCCAGGCTCAATGGGTGGTGAGAATCAATTTTTAAAACGAGTATCTTATCCCCTCGCGATTTATTTATTTTATTTATAGTTATTTTGCCTTTTGAGTTTTTGGGCTGGATTTGTCACAATTTCAATCCCGATTATTGTTGCTATTCTTCGAAAAAAAAAACTTCTGCCGTGCTCATGGCAGCTACATGGGTTTACACTAGTCACGTAGGTATTTGATTTTGAATGTGAACCGCGTTGTCATGCATACGCGTAGACTCTCTGAGCATGGAAAACATTTTGCTTGAATAAAATAATAGTTTAGGCAACCGGTATCGATGAAGCCACTGTTGGTTCAGCATAAAGCCTTTTATACACGCGATGAGTTTTCACATGATTAGAACGAATGTACACTTTACTTATTTCCGTAAATGTATTTTCACGAAATTCATCATATGCGGTAAAACGCGGACGTGCGACGAAACGATTTGGACAAAAGTAGGATCGATTTGACTGACGCAAAACGCAACGATAAACGGGTCACATTTGAATGGCTACTGACGGTGAGGCACAGTGTCACAGGCTAGAATATGGCGGAAGCGCGGGAGAGGCAGCTGCGGAACGCGATTTTCGCTTTTTTTTTTGTAGAATGATCAATATTTGCTAAAGACCGACCTATTTAGCCGATACGATGCACGTGATAGTTCAGTGTTCACTGAGAAAAATATCTTGTCGATCGTGCTGCTTTAGAAAGAGAGTTGAAATGGCGTTTTGGTAGCAAACGTTGAGCATGTGATACGGAACATTGGAAATGCTTGAGACGTGAACCTCCTGGATTCAAGTGTGCCGAGCATCAAAATTTTCGGAAACGCTATCAAAAGTCCCGCCTTAAGGCCTTAGGCCACAACGGGTATAAAATCATGTGCGAATTTAACAATTCTTTTTTCGTATGAAAAAGTGACTCACTCGTAAAATTAATTACACATCTATTCAGTATGAATATCAAGCTGTTAGAAAATATATATATATTTTTTTTTTCGATGTACAAAATGGCCGACTACTAATATTTCCTTTTGTTATCATTTTTTTAGCCGCTCCGCGCCGTGACATTTAGCATCCACAATTTTTTAGCTAGAACAAAAAACAAAAATTCTCGTCAATCTACATTAGAATACCTAGAGAAGTACGTACGGCATTTAAAAAATATTGTTTTATTCAAAAGTTGTAGGTATTTGAACTTAAGAAATGAATTTTCAGTGAAAAATTTCGTTATAACTGCTCATAAACTGCTCATAAAATGAAAAGTTTTCGATTAATCAGAAATTCCGTGCGTACTTCTCTGCGAAATGCAATTAGGAACATAACTTTTAAATTTGAAGTAAATCGAGTGAACATTGTTGAAGTTATTTGTCATGCCAATTGGAAAAAAGCTGTTTCGAGAAGTTTCGAGCAGTCGGCCATTTTGTACATCGAAAAATATATATACATATTTTTTCTAACAGCTTGATATTTGTACTAAATAGATGTGTAATTAATTTTGCGAGTGAATCACTTTTTCATACGAGAAATATTGTTAAATTTGCACATGATTTTATACCCGTTACTGTGGCCTAAGGCCTTAAGGGGAGGGTAGGAGTTTCGGCGTAAAAAAAACACTTTTTTGCCAATTTTTTTTCATCTATATGGATAAAGTAAATTTATTAAAACCTTTTTTACATTGTTAAGTGTCATTTCAAGAACATTCCGTGAAATTTGTACGCGAAAATATCCACAAACAAAGCTTTTCCAAGAACGCCCTTGGAAAAACACGATTTGCGGTGTTCACTGTATCTCAGCTAGAAATTATCTGAAATGAAGTACCATTAAAATTTAGTCAAAGTATCATCAAATCCTTCCCCCCAACGGTCTTTGACAATTTTGTTTTCATTTCTAAATTTTTGGTGACCGTGTAAAGTGAACAGTCCTATTTTTCACGGAAAATTCCGCCATTTTGGGGAGGAGAACCCTTTCAATGTAAAAAAAAATCTCAAACTAACCGTTGAGGGGAGTTCTTTTATATGTAGAAAGTGTGTACCAAGTTTGAAATAAATCGGTCATGTAGTTTTTAAATGGCAGTGAACACGGACTTTGAAAAAGTGGTTTCGAGAAAAAACACGGCACTGGCTTGTTTGTGGATATTTTCGCGTACAAATTTCATGGAATGTTCTTGAAATGACACTTAACAATGGACAAAAGGTTTCAATAAATTTACTCTATCCATATAGATGAAAAAAATTCGCAAAACAGTTTTTTTTTCACCCTGAAACCCCTACCCTACCCTTAAAGCCGCTTCACACATGGCTAAAGGCAGTGCGCTGAATGACAAATACTCTGCATTTAGACAAGTGTAAAGATACTTAGACTGTTAGAGGTACTAATTAGGAAGAGTCGTCGTGGTTGTACGATGCAGGGTTGTTACGCATATGGAAAACGAAAAACCAGGGAAAACTCAGGGAATTTCTTTCTTCCTGGAATAATCAGGGAATTTTGGAAATTTTCTGGAATTTCTCCAAAATTTACTTTTTGGAAGAATTTCGAAAAAAGACACCGAAAGAAATAAAAATAAATATACTAATACATTTTCAATATTAATATTATTCGTAATTATACACAAAAAAGTTTTTTCAGTGCCAAACATTGAGAACTTGAAAACTGGAAACTAATTCACTTTAAAACTCTATGCATTTGCATTCGATCTGCCGATACACAACCATACCGTTATTATTGTAGATAAGCCTTTATTTTTATTTTTTATTTATTGTCACCGGCATAAAATTTCTGTTTATAATAAAGAACAGGTTCTGCATTTGCTTTCAATGTATTTTTCTTTACTTTACAATGTGCAAATTATTTTTCGAAATTCAGTAAAAAAAAAAAATTATTTCATTTTTTAACATTTCCATATATTTGATCTTAAAAAATTATGTTATCCAGTTCAACATAATTTATCAATGAACGGATCGGATTGAGAATTTCCATTGTTGTTTCAAGTCGGTTAAAAATGCTTTTTTTTTTTAACAAAAATTATTCATTGCTATTTCTACGTATTGATTTTTCCCCTATAGTTTGTAACGTTTACAAATACTACTATGGTTGGAACGAGACTTAACGTGCGGTCTTTAACTTAAAAAAATATATATTTGATGAAAAAAAAAGTGTTCTTCATTTGACCCTAGTCTGGGTAATTTGAAAACCCTTGAATTTTTGCATAACCTGCTTGGAAAACCTGGAAAGGACAGGGAATTTCTCAGTCAATAATGCGTAACAACTCTGAATACGCTCGAAGTTCGCGTCTATACAGAGTTAGCAAGCTAATTAGACCAAGTGTAAAGAGCAAGCTCCAAATTCCCTCACCACTTGTGTCTAAATTTAGTGCACCGAATTTAGCCATGTGTAAAGCGGCTTTGACAATTAAACGAATGAAATCTCGTAAATACGCAAATATACCAACACCGTTAAAAAATACATGCCCAATTGTCAAAACATACACAATCAAGCGTCTTAAGTATCGTTTCTGAAACTTTTTATTTTGCTGTCAACGTTTTTTTTTGTCGTTTATTTCAGGGGCTACATCTACCTAGAGGCACGAAAAAAATGACCAAATTTTTTTCCTTCTTGGAAACGTGAAAAAGAAAACATTTTTTAAACACAAAGATACATATATTGTGAGCCTAAAAAAATTAAAAAATATCGAAAAACAACAATGATCGCCGGCAGATAATGACATTTTTTTTCGTGCCGTTTGGCGGTTGGCAAGCTTAAACGGTCCATCAGAAATCTAAAAACCAAACGAGTTATTGAAGTTAACAATAAATACGAGCCGTTGACGATCGTTGATTTTCAAAATCCTTTTTTTAACAACGTGGCAACGAATTGAATTCATCATTTATAACATAGCTAAAAAGTGATACTATAGAATAAAAATATTCTCGAGAAGTGGAATTTTTCGATCCCCCTAGGTAGATGTGGCCCGTTAAGGGGCTATACCAGTGTGAACGCTGAACATTTGGGTTATTTTCGGGAATTTTTTGGAAGAAGAGTACTCAATTAAATGTTTCGGAAAATTAAGAATATATTTGGCTGTATTTGACCTATATTACATATCTTTTTCATAGAAAAATATTAAGATCCAAGCGACTTATGCGCTGCCTTTAGAGGCGCCAAAAAAAAAGTTCCTCCACTGCTGACATGATTCCGGCCGATTGAGCAGCTGAAATCGAAAAAGTAAAAAATGTCGTTAAACTGGAAGATATTTCCTGTACGATGACGTAGGATTTTCGAAAAATATCAAAATCTAACAATATGGTGTAGTTATGAAAAAAAGTTTGTTTTCTTGCCTATAAAATGGTCGTTTTTCTCAATGCCAAATCGTCAATTTTCATCCAATCAAAAATATCCTACGTCATTGTAGAGTAAATATATTCAAGAGTACTCAGTTCAAATTTCAAGTAAATCGGATAATTGCTCTTTGAGTTACAATGTCAGCAAATTTGGAAAAATCTCATTTCGAGAAAAACGCGTTTAAAGATTTAACCATCGATTTTTGCAAGATAAAACGATCAGAGATACGGCCTTGAAAATTTCACAGGATATTCTTGAAAGTATAAACTGTCGGAAAAGGCAAAGAAAAATTGTTTTTTTTGAAAGTGTCACACTGGTATAGCCCCTTAAGTTTGCTCTGTGTGCTCGTGTCTTGTGTTAGTCGTTGTGGAGAATGCGTAGTGACAGTTGCATAATCGAAATCCGAGCACAACTGAGGTGCGCTCGTCGTAACATTGTTTTGTGTCGAAATAAGCTAATCTTGAATTGTTGTAAACCAAGTGCCAGAGCGCAAGCGTTGCATCAAACGATCTACCAGAAATGGTAGTATTGATGTGGTATCCCTTCAGGTATGTTGCCAGGTCCTGGCGGCCCGCCACAAGGTCACGGTGGACCACCTCAAGGTCCACCGCAAGGGCCTCCCGGAGGTCCTGCTCCTCACGTTAATCCGGCCTTCTTCCCGCAAGGTCCCCCTCATCAGCATCCCGGCCAGCATCCAGGCGGTCCACCGGGGCCACCGCACGGTCCACCTCACGGGCCGCCCCACGGTCCCCCTCATGGACCTCCTCATGGACAGCCCCACGGACCACCGCATGCACCACCGCACGGCTATGGCCCGCCATCCGCACAAGTAAGAACTCAATAACTTTCGAATTTCTCGCAGAGCACGTGATGTCTGTCCGTTTAGAATCGTCCGCATGGATCGAGAAGGATTTTTTTACCTTACAAAAATCATACTATTGAGGCGGGATATATATTTACAACGATCGAAAAATCAATTTCTTTTTATTTTTTTAAACGATAAAACTATATATGTAGAATATTTTCCCAAAGTTTCAAAGCGAAATTCGAAAAACTCCAAACGTTACAGCCCGTCAACGCTGTGCCTCACCGCCCGGATTCGGAGCGGGCGTGAACTTCAAACCCATTTTTTTTCAAAACTGCATTATCAAAATTGGCGTGCAGGATTACTAAAAAACTATTATGCCGATTGAGTTGAAACGTGGTAGAAATATTGATAATATTAGTACCTTCTACTTGACGAAAATTGTTTTCGAAAAATTGGAAAAAAAACTACTTTTTTAATGCACATTTTACAGAAATGTTGCGTGAAATGTTGCTTTTTTTTGTAAATGCGTGCCATTTTCTCAAATTTGCAGTTTCTTCATTTTAATTACCGTAACATAGAAACTCTACATGTTCTAACTGAAAAAATGTTTGATCTTTTTTGCAAATCAAAGTCTACGGGGAGCTAGACTGCACGCCGATTCGCAACTCCCGCGGACAGATCCGCCATTTTGATGATGAATTAATTTACAAAAATTGTTTCGTATACTTAAATATACTATTAAAGTATACCTAAAGTTTGATAATCGTAGAATAATCATTTCTTAGTTTACAAAATCCCACAATATTGCTTATTTCCTTCCTGTCCAAATGTATATCCCGCCTTAAACATGCTGGTATAAATTTCTTGATTGGACGTTTCCTTTAATAGTATAATATAATATAGTAGTATATAATATAATATATCGATATTCTATATAAATTATATCTATAATAGTCTATAAGTATTACGGTGGCACAAATTTGAGCTCTGTTTTTTTTCTTCTCTTTTTCTCACCAACCAATTATCTACTTTAAAGAAGAAAAAAAATTGTCGCGAAAGGTGCGAGCGGTCAAGCAATGTTTAGAGGTCGCTCAAGCCTCCCAAAAATGCAAATTTTCATTAAAAAATTGATTTTCTTTTTCGTTCACATTTTACCCGTGAATTTTACGCTTTATAATGTTTAAATTAAGTTCATGAAAATAAAATGTTCTAATTAATTTCAGTCAACATTATTGTGGCAGCTGTAAAATGATCCGTTTTTCCAACAAAAAAATTGTTGAGAAACCGTTTCCGATATGATTTTTTCAGCGTCGTTTAAAAAATGTTACACCTCAAATATTGATAATTATCGGCGTTTATAAAAAAATACCATCATTGGCCCACAGAACTGTTGTTTTGTGACTTCAGGCATTGGAAACTTTGAATGTGATTTAAAAATTTTTCAATATTACCATTGTGTCCGTACCTAACAAGTTACGCAATCTAAAATTGTTGTTTTTTTTTTCAAATATTAGCCACCTTACGGAGCTCCGGGACCCGACCATCGTCCCGAAGGGCCACCGCCTCTGACGGAACAAGAATTCGAAGAGATAATGGGTCGTAATCGGACCGTTTCATCGTCCGCAATAGCTCGCGCGGTATCGGACGCCGCTGCCGGTGAATACGCCAGTGCCATAGAAACATTGGTGACCGCGATATCACTCATCAAACAATCCAAGGTCGCGGCGGACGATCGTTGCAAAATTTTGATAAGTTCACTTCAGGATACGCTTCGAGGCGTAGAAACTAAGAGTTACGGTTCGGCACGACGAGGTGAGTGCAATCGATCCGAAATTCATTTTTGAGAAACTGTTCGTCAATAAATAAGAATTGCGAAAAGGAAATGCGGCTGAGGTTTAAGGGGGTACAACTACCCAGAGGCCCGGAAAAAATTGGTGAAATTTCGAAAAAAATTCTGGGAAACGGTTGTTAAAAAAAAGCCATTTTCTTAAACACAAAGGTACAATATTGTGAACGTTAAAAAAAACGTAAAAACAACACAAACATGGCCGAATGTTTCGAAAACACTCTTGATATCGAAAAAATGGACCAGCGAATGTTATTTCCAATTTTCATGCAAAATTTTCATCGTTCATAAAAAAAACTAGAAGGTGGCCCTTTATAAAAAAAAAAATCCCTACGTGGTGCCATAGAGACTGGATTTTCGAACAGTTTAATACTTGGCACATGGCAATCGGATGAATAGTTTTTTAAATATGTTATCAACCAGGTTGAAAAACGTAGTTTCGAGAAAAACTAACATAAAATTTTCACATAAAATGCTGTAGCTCCGCCAATTTTACGAATTAAAAAAATTCGGTGTGAGCATTCTTAACAAATGTATCTTTCGGCCAAAAAAAAACAATGACAAAACATGTTTTTTTTCCGTGGTGTGGTGCCTCAAGAATGGCAACAAGGAAATGCGGCTATAATAAAAAAATATACATCGCAACAAGATTAAAAAAGCAAAAAAAAACATATGGAAAACGCTGGGAACGTTAATTCTGGATAGTGACGGCAAAAAATTGTACTGTTGCAAAAAAAAAACTTGAAGTCTAGATTTGTGTTTTTAAAAGTTGCTCCATAAACAATTTCCAGCCCTCGCTGATCCACTTGCTATTTTGCTTCCCAGAACGATCCCGCTCACGCGATCGAGAGCGGAGCCACAGACGTCGTCGCGAACGCTCGAGGAGCCGCGATCGGGAGTACAGGGAGCGTAGCAGAGATCGCGACCGTGACCGGGAACGCGATCGTGAGAGGGACCGTGACCGCGATCGTGAACGCGAACGTTACTACAGCGAGCCGTATCCGAGGGAGCGATCACGTAGCAGGGAACGGGATCGCGAACGCGAACGCGATAGGGAGTATAGAGAGCGGAGCCGTGAAGAGAGGTAAGCAATATACGTTTAAGATGTTTTCTGTTTGGATAATCTTTTCGCCTTTGTTTTCTAAGTTTGTGACATAATATTACGTAACTAGTAGTGCGAAATTTATAATTATTATTGGTAAATCCGCCTATGGATTGTGCGTTTAAGAAATTCGGCTATGAGACACGGTGGGAACAATGCGAATGCAAATGACAAGATTTTGTGCTCGTTGAGATAGCGTTGAAGTTTGCATCGTTGGAATACAACGAAAGCTTTTTATTGTTTTTTAAAAATTTCTTCGTTTTTATCATGGTTTATCGTTTTTGTTTTTCGTAAATTAAGTTCGAGGATCTCCAGCGCAGATGACAAAAATCACTTGGGAGATTTTTTTACCCTAAATTGGCGGAAAAAAGTGAGCAATTGGAGAAAATTAATTTCCGTGCATTCCAACGATGAAAAATTGAACATCGTTCGTTGAGGAACGAGCTTACGGATAAATACAAGTTGGAAATATGTTTGGATGTTGACAGCTGATAATTTCAGGTCCGTTATAGGACTATCTTGAAGTATTGTCCTGTTAAGGAGGTTGGAGCGTTAGCGACAATGCAAGACTCTTTTTTTCTCAATATGTTTTATTATCTAGACGATACTGTCTACGAATTTTGGAAATTTTTTCACCACCAAACTCCAGAGACAAAAAATAGTCGAATGCATGTCATTTTACGTGCGGTTCGATGGGCAAGACGGGTGGTGTAATTTTTTTCCGCTATTTAGCACCAAGATAAACCATTTCTTGCAAGGGATTAACGCAAACTAAACCTTGGTTAACATTTAGAAAACAAAACCTCCATCTTGCCTATCGTAAACCGTATACATTAAGTATTCAACCATCAATGTTGGATGTAAGATGACAAATCTTGGCTGGCGAATGAAGAGCTGCCAACCTTAATGTCCGCGAGGTTGCCGTACCTCGGCAACACTTGATATTAAGGGGTAACACCACTGTAACGGCCTTAAGGGGGGATTTACCTTTGTGAGTGAAAAATCTAGGGTCATTTTTGACAATTTATTTAAGAAAAACAAAATAATATTTTTAAATTTGGGTTTTTATACATGTTAGTACAAGTCTTAGAGTAAAAGAAATTTTTTTAAAAATTATTTTGACACAAAATGGCGACGTAGTAGTCGATGAAAGAAAAGTCCTTTTTTCCATAGTCCTCTACGGGCGTATTCGCACAGGTCATAATTTTCAAGCTAGAACAAAAAACGAAAAATATTTTCAAAGTAGATATAAAAAAACTAGTCCAGTACGTAGGGGTTTTTCAAAATATTGATTTTAATAAAATGGCGTTAATATGAAGAAAAAAAACAGAATTCGTAATAAAATCGGTCGTATGTCGATCATAAAATTTTTTAATTTCAACTTATCGAAAAAATCCTACTTATCTTTAATTCAACATTCTCTTGCTCTTTTTCTTTTCTGGAAGATGTAGGAAAAAAATGCAAAAAAGAAATTTACTATGGTATATTCCCCCTTAAAAAAGGCGTTTCTTGAGAATTTTTTTGGGCGAAAGGAAAGGCGATAGAGAAATAATACTTGGGATAGTTATTGAGCATATATTCAAGTATATTACAAAAAAAAAATTGGAGGAAAATATTACAAAATGGCGACACTGCAGCAATTCCATCGAGGGATGTTGAATTTGAGGCGATTTACGGCACGCACTACAACTCGTGCCAATTTGAATCTGGAAAAAAGAAAAAAAAATCTAGTAATCTACATGAGTGTAGCTAGTGAACCACGAAGGGGATTTTAGAAATATTTATTTTTGTGTAATTGGCGAGTGTTTGTTTGGGTCGTTCAATTTTCACCAAAAAACGGGCAGTCATTTGTTAATACATATTGTTTAAATTAACTAATCGAAAATCCTCTACGTGGTTCACTTTGAAATGTTATTTCAAAGTTGTGGTTACATTTTCAAATAAAAAGGATTGAACATTGTCGGAGATATGTCGCGTGCCGTTTTGAAAAATCATATTTCGAGAAAAACGCGTTCGAAGTTTCGAAATGTGTTATAGACATGAACAAATTCTACTTTTAGAAAACTCTTACCATTAATCTGCTATCCCCGGACCATAAAGTTGCCCTTCCGAGGGCACATTGATTTTTTGGAAATTCTACAGTGGTGTTACCCCTTAATGGTAATAATAAATAATCTCGTCACATAAATATAAATAGGCATAATTATAAATGACAAAAAATTAATTCCGAATTGTATAAAACATTTGCTGACGCAGTTTCTTCATAATAATCATCGATAATGTTTCCTTTTTTCAAGTTGGTAGTAACACGAAAGTTTTTCTTATTTACGTAATGAAAATATAAAAATGCATAATTTCGCCCTTTGATTATATATTTTGTGAAAAATTAGCATCTACGGAATAAATTAATACCTCGTATGCATTTTTTTGAGGTTCATTGAAATAAACATTCATAAAGCGCTATTTGGCTCAACTGGATCGCTCCAACCTCCTTGAAATCGCAATAAGTTGTATCGTACGGAAACGAGCGCCGCGCCAGGACGTTGATTCGTTAACCAACATTCGCGCACTTGAAGCAACGTTCTACATCCGACTCGAAATATTCAAAATTCGTACACGACGAGAAAAAAAATAAAATATGTAAAGCTAAAGTGTTGTGTTGCGTTGAGGATGAAAATGTTTATTGCAGTAAGAAAAAAAATAGGAATCGTTGCTAAAATGATTTGGTTGATGCGAGTATTTTTTACATTCGAATCTTTGACGGTTTGGACATTATTACCGTTCGAGTAATTTGACCGTCGTTAAGTCGTGCTTTATTTATGCAGTTGGCACCAAAATCTAAATTCCATGGGAATTTGCTTGGTTGGATAATAATCAGATGTATCGATAATATTAAGAAGACGCGAGACATTTGTTTAAGGGGTTAGGCTACTGTGACGACCCGAAAATCAGGGTTATGGAAAAGAATCATTTTGACGGAATAAGTAAGATCGAAAAATCGTTTGGACATTTATTTCTATGTACATTAACAAAGTTGCGTACCAAATTTTGTTAAAAAAAACATGAATCATTAAAGAACTTATCAACAATGTCGTGAAGGACCTTCGAACGCGTGGGCTCAACGCTGTACTTGATTTTGACGGTTGATCTGAAACAAAAAAATTAGTTTTTTTTTCTCAAAATAAATGATAATCCCGAAGACCTGACTGAGTGATTTTTTGTTGTCGTGTGTTAATCATTTTAAAAAAATGATTTTTCGAGGAAAAACGACATTGTTGTTAATAAGTAGTGGAAAAAAAAATGTTAAGAAGAAAAACGTCGGTCAAGACTAAAGTACTATTACACTAAACAAGTGTAGCAAATTTCACGTAAATCCGTTCATTAAATGTCGAGAAATCGTGTACACCGTTTTGAAAAACAGTTTCGAAAAAAAAACGCGTTTAAGTTTTACTAGCAGCTCTATCGTTTTAATGATAAGTTTACCTTCAATTTGCAATTCCTGCACCATACGTTGGACCTCCCTCTACAATTTAAGTCGCCTCAAGCGACTGTTGATTTTTGGAATTTTTCACAGTAGCCTAACCCCTTAAAACTACGATTGTTGACTTAATGAATTCATGGTTGTAAAGTTTGCATCGTTGAGGGGCAACGAAAATTCTTCTTTATTGTACCGTTTTTTTATTTTTTATTACTTTCTAAACTCTTTTTTTTTGCAGATTTAACTTATGGATTCCGAGTGAGGATCTTTAAAAATGTTCCAGTGATTTTTGTAGGCTAAATGTGCCAAATAAAAGCAATACGGAAAAAATATATTTTCGTTGTATTCCAACGATGCAAACTTCAGTACCATAGGATTTCTCGACAAGCAACATTGGCCGTTTCTTTTTCGCGAGGCGAACTTTTGGATCCCATCGACCAAGCTCGATTTCATGTAGGCCCGTTTGTTCCGTCTGTCAAATTCCAGTACTGAACATTTCGGACGAATAAACTCTCACGAAAATTCCTAAACTCACGTTTGTCACGAATTTTCATTGAATCTCATGGCTGTTGCGCATATGGAAAACTGGGCACACTCAGGGAATTTGGAAAATTCTCTGGAATTTATCCAGAACGTTTTGCAAAAATTACGAAAAAAGAAACCGACTTGAAAAAAAACAACTGCAAAGTATAAAAATAAATATTCTTGTATATCTTTAGTATTTATATTATATACAAAAAAGTTATGTCAGTGCCAAACATTGAACATTTTTAAAACTAAAAACTAATTTACTCTACAGCCCTGTACATTTACATTTGATTTGTCAATACACAATCACACAATTATTATTGTAGATAAGTGTTTCTGGTAGTAGTAGTATTTATTCCTTGTATACCCTTTTAAGGGTGTTTACATTAGTGCCCTCACCATTACATAAGTGTTTACATCGGTTTGCTTATTATCTTTTTATGGATTTTCTTTTATATTAAAATAAAATTTAAATTAAATGAAAAATGTTATTTAAGTTTTATCGGTTTTCTTATTATCTTACATCCATCTTAATATTCTAGTTTTTCGAATTGCCTAATGTAATCATATATTTATTTTGCCGGTTGCTTTTTCAAATGCGCCTCCATATCCGGCTCTATTTCTATCCCCCTGCTCTTTTCTCTTGAATGGGCTTTCCCTTAACTTTTGAACACTTCCCAATGCGTCTCAATTTTTCATTTGCCTCTTTGTAAATTCTACATTTGGAATTTGCATACCCTTTTTTTGCCATCCCGATATTATCACATCTTATTCTTGCCCACGTTTTTTTTTTATTTCTCCGCTCATCGCTTCGTCTTCTCAATATCTCTCCATGGGTATTTCTGTTTTTCTATGCTTGTGTTCCTTGCATTGTGTGCATTTGGGATTGCTCGTACTTCCTCCCTTAGGCATATTTTGGCCCACCTACTTCCTCCATCTTCATTACTATTTTGAATATGAGTATTTTTTAATTATTATACCAACCTGGTCATTTTCTTGCAATGCAACCATTCCCTAAGGTACACGATTCAATAATATACGATATATTAATATATAACGAAATTGATGTTTCTATTTATTATTTATTTATTGGCACTGACATAAAAAAATCTGTTTATAATGAAGAACAGGTTCTGTATTTCCTTTTAATGTATTTTTTTAGTGTTTAAATTATTGATAAATATTTACAAGTGGGGCTCCAGCCCTAATCGGCTCCAATTTTTTTTTTCACGTGTTCGGGGCTATCCTCCAGTATGAAAATGTTTTTTTTAATGGGGGGGGGGGGGGTATTTTATTAAGAAAAAAAATATTTCCGGAAAGTGTTCGATTTTTGAAATACATTTTTTGTATGCTTATTCTAATTTGTTTGGGTTTGTTTAGGTCAAACTCATGTCATTTGACCCACTTGATGTCGCCGAACCCGTTTCCTCCGTACCTTTAAAAAAAGTTTAAAAAAGCGTTTGGGGGTTTAAATAAGGGTTGAAATTGTCTTCCCCCGGCTTAAATATTATAAACAAAGTGCCCTGAAATACATCGACTCGGTACAACATTTCTAAACCCCTTTTTCTAGCTGGAGCCCCACTTGTAAATATTGACCAAATGATTTTCCGGATTTAAGTTTTTTTAAATTTATTATTTTACTCTTTAACATTTTCATATGTTTGCTCTTGAAAAAATGACATTCTTTATTTGGCCCCAATCTCCCTGGAATATTTGCAAAAGCTGGAAAAGTCAGGGAGATTCTGAGTGAATAATGCGTAACAACCATGGATCTGAATTGTTTGCAAAAATAACTAATGGATCAGCCAGAAATATACAATTTTGTAAAATAAAATCTAATTTTTGGGCGAGAATGAACGTTCCAACTCTTGCCAATCTCTCGTCAAGTCTGACTTTACAATTTAGAGAAAAGAATTTTAGGATTTATTGTTCGAAACTGTACCTAACGGATCTAACCTCATACATTTTTGGAGTCACTCAATCTAAATTTTATAATGGAAAAAAATATCATCCGCGACGCATGTCAGTCGACTGGAATAGTTTGATCGTAATTCGTGAGAGTGATACAGATTATGATCTGTACGAGCGAAACCGAAATCAACAATTCAAGTTTGATTGGTGATGAAATATTTGACGAAAATATTGTCAACCTGAACAAGTTCAGTTGCTATACGCATTGATATTGTATCTAGTGTGTAACGTGCAGATGCGCGGCAGCGCCGTGACGCGAAGTAATTGAGAATTTTTAACAAGCGTCGAAAACGGCGCCGCGCATGCATATTCGATATATAATGACAACATATGTGCATATTCGCGTAAGGCATGTCAATTACTTTTAAGCCAGTACAGTGCGATCTGAAGCGGAGAAATTTTCGCAAATTAAAGTTCCAGAGGATCTCAGACGGACCCCCTGAATGATTTGTTCACATTTTGAAGTATTTAGTGATCGAGAGACAAACTGACTAATCGCCCAGGCATGAATGAAAACGATAATCATAGTTTTATAATGTGTGTGTGTTATAATATATATATATATATATATAGTTTGCTCGGTAAATTCATCAAGGGGTTAGGCCACCGACAAAAATCAGGGTCATTTAAGAAAATTTATTTTGAAGGCTGTTTTGAATTTATTTTGATGATTGAAAAATCGTTTGGATATCTATGCCTATGTACATTAAAAAAAATGCGTACCAAATTTCATTAAAAATATCAATAACTAAAGAAATTATAAACTGACGATTTTGGTCGCCCGGTTCATCTGAAGCAGAAAAAAAAACGAGATTTTATTTTTTCAAAATAGATAATGTTGACCAAGACTTGATCGAGATTTTTTAAGATCGTGTTTCATTCGGAGAAAAAAATTTGCACTTTTTTCGTTTTTTCGAGGAAAAATGACATCATTATTCATAACTAATGCAAAAAAAATATTGAAAAGAAAAACGTCGGTCAAGACTAAACTACTATTACACTGAATAAGTGAACCAAATTTTAAGTCAATCCGATCATTAAATGTCGAGAAATCGTGTATACCGTTTTGGCAAACTTAGTTTTCCAAAAAAAAAACACGTTCAAAGTTTTACCAGCAGTTCTTATCGTTGTAATCATGAGTTTACTTCAATCTGCGATTCCTGCACCACATGTTGGACCTTCCTCTTGAATTTGAGTTGCCCAAAGCGACGAACGAGAGTTTTGAAATTTCACGGCGTTTGCATCGTTGGAATGTAAGAAAGTTCTTTTCATTTTTTTTATTTCTTCATTTTTATTACCATCGATAACTTTTGTCGTAGATAAAAATCGTCGATCCCTTATGAGAATAAGAAAAAACCGTTCAAGTGATATTCGTTCCCTAAATTGGCGAAAAAAAAACGCGAGCAACAGAAGAAAAATTAACTTTCGTTGCATTCCAACGATGCAAACTTCGACATAATGAAATTTCCACAGTAGCCT
Source organism: Ophion ellenae (assembly GCA_963210295.1). NCBI lineage: Eukaryota > Metazoa > Arthropoda > Insecta > Hymenoptera > Ichneumonidae > Ophion > Ophion ellenae. Next base: position 27,461,445 of record OY723396.1, on the reverse strand, counting down.
AGTCCCGTAAAGAAATTGCTTCCAGATCGCACTATGGTACGGTAAAAGGAATTTTTGAGAAAAAAACCAGTTGAGTGTTAAGGAGCGGAAGATTTAGCGTAAGAATAAAAAATCATAACAAGGTGTACATTTTTCATTAGTACCACACGTCAGTCAGCCCGACCGAGAGTAAAGGAAGAGCCGCCTGAGGCGGCACCAGTCTCGTCCGCCAAGCCGTCTAGGTAAATCATGCTTTTTTTTTTTACATTGTTGTCGTACAATCGAAGCTAGCGCAAATCGCGAAAGAACGAAATGTGACACCGATAATTAAAATGTTCACTACGAAAGCGCGCTCTATTTGTTAAATAACACTTAAGCAGAACGGCATGTAAACGTTTGTGCACAGAGAAGTCATGTTGCAAAATCGATTTGTCACAATATGACGTTCACGCGCTCTGGAAAGTGTCAGTTCATCCGACTGCATATCGTCCGATTGACCAAAGATAAATGTCACCATTAATCCTATTCGATTAAAGGGTCATCACAGTGTAACTGGTCGAAAAATAGCGGATTTTCGCAATTTTTGTTTTCGATGGTTAAAATACGCTAATCAGTCTGATTTTTTATGTCAAATTAAAGCACTCATGAAGAACAGAAAATACATTTTTCAACGTTTATTTATTATTTTACATTCTTTTGAACGGTTCAAAACGTCTTCGATATGAAACAAAATTTGTAAAAAGTTTCGAGTGCGGAATTTTCATATAAATTGTCTACTTACGTTTACGTAAATATACGAACAGCATGTTTATAAGCGTCTACACTATCGGATAATGCAGAAAACAAATCGATTTTTTGAAAATCTTACCCTGTGATAACCCCTTAAGGCGGGAGCCTGAATTAGAAGGTCCAAAAAAAGCGTTTTTTTCGGTAATTTTTTTAGAAAGGAAACAACAAGTGAGCCCGGTAAACATTGAGGTATCTTTTCATGTATATCTGAAATGTATAAAAAAAAATGTTCCAACATGAAACAATAAATGACTGCAGATCTATCAGCCTATTCCATGTGCGTCTTGCCACTGCAGTCCCTAATCGGCGGGAAAGATGCAGCTCGTAATTTTTGACTGAACCAAATGAACCAATGAAATGTTCAATTGTCATATATTTTTCTTCTGGGCGAATTAAGAAAAAGCTGAAAAAATCGTGAATTTATAACTTTTCTCAGATTTGAAAACAAACGTGTTTTTAAAAAAACACTTTAACGTGGTATAAAAATTATTCAAAAATACTTTTTTCAATGACTTTTTGAATTCACTTAGATTTCCATACTGAAGAAAATAAATTTTGGTTTCATTCAATAGGTCATCTAGTTTTTTTACTATCACGCCCGCCAATTTGGAAAAAACGTGAAAACGAAAACTGAAAAAAAACGCGCTTCAAAGTTTTGGTAAATATTCGGAAGTGTCGGCCCCGCTAAAACGAGTCTAAATTTTTTTTTATCAATTCTCTATGATTATAAAACCTTATATTAAGTTATTTTTCAATGGAGCATAAAATTTGGGCTTGTTTGGACCTTGAAAATCTTGAATCTTGAAAAAAAAGTTCGAAAGATCGACGAATGAAAATCTTCAAAAAAATATTCATTGACATTGTTTTTGTTGATGCGCTGCCATAATAATATTAAACATGATGTTTTTTAACTGCAGGAAACCACATAAAAAAAATCCGCTCGATTCTGACAGGAGTGACACCTCCGAATATTTACCAAACTTTTCAATAGTCGGAAACATCGATATCAAATATCAATCGCTTCTCTGCTTTTGGCCCTGTATCCTCGAAAATATTTACAATTGGCCTCCGTAACTTTGTAAATATATTCTCGGATGCTTTATCCATCGATTTAGCGAATTAAAAACAAACGATTTTTCGGACCAATTCAGGCTCCCGCCTAAAATTCTCGCTCGATTTGACAAATTTGCTGCACAACTACGCACACGCGCACCCACGACGTTTAATGTAACGGCGAAAATATTCCTCACGATCGTATGTCGGACACGGTATGTCAGTTTTTTTTTTTTTTTTCACGTGATACGAAGTTTGTAAAAAAGTTCTTGTGCAGATAATTCAAAGCGACTGCGAGGAAGTAAGCATTGTAGTGAGATAATGGGCTGACGTGTACTGTGTAGGTATTATGACGATCGCTACAGAGAACGCGAACGAGAGAGAGACCGAGAACGTGAAACCAGCAGAAGGCCGGCCGAACGCGAGCGAGAACCGGAGCGCGAACGTGAAAGAGAACGTGAACGGGATCGTCGCGACGAAAGAGGAGACTCTTCGCATCGTTCCAGACATTAGGACACAGAAATAGAAAGGAAGAACAAAGGAGAAAGAGAGAGAGAGAGATAAAAAGAGAGGACAACACTAAACGAAAAAAAAGAAAAACAAATTAGTAAACAAACTGACGTCGCAGACTTAACGATCGCATCGTGCAAGAGACTAGGGCGCCTGTCCTTATTCTTCTTTTTCGCCCCATCTCGAAACTAAGATAAAACGCAACTTTATCGTCGTATCAGCCGTATTTCTTTCCCGTGATATCCAAAGATTTGTGCAGAGACGCAAAACGACAAGTGTTGAAATTAACTTTTATCGAATTTGCCTTTTTTTTTAAACGCTTCGTTTTGGCAATGCCGATCGAGACGAAGTAATTGCCTCGACTTTTTCTCGGTGTATTGTAAACTTTCCGTCGAGCATTCTATATTCTTTCGTTCGAATTTGCAATGTTTTTTCTTTCTTTTCTTCGACATACCCTACACATATAATACCGATAATTTACATGTATACATACATATATGTATCAGCTCCGTAGCCGAGCGAGCGTTGACCTAGATTTAAACATTGGAAGAGCATACGATTTTTTTTTTCTTAGTAGCCAACCAACGATGACGATTGACTTTGTGTGGTTTAAAAATCGTGTAAATGTAAGAACTATCGGAATAACCAGTGGCAGACTAATATACCGCGGAAGATATCAAGATCGAAGTAATGTAGGAGATAAGAACAAACACGGGGAAAATATAACAATGTTCAACCGTAACGAAAGAATAACAGGAAGATTCCGCGAGCTACGTGCGTCGAAAATTCAAGAGGAACAAAGTCATCTTTATGAATTTCAACGATCTTCTAGCTACACGAAGCAGCAAGATTGTATCTTAATATAATACATATAAAAAAAAAATCGCTTTCCAAATATACATGATAAACATGTCTTTATTTTATTGATCTGTGCACACAATATCCTCAAAATTGTTGACTCGTTTGATACGTCTAGACGGCATATTTATAAATTTCGTTTCGAAGCAGAAAGAGCGAGAGAGAGAGAGAGAGAGAAACACGTAAAATGACAAACGTCGCGTTCGCGTGAAATGTGTGATTTTTATGTATGGAATGTTGTAAATACTTATGTTTTTTGTGGGAATTCGCACGCGAACCTGTGCGTGTATATACTTGTGTGTATACGCACGTATGTGAACAAATTCGTCATTCTGTGCCATCTCGAGATGTCGCGTCGAACTGGACTTTCGGTTACTTTGCTGCTTTTTCTCAACGATGGAACGAGCCTTCAACTTTCATTTCAAACAATGACTCCCGTGTTTCACTGTAAAACTAAATAACTTCGTAAAAAATCTAAAACATTGTTGTTTTTTTTTAGTTTGGGCTGAATATATATCAAAAGAATATATGTTATTTTGCGATATCATTATTTATTGAGAATTTTTAAAAATATTAAGAATTATTAAGAATTTATTAATTATTAAAGGATTCTTTATATTTAGCCCAAACTAAAAAACAATTGGTTTTAGATTTTTTGGTGCTTAAAGTGAAAAAAAAAAAAATTCTGCCCAAAATGATCTTAGATTTATGGGTTTTTTTTTTGCAATACGATATCTTAAAAATAGCGAGTACTCGTTCTATCCTGAGAAATACAACGAATTAACGACGAATCGGAAGTAAAAAAATCTTCGAGCTCGCATGGAATGTTCTATATACGGAACTCGTTATTTCCGAATGACTCAATTACATTTTCTCATTCGCCGACACTGCCCGCATTAAGGGGTCAGGCTACTGTGACGACCCGAAAATCAGGCTCATTTAGAACAATTAATTTTGAAGGCATAAGATGACTGAATAATCGTTTGGACATTTATTTATATGTACATTAACGAAGTTGTGTACCAAATTTCATTTAAAAATATTAATATTGAAAGAAGTTTTAAACAATCTCGTGAAGGACCTTTGAACTTGACGGTGTACTTGATTTTGGCCGCCCGGTTGATGTCAAACGAAAAACAAGTTTGTTCTCTCAAAATAGATGACATTGGCTAAGACTTGACCGAGCTTCTTTTTCTTATCGTGTTTCAATCATCGAAAAAAAAAAGATTTTTTTTTTACTTTTCGCGGAACGACGACATTGTTAATAAGGCATGAACTAAAAATGTTGAGAAGTAAAACGTCGGTCAAGACTAAACTACTGTTACACTGAATAAGCGTACCGAATTTCAAGTCAATCCGTTCGCCAGATGTCGAGAAATCGTGTACACCGTTTTGAATTTTTACATTTTCACCGTAGCCTAACGCCTTAATTACATTTTTCTCATTCGCCAACACTGCCCGCGTTGAACTGCACACTTCTATCATACACGAGACACAAGCTGCACATAGTTCAAGTTTTGTGTCAACTCTGTGAGAATCGCGTGACTCTGTCGATACGTACCCTCGAATGAAGTGTAATTACTTCTGATTTTTGTTTGTTTGTTTTTTTTTTTTTCCAAATCGACAACATTCTCACAGAGTACTCTGCGGACTGTAGTGATATCCTGTAGTGTATCCAACCAATATTATCCCGACTCCTCCTACAATTCGAAGTACAAGTCTATTGCATGCATTTATAAAGAGAGAACGGCGAGTATAAGAGAATCAAGCCCCGATCGGGGCTGTCTGTTACCAAAGATATGTCTAAGGGATCATCACAGTGTAGAGAAATAACTGATTTTCGCGATGTTTTCGTCGATGGTTAAAATACGCTAATCAGTCTGATTTTTTAAATGTAAAATCAAAGCACTCGTGAAGAACGGAAAATAATTTTTTGAACGTTCATTTTTATCCTTTTACATTTTTTTCACCGGTTGAAAATGGCTGAAAAAATGCGTCCACTATACACACGATTGTGGCCGTAAATATTATCTGAACCGAAATTTGTAAAAATATTAATCAGTATGAAGGCTATCTTGATATGGAAGTTTTTTAAAAATCAAAATTGACAAAATGGCGACGTTTTGAAAAATAAGTATCGTATTTAGCCTGTTTTCGAAAGTTTTTCGTTAAAAAAAAAAATAAACATGAAACAAGCTTCCATAGCAAAATGAAGAATGGCGTGGAGAATGTTGTGTCAACATTTTAGACTGATAGCTTGAAAACTCTTTATCTGAGAGTGTACACCGTTTTGAATAACGTGATATCGAGAAAAAAAACGCGTTTGAAGTTTCGAGTGCGGAGATTTTCATATAAATGGTCTACTTACGTTAATGTATACGAACAGCATGTTTATAGTCGTCTATACAATCGAATAATGCAAAAAAAGAAATCGATTCTTTTGAAAATTTCACACTGTGATGATCCCTTGAGAAGCGAGCCACTTTTACAAGCTCGTCTTCTTCTCTAGTCGTTAATTCACGTGCGATATTGCGGATCTCGAAAAAAATCGTTGACACGAAAAATAACGCGAAATGGAAGAAAAAAAAATGCTCACCGACGTTCTCACGGAGAATATCGGCGAATTGGAAATCTCGAAGATTCGTAAAAGCGCCGAGTTTGCGGGCACAAGAACCATTTCGTTGCGCGTAATTTGTTCGTTTTTTTTTTCCTCTGTTCAATATTACATCACATGTCACGTGGTACTATCGATGTTCGAACAATCAATGCGTTTCTTATAAAATCGTTGACGAATCTTTGTAACGTAAGATTCGTTTGGCTAGTCCTGGATAAATGCGTACGGACGTGCAGGGTAAGTTTTCCATCGTACATGCTGCAGTATATTTATTTATCAATTATCACTGTATTTCGTGTATTAGGATTGTAAGACAAGCGACGAAGTACGATGCTACATTATTATTTTACTTTTACTTTTATATACTTTCGACATTAGATTCCAGCGAATCTAGAAGAAGAAATCACGAATGCGGTATCGTACTATGATTGTTTACGATTGTTCGATACGGTGTTCAAAACTGTTAAGTTATAGACGCGAATCGGATAACGAGAGAGCCACGATTGAAACTTTTTATTTTCGTCATCAAAATTTACGATAACTCGAAGTTCCACTTTTATGGCCGTTCACGTCATTGCATACGACGCAATAGGCGATGAGCATTCATTTGCAGAAAAAAAAACTATCGAGTTGGCTCTTCTGTTTCGCTGAGTGTAAATAGTTCTTGTTCGGGCGAGAATAATAGCCAATTGAGGGATCATCACAGTGTAACGGGCCGAGAAATAGCTGATTTTGGGGACTTTTTTTTTCGATGGTTAAAATACGCTAATCAGTCTGATTTTTTTTATGCCAAATCAAAGCACTCGTGAAGAACGGAAAATCAAATTTTAAACGTCTATTTTAATTTTTTTACATGTTTTGTAACGGTTGTAAATGTCCGATGAAAAAAGAGTCCTCACGGTGTACACCAAATTTGTAAAAAGATTATTGATCGGTATGGATGCCGCTATCTTGCTATGGAGCTTTTTTAAAAATCAAAATTGACAAAATGGCGGCATTTTGAAAAAGAAAGAATCGAATTTGACCTATTTTGTGGTTGAAAAAATGTTTATGATTTTAAAAAAACTTTGTGTACACCATTTTGAAAAACGACATTTCGAGAAAAACGCGTTCAAAGTTTCGAGCGCGGAATTTTCATATAAATGTTACATGTTCATAACCGTCTGTACGATCGGAGGATGGAGAAAAATCGTTTTTAAAATGTTTCAATTTATACTGTGGTGATCCCTTAACATTTCGTTTATTGCGAAAGAGATTCACGTCGATGAGATACAACGAAAGTGAGAAAAGTAGGAAGAATAATTGCGACAAGAGCGCTGAACAGCTTTTCATTGATCGACAAGTTTTATTTTCCGATTTTTTGTTTTGTATAAAAAAAAAAAAAGAGGTGGATTTATTTTTGCACCGTTGTCTATGTATGATTTTTATATTTTTTCGTTTCATTCGCAACGTAGCCATAAGAATTTTTATACAAACATTATAGCAACTCATTATTATTCTAGTCAGATTAATGTGAATATACAAACGCACACGTATTTACATACAAACATATATACTTGTTTCGATTCACGTGTGTCGTTCTGTGTTCCTGTGATCGAACTTGTATATAATGATAAAGAGTACAAATTTAGTCCGATTTTAACCCATCGTTACACGCTCGCTATATTCTTTCTCGCGTACTGCCAATTAATTCGTTTGGAAGAAACGATAAGCGCGTTTTTCAATTTTCATTTGCGGAGGAAGGGGTTTGGCTACTGTGACGACCCGAAAATTGGGGTTATTAAAAAAAATGATTATTGAGACATAAGATGATTGAAAAACCGTGTCGAATTTTTTTTTTCTTGTACATTAACAAAGTTGTGTACACAATTTCGTGTGCCCATGTATTTCGACTCGCTGATCACGAATATGATAGTGAAAATTCCCGCAAATTTGATTTTCAAGGTCGAAACTCACAAAAACTGATTTTCAAAAAGTTTTTCCATTTTATTTTTATCAATATTGATCTTGGAGAAAAATGTTTCGTACAAAAGTTGCAGCCTATTAAAAGATTTATCTTTTACGTTCTATACAGTTTTTGTCTATAATCATTCTGTTTCGAGAAAAATGGGATAATGCTCCAATAAGTACATTTTGCTAAACTCCATTAGTTTCGATATTATTTACTTACGCATTTTGCCGAGCTTTTTTAAGATATCGGGTATCAATCATAAAAAAAAAATCAATTTTTTAATATTTTTTTTCGACGAATAATTACATTTCTCTTGATAACTAATGAAAAAAAATCAATCAGAGGTCAAGAAAAAACTACTATTACACTGAATGAGTGTACAAAATTCTCTTCAATTTCATTTGCCTCAAGCGACCAACGAGAGTTTTGACATTTTCACAGTAGCCTAACCCCTTAACTTACGACTTTTCAAACCATTTCTCATGTGTACAAAATAATGCAAACCAGAATTTTCTTTTTCTTTCTATTTTCATACAAAAATCCACACAATTCGTGCCCTTTTAGACACTATAAAGAACGAGCGCGAATGAAATGCTCGTAGCGTAGTAATAGCGGGTTAACTTGCGGTCGTCTGATCTGTGATAATTATAATAACGATCTTAAGCTATTTGTAACGATCGTATGACGGTCTATTTTCCGAAAGGTAACTCTGTCGATTTTTGGACAAAACGAATTTTCGGTGTTATTATTTTTTGTCACTATTTTGGAGTCTCCGAGCTATGATAAACTGAAAATATCTATATGGTGTAAGGTAAGTGGCGAAATAGAAGAAAAAAACACGTTTTGTGATCTTGTAATATATATATATATATATATATATATATATATATACATATACATATACATATACATATACATATATTTTATACCTCTAGTATTTATATATACATACCCACATTCTGTTCCTTCAACTATAAATCATTTAATAATAATTAAGGAACGAATCGCTCGACGTTCGATTGATAACTGCTTAGTCGCGAAATTGTATCGATTCAGAGAGGCGGCATAATTTCCCGCGCACATTATACCATAACGATTACATTTATACCATTACGTTGCTCGATAATTTATTTTACCGACTTATACGAACACGAAATTGTTTTTTTTTTCCGAAATGAATCGGTCACAAAAACTGTATAGTTTTTATAAGCGAAAAATCACGGACTCGTCATGACGACATTTCGAAATCTTGTTACATCCATTATAAATTGAAACAAATCACACATTGATTAAAATGGAAATAATTGGACCAATGTTAAAAGACCTTTTTGCTAAAATGATGTTATTGCGACGTTTTAAGCATTTCGCGACGCTCACATCCTTGTGCGATTAATAATCCGCAATTGAAAGACGAAAAAATAATTATTTGAATCTTCATGAGAATCGATTGGTAAAAATTTTCGAACATGACGGTATTGATGAAATTTTAAATATTTGTAATGTACATGTAGTACAAACGCTCAAATCTTTCCTTCGTGTATTGTATAAACCACTCGAGAAAAGTAATTGAAAAAGCGGTCCTTAAGGGGCTGCATTTACCTAGAGGCCCGAAAAAAATTGCCAAATTCCGAGAAAAAATCTGGAAAACGGTTCGTGAAACAGAAACGCATTTTTTTAAGACGAAGGTACATGTATTAAGGGCTTTTAAAAAAATCAGCAAAACATGGCCGCCGGCAAATGATGAATTTTTTTCGCGACGTTTGGCGGTGGATACTCCAGCTCAAACGATCCATCCGAAATCCAAAAACCAAACGGGTTATTCAAGTTAACAATAAATACGAGTCGTTGACGACCGGCGATTTTTTGAATCATTTTTTTTAACAACGTGGCGACGTATTGAAACTCGAGCATACAAAATCTATGAATAAAGCCGTCATTTTTACGTAGCTATTAAAAAATGAAGATCGATTTTCAAAAAGTGAGATCGTCAACGACCTTCAAGTGTTTCTCATCGTATCTCCTGTAAATTTGGAAACAATTCGTCGAGTGGTTCTCGAGATATCGTGTCCACCGACTTTGAAAACAGTGTTTCGAGAAAAACGCGTTTAAAGTTTGAAGATCCATAAAATAGAATCATCTTATTTCTGTACTCAGATGTTTCTCGTTCCGTACGTTTCAAAATTGAGCGATTGCTGGATTTTCACTTTTATTTTAAGCGAACAAATTTATTTTTCGTCATATCGCAAGCACAAATGAAACAGTCGAGGGCAAATGTCCACACATTGCCCGCCAATCGATGTAATCGAACACCAAAGGCAGTCGTTACCTCTTTGATTTCGCGTATACGACAAAGTCGAAATATCAAGGCGTGTTTTTCTAAGCTATCTTTTGTACAAAAACAATAATACAATGTGTAAATCAAATCTAATTGTACCAAATTGGTTGTACCTTTCTATTTTTCATTTATGATTCAGAGGGAAGCTAGATTCTTTTTTTCCCACTAACTCGTTATGAAGAGATTTGGAAATTTGTTCAGTTAAATGCAATACGACACGACATTATTGTATGTGCGATACGGCTGCATTATGCCGGACGTTATGTGGCACGAAAGCAATTGGTTTATGTTTTAAGGCCATGTACTTGACCAAATATTAAAGTATTACGACCAGATTGTTTGACAAAAACAAAATACATTTTCTTTTTCTCTTGTTAAAAGCGAGATACGTTTCCTTGTGTCAAGTTAAAAAATAAGAATCTATACGAGATCACGAGTGGAATGGCGCGAAAAAAAACTGAAATTGACATAAAAAAAAGTACATCCATACAGGGTTGCGAAATTTGTAATGAAAAAGTAATGCATTATTCATTACCTTTTTTAATGGGCAATGAAAAAATATTTCATTACCCATTACATAATATTCAGTAATGTACAAAAATTCCTTTCCTCAGTACATTATATTTTGTAATGTAAACAATTTCTGTTACTCATTACATTCGATTTTATAATGTAAAAAAATCCGCATTACTCGTTACATTATATTTTGGATTGTAAAAAAATTCCATTACTCATTACATTACATTTTGTAATGTGAAATATTTTCATTACATTGTAACGGGCAATGGAAATTTTTTACATTACAAAATATATGGTAGTGAGTAATGGAATTCGTTCACTAACGTAATGTGAAAAAAATTCCATTGCTCATAACCTTATATTTTGTAATGTGAAAAAATTCCATTGCTCATTACATTACATTTTGTAATGTAAAAAATTTCCATTACTCATTACATTACATTGTGTAATGTAAAATATTTCCATTACTCGTTACATTGGACTTTGTAATATAAAAAAATTCCATTACCCGTTACATTGGACTTTGTGATGTAAAAAATTTCCACTGCGCATTACATTGTAATGGGTAATGAAAATATTTACAAAATATATGGTAGTGAGTAATGGAATTCGTTCACTAACGTAATGTGAAAAAAATTTCCATTGCTCATAACCTTATATTTTGTAATATAAAAAAATTCCATTACCCATTACATTGGACTTTGTGATGTAAAAAATTTCCACTACGCATTACATTGTAATGGGCAATGAAAATATTTCACATTACAAAATGTAATGTAATTAGGAATGAGATTTTTTTACATTACATGATTCAATTTAATGAGTAATGAAAATGTTTTACATTACAAAATGCAATGTAATGAGTAATGGCAATTGTTTGCATTGTAAAATGTAATGTAATTAGGAATGGAATTTTTTTACATTACAAGATTCAATTCAATGAGTAATGAAAATGTATTACATTACAAAATCCAATGTAATGAGTAATGGCAATTGTTTGCATTACAAAATCTAATGTAATGAGTAATGGACATTTGTTACATTATTGAATGTAATGTAATGGGTAATGAATTTTTTTTTTTCATTACAAAATGTAACGTAATGTGTAATGAAAACGCTAATGGATTACAAAAAGTAATGCATTATTTGCAACCCTGTTTTCATATTGCTGGGCTTATTGGCAAAAATATTTAGAAATCTTATGACGTCCATATGTTCGTTGCATATCAATCATATCAATGTTTTGTTCAATGTATCAATAGCCGGTAGAAACATCTCCACGATCACATCACAGTACAATAGCTCTTCTGAACTGTTCGGGACAATAATTGTAGACTGTGACATCCTGAGATACTTCATTGAGATTTCTTTTTCGTATTCAACATTATTTTGAGTTCCTCATCTAAGTTGTATTTTAATTCAATTGAAAAAGTTTAAACTATCAGAACCTTCAACGAGTTAGTTCGCATTGCCACCAATATTATTCTCAAAATAAACAATATTGGCTAAGACTTGACCAAGATTTTTTGTTAGTGCATTTCAATCAGGAAACAATTTTTTTTTAATAAAAAAAAAAAAAAAAATTCCGAGGAGAAATGACATTGTTGGCTACTCATGAAAAAAAAAAGTTTAGAAGAAAAACGTCGGTGAAGACTAAACTACTATTGCACTGAATAAATGTACCAAATTTCAAGTCAATCCGTTCATTAGATGTCGAGAAATCGTGTACACCGTTTTGAAAAACAGTTTCGAGGAAAACACGATTAATGTTTTACTGGCAATTCTATCGTAATCATAAGTTTACTTTTAATTTCTTCAAAGCCCTCTTCAATTTGAGTTGCCTTAAGCGACGAACGAGCGTTCGTCATATTCTTGGTAGCCTAACCCCTTAACTGTGCGCAGAGCCGAATTTAAAAACGCGGAGGCTCTTTGGGCAACAAAGAAGTGGGAGGCCCCTAATTATTTTTTAATCAAGATGACATTTTTTTATAGTGTTTAAGGCCTTAGGCCACTCTAGAGGCCGATTTTTTAGACAAATTTCTGGAAAGTGAAAAATTTCGTCTGATAATTGTTAATAACAAATAAACTATGCAATATAAAAAAAACACGACGTACTTCCATAGACAATGTATTTTTCAAGATATATTCAACATTTCGAGTGAAACGGTCGAAAATTGTCTGAGTTGTTTCCGGCCAACTTAAAAAATGCAGTTTTTAGATAAACGCTGCACAGACGCCATTTTGAAATGAATCGCTTCAAAAAAATTATTGTATACAGTCACTGATATGTATGATAAACACCCTTTTTTGTAATCGGGATTTATTTTGTAGTTTTTCTGAAAAAAAAACCGCAAAAAGACTATTTTTTCGGCCTCTAGAGTGGCCTAACCCCTTAATGAACTTATTGTGAAAAAACAAAATCCTTTCAAACAACGTCTATTGTTTGAAGCCATAGAAGAGTCGTTTCCTGGCATCAGCTAAATTCCATTACAATTATAATGTTTCGCCATTTTTTTCATGCGATTAAATTACTTTTTTAGTGTATAATTATATACTTTATAGTGTAATATAGTGTAATTATATACTATACACTATACATCTCGTGTATAGTATGGTCTGGCGCTAAGTGCTGAAACTTGCATAGGCGTTTTGTAGCAGTTGTCAAAAACAATATGCGTAAACAAATGATTATTATTTCCGCATACACCGCCAAATTTCGAGAAATTAATGGGTGGCTCAATCCACGTGACATTCAGAAAATGATAATCCATGGAATATATTTTTTTTATAGAAAATTCGTCGTGTTTGGTGTTTCGCATTATTTTTTTCACAGACGTGCTGTGAAATATTATTTTCAAAAAGTGCTTCATGAAAGTGTACCAACTTTTTTTCTTTGTCGGATCTCTGAAGTGATTTTTTTTGTCGCTAAGTTTTGCATACCAGTCGTCAGCAAATTTTATCTAAAAATTTAAATTGTCGAGGGGCTTCAGCCCTTGTTGAAAATAATCAATGACTACAACGTGCGAAAATTAAATGGAAAATACGGTCAATGCTAGCTTCCCGTAACATCCTAAGAGTTTTATTTCGTATTATTCTTTCATCGTTTTATTATTGCGTTATGTTTTTTATACAAATTCGGTATACTTAATGACCGATAATACGATGTTTATACCAATGAGGTGCCCGACAGTTGATGTCGATTTTTATATTGGAATAAAAATGTACGTGCCAGACACCCTTTAATAAACACAACAAAAAAGGTTTTGCAATTTTTGTTTATTTAATCGGCGCTACTATCGCTATCTCTCTCGCATCCTCGCCCATTTGAAGTCGCCTTAAGGTATTCCTCTCACGAACCCGAATATTTAACAATTAATTGATTTTCGTCTATAATCAAGTCAAAATACATCCCAATGTACCGGAAATATTTCAAGCCTCTTTACCGAATTTTAAACGAAAAAATCGTCTCATTTATACGGCCCTGTATGGAGATGACACGCTGGCCACATTTCTATCGAATAATTTTTACACTAAATAACTCTAGATGCCTGCGGTCGCCGAATGTTTCAAGAAAATAATAAATGATAGAACTTGCAAAAATGTGACTAGCAGAGTTTTCGTAGCCGCGACCTTTCAGAGAAAATGTAGAAATGTCAATCTACTAAATATGCGAGAATTTTTTAATTCCAGATCAACGTTGGGTATAATGATTGATTGTGAGTTATTTTTATTCAGCACCACTGCAATTTACCAATGATTCAGAAGGACCCTGCTTATGCCCCCGCAATATACGGCCCTCTACGAAATACCTCAAGGCTAGCATTGCTCGGGCAGTAGAGAACCACAGCGTTTTAGCACCTACCTCGCGTCACTTTCATGCTTCGGCATGCGATTGGTCCAACGCTAGTAACATCTGCTGACCGTCAGCTGCTCTTTGCTGTCCATGAAACAGCCTTGCGGTAATATAACCAAAGAATAACCATTGGAATCTTTGCATCCATGTACCTCGATATGTCGTAGCCAGATACTTTTTCCCACTTTTTTTATGCCATATTCAAGCAATATGCGAACAAAATATGCACGCGTTTTTTGCAGAATTTCGATACCGTTTCTCGGCTCCAAGAGTGGTGTTGAAAATCTGAGTTTTCGTCAAGCTGCCAACTTTTTGCAAACTAAATTTCGTGTAAAAATAAATTACTATTGGACGATATTCAACTCATAATATTGTTGAAAAATATTTCTAAGCCGGAAATGATATTAATAGTTATCATTTTTGCAATTTATCATAAATATGTCGCGATTTTATCGAAGAACAAGTAACCGATAGACTTGGAATAGTGGCCGTTTGCGCTGTTGGCACGCCTGACCATCGCCAGAGCGTCGTTGGCTCTAGGTTATTTACACGGTGAAAAACGTTCAACATTTTATAAAAAGTTTTTTATTCGACGAAGTCGAAAAATGTTTAAAATGTCGGCGGACCTATCAATACATTTTATGATAAAGTTTACATGCTGCAATTCTATGTACGTTTTAAACACCGGCCGATTTGAAAATATCCGCCAGTTACTGCTTGACTGTGAGTGGCTATCTCAACAGAGCCAATAAACGCGGCGTTGTCGCGTTTAACCTACAAATTTCGTTAATGTCCGAAAACACACCGTTCGAGTTCAAAATTCATATCTTTTTCGATTATTATTAATGAATAAAGGAGAGAAAATGTTAAATTTGTTCATACGACATGTGTAACACTACAATCACGGTTTGCTCAATTTATTATTAAAATCGAAGTATTATTTTAGCCTCTACACCCCTATAACTAGCGTTTACGAGGTGCCATGTGTATTACCAAACGGAGACAGGTTCAACTCGAAGATAAAACATCTCCGAAACTATCTTCTGAAACGGATTAATTTTTGGATAGTCAATGCGTCCTGAATCAATATATCGGTGATATAAATTTCAATTGTCTACAAGCATTTCGATTTTAGTCTCGAACCTCGTTAAGGCCATGTCTCATACGCCCCGACCACTTCGAAATTTTGAACCCTAATTTCGACCAAACGATACAATCAATTGACATGAAATTCACTGTGTACTCGCGATATTGTTGCAGAGTGAGCCTGACGGTCGACATTTTTCCAAATTTTAAAGAAAAAAAACTTTAGTTCGTAGTCACCATATGATAAATTGTGGATTAATAACTGATGCACCGAATTCATGCATATTTCAAGACCGTTGGATTCTTAACAGTGGAAAAAACATTTTGAGCGTCGTTTCAAATGCTTTTATAATAAAAATGACGGAGAAATTGGGTTTTAGGGTTGTTTTTTTACATAAAACTAGCAAAATGGTATCAACGAGGTTCAAAATATTATCGACAGCCCTGAAAATCTAGTGCATCAGTTTCCTGGCCGGCGGCGATCCCGCATGGTAACGTGAACACATGGGCACGCATCACGCACGGACTTGCAGAACCATCGCCTATTGGGCTTCGGCTCATTGCTGTAGGTGAGTAGTAGATGCTGCGACATCTGGCGGCAGTTTTCGGCGGCTCGTAGACGAAAACTACGGATTCTGCAATACCCTCGTGACCGCATCGAAACATCGCAGCGTGTGATACATGCCCTTAAGGAGGTTGGAGCGCTTCAGTTGAATCAAATGACGGTTTACGATTTTTATTTTCAATGAACCGCAAACAAATGCATGCGAGGTATAGATTTATTTTGTGGACGCTAATTTTTCATAAAATGTATAATTAAAGGGCAAAAGTATGCATTTTTATATTTTTATTACGTGAATTAACAAAAACGTGTTATTACCAACTTGAAAAAGTATAACATTATCGATGATTCTTTTCACAAAACTGCGTTACTAAATGTTTTATCCAACGCAGCATGAAATGTTCAGTCATTTATAATCATGCCGTTTTATATTTATACCACAAGGTTATATTACTAGGTGCTTATTATTACCATTAATTTATATTGAGTGTTGCTGAAATGCGCCATTTCGCGGACACTGAGGTTGGCCGCAATGCTCTTCATTCGCCAGCCAAGATTCGTCACCTTTCATCAAACCTTGATGGTTCAATATTGAATATCTATGGTTTACGATGAGCAAGATGGGGTTTTTTTTGTAAATGTTTACAAAGGTTTAGTTTGCGTTAATCCGTTGTTAGAAATAGTTTATCTTGATGCTAAATAGCCAAAAAAATTACATCATAAGCGTAAACGTCTTGCACGTCTATACCAGCGTCTATACAGCGTCTATAACTGCGTCTATAACAAAGCGTAAACGTCTTGCTCGTCTATAACAGCACGTAAAATTACACACATCAAACTATTTTTTATCTCTGGTGTTTCGGGGTGGCAAACATTTTGAAAATTCATAAACTCTCCGTTCAGTCTAGACATTAACATATATTTTCATTTTCTCTTAACGGGAGATATACGCCTCGATGGTCGAGGTCGAGGATTTAGAAGCTATGAACATTCCGTCGACCGTAGAAGACCTACACTATGGGCCTGGTATCGTTGTTTCCATGTAACTTGACAAATTTCATGATTTATTCATTCCCAAATTTTCAAACGCGTTTTTCTCAAAACCACGTTTTTCAAATCGGTACCCAAAATTTCTCGAAAACCAATGAACCGATTGCCTTGAGGTTTTTTGTGGTTATTCTATACACCATTATCTAGTACTTGTCCTAGGATTTTTTATCCGTTACTTAGTTTTTGTTTTATAGGAAAAATAATAACTAATTTTTGGCCCAAAAATCACTGTTTATGTTCAAACGTCCGCCATTTTGTAATAAATCGATATTTTCAAAATCGGCTATGACAAGTACTAGATTATAGTATCTAATTTAATAATCTTTTTGGTTTTTTTTTTTCAGATGATTTTTGAAGAAACGCCCGTGGGTACCGTATACGCAGATTTTTTTACGACGCTCCAAGGATCATACAATATCATTGTATATTTTTGATATTTTTAAATAAAGAAAATTAAACATATTTTTGAATGTATATACTTTTAGATAATTAAAACTCCAATCGGAAATTTGAAATAGTTTTCCTTGAAAAAATTCACAAAAATGACCTTTTTGTCCGGCTCCTAGGTGTACATCTCCCCTTAAAACTTAAATTGTTGCTACGCTTCTACCTCCTTAACTTCTTCTTCCCCTAGATTACTTTTCCAATCTTTCCCGAAGTAGTATCAGTTGCCGCCGCGAGGCGATGCGAGCGCCACTAGCGCCGCAATTTTACGTATAGTACGAATAGAGTACGCACGCGTAGTTAGCGGAAAATGCTCATGGTAGAGCGATCTTTCCGCTCATTTTCTCACAGTAGAATATAAACAGAAAACGGACCCATACACCTATACTCGCTGGCTACATCGAATATACACACATATACGTATATACGTACAGAGAACGCTACAGCTTGTGTCGGTGGTAAATACGTGGGAGAAACATCCGCGCAGTTCGCGTTAATTACGAGTGCGGATCATCGCGCAGAAGACACGAGTATCGTGAAATTCCTCGTAACTACAAAAGTACGTGTTCCGATGAGATAAAGTACGGAATAACGCGAGAAGCGAGGCCCGCAAAAATCGAATTAGGTATGTAATAAAGATATGTCAAAGACGCGCTCCCGTTCCGGCGTGACCTAAGCACAAAGGCGATATATAACGCGTACTTCGCTATTCTACCACCCACGCCCGCAAAACTATCCAACCAGACCGATAAAACTAAACGTTTCGTCATGAATTTTTTTTTTCAACCTAATCTCAATCACGGATTCTTTTTAAATTCGATAAAAATCCAGAGCGTTCGAGGATAAACGACGCGCAGCTGGCTCAAGATTATATACCGTCTGTTCCCCTCCCCCCCTCTCCCGCACTCGTGCGTGCATAGGGGTTTTCCCCCCCGTGACGATTGTCAGAAATAAAATACAAGCGTGCAGCGGAGATTACGCGAACGAAAAAAAAATACCATTGTCTTCCATAAATTCCGTTGTACTATTCGAATACTATTGCGTATTACGTGATTCGCAATTGGATGAAATTATTTAATGTATTTCCGCGAGTGAATTCGGAGATTTTTCATTTTTCACTTTCCAAGACGCCCCGCGCTGACGCGCGCTATTGAAAACGCGTGTGCGCCCAGTTTTATACACAACGCATCGTTTCCGTGCGAATATATTTGCATATTACGACTGCGTGGAAATTACCGCCACAATGTGACTCGCGATGCAAAGTACTCGGTTTTTTCTCGATTCTTCGTGGTTACAGGTTATCGAAAGGTCAGAAAGTACATTGCTCAGCGTTAATAGATTTACAGGGTAAACCGACCAGTGAATGGACGAATAGAGAAAATGCAGGATTCAGATGGACCGCGGAATGAAAATATTATGAAAACCAATTGTTTTTATTGCTATAGCTAACAAGAGATATTCTGATGGTAAAAACAAACATTCGAAGTAAACGCAACAAATTTTGGGGGAATTCATAAGTAAGAAGCTGAGTGACTAAATCGTCAGTGAATGGCCGAATGACCGTCGTGTAGATGAACGCTGTAAAGGATAACAAATTATTATTTATTTTTATTAAATGCTCGATTTTGAAATGATTTGCGCAAAAATTACAATATTATAGATATGAGTATTATATTTGTTATCGCGATTGCGTAGAAGATACACAAAGCTTTTTTGCATCTTAACGTGACATTGTCAAGAAAACCTGCCAAGTAAGTCGGACCTTGCGCTTTTTGGGTTCCGTACATATGACCAATTACCTTTTTTTAACTTGATGTATAATTAGGTAATCCTTTTTCTGTGTTGCTTCTTAGGTAGTACTAAACTGAAACCATATAGGATGATGATAGATAAAGAAGGCTTTGTATACTACTGCTGTAAGCTCATAATGAAAATATGCAAAATTATTGTTATGTAAATATCCACAATGACAAATGGATCATTTTTTAAGTCGGTACCAGCCAATTGCCAAAATTGTCACATTTTTCGCAGAAAAAGCAGAGGCGAAGAAAAATTAATGAAATATACAATGTATGGCCTTTTTTAATTTGCAATCTCGTTTCTGCCGTGACGTCAATCTCTCGTTTTTGGCTGGCACCGACTTCAAAAATAAGTCTTTTGGTATTGTAAATATTTAAATAACAATAATTTCATGTATTCACGATCTCGAACAAACACGATCTTGAAGTTTGCATTGTTGGAACGCAATGAAAATCAATTATTTTTCATTGATACATTACTTTTTTGCCGTTTTAGGCTTCAAAAATCATTCGAAAGTTTTTGCCTACTTTTATTACAGACGTACGACCTCAAGTTGCAAAAAAAGGTATCGAATAATAATATAAATGAAGAAGTAAAATAAAAATCGTCGCATTCCAACTACGCACTCTTCAACGTCATTTGAAAAACACAGTTTTTCGAAAGAACGCGTTTAAAGTTTGACTAGCAGTTATATCATTATCATGAGTGTACCTACAATCTGGATCCCTGAACCATATGCTGGACCTTCCTCTTCTTAAGTTGCCTCAAGCGACAAACGAGCGTTGGTCATTTTCACAGTAGCTTAACTTCTTCAAATTTATGAAACCCTTCTCCAATATTTTTTTCTTGCAGAGTTTTATATCCTTATACATATCAGTATTATATTCGTTATTACGATTTTGTAGACAGTACACAAAGCTTTTTTGCATCTTAATTCTCAAATGACCAAAGTTTGTTTCGACAAAGAAATAGAAAATAAAATTTGCCAAAAATTTAAAAAAACGAATAAGTTGATTTCATCACAACATTCAATGAAATGTACATTGTCATATCTTAATGATAATTAATTTAGCAATTTTCAGCAGATAAGCTAAATTTTTCACTCCGCTTTGAGAATTATCAGAACAGAGCAGATATGTCCATCAACTTCTAAAGTCCAGAAAGAGGTTAGAATACAGCACCAGTGAATAAACGTGTCTAATTCTGACCTATTATTACGAATTTATTTTAAAATTTTGCAAAAAATCAAAGATCGATTCTTTTTCAAGTGATGAAAGGAAATTATTTTTGCGAAAATAATTCGCGGTCGATATCGTATTATTTACAATATAATATTGTTATTATGAGGACTTGTGCAATATGCAAAGAAAATGGATGGCCCGAGTAATCTTCTGGAATTTGTATTAGGTTAAATACCAGTTTCGTACATATGATATCATCTCAATCCGGCATTGTCTAGTGGCTAGGATACCTGGCTCTCACCCAGGAGGCCCGGGTTCGATTCCCGGTGTCGGAATATTTTTTTTTTTTTTTTTTTTTTTTTGGAGGCGAAGAAAAATTAATGGAATACACAATGTACAGCCTTTTTTAATTCGCAATCTCGTTTCTTCCGTGATGTCAATTTCTCGTTCTTGGCTGGCACCGACTTCAAAAATAAGTCATTTGGTATTGTAAATATTTAAATAACAATAATTTGATATATTTTCATTATAAATTTGTTTTATTGTTTATACAATAAATTATTATATATGCTACATTATGAATCTGCGTATTCAGTATTTGTTGTTTAAATACAGTATATGGTACATAATATACAGAAATTCTAAATACCTAACTAGTTCGGTTTTCGAGATAGACCCCGTAAAAAAATGGTCTGAAACTGACAAATTTGACGGCCCCCCGTTTCTCAATTTTTGAAGATGAAAAATAATAAAAAATAAATTTGCATTCTACTCAATGAGCTTTGAATAATGACACCCCACATGCCGTTGAGCATTTTTTGGGTGAGCATTTTTGTTCTGCTCCTTTTTCATGTATGGAAAATGAAAAATAATTTAACCCCCATTAAAATAATTTAACTGAATTTCTAATTCAATATTTGGTTTTGGGTCACCATTCTACACAAAATATCCAAATTTTAGGTCTGTAACTCATTCCGTTTATGAGCTAGAGACCTATGACATACGGACGGACGGACATCAATAAGGGTTCTATTTTGCCCTTTGGGTACGGAACCCTAAAAACTACCGAAGCTTGTTGCAATAAAGAAATAGAAAATTCAATTTTGTAGAGACTTTTTAAAAGAATGAAACGATTTTATGAGAACATTTAATGAAATGTACATTGTCATCTCTTAACAGTAATTAATTTCGCAATATTTAACAGATGAGCTTAATTTTCTACTCTGCTTTGAAAATTATCAGAACAGAGCTTATATGTCCATTCACTGGAAAGAGGTTAGAATACAGCACCAGTGAATAAACATGGCTAATTCTGACCTATTATTACGGAATTATTGTTGAAATATGCAATAAATCAAAGATTGATTCTATCCAGAGTAATGAAAGTGATAATTACCTTTGAAGCTCGTAAAAACTATTGTTTTCGCATTTAGAACACCTACTGTGCACAGTCTTATTGTAACTAACAAGACACATCACTTAAGTGTCGGCCTTTGATTTTATTGAAACTCATATTAGTGATGAAGCATTGAAAACTATTAGACGCTCTTTTTTTTTCATCTGCGAAAAAACGGTTTTACGGGGCGAGACCATCCCTCCAAGGAAGACGTGTTACCCCTTAATTTAATTTTGTCCAATACGTCCGTAGTAGAATTTTCAATGCTTTAAATTAGAAGAACTTTACTTCTTGTTATCATGTTGAAGTTTTCATCGTCGCAATGCAACGAAAGTGATTTTCCTCCCAATTTCTTCTGGTAGATTTTAGCTACAAAAATCACTCAACTATTTTTTAGGATTCTCATTTCGCGATCTACAACAAATTTGCGACGTATAATTTTGACAAATAATGAAAATAGAAAATGAAAAGATTTTTCGTTGCGTTCCAACAATGCAAACTTCAACTCCATTTTTGGTTTCATTCGTATCGATGGTGTTGAAGTTTGCATCGTTGGAATGCAACAAAAATTCCTCTTTATTTGTTCACTTATTTATATTTATAACTTTTTAAACTCTTTCTTGCAGGTTTAAGGTGTCGATCCCTAGTAAGGATATTCAAAAAACTTCCAGTGATTTTTGTAGGCTAAATGTGCTATAAAAATATTGGGCAGTACAGAAGAAATTTTTTTCGTTGCATTCCACCGATGCAAACTTCACTAACATTCAGATCGATGTACTGCTTGGGGTGAAAGTGCAAAATTTCCCCTCGATACGCCTTTCTTTACGGGTTGGATTCTCCCTACGAAACCGTTTTTCCACCGATCAAAAAAAATACGGGTCTAATAGTTTGTGTTTATCTCATTTATTGTGTTAAATGCTTTATCACGTATATGAGTGCCAATCAACTCGAAAGCGGACACTTAAGTGCTGTTCCTTGTAAGTTGCACCGTGTGCAAGTACCACAAACTAGAAAAATTCCGCGTGGCTAAAAATTCGAGATTTAACTGAGCAATCAGATTTTAACTACACCTCTGATTGTTTTGCTAAGTTATAGTGTTTAGAGTTTTTATCGACAATTCATATTTACTTGTTTTGAATATTAATCAGCTGTTGTCCATTCACCGATCGGTTTACCCTACTCTCTCGAGCTCTGTTTCATTTTTATCGGATCAACATTATCTCTTACACTGTACTTTCCTTACTTTTCAGGTTCCCCAGTATTTAACCGGAGCATGAAAGAATCTTTATGGACTACTGTCGTTACTTCACAAACGTCCAAAGGTTCTGAAAAATGCCTCCCAAGCAGAGAAAAATAGCTATTATGGGCTATAGGTCCGTAGGTAAGTACTCGGACATGCGCCGATCGAGCGACCATGAGAAAAGTGAAATATCGATGATTGTTCCTTACGTTTCGGTGTCTCCGTTCGCAGGTAAATCGTCGCTCAGCATCCAATTCGTCGAGGGACAATTTGTTGACTCCTACGATCCTACCATAGAAAACAGTGAGGACTCATCGTGATTTACACCAATCATTTTTTTTTTTAATATCATTTATGTCGAAATGCCGTCAAGGAGTAGAATATTTGTCGACGACTGAGATTCTTGACTGTTAAGCGATCGATTTTTTTTTCCAGCATTTACGAAGAGCACCCGAGTGAACAGCCAAGATTACGAGGTCAAGTTGGTGGACACGGCCGGCCAGGACGAGTATAGTATATTCCCCACGCAATATTCCATGGACATCCATGGCTATGTTCTCGTCTACAGTATAACGAGCGCGAAGAGCTTCGAAGTCGTGCAAATTATTTACGACAAGCTCCTTGACATCTCCGGAAAACTTCAGTAAGTCCTGGACGAAAAATAAAGCGGACCAATGTTCGCTCTGGAAAAATTTGCAATGATTATTCAGTAACGGAAAAAAAAAATATTGACTTTTTCACTCGATAATCGTTTTTGCGCAGCGTTCCTATCGTGTTGGTGGGCAACAAAACGGATCTCTATGTTGATAGAATGGTGAAGACCGACGAGGGAAAGCGTTTGGCCGATTCGTGGCACGCAGCCTTTTTAGAAACCAGTGCCAAGCAAAACGAGGTAATCGACGAGCGTTTGTATGTTGTTTTTTAATGTTTGGTTCAAGGGCCAATCGAGTCCAGAGGCACGAAAAAACAGATGAAACTTTGAGTATTTTTCGTGTTTAGAAAAGGTGAATGGAAAATCTATTTGAAGAACTTTATTGTACATGTCTTAAGGGGTCGAGCTACTATGACGACCCCAAAATCAGGGTTGTAAAAAAATTAATTTCGTAGCAGTAAGTAAGATGATTGGAAAATCGTTTGGACACTTATTTTTCTGTACACGAACAAAGCTGTGTACCAAATTTCATAAGAAAATAATAATTAAAGTTGTAAACAATCTCGTGGAGGACCTTTGAACGTGAGGGGCTCAACGGTCTACTTGATTTTGGCCACCCGGTTGATTCGAAACAAAAAAACTAGTTTTGTTCGTTTAAGGGATAATATTGGCTAAGGCTTGAGCGAACTTTTATTTGGTATCGTGTTTCAATTTTTAAAAATTTGAAATTTATTTTCGATTTTTCGAGGAAAAATTACATTATTGTTAATAACTAATGAAAAAAAACTCCTATTACACTGAATAAGTGCACCAAATTTCAAGTCAATCCGTTCATTAGATATCGAGGGATCGTGTACACCGTTTTGAAAAACACGATCTCGAAGTTTGCATTGTTGGAACGCAACGAAAATCAATTATTTTTTATTGATACATTACTTTTTGGCCGTTTTAGGCTTAGAAAATTATTCGAACGTTTTTGCCTACTTTTATTACAGATTTACGACCTCAAGTTGCAAAAAAAGGTATCAAATAATAATATGAATGAAGAAAAAGATAAAAATCGTTGCATTCCAACGACGCAAACTTCGACGTCATTTGAAAAACACAGTTTCTCGCAAGAACGCGTTTAAAGTTTTACTAGCAGTTATATCATTATCATAAGTGTATCTCCAATCTGGATTCCTGCACCATATGCTGGACCTTCCTCTTCTTATTGAGTTGCCTCAAGCGACTAACGAGTGTTGGTCATTTTCACAATAGCTTAACTTCTTCAAATATATGAAACCCTTTTCTAATGTTTTTTCCTTGCAAAGTTTTATATCCTTATACATATGAGTATTATATTCGTTATTACGGTTTCGTAGAAAATACACAAAGCTTTTTCTGCATCTTAATTCTCAAAAATAACGATCAAAGTTTGTTTCGACAAAGAAATAGAAAATCAAATTGTCCAAAAATAAAAAAAAAACCAATGAGATGATTTCATCACAACATTCAATGAAATGTACATTGTCATATCTTAATGATAATTAATTTAGCAATTTTTAGCAGATAAGCTAAATTTTTCACTCCGCTTTGAGAATTATCAGAACAGAGCAGATATGTCCATTAACTGGAAAGAGGTTAGAATACAGCACCAGTGAATAAACATGTCTACTTCTGACCTATTATTACGAATTTATTTTAAAATTTTTCAATAAATTTTTCAAAAAATCAAGGATCGATTCTTTTTCAAGTAATGAAAGTAAATTATTTTTGCGAAAATAATTCGCGGTTGATATCTTATTATTTACAATATAATATTGTTATTATGAGGACTTGTGCAATATGCAAAGAAAATGGCTGGCCCGAGTAATCTTCTGGAATTTGTATTCGGTTAAATACCAGTTCCGTACATATGATATCATCTCAATCCGGCATTGTCTAGTGGCTAGGATACCTGGCTCTCACCCAGGAGGCCCGGGTTCGATTCCCGGTGTCGGAATATTTTTTTTTTTTTTTTGCAATTCGACATCGTCGGGCTGAAGGAACAATTATTTGTTACATTCAATAACAATTTACGTTTTTGCGTATTGTTGTCAGCAATTAACGATCGCAATTTGGGAAAAAGGGCTTGGATAATGATTAAAATGAATACATGCAAATAAAGGAGAAAAAATCGTTACGTTCCAACGATGCAAACTTCAACATCGTTAAAAACAATCATTTCCAGGCCAAAAAAATTGTTTACAAGTAGCGTTTTAAGGGGTCTTCTCACTTTAGACGCTAGAAAGGGTATTTTCATGAATTTTTTTGACCGGTTTATATTATAGATACTGATATAAAAGTTGTTACACTTAATGAATACACTTTCGAAATAAATTTAACATTTTTTATTTATTTATTTAAGGGGTGAGATGCAGTCAGAGGCGTGACAAAACGAGCATTTTCAATAATTTTTTTTTTATAGTCATTACGTTTGTTTTACAAACGTGGTTCCTAGACTTTTTATGTTATATTTAAACTTGACTTGTACAAATTTTCAAAGATAAAATATTGGTTATTTATAAAAATATCGCCATCTTTGTCGGACCCCCTTCGGCATGTAGTGCTTTGCGGTGACCATGATAACATTTTACTGGATCATCAGAAATAAAAAAGCCCAAAAAAATCAGTAGTTTAATAATAAATCTAGTCCTTAATCGAAGCTTTTTTCAAAAATTAACAAAATGGTGGCTTCCGACAGATAACTTTCGTTATCGATAACTTTTCGTTATCTGTCGGAAGTTATCATTGTTAAAAAAAATAGAAATTTTCAACAAAACTGAAAATCCTTCGATTAAGGACTAGTTTTTAATGCTATCAATAAGCACACCAAATTTCATCAAAATCCATCGAGTGGTATTTGAATTATAGTGGTCACCGACTTGAAAAACATAGTTTCGAGAAAAACGCGTTTAAAGTTTTTCGATGTGGATACGGTATTATATGTTCGTACAATTTTGAGCTCGATGGATGAAGCTAAACTTTTTTCATGTATGTTGATCCGCTGAATCCGAATATAACATTTTTTTCGCCAAAAAGTCAGCATTCAATTGTTTATAGCCAATTGTTAAAACAATTTTTCAAAAAATTAAAGTTTTTCGGGATGAATTATTTTTTAAAAACATTTTGGGCAATGTTAAAACGAAAGTATTCTTTAGACAATTTTGCTGAAGTTCATAGTTTTTGAGTAATACATTTTTGAAAATTTCTGAAAGAGTTTTCCAATTTTACACTTGATTTATGTATAGAAATACTAATGAAAAAATTACTTACACCGAATCATCAATTCCTGGTCCATACAATAGGGCTTCTGCCGATGTGGAAGCTTCCAAAATTCGGTTACGAAGAAGACTATTTATAGAATACAATAGGGGGGGTCGAAACCGGTTGCTTGCAGCTGCCGTCCGCTACCTGCCATGGGGACCCGACGCCCCTTCACTAATTGTGGGATATCCCGGAAACTATTCATCGGATTGACCTGAAATTTTCAGGGAATATTTTCGAAACACCATACTTCAAGAAAATGTTTTTAAAAAATCGATTTTTTGTAAATTCTGACTGCATCTCAACCCTTAAGTCACTATTTATAGACGAAAATGGTAGTTAAAAAAATGTCCTGAAAGAATTGTAGGTCTGCGCTGTTGATGAAATCTCGGTGATGGATCATCCGAAACAAAAAAATCAAACGGTTTTAAATTTAGTATGTTAATGGCTATAACGCATACGATTGTTCATATATGCAAAAATAACAAAATGGCGGACATTTTTCGAAAAAAACGTGTTTTTTCACCGTTTTTCGTAAAAAAAGTAAATATCAAATTATTTTTAAATCCTTTATATGCGCTATAGCTACAGTTGTGAAGAATATGTGGTTAAAATTTCATAAGAATCGGTTCAATTATTTCGAAGATTTTATCAACAAGCCGTGGAAAAACGTTTCGAGAAAAACACGTTTAACGTTTGTTTGGGTTACATAAATACATACATTAAAAAAAATGTATTTCGAAAGAGTTTTTATTAAGTGTAACAACTTTTATATCAATATCTATAATATAAACCCATTAAAAAAATTCATGAAAATAATTCATGAAAATATACTTTTTTAGCGTCTAAAGTGAGAAGATCCCTGAAAGAAATCAAGAAATCCCCACTGACTCCTGTGGAGAATTTACTGTAGAGGATACTGCAAAAAATGTGAAAAAGATGGGATGAAAATTTTTCGCGCTACGCTGTAAGCCAATCTACACCGTTGCTAATTGTTCTCCTTTTTGGTTGTTTTGCAGTCGGTCGCGGATATCTTTCACACCCTGCTGATGGAGATCGAGAAGGCGGACGGGAATGTTCAAGAAAAATCGAATTGCGTTATATCTTGAATGTTAGTTTATAGTTAGAAGCTGCGAACACAAATAAGAAAATCAGACGAGACCGAGGCGATGTACACACGCGAAGTGAAGGGTGCCGTTTGTTCTTCAATAATCCGATAAATCGCGTTAAAAGGCCCCAACCGTGTTTGTTTCATGGTCACGAGAGGCGAAAGGCACACTTCGATGTCTCGATTAATTACGCTGGACAAAAGCAACCTTTTTTTTCACGCTCACACATTTTTGTTTTGCCCCAACGATAAAACAATGACAACGGAAGCTCGGAAATGGAGTTGCAGTGACTCCATACGACATACTCGGACATTTTCACGTGGTGCATAAGGAACTTTTCCAATATTTTTCGACAGACACACACCCTGTTACGCGAAAAATGTTGAATTCATTTTCTTTTTCTTTAATTATATTATCTCCGCGAAGTATCCGGACTTTTATTCGAAGTTTCATACGCGTCCAGTGAAGTAATTGCTCCCTTGTTCGAGGTGCGTCGCGTCGATAGCGAACGAATTTTACCTTGTACATCTATATTGGGATTACGAAAAAAGAATCCAACTCTTGCCCCCCCCCCCCCCCAACAATTTTATTAGCTGTAAAAAAAGTTTTCTATAATTTATTCCTCTGGATTTATACGGAAAATTGGGCCTTTACGTCTAAACTTGAACTGAACGACTGATTGATAGTTCTCAAATCCGCTGGATTATCCTTAAAGCTGAGTCTTTAAAGGGCTTTTTCCGAATAATCTCGATATTATTTTAACGCAAATTACACTTGTATGAAAAATGCACGTATTCCTGTCGAAAAGTTTGAAGAGACTTCGAAATATAATTCGTTTAAAAATAATAATATCGAGATTGTAAAAAAATCTTTCTCAACCTGTAAGAGTCAGCCTTAATAATAATCAACCGGATGCGAGAAATGTCGATTAGTTGTTGAGTTATTAAAGTTTGAACGTAGAGGGTTCGTTAAAATTGAATAGAGAAAGAACATTTTCAGCGCTAGTCTTTAGACTTGAATTAGAGAGTTTAAGTATAAGATTTTCTTTCGTCTCTAATAAAATTGTTTGATGCGGCCAGAGCAAATTTTTTTCGACACTAATTTATGTACACACAAATGTAATTCTTTAACTTTTAATTTGCGTTCCCAGACGTGTGTATAGCAACGAACACCCACACACCAAAACACACATATATATATATATCATTATATACACATAATACCGTACCTTTGGAGTTGATCTCGAAGAGAGGCACCCATCTCGACACTGTTGCAATTTTCGAAATATCTCCATCGTATAGCGATCGATATACGTTTTTTGTTGTTCCTTCTTTTCTCACACTTCTAAATACACTGTAATATTATTTTAATAATAATCCATAGCCCGAAACGCCACGAAAAAATGAGAGGTTTGAATGAAAAATCTCGTTGAAGTGGAAACTAGAAAATTGTCACACCATAGAATTCTGACGGTCGTGCTTATCGTCAAGGATTCACTCCGATGCTCCGGACAGTGTCACGGAACAGGTTCCGTGTGTCGTCCTTTGCTTTTTTTTTTGTTGCCAAACAGAATATCTGTATCGGGCATAGAACTCGGTGCGAGAAGCGAGTATTTGCAATTTGCGCTTACGTTACCGATCGAGAGACACACATAGTGGCATATGTGAGGGGAGAAAAGGACAGAACACTGTGAACAAACAAATAATGTGTAAATACAATGAAAAACTTCACGTCGCGAATAGTGTAGGACATGTAAGAACTCGAATAAATATGTGAAAACCGGCATTGTGAAGATGATTTTCTTTCTCGTACCAGCCAATCGAGCGTGATGACGGCGATGCTTCCACGACAAAAATCCCTCTCATCATAGATGTCTTGTAATAATTGCGGGCGAGTTTGGATTCAAGGAATATTTTTCGTTTTATTATAACTTTTATCGATTCAAATTTTGCTGTGTGCAATTTTTTTAGTGTACCGAGTGCAGAGTTTTGAAAATTCTTTGGGATTTTTCCATATTTTACTTTTTGCAGGAATTACGAAAAATGAAACCGACTTGAAAGAAAAAAGAAAAGTATAAAAATTAATATTTTTGTATTTATATTGTTCTGAATTATATACAAAAGAAAGTGGTGTCAGTACCAAGCTGAAAAATTTAAAAACTAATTTACTCTGAAGCTTTATACATTTGCATTCGAGAGTACTCAGTTCAAATTTCAAGTCAATCGGATAATTGCTCTTTGTGTTGCAATGTCAGCAAATTTTAAAAACCTCATTTCCAGAAAACGGCGTATTAAGATTTAACTATCGATTTTTCCAAGTAAAATGATATCGATATAAATGATATAAATGATAATGATATTTTTGAAAGTATAAACTGTCAAAAAAGGCAAAAAAATCGATTTTTTGAAAATGTCACACTGGCATAGCCCCTGAAATGAACTGTAATAAATTGAAATATAGGTAGGTATAGGTCATTTTTTCTTTTCTTCAACTTGTGAAATCTATACATATAAAACAGTTCCGTGACTGACTGACACATGGACAACGCCTAGCCTAATCCGCTGAAGACAGAAACAAGAAATTTTGAAGATACGGTCCTTAGAAGTTGCAAAGATGCACTAAGGAAGGATTTTTCGAAAATCAACTCCTAAGGGGCCGAAATGGGGTGTAAAATGGTTTGGAGAATTGTATTCTTTGCGTGTATCGACGCGAGCGAAAGCTAGTCGTTCCATATGAAAGCTGACTCTTCAGTAGCTGTGAAATCCGGACGAAGCGGTAAAGGTTGCACACTGAGTGATGTCACAGTGAAAAACGAATTTCCGAACATGAAAGGTACCATTTATTAATAATTGATTTTCCTTCGTTTTTTTTTCTCTGGGACAAACAAGTTTACATAGAAAGGACACTTCGAATAAAACGCGACTGCTTTAGCAGATTCAAAGATATACATAAAATGGATTCTTACCCAGTATAATCTCTCTCTCTCTCTCTCTCTCTCGCTTTCTCTCCCTCTCGTGAGGCCGTTGTGTACGATGAAAAAGAAAACGAATGAACGGCTCCTCGCTCGAATCACTTTGAGACCCTTTTGGTCGCAAATTTACGAACGATCATAAATATTATTGGAAACACGCGCGCGCGCAAATTCAAGACACCTCGATGGATCCAACGCGTCTGCGGATCGATCATTACGAATATGCATTTAACGCTTTAAAAAAATAACACCCCAAGCACCCCGTGAGAAGAAAACCGATAAAACTCATAAATTCGAATTAAAATATGATCAACGATACAAGCATATCTACTTTCAACATTCCACGAGCAACTGACGTTTCTTCCTGTTCTTCTTCTCGTACTCTAATTCGCTTTTTCACACACACACACACACACACACACGCACTCACTATGATCGATGAATTACATACGATTAACAGTCGAGAATGCAGTTAACTGTCGCAAGGTACAAACGGGAATTATACTCGAAATTTACAGGCGGGCATAAGCTCGGGTTTTTTTACGCGTTTCCTTTTTTTTTTTTTTACACGGTAGTTGCTTAAATATAATTCGATAGGCTCGGCACGTACGGGGCGCGTAACGTCCGTATATTCTTCATTTTTATTCTAAATTGACGTGAAATACTTGGTAAGCGGCAGAATCGAGAAAAAAGAAAACGACCACGAAGATAAATCGAAACCAAAAGTCTCTGGAAAGGCAATTCCCGTTAAATTATCTCATATCGGCGCTCCCTTTCTTTCGAGAAAGCGAGTGATATTCGTCAGTGTGCAATTGCCGACTGAAACAAACTCAAGGAATTTGGTATCGCGCGGAAAAAAAATGAAATTCGCATTCGTAGTCGTGTGAAGTAAAAAAAAAACATAAAACTGACTAATAATCGCATTAACGATGATCCGAAGAGACTTTTTTCTTCGTTTGTCTGAGAACGGTCTCTTACCATTTTTTTTTCCTACATTAAAGCGAATTTTACTCGTTGAGCGGAAACTTAAAATGTAATTCTTTCCCCTCATAATCTCTCTTCTTCCCCTTTTTTTTCGTCTTTCCACGACTACGTCGGCTATAGCTAAACACATACGCGGATTTTTATCTGAATTTCGCAAAACGACAGTTTCGGCGAAGTAGCTCGATCGTACACCATTACACGATTAATCGTTGCTTGCGTTTCGCCGACTGCGAATCAGCTGAAATCGGCAAAAGGACATTGCGGCTAATTCCAGTTACACACGCGATATCGCGACTCTAAAATCCAACATGTTCATTTCGAAAAAAGCACCGTCGCCTTATTTCAGCCGAGGATTATGCCTCGCGAAAAAAAACTCGAAAAAATGTCCCTCGTTACTCCGTTTTTTTTGGTTCATTGAGTAATTATTTCGATTCGTTGCAACCGGAAGTATTTTGCTGAGATCTTCGTACGTTCTTAGTGCGATAAAATTTACGATAAAATCGTGTAATGGTATCGTGATAATTATTTGACACACACACGCGCACACATCAAAAATTCGTTCTTCGCAACGAACATCGGAGCGACACACGACGTATTACAGCGAACATTCGGCTTTTCGTCTTTTTACAACTCGTTTCTTCATCGAAGCTTAAAACGATCGGCGCTTACAGTGTTTTCTTTTCGTCGAGCTCTCGCAAGCTTATCGTGACCCACGTCCGAATTAAAAAAAAAAAAAAAAAAAAAAAAACAAACACGTGAGCCACGTTACAGCTTTATTGACAATTATTATGACGGATCTCTATCTATTATTTATTAATAAGGTACAGTTTTGTGCACGGTGGTCGTTGTGTGACAGAATATGAGACGGGTCCCCCGTCCACAAACCACATCTCTTTTTCTCTTTATTATTATTTCTTCCTCGTCGCTTTCCTTTAATTTTCCCCTTCGATTAATTCATTTTCGCTCTCTAGCGCATTAGTGTTTTGTTTTGTTTTTTTTAATCTTTGAAACGGCGAACTCGCGGTAACCTGAAACTCGTTTAGGACTCGTCTCGCTTGGTGCGCACGGAGTATACAAAGGTTTTCTACCACAGCCCATTTAACGATATATTATTTTCATATATATATGTGTATATATATATATATATTTTTGTTGCAATTTCATTATATAATAATATATTTATATATGTATATATACTTTTTCATATATTCATATATATATATATGTATTAATGTATGATATCATTAGTACGATACGTATTATACATTTAACATAATATACAAAAAACTGTTAGTCTCTTTGCTCTTTTTTTTCACCTAAAACAAGAAGAATTCGTCTACCGGCCACCTGGTAATTTATATTTAGCGTCTACATGGCGATATCTCCTCGTCTCTCGTTCTTATTCTCGCCCGCTCTCTCTCTCGCTTTTCGTGGGCCAGAAAAAAATATTCGTATTTCCAATACTTTCTCAACGTTCGAGAGTTCCGCACCGAAGGGCAGAGATGTGAATTAAATAATTGAACTTGCGTGACGTCGGTAAATGACGAGAGAGGCGGAGAGAACGAGATTTCGTTTTTGGACAGACTCGCCGCGAGAATACTAATTTTCATCGAAGAAATTGAAGAAAAAATAAAATAGCGCTTGACGAAGCTTCGATTTCTCAATTTCCTCATTTTCTCGCGATTCTTGCAACATGGAAGCGCCGTTTCCGCGCGTAGAGGCGCGGCGTCGATGGAAACGCGTCGTAAGAAAAGATCACCAGCTAGCTTTGCCGCGAAACAGGCAAGAATATTTTGGAAAAATGTATTTTCTCTCAAAGATTATAACATACGCGCGTACGATACCGCGATAGATTCTTCCTAACTTACTGTCGTTGCTATCTAACGAGGACTAGGCCTTCGAACTACCCTCGAGACGATCGCGCTCGATTATCGCGATCACTCCAATTTTTACCTCTCCCATCTCGCGAAAACAAAAAAAAAACAATTAAACACGAACTGAAACAAAAGTTAAACTCTCTCCTTTTTCCACTATTGCTTTAGGATGGCTCGAAGTAAGCGAGAAAAAAAAACAAGGAAAATAATAAGATAAAACGCAATAACAAGCGAATGGATTTTCTTGGCAGTCTTGCGACCCTCGCGGGGGACCGTTTACTAATCAATTTCAACATTGACGCGACGAAGGAAAACGAAAAAGCTTCGATTTGGCCAGAGTCATGATAAAAACACTTATATTCGTGTTGTACACACGAGTGTAATAATTATAGCCGTACACGCGCGTATGTACAATTATAATTGTTACATTTGATGTACGCGATACTTGGACTGGCCTTAAACTTAAGGTCGGTAACTAAGCAGCTCTCACTCTCGCTGTATGTGTACATAGTGTTTTCCCAAACGACACCATATATCACGATATACACCTAAACAGTACGATCATATACCATTACCACTCATCGCCATTTTCTTCTATCCTTCGGCCATAAAATAATTATGTCCCTCTTTCCAAGCTACTTTTTCGCAAACCGAGAACAAAGAAAACATGTAATTCAACATAGATTTAATAAAAACGCTAGACTTTTTCCCGACGAGGTTTGCAAGCATTGTCGTTATTTGAATATCAAAAGAGACGTTCCCTTGCCCGCTCTAAAATCTAATCCGTCACGACAGTCTAAATATTTAGCCTCTATCCATCCGCAATTTTTTTCCCCCTAGGAACAAATCCCCATTTTCCTTCTCATCCCCATCTCGCGACTCTTATCGGTTGCGTGCTACTTTTTTTTTCGTCTAATTCGCTTTACGTACAACCGATTCGGATAAACGACTTGGAGCAGTGTAGCAAAAAGTTTCTTAAGAATAACATGGACACCGAGAGACTCTCTCGATACCACTAGTCGATGATATATATCTTCTCGAAAAAAAAAGAAAAAAAAAAAAAGAATCGATCCAGAACATTTAGCCTAGTACCCAAAAAGACATGGCTATTTCGTCGGCGCTCGTTTTCTCCTCTCGAATACGAAGAAGAAAAAGTTGAGTTGAGCGACCGATCGGGGAAAAAATAAAACTCGAAATGCTCTTGCAAAATTCACACAAACGTCGAATACGGGAGCACGAATAATTTGACTCGTTTTCTCTATCGTTGCTTTTACCTTTTTTTATTCGTGCTTTTTTGCTCTCACTCTCTCTCTCTCTTTGCTTTTCGTAATCCTCAATCAAATTTTTCGTCTCTGCGCGACGAAGCCCTCAATTGCTAATTCATCGAAAAAAATAAAATAATGTACACTAGCGCGCGCGTGTGATCCGGAATTTTTCCTAATTGCCTCGGAGCGACTCCGTTCCTATATAAGTTTAGTCATTATTGTAACTTAGTCGTTGTACAGTGTTCCATCAGTGGTCCGCGGAATCGAGTATAATTATATCACTGTATCTCGTTTCGTCTTGCCTCTTATGTTTTTCGCTTCGCGCTCGACGGCTGCGTTCCTCGATTTTCTTTCGGCGATTCACATGTTTTTTTATAATCTTTTCTCCTCCCCCCTTAACTCGCCGGTGTCCTTAACTCTCTATTCGAAGCGCCCAATCGTCCGTGTGGGTCGGAAATCCTTAAACTCTGAAGCAGTGTAACAAGATTGTCTAAATATTTATTCGGGAAAAAGCGCCTCTGCTCGGGACGACTTTTTTCCCTTTCCGTCCCACTTTCACGAAGATACCGAGAGAGATGTGGGGAAAAACGAGGACAGCAACTGGTGCGTTGTGATATATATATATATATATACCCACATACATACATATATAGAAGAGCAACGATTTGCAATTTCCCTGAGAAGAGGAGAAAAGAAGAGGAGATATATGACACGCGTAGCGAAGGAAACTTCGAGACGCGCTGCTACACGAGACTATCGTCGTAATTTTTTAACGAGGGTTCGAACGATTCACCGACGAATGTGAGCGATCTTATACATTCAATGAAAATATAACT
Source organism: Ophion ellenae (assembly GCA_963210295.1). NCBI lineage: Eukaryota > Metazoa > Arthropoda > Insecta > Hymenoptera > Ichneumonidae > Ophion > Ophion ellenae. Next base: position 27,425,246 of record OY723396.1, on the reverse strand, counting down.
TCGAAACTTCAATAGCCGGATCCAGACTGACCGAACACGCCTCGCGAGGCAGCCTCGGCCCGTGTGGACGTGGCTCAGATTGCCTCGGACGCATTTTGCCTCAACCGCGCGCCTGCATTGGCCCGTGTGGACGTGGCTCAGATTGCCTCGGACGCATTTTGCCTCGGCCGAGCATGCCTCGACCGCGAGTCATGAGTCATGTCAGGGTGTCGGTACGGTTGCCGTGCTCAAAGGTGCCTCAGTCTCAGCTGCTCGGTCGGTCTGGACCCGGCTAATGAAATCCGTTGGATCGTTTCCGAGAAAAAAAAAAAGTATTCGAATTTACACAATTTAGCACAACTTCCCCGTAAATTTGCAATTCTTCACAATCTCTGCGTACGGTTGTCCGGGTTTTAATTTTTTGTTGGGAAACGTTGAGGTCGAAGTTTGTCGGTCGAATCGACGTTTGAAAAAAAAATCTCTTCATCAGTGAAAGGCTCGAGCCTCCTTCCTTTTTCTCCTTCTACTTTCAAATTTCTTTGTGTTTTCGTATTATATTGAGGCACGCTCGAGGGACGAATTCACGAATGTGGAAGACGCGCGCGCATGGCTCGAGTCGCCCGAATTTGATTGAGGATTCTTTCGTCGTTTTTGTTTGTTCATTATTTTCCGCTCGATGCTTTAAGATAGAAGCCTTCGAAAAGAGACGAACAACACCGATACATCGAAAGTCTATCCGTAACTATCGACACATCTACAATTCGTTTAAAAAATGCCTCACTACGCGATTTCGTCGTGCCATTTTTGCCTATTGTTTTTCCCCCCTTTTTTCTTCTTTTTTTTTTTACAAGCGTACGACTATACACGAGAACACGCACCCGCGTCTATAAACGCTTCGTAAAATTGACAATTGCGCACCGTGTCGCGCGAATGGAAAACGCGAACGGAAGAGAAACGAAAGAAAAAAAATAGAACTAGCGTTCCCCCTTATTTAAATTTGGGCGCGAATAAATTCTAAAGGTCAAACTTTAGAATTTTGTCCTCCGGTGAGAAATCGCGTTTCTCTCGCGGAAAATCCGTGCCATTGTTGTAGGCGAAACGAAAATTATTTTAAAAAAAAGAAAACAATATTGAGGATAACCCGCACGTGGGCAGCGTGTAAATGTAGCGATATACGCGAGTCTTGACGCAATATATGCGAGAAAAAGTCTTATTCCGTATCTCGATGATTTTTTTTGCCCTGCCCTCCTCGTTTTATATAAACTTTTGAGTTTTTTTTTCTTCGACAAGACGCGTCATTGGCAATACGCGTTAAACCGCGTCGGCGATTGACAGAATTTACAATTTTTACTTATTCGTTTTGTTTTTCTTCGGTTACTCTGTTAAACGCCTCTACCTGAGCAGTCACTGTGCTCTGCCACCCGCGCCCTCTCCGGCTCCCACTTTCGAAACTTTCAGGATTGTTGCGACTGACTGGTAATTTATTTTTATTTTTCTCTAGGCTCTTCAGTCAGTATATAAAAAATTCACTAATACAAATATTGTTCGTTTTTTCTTCTCGTTACAATAATGCTCCGTCTGGAGAAAAAGAGAGAGAGAGAGAGAGGGAGAGATAGCGAGAGAGAGCTTGGCGCGAAGTGGACGCGAAAACTTTATAAAGCGTATTTCGCAGTCGTAAAAAAAAAAACGTCATAACTCGCGTATCGGTTATTATCGGTTCGAGAATATCGGGTGAAAAATTCGTCGCGGCTTCCCTACATTTGCCTACAATTGCCAAAAAATGCATACCGAATCCGAGGAGTTTATTCGAAAATCCGACTAAATTCGTCAAAAAGTCTCGACTCGATATGGATTTCCAAATGAATAAAGTACTCCTCTCCTTGTCGGAGGTTTATCGTCGTATAGCGGCTATTTTTCTAGTCTCGATGCAAACTCCCTTCTCCATTTTCACTTTGGGTTTTTCCTACCCCTTTTCCCTATACCTCGGCCCCAAAGAACAACAAACACCCGACGCGTCACGTGTTGATATGCGCACGAATTATTATTCATTTTCCCTCCCAGCACTCGTATCGATCTCTTCGTAATTGGCTTTATTCTTTTTTTTCTTCGCGCTTTCGCCTCGTCCGATACGTATAGGTACATATATATGTACACACCTCCGCACATCGATTGACACTTCTCTTTTACGTTTTATATCTCCAATCCGGCTTAATAATGAAGGGCCTTTGTTTTCAACGATACGGCGTATTTTTTTTGGTTTATTTTTTTACTCTCACACACACGGATATATTGTACGATGCAAGACGCACGCGCAAATCGTTTACACGTCGACGGTCAATTGGATTCGTATTATAATCAATAACTTTTATATATATATATATATATATGTATATTTATTTATATAATTAATCTTATAAACCAGACTTGTAATTTTCACATTGAGCCACCTATATGCATGAGTGAGTGCACGCGTATGCATATATATATATATATATATATATATATATATATATATATATATATATATATATATATATATATATATATATATATGCAAACACACGCAACAACACGACTACGTTTAAAAAGGCGAGGAAAGCCGCCATTTGTTCATTCGTTAATTGCACCGATTAATTATTCGAGAATAAAAAGTACCAAAAAAGAAAAATAATACCTCTCACGGAGGTGAATAATATCTATGGAATAGCGTTAGTCGAAGCGTGTGTAGTCACGACGTTGAGGTTTGCATCGTTAGAATGCAACGAAAAACGTGCGAACATTTTTTAGAATTCTCATTCAGCGATGTACGATAAAATCTGCGAAATATGATTTTGGATGGTGAAAATGAGAATATAAAAAGAATTTTCGTTGCAATCCCAAGCTTCGACCCCATGTACAGTCAGGAATAACGTTACACACTGACACACGCGGAATAATTATCGTTAGTACGATTGACGTATCGCGTGCTTGTGAGCTGAACGAGATTGTCAGTCTGCGTGAGATATGCCGATGTGGGAATTTCGAAAAGACGATAAAAGAAGAAAGAATAAAAACTAAAGCCAAAAGTGAGATATTTCCATGTAGGAAATTGTAAAAACGAGAGAAAAAATGCGACTCGTTTATTACGGATCTGGCGAGTCTCGCCATTGATCCTGAAGGGAAAATGCGATTAGTTTCGCGGGGAAAAACAAAATTTCTCCGCACATATACGGGCGATGGGAAAACGAGGGAAGAAACAAAAGCTGCGGAATCTCACGCGCAACTCGTCGAAAATTTCGGAGCAGTATACAATCATTTGATTTTGGAAAACGTTGAGTCTTTTTTTTTTTTAGAAGATTCGATCTTTCCAACGAGCTACAGAATATTTGGAAAATTTTGATATCTCCGCGACTGCGAAGTCACCTCGAGACGAATAACTCGATTTAATCGATCGTGTAAAATTCGCGAGGGTCGAACGTATATACTTTCAAAAAATTTATCTTCAATCTCGTTTTTTTTTCACGGTTCTCTCTCTCTCTCTCTCTCTCTCTCTCTCTCTCTCTCTTTTTCTCTGAATCCTCGAGAGGTACGTGAATGATTTTTTTATCGCTGTATGTATTGTTTTTTTCTTCATTCAGCGAATACAATGGACGTTTGCGAACCCGCTCGCGCCTATACTCGTTCGCACTTGGACTTTTCGTTCACGTTTTCCTTCTTCGTTTGTTTTTTTAAACTTTCGACCTTCTGTTTTTTCCCTCAGATCGCAGAAAACGGTAAACGCGTTTGAGTCGCAACGACAGCAGCGCACGTTATTGCGTGGCCTACTGCCGTGTTCAACGATAAATCTAACGGACATACAATTATATCATATTTTACGTGTCATCGATATACAAACACGTTTTTTTTAAATATGCTTGGCAAATAGCTCGAGACGTGTACAATTGGTCGTTTTATACTCCCGTGGCATTAACTAATTGTTTCTGTTTTTTCTCGTCCTTGTTTTTTGTGTTTTCTCGTTCTTTTCTCTATCTCGGTTTTTCCCCCATTAGCTCGCGTTGAGTCGCACTAGCGTGCAGTTAGTTATTTTTTTGCTTTTCTTCGGCAGTCTGCTCGTCATAAAATTCTACTCAATGTATTGTTCATATCGATGCTTATCCTCCGTTATTGTTAATATCGCTTTACATACATACAATTTGCATGCATATACATATATAACTATATATATATATATATATATATGCATGAACAAATGTTTATGCAATCAGTAGTACGTAATATCACATGCAATTAAAATAGGATTGTCGGACACGAACCTACGAGATCCTCTATGTCTTCTATAGTAATTCAGTATTTACCGTGACCAATGCGGTGGCTTATCGATATAGTTTTTTTCTTCTAATTTTTTTCCCCCCTTTTTATTTATTACTCTTGCGCGTGTTAGCCCACGTTTACTCGAAACGCTTCAATTGTTTTTCTACCGTAAATAAAAATTATCATTTCTCTCGCCTGCCCGGGAATTTATGCGGCATATGTGCGCGCAATGTCACCTCGCGACGTATCGCTACAAGTCCACGCGAATATCGACAACCCGGGCTCCAACCAGTTTTCTATGACGCGATTTTTGCTTCTCCTATTTTTCATACGTTTCTTTTGTGACTATGAACGTACTTGGAACTCTTTCCAGCACCTACCCTGCCAACTCTATATATATATATATATTTATCTGTAATTATTTATTGAACGTCTAAGTAGTAGCGTAAGTCTCGATTATTAATTGCGAAGAGTCCTTAATCGGTGACGTTAGTTTCGTTTTTCTTTTCTTCATTGTTATTGAGCGCACAGTGTTGATAGGCAGGCGGGAGTTTCTCGCAATTATTTTTTCTGGCGAAAATCGCTTAGGAAATACAGCTATATATATATATATATATATATATATATATATATATATATATATATATATATATATATATATATATATATATATATATATATATATATATATATATATAGTGTGGTAATTGCGGTTATTGCGTAGCATTAGGAATTCATCAACTTCGTTTCACGATTTTCACATCGATACTATTGTTTTTTTTGTTCTTTCTTTTTTTCTTTGTCATCTCTATATTTAAGTACAAACATCCCGGAATTTTAAACGTTTGCTCGCCCCTTCATCTCTTTTTGGTTGTGTTCTCTCGTGTAGTAACTTTAGCAAAGTTCTGAAAAGCGCGGCTCTCGCGACGCGGAAGGATACCGAAGCGAATATTCCAAAAAATTCCTTTATCGTAAGTTTTTTTTTTTTTCGTTCGTTTTCATTTTTCTTCATTTTTCGTTTTTGTCGTTGCAAAATGCGGATATAGAACAAGTGTCAGGCATGAGGATTATCACAGTTACAATGTAATTAGAAAAAATCGTATTTTTCCGTTTTCTTTTTGTCGTTGCCCGTCAATCGAAAAAGAAAGAACGATCGGGGTTTCATCGCGGTTATTTTCCTCGACGAGACGCACGGATTCTCGGAGTATGTGGAAAGTCACTATAGTATTTTCTTTCCTACGTATTTTAGGATGTTTCTGCGCATCCCGCCGGTTTCGAGTCATCGAGACTCGTCGGATTTACCGCGAGATCGGAGAGAATGGATCGATCGAAATTTTCACTTTTTCTTCCACGGGTCACTGCATATTGCGCGGCGGAATTAAGGGGGTGACCGTTGTTGCATCAGGCGTCAGATAAGGACTTTTCGGAGCCACAGATGCGGCGAAAAAACATCAACTTCGAAGTTTGCGTTAAAAGTTTTTTTTTTTTCAACCGTGTTAAATTGTCTAGATGAAATGTGTTTTTTTCCCCCTCGAAAACGATATAAGCGAAGTCACAGAAACTTAGGAATCAAAGTTTTATCAAACATATCGACGAAAGTCACATCGAAGAGAGAGTGAAAATTCGTTCGTTTCCGAGATCGCAACCGGACCACAATGGCGAGTGAAATTTTCGTATTGCGATGGAAAAAAAAAGGTGCTCGTATCGTTGGAAAAGAAACGTTCTCGTTGCGAATTGAACGCGAACTCCTTGCACACGATACTTGGACGAATGACAATAGGAAGGGCGTATCTGTATGCGTGTGTGAGCGAATATTTCACGATATTTATCAACTCTATAGTTTAATACGGCTCGGAGATTGCGAACGACTGAAAACTCTCAGTAAAAAATCTATACGCGACGAAATCCTGCTGGTTCGTTTTTGTTTGTGTGTTTCGTTCCTCGCGCGTTTTCTAGCTTCTCTCCTCCTCCATTGTCTTCTCGTTCGGTGGCTTGTTACGAGGAACGAAAAGAAGAAGAACAACACGCTTGTCTTTAACTAGATATAATAGGAAAACTTTGAATGCCAAGAGCTGATCTTGGTCGTACAGTGTGTACGAAGTGTTCTATGTTGCAAATGCTATACGTGTATACACAGCATGATTAGCGTTTACGTTAGGACCAAACTTTCCCATGCACAGATCACGTATAGTGTATTATACATATATAGTATTACGATTCGATACATATATATATAATAATAGATATATATATTAAAACTTTCACGGCATATCAGCTACGTTATAAACCGTCGCGTGTAAAATACGTCCCCGTGTAGCCTGCCTTTCTTTTTTTTCTTCGTTCGTTCTTTTTACCCGGGCGTCATCCCTGTTCTCTCTAATTCGTCTTTACTCTCGTGCATCGAGAAAAACGTGAGAAAACTAAAATTATCCGTTTCGAGTAGAAATAGTTAATTGAGGCCGGACAATTTTTTTTCTATCGTTTGCGAGGTTGCTTCTCTAACTCGATCTTCGATCGGTTGAAGATTTTTTTTCTACCTTTTCGATTGCTTTGCGTGACATCAATATTTTTTGTTGCTTTTTCTGCTCTTTGTCTTCCATATATATATATATATATATATATATATATATATATATATATATATATATATATATATATATATATATATATATTACTACCGGCCAAACGTTTTCGGACACTTCAGATAATTGCCAAATAATGTTGAAATAACACAATTCATTCCATTTATTATTTTACAAAGATACTATATAGCTCTGTATAATGAATTATATTATTCTAATATAATTGTGCAGTTATCTGAAGTGTCCGAAAACTTTTGGCCGGTAGTGTGCGTGTATACTTCTTAGGCTGTATAGACGAAAAATCATCTCGAACTCCATCAAACAATTTTACTAGGTACAAGAAAAATGCATGCCAAGCTTGAGCTCTCTAACTCAAGTCCAAGTAGAGACGCTGGATAATTTTGTCCCCCGTCGGATTTACACCGGAAATGCACTTTTCACGATCAAGCTTGAATAAACCAACTGATTGATGTTTTTCAAATTCGGTTGAAGATTCTCATAATTGACCCGGAAAGCTTTTTTTAAATATCGATATTATTATATTGACACGAATTGCGACTAACAGGGAAAAAAAAATCTTTTTTCAAATTTTGTATAGAAATACACACATCTTTGAGTAGCTATAATTTCTGTAAAATCATAATGTCGGGTTGAAAACGACTTTTAAAGCTGTTTAGCACTAAATATAAATAAGTCGTTGTGTTATTCCAGTTCGAATTTCAAGAGTGAATTTCCCGTTCAAGTTAAACGGGGAAGAACTTATCGAGCGCTGTTAGTCAGACCGAAGAGAGTTCGCGATTGGCCATGAGCTTTTCGTCCACCTAGCAATATCGTCCGAAGGGGTAGATGACGGTTTCCGACCACCCCCACCCACGTGTACGCGGTCATAAATCTATGGCGGACACAACGCGGATCATTCGGTCGATCGATAATTCTCGTCTGAAAAATCGTTACCGTTTCCCATTGTGTCGCAGTTTTGGTTTGTCTTCGTCTTTTTTTCTTCTCGTTCTCTCGTTCCTATAAAGACTCTAGCCTAAAATCGGACACGCGTCTCCTTGGGTTCGCACACTCGAGGAAGGCCACATTGAACTATTCTAGAGAGAATGAAAAGAAATGGGTGACATTCGGCGCGCGCTCGTTCCTGACTAAAGTCGTGTAGTTTTCGCCCTCGACACCTTGTTCCTTAGAGCCTAAAAATTGACCGAAGCGCGACTAATGGTCGGGGGCGAATAGCCAATAATTCGTACGCAAGATTACGCATGCGCGACCGAGAAGACATTTTCGCACGCTCGTTTCTTTCGCACGAATCTTCGGCGTTGCTTACGATCTCGGAGAGAAAGAAACAAATCGAAGATATTCGAAGTTTGCAACGTTTTTTCGCTCTCCTCGACTCGGTAGCTGGCGCGATCGAAGAAAGGACGGAGCTAAATGTGCGGATGTCTCGGTCGTCGAGCGAATCGGTGTTCAATATGTCAAACGGTATTACGGATCCATACCAATCCATCGGTATTACGGATCCATACATATCCGGTATATACCAATGTTAAAAATGTATTCAAGCGTCGCAACTTGAGTCACAATACAGCCAGCTGGCATCAGAGGCCGTTTTATCGATCAATGTTGAAGGCTACTCATTTTTTGCTACACGTAGTCCGTTATAGTTCAACATCGAAGTTCCAGCATGGTCCACATTGCTTGCGGAAGAATAAATATTACCATAGAAACGATTTAAAACAATTTGCTTACGAAGGAATTTAATCGCAGTTCATATCTTCCTCTGACGCATCAGCCCATCGACAATTGAATACCAGCTCAATAAGCGATTCTAAGAGAATGTGCCAGTCTACATTACAGCACCTTTTATTGATTGGGAAAAAAGAAAAGTGGATTTCGCGGAAACGTGGAAGTTGAACTTTGATCGAACTTATCTGCGTTTTGAAAAAAAGTCATTATCTTTCAACATTAATCAACGAAACGTTCGAGCCACCGCAAAAGATTCCCAACTTGATCATTTCATCGCGCGTGCTTCTCTCTCTTTGCACCTCGCGAGCGCATCGACGCGACAAAACTGACGATCATTCGCGCGCGTGCGCTTTCAAAATCTTACCGAGATTTATCGCGTAGAAAAAGATTTTCGATGTCGATGCGCCATCAAGGAGAGGATTCTTTTTGCGTCGGTCTTTGACCGCCTAATTTTCGCTTTTTCGTCAGTTTTTTTTCGGTCGTGGCCAATCAAGCAGTCTCCGATAGGCGCCTATTTTTTTTCGTGTTCTCCCAAATCGCCCTACCTCCCATTTCGATTGAAAATTCGGGATTACTCGTTTCGCCGTTCGGTTAGCACCAGTGCGAGAAATTTGTCTCGAAAATGTCTCTCCCTCGCGAACTCGAGGGCAAAGGGGCCTCCGCGAGCGCGATAGTTCCGCTTTTGCTTTTCGTCCCGCGCGTTTGCGGTGAAAAGTGTTCAACGTACGTTCGCCGATGAGTGCGAGGCTGCTAACGTTGAGAATAATCGTTGACGCTTGCCGAGGCAAGCCTCGAGGACGTCGTCGCGACTCTCGAAATATTGCTAGGCACTGCTCGTGAATTGTCCGATCTCACCGTTCGTCGATTGTCCCTCGGCTTGCTGCTGCTGCTGCTGCTGCTCGGCAGGTACGATCGGATCGATCGATTTATCGACGCACGATCGCTCGAGCTCCTTGTCGTGCAGCAGCGTCGATTGCAGAGCGTTGAACATGGCCGTGCGCGCCATTCTCGAAGCCTTCGTCAATTGGTGAATACTACCGGCCAGTGCTAACACGTCTACGTGCGTTGAAACAATAACGAAATGTCAATCTGATCGTGTGATCGAAACTAAGGCGAAAGGCTAAGGCCTTAGGCCACAGTAACGGGTATATAATCATGTGCGAATTTAAGAATTTTGTTTCTTATGAAAAAGTGATTCACTCATGAAATTAATTACACAATTATTTAGTATGAATATCAAGCTGTTAGAAAATATATATTTTTTTTTCGACGTACAAAATGGCCGTCTACTCGAAACTTCTCGAAACAGCTTTTTTCCAATTGGCGTGACAAATAACTTCAACAATTTTCACTCGATTTACTTCAAGTTTAAAAGTTATGTTCCTAATTGCATTTCGCAGAGAAGTACGTACGGAATTTCTGATTAATCGAAAACTTTTTATTTTATGAGCAGTTTATGAGCAGTTATAACGAAATTTTTTACTGAAAATTCATTTCTTAAGTTCAAATACCTACAACTTTTGAATATAACAACATTTTTTAAATTCCGTACGTACTTCTCTAGGTATTCTAATGTAGATTGACGAGAATTTTTGTTTTTTGTTCTAGGTCAAAAATTGTGGATGCTAAATGTCACGCCGCGGAGCGCCTAAACAAGATAACAAAAGAAAATATTAGTATTCGGCCATTTTGGACATCGAAAAAGAAAAAAAAAATTCTAACAGCTTGATGTACATACTAAAATAAGATGTGTAATTCATTTTATGAGTGTATCACTTTTTCATACGAAAAAAAATTGTTAAACTCGCACATGATTTTATACCCGTTACTGTGGCCTGAGGCCTTATGGTAGACCTAGCGCGAACTCTTGATTTCTATAGAATTTGTTTAAATTTTAACCAGACATTGTTCATATTATTATGCATGTTTGAGTAAATTTTCAGAACAGTCGATTATTTAGATTGGGCGATAAAGGGTTTTCAAATTGCAACTTTTAACACTGCAGGATCTGCATTGAAATTTAGACAGAATAATATTCCGTAAAAAATATTTGTTCCCTATAATAAGAAGACCGGCAACACCGCATCGTTTCACGTATCCAATGACGTAAGTTTGCGCGGCATATTTGAAATAATACTGCAACACAAATTTTTATTTGGAAGTAATTTTTAATCGAATAGTTTTTAATTAGTTTTGAATTAACCAACACTTTTATTTGTTAATGAAGATAACACAAACAATATAAAATTTTAATATTTATAACGCAAACATTTTTTTTTATAAAAGTTTTTAACTTTAGGAACACGATTATTATTGTTTTCTCGAAATATTCAACAATAATGTTCTGCAATAATGTTGCCATGTGTCTTCTTATTATAGAAGAGAAATATTTTTTACGGAGAATTATTCTGTCTTTACTGAACGTTTTTAGCAAAACTGAGTAGTAAGGGCAATCCAAACTTTTTTCCCTATTTCCATAACTATTTTGCTATCTAAACATAATTTGTTTTCAAAATTTATAAACACAATAGAATGGTACGATGAATTATGTGACCTGACTTTCGGTCGATGCAGACCCTGCAGTGTTAAAAGTTGACATATTAAAACCCATTATCTCACAATCTAAATAGTCGACTGTTCTGAAATTTCACTCAGACATGCATAATGATATGATCAATCTCTGGTGAAAGTTTGAACCAAAGCTAAGAAATAAAGTGCGCGCGCTCGTTCCATCTTAATGATAGGCTACTGTGAAAATTACGAACGCCCGCTCGGCGCTCGAGGCAAGGGTAACACCTTTTTTAAGGGGTGGTTACAAACCTCGAAACGATTTTTCCGCCGATGAACAAATATACGCGTCTAAAAGTTTTCAATGCATCATCAAATATACGAGTTTCAACAAAATCGAAGGCGGACACTCAAGTGATGTTCGTTGTTAGTGTATATCTGAGAAAGCAATTGAAAATCTTAAGGGGTAGGGCCACATTAGAATTTTCAAAAAATCGATTTTTTTTCGTTAAAACGGTGCTTCATCATCATAAGAATAAGTGACTATTCGATTTATAGCAAGACAATTTTTTTTCACCGACTTTGAGCGTATAACGTAAGGCCACCTCTGGCACGGCCATAGAGTACCTAGAACTTTAAACGCGTTTTTCTCGAAACAGCTTTTTTCCAATTGGCGTGACAAATAACTTCAACAATTTTCATTCGAATTACTTCAAATTAAAAAGTTATGTTCCTAATTGCATTTCGCAGAGAAGTACGCACGGAATTTCTGATTAATCGAAAACAATTCATTTTATGAGCAGTTTTATACGAAATTTTTCACTGAAAATTCATTCAAATACCTACAACTTTTGAATAAAACAATATTTTTTTAAATTCCGTACGTACTTCTCTAGGTACTCTAATGTAGATTGACGAGAATTTTTTGTTTGCTCTAGGTAAAAAATTGTGGATGCTAAATGTCACGCCGCGGAGCGCCTAGAAAAAAAGAAAATATTCGTAGTCGGCCATTTTGTACATTAAAAAATATCTAACAGCTTGATATTCATACGAAATAGATGTGTAATTAATTTTATGAGTGAATCACTTTTTCATACGAAAAAAATTGTTAAATTCGCACATGATTTTATACCCGTTACTGTGGCCTAACCCCTTAAATAAAGTGCATTACTTCTTTTTTTTTTTGTCAGTTTTGAAGGCCCCGTGTTCCCTTATTTCTCATTTTGGCATCACGATGGGTACGTTTCCTCGTGTTCCCTTCTTAACGCTTAGCTCGAAATTGTTACTCACGTTTGTCGTCGTTGATCGGTATACACTCAGGATTCTCCTTTCTACGCATGTTCGCGTACTCGATCTCCTTCTTGCGGCACTCCTGGACGTATCTAATCGCCTCGAGCCAGTACTCCATTGCCTTGTGGATTCGCTCGCTCATCGTCGCTCCTCTCAGATGTTCCATCTTCGTTTTATCCGCAAAAGAACGTATTGAATCAATATCAACAGGAAACACGGGCTTGACGACGAAAGTTTTCGAATTGCCTCGCGTGAAAAGTTTACGGAAAATCGAAAAAAGATTGAGGGGAAAGATCCCTGTTTTCGTGTACATTTGAAGGAATAAGTGTAAAAATCTCCATAAGGAAACATAGGCGAGGATAAAGTGTGGAGATATAGGAAGGGATGGAAAAAAGGAGGAAATCGAGTAGACTTGTAGGATATGTAAACGAGAAAGAAAAACAATGGAGCACCTGATTACGTGTGAAAAAGGAAGAGGGGCAATATCTAAAGAAGCGACAACATATAAAGAGAAGTGGATAGAGGGGGGAAGGGATAAGAAGGGAGTGGGAGATCAATTAATAGGGATACTGAGAGGGGAAATAGATTCAAATATGTGTAATGTTTTTAGGGAAATAGAAAAAAAGTGTGAGAGAAGAGAAACGGTGCAGAGGGTGACGGAAATTAACAATAATAAAAGAGGAAAGATATGTTAGAGTGTAAGAGAACGACGTATAACGGCGTAACAGCTTTGTAAATAGCCGAAAAGGCGCTGCAAATAAAACTTCTGACTACTATGTAAAATTGTCCAGGAAGCGAATTTTTGGAAATAAATTTTACCCTCCACTGATTTCGACTGTGGAATATAAAAGAAAATGTATATGTAAACAAATACTTTCAAAAATCAAGCTCTTATTTAATGTACTAAAAAGTAGAAAATAATTTGTTTTACCAAGTCACCTATATATGTGACTATAAATAAAAGCCTGGGGCGCTAAACTTTTTAAATGTTTCGCGAATTGGATCAATTTAGTTTCATTAACCGTATTAATTTGGCACAATAGTAATTAGAGAAATTATGATCACACGTTTATACTCAGTTTCAAGGTTTTTATTTGAGAAATCTAAGGTTGTTTAGCAGTAAATTAAATACAGTTGATATGTTAACGGATTTATGTAAATTAAAGATTATATGTCTACATTTTGAGCGCCCCAAGCTTTTATTTATAATCACATATAGGTGACATGGTAAAAATTATTTTCTAATTTTTAGTACACTAAACAAAAGCGTGTTTAAAAAAATATTTTTTATACGTGTAAATTATTTTATACTTTTTAGTACATTAAATAAAATCTCGTTTTTTAAATATTTTTTTTCATATAAATTATTTTCTACGTTTTAGTCTGTAATTGATTTTACTAGTTAGTTGTTACTAGTAGTTTACTAGTTATCGAGTTTGTATGTTAGGAACATGAAATGCTTGTAAAAAAATAACAGAGACTGTAATTGGGATTGAACTTACGACTAATTGCTGCATATGAACTCTATGCATCATTGGAACGCAACGAAAAGATTTCTTTTTTCCTATCGGCCAATTTTTTTGACTCATTTAGGCTACAATTGTCATTGAAATATTTTTAAAAATCCTTATTAAGGATCCATGACCTAAAACTGCACGAAAAAGAATTTAGGTAATAATAAAAAGAAAGAAATGAAAAAATAACAAAGAATTTTCGTTGCATTCCAACAATGCAAACTTCAACACCATTAAACTTTTCACATACAAACGCAGTCGGCTACGAATATGTTTGTATGTGTTAGTGAGATTTGATAGGAATGATTAGATATGGCTTACTTTGCATGAAAAGTTGAAAATTCGAGATATTTATTTTATTTTTTTAATATAAGTTGAATCATGCATTGGTACCTTTTATATGCACGTTTGCAAAATTTCCGAGCTCTAAGTAGTCGGGAAGGGGATGAAATATCGATTTTCACTTTTGCATCTTACCGAAAGTCAAGTTAAGGTAGAACGAGCGCGCGCTCTTAATTTCTATAGATTTTCTTCAAATTTTTTTTGGTGAAGACATTGTTCATGTTATTATTGAAATTTCAGAACAGTCGACTATTTAAACTGGGAGATAATGGGTGTGAAAATTGCAACTTTTAACACCGCAGGGTCTGCATTGAAATTTAGTCGGAATAATTGTCCGTAAAAAATATTTGTCCCCTATAATAAAAAGACATATGGCAACACCGCATCGTTCAACGTATCCAATGTCGTAAGTTTGCGCGGCATATTTAAAATAATACTCCAACACTAAATGTTTATTTGAAAGTAATTTTTAATCGAACAAAGTTTTCAATTAGTTATGAATTAACCAACACTTTTACTCGTTAATGGAGATAACATAAACAATATAAAATATTAATATTTATAACGCAAATATTTTTTTTATTATAAAAGTTTTTAACTTTAGGAACACGATGACTTTTTTTGTTCTCGAATTATTCAAATATTTTTTAGGGAGAATTATTCCTGTCTTTACTGAACGTTTTTAGCAAAACTGAATAGTAAAGACAATCAAAACTTTCTTCACTCTTTCCCCAACTAGTTTGCTGTCTAGACATAATTTGTTTTCAAATTTATAAATACAATAGAATGGCACGACGAATTATGTTACCTGACTTTCTATCAATGCAGACACTGCAGTGTTAAAAGTTCCAATTTCAAAAACCCATTATCTCCCAATGTAACCGACTGTTCTGAAATTTCACTCAAACATGCATAATGATATGAACAATGTCTGGTTAAAATTTAAACAAAATCTATAGAAATATAGAGCGCGGGTTCGTTCTACCTTAAGGCCTTAGGTCACAGTAACGGGTATAAAATCATGTACGAATTTAACAAAAAAAAATTCATATGAAAAAGTCATTCACTCATAAAATTAATTACACATCTATTTAGTATGAATATCAAGCTGTTAGAATTTTTTTTCGATGTACAAAATGGCCGACTACTCGAAACAGCTTTTTCCAATTGGCGTGACAAATAAATTCAACAATTTTCACTCAATTTACTTCAAATTATAAAGTTATGTTCCTAATTGCATTTCGCATAGAAGTACGTACGGAATTTCTGATTAATCGAAAACTTTTCATTTTATGAGCAGTTATAACGAAATTTTTCACCGAAAATTCATTTCTCAAGTTCAAATACCTAGAACTTTTGAATAAAATAATATTTTTTAAATTCCGTACGTACTTCTCTAGGTATTCTAATGTAGATTGACGAGAATTTTTTGTTTTTTATTCTAGGTAAAAAATTGTGGATGATAAATGTCACGCCGCGGAACGCCTGAAAAAAAAAGATAACAAAAGAAAATATTAGTAGTCGGCCATTTTGTACATCGAAAAAGAATGTTAACAGCTTGATATTCATACTAAATAGATGTGTAATTAATTTTATGAGTGAATCACTTTTTCATACGAAAAAAATGTTAAATTCGCACATGATTTTATACCCGTTACTGTGGCCTAAGGCCTTAACCCTTCCGGCATAGTGTAACACTGGTGTTACACCTAATTCAATTCAGATTTTGACGATTCAAAAGTATTTTTTAATTAAATATGTCGGTTGTAAATGCGTTTCAAGATTCCTAGGACTTTAATAACTGCTAAAACATACCTATCAAATTTGTATTTTTCAATTAGCGGGTGTCATCAATAACAAAAGTGCAAAAACGTGCACTTCAAGAAAAATGTATGCTTCGAAGATTAAAGGGGCCAGTTCATTTAGAAAATTTAAAAAAATCGAAAGCAAGCAAGACTTGAAGAAATCGACGATAATAAGCAATCAGAAGGGATTTCGTTTTTATAATAATATAAACTTCAAACGCGTTGTTTTCGAAACAACGTTTTCAAAATCTAGCACCATCGTATCTCTAAAACTAATAAACCGATTCTCTTGAAATTTGAACCACATATTGTAATCATGATTCGCAACAAGATGACCCTCGATGGTTTTAAAATTTTGATTTGTACTCTTTTTTTTGCGAAAAACCCGTTTTTTTGTACTTTTTTCGTTTTTCATCAGCCATTTTTTTATTTTTTGACAAAACTTTATATCCGAGGGTCATTTTGTAGCTGGCGCCATACTGAATCCAATGGACTTTGATTTTTTGTTTCAGACAAGCCGTTGCCGCGTTGTGATGGAGCTACCTAGCCCACCTATTTTTGAGGCGTTACGTTAAACTATAGTTTTTGTACTTGAAAATGAATAAAAATGAATGAAAATGAAAAAAAAAATGTATTTCACGACTTTATCAAGCCCAACAACGTTGATATTCATATCTTTTTTAAAATCCTCAAAAAAAAAATCGCGAAAATAGCCTTTTTTCTCGGCTCCAAAGTGGACTGGCCCCATAAATAAAAGCTTGTAAAACAAGGCCATAGCAGACCGTTAACGAACCTTAGCGATGAGAGTAATGACGCGAGCGTGTTCCTGAAAGTGATCAACGATGAGACGATCGGCCCGGGACGAGTTTCCCTGTAGACGAGGGGTCGGTATGTTGTTCGCGCTGCTGACGCGTTTCCCGGGAAAATGATCGGCCAGTCCGGCTTCGCATTTTTTCCGTTCCTTCTCGAGTTGTTTGAACTGTTCGAAGGTTTGTTCGAGTCGAAGATGAAGAACGCTGGATGAGCCGGCCCGTCTGACGGATCGGGCGGCGTTGCGTAGGCCCAAGCCGCCGAACAGAACGGACATTGGATTGATAGGGGGAACGGGAACCTGCACGACGGGCAATCCCGAGGGAAAGACGCCCCCGTTGGCTTGAGGGTTACCGGGTCTCATGAGCCGAGCGTTGAGTAGTACCCCCGCGGCCCCCGGCACGCCCGACATTCTCTGTATCTGCTGATGGCGTTGTTTCATTATCTGATTGAACACGTTGTTCTCCATGGACGCTCGTGCGATCTGTTGGGCGAGATGAGCGCTACCGTTGAAAGTCGTCACGTCACCTGCTAGATCGTAAGGATCAATTTTGTACGAGCATTGAGTGTTGTTGCTCGACGAGCGTTTCAGTGGGGCGGAATAAGACGAATTTTGCGGGATTGCCTTGAGGCTCTCGCTGTTGCTGGCAGTATAATGCTGATATCCGTTGTGCACGTGATAATTGTACTTGGTCGCTTGCTCGTTTTGACATTGAAGACCCGTCATGTTTCTCGGATAACCGCGCAGCTTGGCGGCTTGATTGTGGGCCTCGCGAATCTTCGATCTTGGACTCGTCGCCCCAACGAGATTCGCGTCGATTCTGTGATTGTGATTGAGGCCAACGGGGGCGCAATCGCTCGGACACCCGTCGTTCCCGGGCATATTGAAGTCGTTCAGAAAACGATTGATCAGCGCTTTGTAATTTTGATCCATTTGCCGGTCGTGCTTGTGCTGCTGGCGCTGTTGTTGCTGCTGCAAGTAAAGGGAATCAGCGTGCATCGGCATGTTGGCGCACTCGTGAATTTCCTTGTAATCGTCGTAATTGTTGCGCGGGTAATTCAGGCAATTTTGGAGGCCGTTGTCGGAGGGGGAGAAATGCTGAAGGGGTGAATTTCCCGTGTAGACGGGCTCGGTGGCGAGCTCGTTGAGGGACGCGACAGGCCCGAAATTCTGACTGTTGGCAGTCGTCGGGTTGTAAGTGTCGGGTATGTTCAATGTTTGATTGTTGTAGTGATGATGGTGATGATGCTGCTGATGTTGATGATGATTCGGCGTCAAATTGTTGCCTATGCTCCGAAGATCCATCTCCGCGAGGGCTATCGTGTTGAAGTTCATGTCGTGGCTCGTCGGTGGATTTTGATAATTGCCGAATATGTCTTTAGCGTAATCGTGAACGGAAGCCGGGCTCTCCGACCAATTGGCGGATTGGGGATAATTGTGGCCGTTGCTCGTTGTCAAGAGGCCGCTTGCGAGAGGATAATTTCTCAGTGCACCGCTCCCAGCGTCGCTCGTTAGGCGGGCGCGTTGCTGCTGCTGATCGCCCAGTATCGTTCGTTGGCCGTTCGTCGTACTCGTCACGCTTGGATAGTCGCTCTGCTTCTCGAGCGTCTGCGCTATACAATCGTTGAGCGTCATGCTGTTGAGGGCGCTACACATGTTCACGAATTCGTGATTGTCGTCGTGGCTGGTCGACACGACGCTCGGCGACTTTCCGTAGGGATAATAGAGCTGCGACATGCCGATCTCGTCGTGATAACTGTCGAGGGAACCGCTACGGCCCTTCAGCATACGCAAATTTTGTGCCGCCTCGTTGTAACAACGCGCGTTACCGTTGTAACGACTCACGTATGTTTCCTCGCTTATTATGGGATCGTCGTCGAGAATCTTCGCTACGAGATCGGTCACCATCGAGTTGCCGAGATCTTGCGCCTCCTCCTCGTCCAAGGGTGCCTGCTCGGATACACGCGACATCAGAGAGGCACATCCGTTACTCTTTCACTCTTTCATTATTGGGGATTTATGAGGCTGATGTTTGCATCGTTGGAATGCAACGAAAATGAATATTTCCGCGTTCCTTGAATTTCTTTTGACAGATTTGATACCGAAAGCCTTTGACCATTTTTTAAGATATTCATTTTGCTATCTACGATATAAATATAAAAAAAAAACTTCTATAATAATAAAAATATGGAAAATAAAATGTAAAAAAGAACTTTCGTTGCGTTCCGACGATGCAAACTTCAACACCATGGGGATTTTTTGTTTCGGATGCTCAGCAACAAGATGTGGAATTTTCGTGGGCTTGGAGTTTGCATCGGTGGAATACAACGAAAATTCTCTTTGATTTCTCATTTTCGTTGTTATACAAAATCATATTTTGTGGGTTCGCTGTAGATCGCTAAATGAGAATCTGAAAAATTGTTTGCGTGATTTCCGCAGCTTTAATTTCTCAAAGGAAATTTGCGGAATGAAAATCATTTTCGTTGCATTCCAACGATGCAAACTTCAACGTCATGAATTTTCATAATAAGATTCGAGAGGTAATCTCCTATATTAAGGTAGATTACAAACGATCTTTTACGATTTTAATCATACTTGAGGCGTTAGGCTACTGTGGAAATTTTAAAACTCTCGTTCGTTCCTTGAGGCTACTCAGATGGAAAAGGAAGGCCCAACATATGGTGCTGAAGTCGCAGATTGAAGGTGAACTTATGATTACCACGACAGAACTGCTAGTAAAACGTTGGAATGCAACAAGAATTCTTGTTTATTTTTTTATTTTGATTACTTTCGAAACTCGATTTATGCAGGTTTGGCTTACGGATCCCTTGTAAGGATCTTCAAAAATCTTACCGTCAGTTTTGTAGGCTAAATGTGCCAAAAAAGAATTGGGTAATACGGAAAAAGATATTATCGTTGCATTCAAACGATGAAAACTTCAATACCATGTAGAACTACAAACGCGTTTTCTTCTCATCTAGATTTCTTGGCATCTAATGAACGGATTGACTTGGAATTTGGTACACTCATTCAGTGCGATAGTAGTTTAGTCTTGGCCGACGTTTTCCTTCCTAACATTTTTTCCTCTAGTTATTAACAATAATTATTTCATTATTCCTAAAAAATCGAGAAAAAAATGCAATTTTTTTGTTATGTCCAAAACACAATAAAAAAAAACTTGGTCAAGTTTTAGATGATATGACCTATGTAAAGAAAAACCTGGTTTTTTGTTTGTTTCCGCCCAACCGGGTGGCCCAAATTAAGTATAACCTCGAGCCCCTCACAATGAAAGACCCTTCACGAGATTGTTTATAACTTTTTAAATTACATGACGTTGAAGTTTGCATCGTTGGAATGGAACGAAAGTTCTTTGAAAAAAAAATGTATTTTTATTTCTATTACAATCTTTCATTTTTTTTATTAATTAAAGTTGTGGACCTATTATGAAGATAAGAAAAACCGTTCGC
This sequence comes from Ophion ellenae, assembly GCA_963210295.1. Classification (NCBI taxonomy): domain Eukaryota; kingdom Metazoa; phylum Arthropoda; class Insecta; order Hymenoptera; family Ichneumonidae; genus Ophion; species Ophion ellenae. The sequence goes on along the minus strand of OY723396.1, from coordinate 27,404,915 downwards.
GTGATTTTCGCACCCTAAATTGACGAAAAAAAAACGCGAACAATAGGCGAAAAATTAACTTTCATTGCATTCCAACGATGCACACTTCAACATAATTTAATTATTAATATTTGTCTAATGCTATTTTGTAATTAATATAAAATGCACATACAAATAAACGTCCAAACGATTTTTCAATCTTACTTATTCCTTTAAAATTATTTTTTTCATATTAGCCTGATTTTTCGGTCGTCACAGTAGCTTTACCCCTTCAGGGGCTCAAAAACAGTACAAAAGGGTGATTTTTAATTTTACATCGATGGAATGCAATGAAAATTGACCTTTTTAATTGTTTAATACTTTTTCAGCCGATTCAGGCTGTGAAAATCATTCGTCTGTTTTTACGTGTCCTTATTAGAGATTTGTGACCTCAGTCCACAAGAAGAGACTCTGGATGATGATTAAAATAAAGAAATGAAATATGAAGATGACAGAATCGTTGTCTTCCAACTATGCAAACGCCAACGCGATGCAAATAGTCCGATACTGAAAAATTGCTATTTCCAGCACCATAAAACTATGGTGTTGAAGTTTGCATAGTTGGAATGCAACGATTTTTTCTTCTTCATTGTTCATTCCTTTTTTCAAAATCATTATCTAGTCTTTTTTTTGCAAATTGAGATTGTAAATCTCTAATGAGAATACATAAAAACGTTTCAATAAGTTTCACAGCCTAAATCGGATAAAATTGGATCGAATAAAATTAGTGCAATCAAAAGAAAAATTCATTTTCGTTGCATTCCAACGATGCAAACTTCAACGTCGTGTGAAACTACACAACTATGGTCCAGATTTGTCAGGTTTTAAATTTGTGTTTCTCCCACTCAAGAATGGATTTATACATTTGAGGCCTCAGGCCTCAGTAACGGGTATTTCTTTTCGTATGAAAAAGTGATTCACTCATAAAATTAATTACACATCTATTTAGTATGAATATCAAGCTGTTAGAAAATATATAATTTTTTTTTCTATGTAAAAAATGGCCGACTACTAATATTTTCGTTTATCTTTTTTTTAGGTGCTCCGCGGCGTGACATTTAGCATCTACAATTTTTTACCTAGAACAAAAAACAAAAATTCTTGTCAATCTACATGAGAATACCTAGAGAAGTACGTACGGAATTTTAAAAATATTGTTTTATTCAAAAGTTGCAGGTATTTGAACTTAAAAAATGAATTTTCAGTGAAATTTTTTTGTTATAACTGCTCATAAAATGAAAAGTTTTCGATTAATCAGAAATGCCGTACGTACTTCTCTGCGAAATGCAATTAGGAACATAACTTTTAAATTTGAAGTAAATCGAGTGAAAATTGTTGAAGTTATTTGTCACGCCAATTGGATAAAAGCTGTTTCGAGAAGTTTCGAGTAGTCGGCCATTTTGTACATCGAAAAAAAAAATATATATATATTTTTTCTAACAGCTTGATATTCATACTAAATAGATGTGTAATCAATTTTATGAGTGAATCACTTTTTCATGCGAAAAAAAATTGTTAAATTCGCACATGATTTTATACCCGTTTCTGTGGCCTGAGGAGTTAATACCTCTTTTATATATTTACTTCGAATTTATACATCTAATAGACACAGCCAATGCGATTTTCTTTGAAGAGGTAGCTGGACTGTAGTTGAGGCCTTGGACTATACAGTCGAACCTCGATATAACAAACATCTAGGGAAGTTTTTTACATCGAGATTATGTTGTTTAAAATGTTCTTTACAAAAAATATATTAGTACCATAAATATAGGGATATTTTTTAAAGAACAAAAGGTTTAAATTATAGCAATTTTTACAATTAGCAATTAGAGCACACAGTTTATTATTATGTTGCTGTATCAAGGTTTCGGGTGCCAATCGGAAGCGAATGGACAAATCTTCGTTATATCGAGGTTCATTGTACATATACAAATACAGTAGAACAAATGTTCTACTGTATTTGGATATTTTTACAAAGTTTTTTCTGCCCGACTCAAAATTGCAGGAGGCATAAAACTCCGTTTATGCGGAAAGAAACTTTTTCAAACTCCCTTGCAGGACAAAAGTTTGCCATTGCTGCTAAAAACAATATTTGTCGATCGATGAGAAAAAATTAACGAGCAGATGAAGAAGCGAGCGTTCACCTTGTTGTTGGAGTTCCTGCCCAGCAGATCGTAACTCCACGGATCGTACTCTCCATGCCTGTTGTCGGTGGAGCAATTGCTCGGCGGCGCTTCGAACATGTTGAAGCTGTTGTCGATCTGCACGAACGAAAGAAATCTCAATTGTTTATTCTGCCGCTTCTACGCTTCGTGCGACTTTCCTGACCCGCGGTTCTTTTCGCGCTACTCCACGTCGGTTCAACCTGCGAAGATCTACGAAAAACTCAGTGACCGTGTAACACTCCGGCCATCCTATTTTACTCCAGTCGCGATTACTCGTAAATTTCGACGAAACTTCGAGAACTTCGATTCTCGTTCGTAACAAAACGACCTCGCGATAATTCAATAACGCCCGAAACGACGAAACGTTCGAGAAAACGTCGCAATTGACCGTTTCGTCGGTGGGTCATCGTGTGCGACGAGGTACACGGATCGAAGTGGGGAAACCCGCGAGAGAGCGAGCGAGAGGAAGACAAAAAAAAACGGTGAATACGCGAAAAAACAAAAATACGACGTACACACGTCGATTGGCGTGAAAAATTGACGACACGCGAGTGTTGTGTGTTGCGATGCGTTTAACGGGGTGGGAGGGGATAGAATTGAGTGTACCTTGCCACCGGCGAGAGCATTGTTGCTGAGTATCGAAGCCAAATTTTGCACCTTGGAGAGAGCCATTTATCAGGGTTTACGTTCGCCGCCTGCCATTACCGTTTTCCACTATGCGGCTCGTGTGCGCCTGTCCTCCCACACATATCGCTATTTCCATCTATATATCTACATACGCGCGTATCCATGCACGCACACACAAACCGCGTACTAACTTCGCAGTGTCGTACTGCTGATGCAACGTACACGTACGTACGAACTTGCCCAGACAGATCGTGCGCTAGCGTGGAGAACGGAGCGAGGGCGGACGTTAAACTACGCAGCGATACATTGTACGTGTACGTATGCCGCAGTGGCCCAATCTACGCACACTTTCTGCGACGTTGCATCGTCACGAATGCAATTACACGTATGCACAGATCGCATGTACCTGCATACAGTTCTGTCGTTTTTTTTTACCTCTTCGTCTCGTCGCTTCGCGTGAATCCGCGTTTTCTCGGTGGGAGAGACACGCGACGATCTAACCCGCTCGGCGGATACGATGGTACTGCGGCTCTCGCTTCCCCCTCCCTGAGACCCTTACGCGTGACCGGTCGCGCTAGCCATTGGCCGCGACCGAAACTCTTGACGGACTACATCTGATCAAAAAGCGGCATTTACCAAAAATATTTTCATTCGATAGTATCGTTTAGCTATGTTCCCTGAAACTTTCGTTGAAATATTCCTTTAAGGGGCTATACCAGTGTGACACTAAAAAAATCATCATCGTCATTGATTTATTCATTCCCAAATTTTCAAACGCGTTTTTCTCAAAACCATGTTTTTCAAATTGGTACCCAAAATTTCTCGAAAACCAATTAACCGATTGCCTTGAGGTTTTTTGTGGTTATTCTATACACCATTATCTAGTACTTGTCATAGGATTTTTTTTCCCGTTACTTAGTTTTTGTTTTGTAGGCAAAATAACGAATTTTTGGCCCAAAAATCACTATTTATGTTCAAACGTCCGGCATTTTGTCATGAATCGATATTTTCAAAATCGGCTATAACAAGTGCTAGATTATAGTATCTAATTTAATAATCTTTTCGGTTTTTTTTCAGACGATGTTTGAAGAAACGCCGGTGGGTACCGTATACGCAGATTTTTTTACGACGCTCCAAGGATCATACCATATCCTTGCATATTCTTGATATTTTTAAATAAAGAAAATTAAACATATTTTTGAATGTATATACTTTTAGATAATTAAAACCCCCATCCGAAATTTCAAAATTCCTTGAAAAAAATCATAAAAATGACTTTTTTCCGGTTCCTAGGTGTATATCTCCCCTTAAACCCGTTTTTCTCGAAACACTTTTCAAATTCGGTGGACATGATATCTCGAGAACCACTCGATGGATTGTTTCCAAATTTACAGGAGATACGCCCAGAAACATTTAAAGGTCGTTGGCGATCTCACTTTTTAAAAATCGAACTTCATTTTTCTATAGATACGTAATAATGACGCATTTTTTCATAGATTTTTTATGCTCGAGGTTCAGCTCGTCGTCACGTTGTTTAAAAAAATGATTTGAAAAATCGACGATCGTCAACGACTCGAGTTGATTGTTACCTTGAATAACTCGATTGGTTTTTGAGATTTCGGATGAACCGTTTAAGCCGGAGAGTGTCCACCGCCAAATTTCGACATTAGCCGGCCGTCATGTGTTTGTTGTTTTTCTGTATTCTTTGGTGACTTTTTTCAAGGCTTTCAATATATGTATCTTCGTGTTACAAGAATGCGTTTCTTTTTCACCAATCGCATCCCAGAAAAAAAAAATTCGCAATTTGGCCATTTTTGTCGGGCCTCTAAGTAGTCCCTTAACGCGAATTTCCGGAAACACTGCGAGAAATGCTCGATTGCATTTTCAACGTCGGTCGTCCATCTTTTCGACAATATTGGACTGCATACGTAGGTGCGTGGTAGCCGAAAATGATCGCGAACAACATATGCTGATAGAGACAATAACAAATGCACCCTATCAACACAATGACGTCCAATTAGGATGAAATGTCAGCTGAATTTTATTATCATACATATGCGCGTATGGCATAAAAAGTTTCATACGTTTATCGATACCGTCGCCAATTCGTATTACGCTTACCTGCAAACAACTTGAGGACGCCAAAAAATATATCAGCGCTATAAAATAATAAAGTATATTGTTCAAACGCCATTTCGTGTGATTAAAATGGGCTTGAGAAGGAACGTGTATCTTTCGTCTGTGGGAAGCATCATTGTATTAAAATATATCGTAACGTACGGCAGTGTTTCTCCGAAGGACCGCGCTTCCGCGAAAGAGAGCCAAACACGTCTCAGCTCGTAACCGTCCGCTCGACGCGCGCGATTTTACATTTGTCGTGCGGTCGAACAGACGAGGCGCACCCTTCCTTTCTGCTGAGGGCAATTTAAGGGTTTAGGCTACTGAGAAATTTAAAAAATCGCTGGCGCCTGAGGCACTCAAATGAAAGAGGGAGGTCCAACATGTGCTGCAGTAATGAAGGTTTATTTGCGATTACGATAGAACTGCTGGTAAAACTTTAAGGGGTTTTCTCACTTTATACGCTAGAAAAGGCTATTTTCATGATTTTTTTTGATAGGTTTATTTTATAGATATTGATTTAAAAGTTGTTACACTTTTGAAATACATTTTTTTTAAATTCATTTATTTAAGTCACTATTTATAGACAAAATAGGTAGTTAAAAAAATGTCCTAAAAAATTGTAGTTTTGCGCTGTTGATGAAATCTCGGAGATGGATCATCCGAAACAAAAAAATCAAACGGTTTTGGATTCAGTATGTTAGTGGCTATAGCGCATATCATACGGTTTTTTATACATGCAAAAATAACAAAGTGGCGGACATTTTTCGAAAAAACAACAACAAAACGTGTTTTTTCACCGTATTTGGCAAAAAAAATACTAAATATTAAAATTTGAAAAAATTCTTGATATGCGCTATAGCTATAGTTGTAAAGAATATGTGGTTAAAATTCGAACAAGCCGTCGAAAAACGTTGTTTCGAGAGAGACGCGTTTAAAGGTTGTTTGGGTTACATGAATACAAAAAATTGTTTTAAATTTATTTCGAAAGTGTATTTATTAAGGGGTTAGGCCACAGAAACGGGTATAAAATCATGTGCCAATTTAACCATTTTTGTTCGTATGAAACAGTGATTCACCTATAAAATTAATTACACATCTATTTCGTATCAAGCTGTTAGAAAATATATATATATATTTTTTTTCGATTTACAAAATGGCCGCCTACTCGAAACTTCTCGAAACAGCTTTTTTCCAATTAGCGTGACAAATAACTTCAACAATTTTCACTCGATGTACTTGAAATTTAAAAGTTATGTTCCTAATTGCATTTCGCAGAGAAGTACGTACGGAATTTCCGATTAATCGAAAACTTTTCATTTTATGAGCAGTTATAACGAAATTTTTCACTGAAAATTCATTTCTCAAGTTCAAATACCTACAACAATATTTTTTAAATTCCGTACGTACTTCTCTAGGTATTCTAATGTAGATTGACGAGAATTTTTGTTTTTTGTTCTAGGTAAAAAATTGTGGATGCTAAATGTCACGCCGCGGAGCGTCTAAAAAAAGATAAAAGAAAATATTCGGTAAAAGAAAATAGAAAATAAAAAAGAAAATAGAAAATTCGGTAAAAGAAAAATATTCGATAAAAGAAAATAGTCTGCCATTTTGTACATAAAAAAATATATATATTTTTTCTAACAACTCGATATTCATACTAAATAGATGTGTAATTAATTTGATGAGGTAATCCATTTTTCATATGAAAAAAATAGTTAAATTCGCACATGATTTTATACCCGTTACTGTGGCCTAAGGCCTTAACGCATTTTTTCATGAAGAATCTCGGGATCCGTTTAAATTTGTTTGTCAACGAGTCGTGAAGTGTCGGCGAGAGTTATCAACCGCAGCTAAGTTCACGATTTTATATACGAAACTATGACAAATTTCGTTGATCGAAATACTTTTTTTTTTCTCTCGGAAACGACGTCGTGGAACTTGATGAATCTTGAAAGTTATTTTTATCGGGTGTATAAAAAAAATCAGTATTCTAACATTCATCGATGAAGCGGCCGGCCCTCGTCCCTAAAGTGTTGCGAAACTCATTCTCCGTCTCCCTCGCTCAGCCGTTAGCTGAGCGCTCTGCCGCTGTCTCGCTCACTCTCTCTCACTCTTGCACCCCAACCGTTTCACATCACCTCGAACAAAACTTTACAACTTCGCTAATTTATCGCATTTTTCGAGCATTCGCCATTACTCATTTGTGAATTAAGCCTACGGAACAATGGAGGACCGAAAAATTGCCGACATTATTGGCGATTGAAGCAATCGGCATTTCAGCTGTTTATCGCTCGTCTTTTTTTTCGATAATAACAACTACAGGAATAATGATAACACTAATGATAATAATAAAAATGAATTATTGTACAAGAATAGTAATAACAATAATAATGAATTATTATACAAGCATAGTAATAATAATAGCAATGAATTATTATCACAAGAAATAGTAATAATAATATTAATGAAATATTATACAAGAATAGTAATAATAGTAATGGTGATGACATTGACAGCGGTAAAGTCGATCAAACATGTACTTTCGTGTATAAATGTGAGAAATGTAATATCGGTCAAAATGTCACTTACGTTTGTGTCCCTCCGCATTGCAACGTCTTCGCTTCCGACTGTGCCAATTCTAACTCGAATAAACGACATGCGGTCGCGTTTATAGTTCGTGCAGGTGTAAGCATGCGGCGAGCCGCACAGAGGAATCCTTAAGAATATCTGGGACGGCCGAAACTTATAAGATTCGTACTAACGGCGAAACAATTTCGTTTATCGATGCATCAAGTACGTCTCGGCACTACTGAACGTTTAAAGAGTGTCGCTACGACTGTGCGCCGAGTACTCTCTCCCGCGCGTCCATAGAAAAGCGCGAGTTCCGCTCTCGATCTTTTCCGGTCGCGAGGCACCATCTCTTGAGTTTTTGAAAAAACAAAAGCCTATCGCCGCAACCACGGGATATATATATTATTGTAGTGAACAATTTTAATCGCGTGGTCGGCGGAGAACCGAAAACTATTCGCGATCCCCAAAAATCTTGGCGCCTCTCGCGGCCTGAGGCAGAAGCTCTACTAGTATAGTAATAACTTGGTAAAATACATTGACAGCAGTGAACAAAATTTAAAAAACGAAACATTATTCGAGATTCTGCTGGGTCTAGGGTGCAAGACGGATAATAAAAGTGAATTGTCGTTCCACAAGCCATCTAAAGATAGTCTTTCAAAAAAGTGGTTGTTGACTCTGAAAATGACTCTTTAGGTTATCAAGGCCAGTTTGCAGTCACTCTACAAGATTTTTTCTTTCCAAGTTTGTATCTTTATAAATGATAAATCGAACAATATTAAAGGTTATTTTTGTTATGTACAATGTATAAATATAATTTCAAACGTCCCTTGTAAAAAGTATGCTCTGAAAAATAGAATCACTCGAAACCTGCAAGTGACTCTAATAACCTTAAAAAATGTTAATCCAGAGCTGACAGGGCTAAAAAAGGGAAGATAGATTTATTCACTGCATTAGCATCTTTACAATCTTTCATGGAGGTAAATCGATAAGACAACTCGCAGGAAATCAAGAACGAAGTAATTGTTTCCGTTTGAGGCTATTCTTTGACCGGCCATATTGAAATATCGCTGCGCCACCTCTCGGACGTGAAAAACGCGAACAAAACATGACGCGACTGCTGTGGTATGTGCGAACCTAGCGGCGAAATTTGAAGTAAAAACGATTTTTGTTTTCCAAAGGGGCAAGAAACGCGTCGAGGGAATGTGGAAAACGTGACAAATTAATGTTGCATCGAGTACACGCGCATGCGCGCTATGAATCTTCAATAAATCGTTTCTTCGTCTTACATACAGGTCTGGAAACTCCGGCGTTTTTGCATGGTGGAAAGTCCCATCGTGAGTGAGGCAAAAACGTAGTTCCTCGTTTATCCACTGGAAGCGCTGTCAAGTAGAAGTAGCCTTGTAGATATAGATATACAGCAATGGAAAAATAACCTCCTGACAGCCAGTACACGTGATCACAACGTTTCCAGAAATCTAAACTACCTGAAACGCTCCGGTAGAACCGCAAAGTGTAGACTCGGCCTTATCCTTCGCTATATTTTATTATATTCGATTAAGGATGCGCCACTTCCCCTATCAACGAAACGGCCAAATAATTTTTTTGTGAACAACGAACTCGCCAAACTGACAAATCAATAAAAAAAACGGTGCCTTTTAAACATACACAAAGCGTTCATTTCTTTTTTTTTATTTCTCTTCCATTATATTCATTTCAAGGTGCATATTAACATTGTTAAAAAAGCAAAAATGAAAGTTGTACAAACAAACGAGGAATGCAGTATACTAAGAATAAACATTAATTATAGGGAAAAAAAATGTATACCGCACAAATTTGTTCATACCCCATCTACTCAAATGGCGAAAGACCAAATAAAATTAAAAACAGAAGTTCGAACATACGAGAAATATAGTCTACTGAAATAATAATTCTCATTCTGCCCGGGGGTTCAGGAGTGAAAAAATACTCAATCATTTTGCATTTATATCGCTCTTACAAATATTGGGTCTGTTCGTTTTGGCTACACTTTTCTACACTTCTTACGCCTTCTGAGGACTTTCTATTACTGTATCTATTGAAATTGTAGAAAGTTTAGCTAAACCGAACAGACGCTATGTTTGTTATGTTGTTAAAATCTGCGCCCTTGCACAACTGTTAAGACCTGCATTTGATTGGTTAACTTCTACCTAGCAGCGCTTCGGATGGCAGAAGCGAGAACTACCCGTTTGCCTCATTATCCGAGTCACTCTCCACCCTAGGAGTTTCCAGACCTGTATGCATGGAGACGTATCTAAGACCGTGCTGGAAGTATATGAAACTAGCTGTTATTCATATTCGTGGGTAATGAGTAGTTTTTTTATAGAGTGATAAGAACGATTATCTTGCATTGTAACCCAAGTAGCGATTTCCTCAAAGTTGTCCAAAAGTCGTCTGGATAGGTATCAAATGTCCGCTCGGAAGTTACCTATAAGTTATCACGTTTGCGGAAGTTATCTTTTCGGACGGTTGTCAACTTGGAGGTATCTTTCGGACGGAGATTTTGCCCTCATTTAGACGACTTTTGGACAACTTTTTGCAAATTGCTACTTCGGGAGTTAGAGAAATTCGTGGTATTTTGGATAGTCACTTGTGAATAATTTGATCTATGCAGTTGTGTCTACTGAAATGTTACTTTCCAGCGGCTAGGACACTCGGCGACGCCACCAGTTCTTTTTTTAATTCACACAACTTTTTGTCCATTTTCAAAACAATTTCGGGGTCAGTACAATTCCCATTCTGGGTGATTTGACATTACATCGTTGATGAAAAAGATCTTTGAACCCCAGTATCCGTTACTCCCGTAAGATAAGAATTTGGACACTCATTCGCCTATGCAACGACAGAACGTTCAAATTCTTCAAGGGCATTAAGGGGAAGGTAGGGGTTTCAGCGTGAAAAAAAATACTTTTTTGCGAATTTTTTTCATCTATATGGATAGAGTAAATTCATTGAAACCTTTTGTGCATTGTTAAGTGTCATTTCAAGAACATTCCGTGAAATTTGTACGCGAAAATATCCACAAACAAGCCAGTGACAAAGCTTTTCCAAGAACGCCTTTGGAATAACACGATTTGTGGTGTTCATTGTATCTCAGCTAGAAATTATCCGAAATCAAGTATCATTAAAATTTATCCAAAGTATCATCAAATCCTCCCCCCAACGGTCTTTGATAATTGTTTTTTTCATTCCTAAATTTTTGGTGGTTATGTAAAGTGAAAAGTGCTATTTTTCACGAAAAATTCCGCCATTTTGGGGGTGGAAAAGCCCCTCAATGTAAAAAAAATCTCAAACTAACCGTTGGGGGGAGGTATTTTGTATGTAGAAAGTGTGTACCGAGTTTGAAATAAATCGGTCATGTAGTTTTCAAATGGCAGTGAACACGGACTTTGAAAAAGTGGTTTCGAGATAAACGCGGCACCGGCTTGTTTGTGGATATTTTCGCGTACAAATTTCACGGAATGTTCTTGAAATGACACTTGACAATGTACAAAAGGTTTCAATGAATTTACTCTATCCATATAGATGAAAAAAATCGCAAAAAAGTGGTTTTTTCACGCTGAAACCCCTACCCTCCCCTTAAGGCTTTAGGCCACAGTAACGGGTATAAAATCATGTGCGAATTTAACAATTTTTCTTCGTATGAAAAAATGATTCGCTCATAAACTTAATTACACATCTATTTTGTATGAATGTCAAGCGGTTAGAAAATAATTTTTTTTTTTCGCTGTACAAAATGGCCGACTACTAATATTTTCTTTTATCTTTTTTTAGGCGCTCCGCGGTGTGACATTCAGTATCCACAATTTTTTACCTAGAACAAAAAACAAAAATTCTCGTCAATCTACATTAGAATACCTAGAGAAGTACGGACGGAATTTAAAAAATATTTATCCATTCAAAAGATAATCGGCTATTTTGCAAATCAAAACAAAAATTCTAACAGTTTGATATTCATACTAAACAGATGTGTAATTAATTTTATGAGTCAATCACTTTTTCATACGAAAAAAAATTGTTAAACTCGCACACGATTTTATACCCGTTACTGTGGCCCAAGGCCTTAATTTCCTACCGTTATTTCCTTTCTGTTTCTACGTCGAACTCCACACGTGATAAAAATGTTCCGGAAATGAAAAGCTCAGAATTACCAGCGAAATCGAACGACCGGTAATTTTTTTCACCGCATCGAATTTCCTCGAAAATTCGAAGAAAATGTAACATTCCAAAAAGTAGGCGAGGTTCTCAAAGACACACTGGACACTTTTGCAAAACTTTTGAACATCTGTATTTCGTTCGCAATTTTAGCCACTAAAGTAGCGAATAAGGTTCTTTCTTATTGTACTCGACCGATACTCTCGAAATCCGAGCACATATATATATATATATATATATATATATATTTATATATTTTATAGTACGGCAGGCCTTGTGAAGCCAAAAGAAAAAGCTCTCTTTTTTCTTGTTTTTTTTTTTCGATCACAGATGCGCGCGCAGGCTAAAACATCGGCTCAACAGAAATACGCAACTTTCGTCATCGCAGTTAACGAACAACATTCAAAATATAGCGAATATTCATTTCCAACGACATTTTCGTGGCATAAATACAATGTTCTGTCTGTCTCTCTTTCTCTCTCTAACTCTTCCTTGCTGAAAAAATACTTTGCGATTGTGATTGAGAAAGAACGATTATTCTCAGCTTCGAAATTTAACGCGAAGAAGCGTGAGAAATTCTCAAGCCTGTAACAAGTAATATATATACAGGGCGTTTTGTTAAAATCGAAGCACTCGGATGTCGTAGAAACTGCTGATCATACTAGATACGTATGGTGCTGAAGTTTGCATAATCAAGATGCAACGAAAATTCGCCTTTCTTCCCCCTATTCTCGTGCAAAATCTTTTTTGCAGGTTCAGGGCTACACAGCCCTGATATAAGAATTTTGAAAAACGTACTGGTTTCGTAGCCTAACTGTGGCAAACAAAATGTTTTCGTTGCGTGTGCAACGGTGCAAAGCAACGTGTCTTCCGGAAGCACTCGACTTCTGTCGAAAGCTCATTTTGATATCGTCAGAAGTTTCGAAGCCATTCGAGCGGCTCGATTTTAACCGGACACCCTCCATATCTGTGTATACATCTATGTATATATCTAATTTTGCTTTAGACAAGTATTTACATATTTACAATAAATTCGCGCACCGATTTGAATCCCTTTTTCACGTTGCTGGAATGACTGCACGCGTTTCTTCCGCAGCGTGATTATCACTATGTACATCCGGCACTCTCTCCTTGATTCGATTTACTGGTAGGCGTGCGCGTGTGTGTGTCTTCCAAGTGTAAATGTGCACCGTATTGATTCTCGAAGGTTCTACGGTTCGTTTAACGGCGATAAAGAAAAATAAATAACACGTTTTAGATGGAGAAAGCGCAGGACAAGTCGGCGATAATAGCCGAGGAGACGTCTCGTTGGAGCAATGGAATTTAGGGAGGAATTTCGCTAGTCTGAATACGTCACAGCTTCATCATGGGACTTCGTTGTATGTAAGGAAACGATTCGTTCCCGATGGTCGTGTAGAATAGGAGATAAGCACTGGTGCCTTGATTCTTCACCTCGCTTGGGGGCACCTCGCTGACGAGCTGATCGTCGTACTTGTACCATCTGCAATGCACAGGGCGCGGGCTTAGTTTTGAGAATTTGCGAGACGAAGGAGTTCGCGCGTCGGCTCGCTTTGGGGTTTCCAGTCTTTTGGATATTCAGTATAATTCAAGGCAGTCGTCTGGTTTGGAGGATAAAAAAGTCAAACGAGTTTTTCGAAGATTAACGTTAGATTCCTGTAAGTTGCTAATAATTCATATTTCTCCGAGAACTTTAAAGCGCGTTTTAAGTAGCCAAAAATAGTTAAAAAAAACCCTAAGTCTTAAAAATAGTGACGAAATATTTCCTTTAAAAAAGTAATGGAAATCAGCATTTTTTTCCTCGCGTAAATATAAAAAAGGTATTTTAACGTAGACATGAAAAACCAGATAAGTAACAACGATTTTCGACAAATGTTGATTTCTTGAGCAATGACGCGCACTTCCATTTCTTATAACAAAAAACGTGCATGCAAATGTTAGTTGCAAAAAGATTTTTCAATATTTCGCAAAAATCTTTGGTGCGTCTCTAGTGCTGTATATCTACATTGAGAAACGCTTTGGTACTTTTCCGTAGGTTTGGTCCTAAATAAAAAAATTCCGAGGGCTTTATGAAACAGATGGCCTTGAACAGCCTGTGGCTGACAAAATTTTCGAAACTTTTGATTGTTCTCGTTTTTCGTATATTCTTTGAGGTCAGGAATCTGCTTTCGAGGTCAGGAATCTGCGGAATGGGCAAATGGAAAACCGTGTCGAGGCTTTTAATCTAGGATTTTTAATCTAGGATAGTGAAATTCTTACTTGTGTTGCCCGACGTTTCTGCAATACGCCGTGTAATGGCCGCCGGACATTGTACCGTAGTGCACCGACACTGCGTATAATGACATTTTGTGAAAGTCGTATTGTATCTGCGTGTCGTCGGAGTTCTCGTCGTAAACGAGATAATTGGCAAGATTCAAGTCGGCCAACGGAAAGTCCACCGACGTATTTGACTTTTGAAGCCATCCCTCGCTCTCGGCGAATCGATTAAGGTGTATCACAACCGTGGGCGGTAGTTTTATGAAATCGAACTTTTTCGTCGCGTCCCGAGGCACTTTGCAGTTGTCGCACGTCCAGCCCGACACCTTCTGACCCGTTACGAATTTTTTCACGCAATCCTGAACAAAAATCGTGAAAATGACGTCGTTTTTTTTCGAACGGAGATCAAGAGAGTTTGCTTTTTTGGCTTTTGTAATAATCATTTTTCTCGATGTTTTTCACTTTGCAAGAAATATCGACATGAGAGTTTTCTTTTTCGAATTTAGATTGACGAATGCGCGGTTTCTTTTCTCTCGTTTTGTGTCTGTCGTTCGCACTGTATTTGCAACTTACGTCCAACGTGCAGCGATTCGTGTTCGGTAGGGATAAGGTGAGACTGTTGAAAGTCTCGTACGTGATGCTACTATTGTCGCAAGTCGAACAGATGATGCTCGATTTTAATTGTCCCATGAATAACTCCGAAATAATCGATTCGCCGTTGTTGAGTGACTTGTACCACTGCTTACGAGCGATACTCATGCCTCCTGAATAATAGTCGACGCCCTGTGAAACATAACATTATTATTATCATATTATGTTGTATTGGGTATATTAAATATGCAGGGTGTCTTGTTATGAATGGATAATCCTGCAACTCTCGATAGGTCAGATAATGTCCTACTCAGGGTTGCGAAATTTGTAATGAAAAAGTAATGCATTATTTATTACTTTTTGAATGGGTAATGAAAAAATATTTAATGTCCCATTACACTACATTCAATAATGTAAAAAAATACCATTACTCATTACATTATATTTTGTATTGTAAAAAATGTCCATTACCCGTTATATTAGAATTTGTAATGTAAACAATTTCCATTACTCGTTACATTACATTTTGTAATGTGAAACATTTTCATTACAAAATGCAATGGAATTTTTATACATTACAAAGTGTAATGTGATAAGTAATGGATTTTTTTTACATTACAAAATATAAGGTAGCGAGTAATGGAATTTGTTCGCATTACTAATGTAGTGTAAAAAATCTCCACGACTCATTACCTTATATTTGGTAATGTAAAAAAATTCCATTGCTCATTACATTACATTTTGTAATGTAAAGAAAATCCATAACTCATTACATTACATTTTGTAATGTAAAATATTTCCATTAATCATTATATTGGATTTCGTAACGTAAAAAATGTACTACGAATATCGTGCCAAATACTTTAAAAAGGTGCGTAGTTATTGTCGATTCATATTATTTGTAGAAATGGCATGCAAAAAACCAAAAGCAAAAAATATTTTCATGTAAAACATGAGTCATTTGAATGAACGAAAAAAAAATCGAGCTGATAACCGAATTTTATTTTTTTTAAACAAAATATTACGATAATCAGCTATTTAAGGCCCTAGGCCACAGTAACGGGTATAATATCATGTGCGAATTTAACATTTTTTTTCATATGAAAAAGGCATTCACTCATAAAATTAATTACACATCTATTAGTATGAATATCAAGCTGTTAGAAAAAATATTTTTTTTTTTTTCGATGTACAAAATGGCCGACTCCTCGAATCTTCTCGAAACAGCTTTTTTCCAATTGGCGTGACAAATAACTTCAACAATTTTCACTCGATTTACTTCAAATTTGAAAGTTATGTTCCTAATTGCATTTCGCAGAGAAGTACGTACGGAATTTCTGATTAATCGAAAACTTTTCATTTTATGAGCAGTTTATGAGCAGTTATAACGAAATTTTTCACTAAAAATTCATTTCTTAAGTTCAAATACCTAAAACTTTTGAATAAAACAATATTTTTTAAATTCCGCACGTACTTCTCTAGGTATTCTAATGTAGATTGACGAGAATTGTTGTTTTTTGTTCTAGGTAAAAAATTGTGGATGCTAAATGTCACGCCGCGGAGAGCCTAAAAAAAGATAACAAAAGAAAATATTAGCAGTCGGCCATTTTGTACATCGAAGAAAAAAATATATATTTTCTAACAGCTTCATATTCATACTAAATAGATGTGTAGTTAATTTTATGAGTGAATCACTTTTTCACACGAAAAAAAATGGTTAAATTCGCACATGATTTTATACCCGATTTTATGCCTAAGGCATTAAGTCAGTCACACTGGAATGGTCCCTCAAACGTTAGTATTGTCCAGTACGTACTTTTTTCAAATCATTATGCAACCAATCGAGAAGAAAAACGAGAAATTCGTGCGAGTCTTGTTGTTCGTTGCAGTCGAACTGTAACCTGTACTGCCCAATGACGACCTGAAGAACAGAAAAGCAAATCATCCGAATGAGAAGACGAATCGCGACGGCGCTAAAAACGCTTTCGAATAAAACGCTTGATTATTTATGTTTCATGTGTCGCGTATCACTCGAATTACCTTAAGGTCGCGGGGTGATATACTCTTATATTGTCCTCTCCATAGTGCCTTAATAACGTGGGCAACTTCGTCGGCGACCTGACCCTGCTTGCAAATGTTCAAGCTCTTGTTCAGATCGTCGAGATACGCGTCCTCGTTGAAATACTTGGCCAGGCGTATATTATTGCTCAGGCACTGTATTATGCTGTTCATGTAGCAGGAGTTTCCTAAATTCTTCAGGCCCGTTATTCCCGGACGCTGTGAACAGAACGACGAAAATCGATTTAAAATTAAGAATGTAGCCGAAAGGCAAAAAAGTAAATCAACATAACGATATAAAAATACACCACTTCCATCCCACAAGTGTATAGAGACCCCAGGGGCAATTATCTCAAATATGTAAATACGACCCAATTAAAATTTAAAAAAATAAAACGTACAAAAAAACATATACGGGGAAAAATCAATGAAAAGAAAATACAATGTCTATAACAAAATCGTAATAAGTTCGTCGTGAATGAAAATCGCGTTATTTGCACACTGACAATTACCGTATACTTGACATGAGGAATTTTTCGAGCAGTGTCAAAAATACGGCAGATAGAAGCTTCCCGAATAAAAAAACCTTTTTCCCTTTTCTCGGACATGAATTATTCGACGATAATGATTTAACTCGAAACTACCCGCAGGGTTATTTCTTCGTGGATTTTTGGGGATTTACTAACCGGAGGGCTGGAAGTACAGGGGGAGAGGGAAGACACTGCTGTGACAGAAGGACGTGATGAAATTGTGAGGATTCCTAATTACTACTATACCCCCCCCCCCCCCCGCGCTCCAGATACGTAGGAAAAATCAGCGTTTTCATCTCATACCCACTGGCATATCTCTCCTTTTTTTACCTTTTTAAAATACGTCACTATGTACAAGGGCAACAACTTCCCGCGCAGATAAACCATGATTGAATGAATCTCGGATCAATTAAACTACATCGATAGTTTTTTCGTTTAT
This sequence comes from Ophion ellenae, assembly GCA_963210295.1. Lineage (NCBI taxonomy): Eukaryota > Metazoa > Arthropoda > Insecta > Hymenoptera > Ichneumonidae > Ophion > Ophion ellenae. Next base: position 27,387,330 of record OY723396.1, on the reverse strand, counting down.
TATTTTCCCCTCCTCAGTCGGAATTTCGGTGGTGATTTCGTTTAAAGCCGCGGAATCCGTGAATCACTGGCTGATACTGAGAACGCATATATCGAACTCGACTATTCGGATTGTCGAATTCGTTCACCTCAAAGCCCGGCGGCGGTTTTTTCATAATTCGTATTTACGCACAGCTCCTGTATAGGGCAAGATGCCCAATTATTGGCACTTTAAGGGCCCAATTATTGTCACTTTAAGGGCCCAATTATTGGCACTTTAAGGGCCGAATTATTGGCACTTCAAGAGCCCAATTATTGTCACTTTAAGGGCCCAATTATTGGCACTTTAAGGGCCGAATTATTGGCACTTCAAGAGCCCAATTATTGGCACTTTAAGGGCCCAATTATTGGCACTTTAAGGGCTCAGTTATTGGCACGCTAAAGGGCCTAATTAGTGACACTTTAAGGGTCCAATTAGCGGCACTCTCAGGGCCCAATTATTGGCACTCTAAGCGCCCAATTATTGGCACTCTAAGGGCCCAATTATTGGCACTCTAAGAGCTAAATTATTGGCACTTTAAGGGACTAATTATTGGCACTTTGAGGGCCCAATTACTGGCACTTTAAGGGCCCAATTATTGGCGCTCTAATGGCCCAATTATTGGCACTCTAATGGCCCAATTATTGGCACTCTAAGGGTATAATTATTGGCACTTTAAGGGACCAATTATTGGCTCTTTAAGGGCCCAATTAGTGGCACTTTAAGGGCCCAATTATTGGCACTTCAAGGGCCCAATTATTGGCACTTCAGGGGCGCAATTATTGGCGCCTTAAAGATCACTGTGTAGGTAGGAGAGTAGTGTAAATAATTGGTGGGGTGCCAAAATAAGGTCACTACCCTATATTGGCCTTGAGCGGAGGTTTGGAAAATCACGCACGAGAGAAACTCGCGAGTACGAAAACTTTCGCGATAGGGCGGTAGGCTCGCCTCGGCGATGAATTCAACGAGAGATTCAAAGACGACCTTATTGTCTTTACGAACACCCCGCGGACAGAGCTGTTTAGACACACTCGGTCTCGCGGGGCTATACCGTATGCGTTCTGGCGGCGAGCAGTGGTCGTTCGTGACCAATTGGATTTGGAAGGCTGTAAAGTGTCCCCGTGTTTTCTCATACACGTGCCTCACTGAACTCTGACCGAGTCGACTTCGCCGCAAATCCAAATTCGTCATAATCTTGTAATTTCGATATTATTATATTCTAAGCAACGAAAAAGAATGAAATACTAAATAGAATGAAATAAAATAAAATGGAAAAAGAATAAAATAGAATGAAATGGGAAAAAAATGAATACAGGATGAGAATACAATTATAGTTGTTTGTTCGATGTCGAAAGTTCGCTTTCGGAGGAGACTTGGTACTTGCCTGGTATTTTAGGTCTACATCAAGAATCGCTTTGGTATATTGGTCCCGATTTAATGGTAAAATTGTAAAAAAAATTACGGAGGGCTTTGGACAGAGGGTTAGCCTGCCGTTAATTCGTAATCTTGAACATTTTTTCTTCTCTTTTTGTGAATATTTTAACGAATTAATCGAACATTTTCCTTGGCAATGAACTGCTTTGGTATTTTGGTCCAGATTCAGTCCTAAAAATTGGAATTTTTGTTACCGAGAGCTCTTGCCGGACATTTAGTTATCCTAAACATTTCTTAATTCTCTTTTTGTGTATATTTTAACGAACCCATTGAACATTTTGGAGGAACTTCATTATTTTTTTGAAATTCACTTTAAGGAGGGATTCGTTGATTGTCATGATTTCTTTCTTAAACGGAACATTTCTTCATCATTCTTTGAGACTTAGGATATGTTTTGCTACTACTCTTGGCTGTTATATGGTATTTTTTAAAATTAATCTTTAAAAATGGCGGCCGTATGGTACAATCTTCTAAACTGCATTTTCAAAACTGGGTTGACGTATAGCTGAATAACTAATCGACCGATTCTGATGAAATTTGGTCTAAATCTTTTCAACCTTATTGTCTGAAACGTGACCCTAAATGTTTTTGAAAGTTAAGAAAAAAAAGTATTTTTTTTTATTGCAAATTGTAGCAATTTTTTCGGAAAATTTCATTTTTGTTTTAAAGTGCGCCATTTCATTGATTTTGAACATTTCTCACTTTTTCTTGGTTCATATTCTGCGTATGAGTGCTAATGAAGGAAACATCTTCGTTGGTTTTTTTGTCAGATTAATCCCACCGACGCTACGTGTCACGCCGTCCGATAACATCCGCCTCAAGCCATTTAGCAGACCGTGCCATACCTCCACCATTTTTGAAGATTAATGAAAATACCATCGACTAGCCAAAAGTAGTAGCCAACCTACCCCAGGTCTCAAAAATAGTGAAGATATTTTTCCTTTAAAAAATATGAGAACCAGCAATTTTATCCTCGTCTGAAGGTATGTTCCCCCTTAAATTCCCTATATCAGTTCGTAATCTAACATGTCCGTGTTACTCTTCGAAAACATCCTTCGCAATTATTTTCTCTCTCTCTCTAATCTTTTATTCTATCTAATCAAGTAATCTTGTATTACAAATTAAAAAAAATTAGCTTTTCGATCTGTAAATAATTACCGTCATTTGCGATCATTTATTAAAAAATGAATTATATTTCCTTTCTTTCGTCAAAAATCAATATTTCCGTTCCCTCGTAGAAAAAAAAGGGATTATCGATTCCAAACGGAATTTCGAATACACGTATTCCGCCGAAAGTGGAAAAAAATGTTGATGCGAATGGTGAAAAAAAAATGAAGAATTAAGAAAAAGCAGACATTTCTGGGCTCTTTCGTGCGAAAAAGTTCGTAAGCGGATTCGAATAGGAGGAAGACGATGTGCAATTTTAAGGCGGGATATGCATTTAGACAGGAAGAAAACAAGCAATATTGAGGGATTTTTAAAACTAAGGAATAATTATTCTACAATTATCAAACTTTAGGTATAATTTAATAGTATATTTAAGAATACGAAACAATTTTTTAAAATTAATTCATCATCAAAATGGCGGAGCTGTGGCAGAGTGTTTACAGCAAGATCGCCGCGGGAGTTGCGAATCGGCGTGCAGTCTAGCTTCCCGTAGACTTTGATTTGCAAAAAAGTTCAAACATTTTTTCAGTTAGAACGTGTATAGCTTCTACGTGACGGCAATTAAAATGAAGAAAATGCAAATTTGAGAAAATGGCACGCATCTACAAAAAAAATCAACATTTCACGCAACATTTCTGTAAAATGTGGATTAAAAAAGTAGTTTTTTTCCAATTTTTCAAAAACAATTTTCGTCAGGTAGAAGGTACCAATATTATCAATATTTCTACCAAGTTTCAATTCAATCGGCTTAATAGTTTTTGAGTAATCATGCACGCCAATTTCGATAATGCAGTTTTGAGAAAAACGCAAAACGAGAAACTCTGGGAAAATATTCTACATATATAGTCCTATCGTTTAAAGAATAAATAAAAAAGAAATCGATTTTTTGATCGTATGTCCCGCCTTAAGTACTCCACGACAAGCAACAATTGTCGTAAGACACCCAAGATAAAAAAAAAATATACGAAGAAAAATAGAAACGAGGAATTTCATTCCAAGATCTTCGGCAATAAAAGTGAAGGAAAAGGCCTGTCGTATTTCCAGAGTCTACGTCAATTTGCACAGTCGGGGGGAAAGAAACGTCTTTTCAACCAGGTCGCGGAGTCGCGCTATTAATTTCTCAACAGGCGATTCATCCGTCTACGATATCGGCGGGAAAATCCTTAAATCCGTATTATTATTTTTCTCCCTTTATCAGACAGCGAAGAAACTTGCCTGGTTTGTTCTATCGGGTACTCGGCATAAACAGCGTTATCTATTGCGATTATGTCGATAACTAAACAAGGTCAGACCGCATTCCATTCGCGACGTTCAATCGTTTTAACGATTCGTTATCAGCATTTGGATACGTCATTAACGCCTTTGCAAATCATTCACGAGAGGAAAAAAAAAGGAACGAAAAAAGCAATCGATGTTATCCGCGTTTCTGATTCAGAAGACGAGATTTAAAACCGACGAGGAACTCTGACAGGGAAATAACAGGCTGCCGAATATACGCAGTGGTGAGCGCATGGTCGGTGTGCGTCTTCGGCGATATCCCTTGTTGAGGGACCACCCAAGTCCAGAGGGGCGAATTTTTTGTTTTTTGTTCAAACCCTCGAATGACTTTGGAAATTGCATCGTTGGAACGCAACGAAAATCAATTATTTTTCTTTGATACATTTCTTTTCGATTTCCTTTTTATCTTATTTCTTCATTTTTATTATTATTCGAGATATTTTTTTTTTTGCAACTCGAGTGATTTCCATACCCTAAAACGTTAGGCTATGGAAATAATTCGAACGTTTTTGCTTACTTTTATTACAGATTTACGATCTCAAGTTGCAAAAAAAAGTTTGGAATTATAATGAAAAGTGAAGAAATAGAATAAAGATAAGATGAAAGTACGCAAAAACGTTGGAATTATTTTACTTGATTTCAAGTTGCGAAAAAAAAAAGGTTTCGGAAAATAATTGAAAAATAAGATAAAAGTAAAAGTGAATAAATAAGATAAAAGTACGCAAAAACGTTGGAATCATGTTCACAGTCTAAAACATTAGCCTATGAAAATCATTCGAGCGTTTTTGTTTACTTTTATTACAGATTTACGACTTCAAGTTGCAAAAAAGGTCTCGAATAATAATAAAAATGGAGAATTAAGATAAAAATCGTTGCATTTCAACGATGCAAACTGCAACGTCATAGCTTTGAAGCATACTTGAGGGTTTTATTAACTACAATTTCAATGTCGAACTCGAAATATTATGACTAAAAAATTTAGACGCGTATTTCCCGTAGCAACGTTTTTCCAATTATTTACTTCATATCTTCACGGTATCCTCCAAACAGACTTCTCCACAGGAATGCGTGGAGAATTATTGATCTATTATGAACTCCTCTGGAATTTTTTTTTTTTTTCGTATTACCGATTTTTTTTCCGCCCACTTAGGCTACTAAAATCACTGGAACATTTTTGAAGGTCCTTGTTAGGCTTACATAGCCTAAACTTGAAAAAGGGGTTTTTGGATAGTAGTAAAAATAAAGAAATTAAAAAATAGAGAAGAATTTTCGTTGCATTTCAACGACGCGAACTTCAACACCATCTAGTGTGAAGATTTCAGAACTCTCGTTCGTCGCTTGCGGCAACTCAAATTGGAGAGGAAGATCCAACATATGGAGCAGGCGTCGCAGATCAACGGTAAACTCATGATTACAGAGATAGAACTGCTGGTAAAACTTTAAACGCGTTTTTCTCGAAACTATGCTTTTCAAAACGGTGTACACGATTTCTCGACATCTAATCAACGGATTGACTCGAAATTTGGTACACTTGTTCAGTGTAATAGTAGTTTAGTCTTGACCGACGTTTTTCTTTTTAACATTTTTTTAAAATTAATTATCAACAAAAATGTCATTCTTCGTCGAAGAATCGAAAAAAAATTCAACATTATTTTGTTGATGATTGAAACACGATAACAAAGAAAAGCTCGGTCAAGTTTTAGCCAATATTATCAATTTTAGGAAAAAAAATGTTTTTTTGTTTCAGATCAACCGGGTGGTCAAAATCAAGTACACCGTTGAGCCCCTCATGTTTAAAGGTCCTTCACGAGATTGTTCATAACTTCATTAATTATTAATATTTTCCTATGAAATTTGATACACAACTTTGTTAATGTACATACAAATAAATGTCCAAATGATTTTTCGTTCACCTTACTTATTCCGTCAAAACTCATTTTTTTAATTAACCCTGATTTTCGGGTCGTCACAGTAGCCTAACCCCTCAAATCCCCTACGTATTTCTCAAGTTATTATCACGCAGATTATGAACAATGTTGATATATTGGTCGCGGTAAAAACCCGCACTTATGCTCCGAACATGGCGAAAAATATCAACGCCTCCAAAACTCCGATAAAAAGTTTCATCCACTTCGAGACGTGTGCAATAAAGTACTTCAAATATATTTCCGATTGACTCTTTTTCAAGCGCAAAAAATTCTTAATTACATCTATTGTTGGCTTTTCGGAGTAGCGTTACCCTGCGAGACAAAGAGTGACAAATCTTTCTTGTCTCCGAGACGACTGACATTTCGTAAAAAAAACGTCTCATTCCGCACTCTATCGAGACAACGAAGTGAAGCTGTTCTTTTTCCCCGCAACGTCAATAGTCCCGAAGAAAATAATGCAAGCAGAGAAATTCGTTTTTTCGTTTCGTCAAGTAGCCAAACAAATGTCCTACTCACTGGATTGCTGTGATGAACAACACTGAGTATTTGTATCTGTACCATATTTACACCCGAGTCTTTCTGTCGTCACTATCGAATAAAATACTCTGACCACCCGTTACCGGCGCGACGTTCACGAATAGTAAAAAACAAAACGAAAGGAAAAAAAGAACTGTAAAATGCAACGAAAAGATCGAGTCAAAAGCCACGCGACGGCATTGTTGATGAATTTTTTTTTCGCTCCCGGGGCCTATCGATGGCGAATCTTCGAATTGCGAATGGCACGGTAGCCGCGAGTCAACTGGGCACGTGATAACGAATTTATCTCGAGTCGTATGTAACACATCACGTGATTACGGGGGAAACAGTGGCGTACACGAGTTGTGCTGATCTTTGATAAAGTTAGAATTTGTACAGGCCGTGCATAGCCCGAGGTTCACAGCTGGATTCGTATCGAGCCACACGAGTGTGCGAGCCGAGAAAACAACGAAACATTCCGCCTTTTTGCACAAGCCATTCAGGTTGTTCGCCTTTACGGGATGCTGAAAAAGAAAGAAGCTTACGAGTTTTTAAAGAGCGTTAAAGAGCGTTTTTAAATTTATTGTCTAGACTATAGAGAATCTTTACGAATTTTTTTATTTTTCTTTTTCACCACAAAACACCAGAGATAAAAATAGTTCAATGAATGTAGATGTACGTGCAGTTAGACGGACCGTTCACGCCACGGGTGATGTAATTTTTTTGGCTATTTGGCACCATTTCTATCAACGAATTAAGGGGAGGGTAGGGGTTTGCACTTTTGAAAAATCGATTTTTTTTGTCTTTTCTTATAGTTAAACATTTCAAGAATCCCGACATTTCAAGTCAATCAGAGCAAAACTCTCGAAGTTATTGACTATTTAGTCCCGCTCCTCTAACACTGTAGCTCCGACTTCTCTAAACTTCAAACGCGTTTTTCTCGGAACCACTTTTTCAAAGTCCGTGTTCACTGCCATTTGAAAACTGCGAGACCGATTTATTTCAAACTTGGTACACACTTTCTTCATATAAAATACCTGCCTCCAACGGTTAGTTTGAGATTTTTTTTACATTGAGGGGGTTTTCCACCCCCAAAATGGCGGAATTTTTCGTGAAAAATAGCACTTTTCACTTTACATGACCACCAAAAATTTAGAAATGAAAAAAAAAATTATGAAAGACCGTTGGGGGGAGGATTTGATGATACTTTGACTAAATTTTAATGGTACTTTATTTCAGATAATTTCTAACTGAGATACAGTGACAACCGCAAATCGTGTTTTTCCAAAGGTGTTCTTGGAGAAGCTTTGTCACCGGCTTGTTTGTGGATATTTTCGCGTACAAATTTCACGGAATGTTCTTGAAATGACACTTAACAATGTACAAAAGGTTTCAATAAATTTACTCTATCCATAGACATGAAAAAAATCGCAAAAAAATGTTTTTTTTCACGCTGAAACCCCTACCCTCCCCTTAAGGCAGGAAACCAGTTTAGAAGTATGATTTTTTAAAGTGATTTGCATGATTTTTTTATTTGGATTTTGCAACCTACTGTCGAAATTTCACGTAATTCGCTTCAGCGGTTTTGGCTCGACGTTGATGAATAAGTCAGGACGTGTTGTTTTGTATGTATAGACTAGCATCTACAGAATGAATCCATAAAACGTATGCATTTTTTTGAGGTTGACTGAAAGAAAAAACTCATAAACCGTCATTCGTCTCAACTGGACCGCTCCAACCTCCTTAAGGGATCACCACAGAGTAAAATGTTCAAAAAATCGATTTTTTTGCACTATCCCATAGTATCGAAGATTATAGACATGCTGGTCGATTTTAGGGCGAAATGTCGTTTTTCCAAAACGGTGTACACTCTCAAAGGAAGAGTTTTCAAGCTATCCGTCTCAAATTTTGACTCAACATTCTTCACGCCATTCTTTATCTTGCTACGGAAGCTTTTTTTTTAATCTTCATTTTTTTAACGAAATACTGCCGAAAAAATATGCTAAATTCGATACTTTTTTTTCGAACCGCCGCCATTTTTCAATTTGTATTTTAAAAAAACATCTCCATAGCAAGATAGCGGCTTTGATACTGATTAATAATCTTTTTACAAATTTTGTTTCGGATAATATTCACGGCCACAACCGGGTACGCCGTGAAGGCTCCTTTTTGTACGAAGACATTTTCAACCGTTAAAAAAAATATAAAAGAAAATAAAAAATAAACGTTTATAAAATTATTTTCTGTTCCTCACGAGTGCTTTGATGTGACATAATCAATCAGACTGATTAGCGTATTCCAACCATCGAAAAAAGAATCGTGAAAATCAGCTATTTTTTCGGACCGTTACACTGCGACGATCCCTTAAGGGGTTATATACAGTAAAAATGTTCGAAAAATCGATTTTTTTTTTAATTTCATTTTCGTAATGTACACATATTTAAGTACACACACAGAAAATTTCTTGTCAACGCGGCGAATATTCTTAAAATTACACGCACATTTGGAATGACTTTTGTTACTATATGTAAAGTGCTTTTGAAATTTTAAACGCGTTTTTCTCAAAACTGTGTGTTTTACAGTCGGTGAGCAGGATTTCTCGGAAACGGCTGACCCGATCAGTCTCAAATTTTAACACAATCTTTTCAAGTAATTAATCGAAGGTTTTTTCTCACCGATACTTTCCTTTTTATAAACAATTTAAGGCCCAAATTTTCGTCAAAAATCGATTTTTCTTTAGAAGCCGCCATTTTGTCGAAAATTATTATTTTGCCTATTCGTCCGATCAATTACAAGATAATCCATTTTTCATTCTAGATGATCCAGTCCGGAGATATCGTGCTCACCGCAAGACGCCTTTTTTTAGAGGTGCTCCCAGAGATCAGCTTTCAAAATAATTATTTTGACAAATAACAAATGTTGAAATACAGTCCAAAGTTACCATAATATGTGTAAAAAAATTTGCGTTAAAATATTAAAAGGTCTTCTGAAGAAAAATTCTTGAAAAATCGATTTTTTTCGGGCCTCCTGACTGTATATAACCCCTTAAAAATGCCGGTTCACCTGACGCTCTGGTACGTGCCGAGGGCATGACGCCGAGGAAACAGAGGCGCTTGAAAAGACGGGAAAAAAAACCAGAAAAGTCGATAGCACGAAACGTGACTGAACTCTAATCCTCGGTAATGACGTTAACTTTTCCTACGTAATAGGGTATACGTAGGGAGCTTCCGTGTGGGAGGCTCGTTGAGGAGATTTGCGTATACGGGATGACCAGACTCGAGAGTTCTTTCCCCCCTTCAGTCTCCACCCCGATCATCATAAATTAACCGCCAAGGTCGTGCGATTCATCGGGTAATTTTAATGAGCAAACACAAGGGGACGAAAACGGGACGAGGTTTCTTGTTATTAATCTCGTTCGCGATAAGAACGTTGCACGCCGATTTATTGTTTTGTGAACGATTGCGCCTCTGCGTGTGAATGTGTAAGCGCACGTGTAAATAATTGAGCGTGTAAATAATTGAGATGCTCGCCATGCTAAAGATACGAGCGGAGGTTTAATTCTTAAGGAGGGTCAAGCGTCTCACCGATCATTTTTAAGGATGCTTGGGCGACACAAAACCAGGCAAAAATAGTCGAAATTAATAATTCTCGATCATATGCTCTAGACGTGGAGTAAAATTTGTCCTAATTGGCATATTACGAAGACGAAATCTCGAATTTCCGGTTAAAATAGTTTAAAAAAAATTATCGTCTCACCTGTATTTGGTAATATTTAATTTTATTAGAGCGAAAAGCTTGAGAGTGTATGCGCCTCACACTGCCGCAATTTTCGAGCCGCTCAACTGTTTACAGAGATCCCGTACAGCTTGATAAGCATGTACGACAGAGCCGAACGAGAAAATAAGCAGAATTTCAGTACGGTAAAATTAATTACAGCACAATTATGTAGTTAATGATCGTAAAATTTTCCAAAAAGTTTCTTTCGTGCATAAATTACTCACGCGAAAAGTCTACTGTTCTTTTTCTCTTTGCATGCATAACTGCAAATTGAAGTTTGCATCGTTGGAATGCAACGAAAACTAATTACTTTTAATTACTCCATTTTTTTGGCCAATTTAGACTGTCAGAATTTCACAAACGTTTCTGCGTATTCTTATTAGAAATTTACGACCTTAATTTGCAAAAAAGGCTTCGGATAATGACGAAAATGGAGCAATAAAAAATCAAAGAAAACCAAATCGTTGCGTTCCAACGATGCAAACTTCAACCCCATTAGGCTACTGTGAAAATGACCAACACTCGTTCGTCGCTTGAGGCACCTTAAAGTGAAGCGGAAGGTCCAACGTGCGGTGCAGGAATCGCAGATTGAAGGTGAACTTATTACAACGATAGAACTGCCGATAAAACTTTAAACGAGTTTTCCGCGAAACTGTTTTTCAAAACGGTGTACACGATTTCTCGACATCTAGTCAACGGATTTACTTGAAACTTGGTACACTTATTCAGTGTAATAGTAGCTTAGTCTTGACCGACGTTTTTCTTCTTAACATTTTTTTTAATAGCTATTAAAAATAATCGTAATTTTTGCTCAAAAAAACAATTATCATTGTCATTACATACAAATTACATCTGATTTATATTACAATGTTATACATACAAAAAATACAATTTAAAAAAACATCAATTTTTTCAATGATTGTAACATGATAACGAAAAAAAGTTCGGTCGAGTGTTAGCCAATATTATCTATTTTAAGATAAAGCTCGTTTTTTAATTTTAGACCAACCGAGTGGCCAAAATCGAGTAGACCGTTGAGCCCCAGACGTTCGAAGGTCCTTCACGAGATTGTTTATATTTATAACTTCTTTAATTATTATTATTTTCTCATGAAACTTGGTACACAACTTTGTTAATGTACGTATAAATAAATATCCGAATGATTTTTCAATCAGCATACTTATTCCTTTGGAAGGAAAAAAAAATTAACCTTTGGGATCGTCACAGTAGCCTAACCCCTTAACAGCCAATTATCGGTGTTAATCTGAATAAGCAAAGCGATAATCGTCTTCAACAGCGATGATTCAGGTTGGTACATACATGCCTGTCTGTGTGTGATATTAATATATTTGTATGTATGCATGTCTGCGTATATATATATGTGTGTGTGTGTGTGTGTGTGTGTGGGTGTATGTATATATCAATGCATGAGCAAGAAATAATTATGATACTGACTGTGTCACGAAAAATCGGTTCCATACGCCGTTCACGATCCTTCCACGTGAGTTTTGAGTTTGCACTGATTGCAGCTCTGCTCGGTATTTGTGTCACGGGCAAGCGAGGTTTCGATGATCTATCGACGAGAGGTATTTTTCCATTGTCCAGCTGGATTTTGTCATGTACGGAGAAGAAGAACGCTGTCGTTAAATCTTTTAATCGCAAATAAAACTGACGATTGCGATCGCGGTTTTAATAATAAAAAGCCGAAGAGTTGGTGAGCATCGTCGATTGCATGTCATATATTGCAGAAGTATTGCACGTACAGTATTTATAAAAGAAGATTTAGACGAATGACGTTTTCTTTATGTCCCAAAAGATGGTGTTGATGTTTGCATCGTTGAAATGCAACGAAAACATTTCTTTATCATTGAATTTCCTTAATTTTATTATCACACAAAATAGTTTTTCTGCAGTTTGATATTCTATGTTTACAAATGAAAATCTTCAATGTGTGTTGGTAATTTTTGTAGCTTAAATCTGACGAAAAAATTATGAGAGGGAACAAATGAATGGGTCCAACGATGCAGACATCAATTTCATCACAAAAGTACATGTAGATGTTACGATGCGCCCAATAATCTGGATCGAACATTGAACGGGTGAACATTTTTCGTTCTACATCAACGAAGATGTCGATGAGCTTCAAAGCAGTCTTGGTTTATTTTTTATTCTGACTATTATTCAATAGGAGGAAAAGGATTGTGCCAAGTTCTTGGACACATCTATTATCAACATATAGGGGGACAGTCAAATCAGATGAGGTTGAATTTTGCATCGTTGGAATTCAATGAATACTAATATTTCTGAATTTCTTTAATGATAGTTCTTTAATAATATTGGAATTTCTTGCCGATTTCAATAATATAATTTCTTCATATAATTTAGTTTGATGATTTGAATTTTTATTGAATCTTGCAATTCAATCGAAATTGAATTTCTTTAATAACATTTCTTCAAAAATAATTTAATTTCTTAACTTAATTTTTCACTTAGAGATTCCAACTTTTGTTGAATCTTGCAATTCAATAAAAAAAAAGAATTTCTTTGATAATATTTCTTTGAAAATAATATACCTCAAGTTTTTCAATTTTTCTGACAGATTTTTACACAATGAAAGAAAGGGGTAACATACGATTGGGGTAGAATATCCATAAGTCGAATTTCCATAACCGAATATCCATAAGTCGAATATCCATAAGTGCCAATATCCATAAGTGAATATCCATAAGCAAATGTACATAAGTCGAATGTCCATAAGTACGAATATCCATAAGTGAGTATAGGGTAGAAGTGAGTTTGCTTGGGTTTGGGTTATTTGTGAAATATCCCAAACCAACCCAAACAAACTCACTTATCTCTACTCCCCGCCATTTCTGGCACTCATTTTTACTCTACACTCGACACTCACTTATGTATATTCAGCTTATGAATATTCGACTTATGGATATTCGTACTTATGGATATTGGACTTATGGATATTCGTACTTATGGATATTCACTTATGGATATCCGATGACAGTGTTGCATACAGGCTGGGAAGAAACGGAGTTATAATTTATCAATTTTTTATCAGCACGGTAATAATTCGGAGAGTCTCATACACCCTCAACATACATGTCCGTGTATTCACTCAGTTGCTACGAGTGAAGAGAAAAAGAAAAAAAAAAAGAAACGTGCATCGTATTTCGATTCGTAATGTTTTTCCACATCCTTCTTATATATACGAGATCAGCGAGAATGCTATACTGCGAATTGCAACTCGCAGTCAACACATCTGGGACTTGTGAATACTTGGACTTGGCGTAATTCGAGTGGCCAGAATTCTACGTGTACGGTAGAATACGATACTCGTTTCATTCGCAAGAAAATAATGCACCGGTGTTTCATTTTCACCGATAATTATACCGATCGTTGCTCGGACAATTAAACTGGCAAGGCATTTATTCAAATGCATTTCGATGCAGAAATTATCAGCGATTTAAAAAAATGGCGCGGCTGAAATAAGGTACTGCACCCATCCCAAGTTTTTGCATGCAAAGAAATGTTCGAACGCATGCATTTTTCGGGACCGATGTGACACAGACTGTTGGACACTTTGGTGATTTTTTTGTACATCCAGACCGAACGCGCGTCTACTTCGATCGGTCTGCAAAATTTTTCTATTCATTGCAGAAACATCTTGGTTCTCACGTCAAACGACTCAATCGGACATTTTTAAAATACAAATAGAGCGGGTTTATCTTAAAAAAAAAAGCTAAGTTCCAAAGTAGCGTAATTATTATTATTAGTACGGTTAATGTAGCAAAAAAAATTTCATCATCTGCCGGCGGCCATGTTTTTCTGTATTTTTTGGTGATTTTTTTCAAAGGCTCTCAATATATATATATATCTTGATGTGAAAAAAGCGTTTCTTTTTCAGCAACTGTTTCCCAGCGAAAAAATTGGAATTTGGCTATTTTTCGGGCCTGTAGGTAGATGTAGCCCCTTAATTTTGAAAATTTTGAAGAGAAATTGTCCGAAAAAGAAAAGATTTTCGACCCCGCGCTAGTCTCAGAGTCTCGAACAATCTGCGTCGCAGAGGGAACGTGAATGAAGAAATAAAAAAAAAAGAGAGAAGCCATATTTACTTTGTCGTTTAGTTTTAACTTCTTTACCTGCGCGAGGTTCGGACTGGAATGTGATCGTTTAAGGCCGGTATTGGCCGAGGACCCGTCTGATCTCAATGGCTCTTTCGTGATGCCATTATCGTTCAACTTGATTGTGTGCATTTTTTGCTTTTCCTTGTTGAGCATTTTCCTGAATAAAAAAGAAATAAAAAAATACGTTAGTCTCCAATTTAAACGAACAGCGATTTCCCATGTTGATCGAAGTCGAAATTTACGATTTTCAAATTATTATGATCATGTCTCACTTTTCATAACATACAAAGGAAAACCGCAAATTGATCCGGGGTTTAATTATGATATTGAAGTTTGCATCGTTGGAACGCAACGAAAATGTTTTTTGTATTTGCCGATATTCCTTTGGCAAATGAAAGCTACTGCCATCTTTTTCGATATCCTTATTAGAGACGTACAACCTAAATCTATCAACAATGATGAATTATCATTTTTGTCATTTTCAAAAATATAGATAATCCATCAAAAATGATTTTCGATAGCAATAAAAACGTAAAAAAAAAAGAAAATGAAACATAATTTTCGTTGCGTTCCAACGAGGCAAACTTCAGCATGTTTAATTATCGTCTTTTCGTTCTGTAAACGCATTGGGAAATTAGCAGGCCGTCGCAGTATTCTAATCTCTTAACGTAATAATGCTACTAAATAGGATAAGGTTGATTAAAAAAACGTACTCTTTGAGGGTTTGTCTTTTTAGAGATATGGCCTTAAGACGTTGCTCAAAGCCGCTGCTGCTGAGCTCGAGTTGGCACTTTTTGTTCTCCTCGATGGAACTCAAGATGGCATTTTTCATCGATTGTTGCGACATCGCCTCCTTCACTTGATCCACGTCCTTTTTCTGCTCGCGGGGATCACACAATGCACAACATTTCATGAGTCACGATCGTAAGCGTAGTGTGGAAATGATAAACGGAAAAAACTATTTTGAAACAAGCTTTTATTTATAAACTATTGAACTAAAAAGTCAACCAAAAAAATTTAGTGTATGGAGTTAAATAGTAAAGCTACAGAAAAACCCCATCCTTGGCCACTGATCAAAGGCGCAGGCAGTATGTACTTAAGGCGGAATATACATTTACAGCGAACAGAAAATCGATTTCTTTTTTTTATCTTTAAGGCCTCAGGCCACAGTGACGGGTATAAAATCATGTGCGGATTTGACAAAAAAAATTTCTTATGAAAATGTAATCCACTCTAAAAATTAATTACACATCTATTTAGTATGAATATAATGCTGTTAGAATTTTTTTTCTCGATGTACAAAATGGCCGACTACTCGAAACTTCTCGAAACAGCTTTTTTCCAATTGGCGTGACAAATAACTTCAACAATTTTCACTCGATTTACTACAAATTTAAAAGTTATGTTCGTAATTGCATTTCGCAGAGAAGTACGTACGGAATTTCTGATTAATCGAAAACTTTTTCGAACAAGTCTTCAATCGTTCGATTTTTTTTTTTCGAAAAAAATGGCCGTTTTATAGCCAAAAAACGGCCGTTTTTTTCGTTAAAATCGAACCATTAACTTTGACAGTCCGCCATTTTGTGAAAAATGAATATTTTTTAAAATCCTTCGATTAAAGACTAGTTTATACTTATATTTGACTAAATCCATCCGCATTTTTTTTTCAGATGATCCACTTCGCCGCAATGTTGGTCACCGCAAACCGTGTATATAAAAACATTATTTCATTGACGGCCATTTGCCACTAAACAATGTAATATTTTTCAATAAAAAAATTACCGAAAGTTCTTCAAGATGTATTCTTTAAGATGGTATATTGATCGATTAAAAAAGTTTTGTAGTTTTCTTTTAAAAAATTCATGAAAAAGGCCTTTTTTGCGCTACAAGTGGGGGTAACGCCTCAAATGAAAGCTTGTAAAAATTGTGCAAGCTTGCCCGAGGGATGGCTTACCAATTTGGCGACAACGATATTAAGATGCTTCAAGCGTTCTTTGGATTCTTCCTTGTTCGTTTTGTCACTCGAGATCCTGTTGTCGTTCTCGTCCTGCTCGCAAAGTTCCTTCTCTATCCACAATATTTCGTTTCCGCAACATTCGAGATTCTTCAACAGTTCGTTAAGCTGCGTTTTCAGCGTTAAAAGTTGTTTGCCGGCGGTGGACGAAGTTTTCGTCGAACTCGATGGTTTGGAGCTTCTGTCGATTCTCGGCTTGGGCTTCGCGTTGTGAGGGTCCCTGAGCGCTTTGTTCACTTCGAAGATGGGCTCGTCGTCCTCGTCCACGTTCATGTCCTCCGTCTGATTGTTGTCAATTTTGCCGCGATTGAATCTCGACATTTCGGACATTTTCTCGTTGACGAATCGGTAAGGATCGCGGATCTCGTTGGGCGCGATATCGGCGTTTTTCGTGGACTTGGTTGAATGGCCGCCGGATTCGTTGCGATTAGCCAGGGATTTTTTCGTCGAGGAATGCTCTCTGCTCAAACGGCTGGCGGTCGAATCCTCGAGGATGCGATCATCCGAGCCGCGCCGCGTTTTCGGCTCGTTTTTCCTCGACGGCTGTATTCGCAACGAGTGAAACGGACTCGAACTGTCGTCCGTGTTGAGCCACTCGGGATACTCAACTTCCTCGAGGATCTCGTCCATGGCGCTCATTTGCTGTACGTCCGAC
The DNA here is from genome assembly GCA_963210295.1 of Ophion ellenae. Lineage (NCBI taxonomy): Eukaryota > Metazoa > Arthropoda > Insecta > Hymenoptera > Ichneumonidae > Ophion > Ophion ellenae. The sequence goes on along the minus strand of OY723396.1, from coordinate 27,370,404 downwards.
CGTTTAACTCTCGGATTCGTCACTAGTGTCGGATAACGGTGCAACCAGTCCGTGTAACCGCCGTCCAGGATCGTTATTTTCGGCGCTTTCGTGCCCGGATCCCAGAGCTTCAGTATGTCCCTGAGCACGCACATTTTGTTGTCCGGAAACAGAGTCGAGGACGTTGTGCCCCAATCGAGCAATACAATTACGTCGGTCATGTTGATTCCTCGGCGCTCGAACAGATAGAGCGATTGATCGTCGTCGACGAAGAGCTTCTCGTAACTCTGTGCTAACACCCTGTGCGTGTGGGAGCAGAAAAAGAAAGTTTCATTGACGGTGAGGACGGTGAGCTGGCGAGCGAAATCTAGTTTTTCTCTAAACTTCAACGATACTTATTTTATTTAAAGAAATGTATATATTGAGTCAAGGAAAAAGTTCGTGGCGTTTTTTAACTAAAATTCAAACCCATTTTTCTTATATTTTAAATAAACTTCATTAAACCAAATATGTACCGTCTTGAACGGTAACTTTTGTCATTTTTTTGGTAGAACCATTATGCCATCACTGTAGAACTTCTGGGATTTCTGGGCGAAAAACGACCAAGTGATTTTCACAGGCCCCCTTTCAAATCGGCTTTACACCATTGAAGGGTTATACTAGTGTGACACTTCAAAAAATCGATTTTTTTTGCCTTTTTCGATGTATTTTACTTTCAAGCATATGAGATGAGATTTTTATACTTTCAAGATTTAATCGGAAACTTTTAGTAAAAAACTTGTAAAGCTAATTGTGCAAATAAAACTCGATTATTGTTACTTTCAAGATTTTTATACTTTCAAGAATATGAGATATAGTAAAAAAATAAAAAAGGTAGCCCCTTAACCCCCTAAATGAATGTTGTCAAAGTTGTGCGAACAAATCGTTTTCCCGCACCAAAAAACGACCGCCTCGAACTGCTTCATCAATATTTCCAAGATAACGTTTTCGAGAAAATTTATGAACGCGCAACTATGCAATACTCGCTCGTTCGATAGCATATGATGAAAAATTGAGTACCCAGGTCTGATGGCGTCGGCCGGTATGTTAATGCACCGATTGGATTTTATTCTGGACTCCTTGTAGTCTTCCTTAGGCCTTACGTCGATGATCAACGGCCTCGCATCCGACTTCAAGAGCTGAAACAACTGGAGGCAGCCGGTAAAATCCTCGGACTCTTTGCAGAGAGGCTCGTCGGTCGGCGTTTCCGGAAGATTCAGAATATCCTCGATCGCGGCATTTTTTCCCTCACGTGTTTCCCCCGCGTTCTCGATTTTCGGCTCCGATTTTGGCGGCGCCAGAGACTCCTTTATTTTTGCCTCCACCTTCGCAAAGAGCGTCTTCACTTCGTTCTCCTGAGAAATATTGTCAGGTCCGTTCGATAATGTTGAAATAAATTGAACGTGCAAAGTGTCCGCCGTGGATCGACGGTAGCGTTACGGGGAATGTAGCGGAAGGAAACAAAAATGCGTGAATTTCGTTGACACTTTTACAACCGGTTCTTCAATGTATACACAGAAGGGCGGAAGATGTTTTGAAGGTGGACGAAACTCTGGGTGTTTGCTCTAAACCGGAAATAGCGAAGTGACAAGTGGGGCATGACAGTATAATGGAAAGAGTAAATATCTGCAAGGCTGTAAGAAACATTGCAGATCTGACGAGTCTCAGAGGTAAGTAAACAAATGATGTTGAAGTTTGCATCGTTGGAATGCAACGTAAGTTCTTTTTTATTTTCGTCTTTTCTCCATTTTTAATGCTATCCAAAATCATTTTTGATATATTTAGGTTGTAGGTGTACTAAGAATCTTAAGGGGTAATACCACTGTAGAATTCATTTTTTTTTATTGGCTTGAGGGGTCTTCTCACTTTAGACACTGAAAAAGGCTATTTTCATGAATTTTTTTGATACGCTTATATTATGAATATTGATATAAAAGTTGTTACACTTAAGGGGTAAGGCTACAGTAGAATTTTCAAACAATCGATTTTTTCCCGCTAAAACGGTGCTTTATCATCATAAGAATAAGTGACTATTCGATTTATAGCAAGAATTTTTTTCACCGATTTTGATCGTATAACGTAAGCCCACCTCTGGCACGGTCATAGAGTACCTAAAACTTCAAACGCGTTTTTCTCGAAACAGCTTTTTTCCAATTGGCGTGACAAATAACTTCAACAATTTTCACTCCATTTACTTCAAATTTAAAAGTTATGTTCCTAATTGCATTTCGCAGAAAAGTATGTACGGAATTTCTGATTAATCGAAAACTTTTCATTTTATGAGCAGTTTTATACGAAATTTTTTACTGAAAATTCATTCAAATACCTACAAATCAATTCAAATACCTACAACTTTTGAATAAAACAATATTTTTTTAATTCCATATGTACTCCTCTAGGTATTCTAATGTAGATTGACGAGAATTTTTGTTTTTTGTTCCAGGTAAAAAATTGTGGATGCTAAATGTCACACCGCGGAGCGTCTAAAAAAAAGATAACAAAATAAAATATTAGTAGTCGGCCATTTTGTACATCGAAAAAGTAAAATATTCTTTCTAACAGCTTGATATTCATACTAAATAGGTGTGTAATTAATTTTATGAGTGTATCACTTTTTCATACGAAAACAAAAAATTGTTAAATTCGCACATGATTTTATACCCGTTATTGTGGCCTAACCCCTTAATAAATGCACTTTTGAAAAACATAAAAAAAAAAGAAAATTTAATTTATTTAAGTCACCATTTATAGACGAAAATGGTAGTTAAAAAAATGTCCTGAAAAAACTGTAGGTCTGCGCTGTTGATGATATCTCGGAGAAGGATCATCCGAAGCAAAAAAATCAAACGGTTCTAGATTCAGTATGTAAAAATAACAAAATGGCGGACATTTTTCGAGAAAACAAAAAAACGTGTTTTTTTCGCCGTTTGTGGCAAAAAAATATCAAAATTTAATAAATCCTGGATATGCGCTATAGCTATAGGTGTGAAGAATATGTGATTAAAATTTCATAAGGATCGGTTCAGTAGTTTCGAAGATTTTCTCAACCTGCCGAACGACGTTGTTTCGAGAAAAACGCATTTTAAATTTGTTTGGGTTACATAAATACATGAATATTTTTTTAAATGTATTTCGAAAGTGCATTTATTAAGTGTAACAACTTTTATATCAATATCCATAATATAAACCTATAAAAAAAATCACGAAAATAGCGTTTTTTAGCGTCTAAAGGGAGAAGACCCCTTAAGAGATGCTTCAAACCATTTAGAAAGGGGAAAAAAATTTGGTACCCGTAATAAAAAGCCTGCAGGCCCGTGTGCGAGACTCCGACCGTTTTTCTCGGACACAATATTTCAAAACGTCACGCAGCATAACTTCAACAATTTTCATTCTATTCACTCCAAATTTTGAGCACATCTTTAAAATAACATTCCGAAGAGAAATACGTACAGGATTTTCCTTGAGTTAATTACAACATTATTTATCAACAAATGATTGTCCTCTACTTCTGTTGAAAATTGAGTTTTTACTTCAAATGCTTGCCAATTACACAAAAATGAATATTTTCAAAATTAATAGAATTTTTTTTCCTTATTCATATTTGCGTCAGTTATACTGCGTGCCGCAGAGCGTCTCAAATTCAACATGCCTCGCGAGAATGGCTCCAGCGTTACCATTTTGTATAATTTTTTAATATAAATTTTTTTTTCTGTTGAATATATTAGTAATAACATCCCTGAATATTATTATCCTTTTCATTGTCCTTCTAGCCAACGAAAATCGCCTACTTTTAGACGTTCACTGTGGTGTTACCCCTTAACCCTTCAACTGCCATTGTAGCAAATTTGCTACGTTTATTTTGACCCCGTCGGTAAAAGCATCAATCAAAAAGTAGCACCATCAATCTATGCTAGATGCAGCTACAAATGCCGGGATAGCTTGAAATTCAAGCGTAAGCATATGAATCATGTTAATACGGCAACAATGTTGTGAAAATTTACGACGCCTGCTCCAGCATTTGATCTGCTGCCCGTTTTTCGTCCAAAAAGTAAGTAAATGGACATTCTTGAAATATTTTTTGATAGAATTGTGTAAAGGAAGCTTGACTGGACGAACGTGGCTTTGACGATTTTGTATTGAATTAGGATAATAGTTCGAACCGAGCGGGTGAAAATGTCAGTAGCGAATTTGCTACAGTCCGAAAATACTACTTCCCAGGCCCTTATCGACAAAACTATGGTTGGATATTCATATTTAACCCTTTTTTAACTATACTACCAGAGTAAATTATTTTGAGCCATCCAGAAATAGGCGTGGCCGTTAAAGGGTTAAAAAAGTTTGCAGTAGCTTTGGTTTCCCCAAAAAATTGGCAATTAGAATTATTTTCGTTGCGTTCCAATGGCGCAAATTTCAGTATCCTACAAATGATAGAAGCCTAAATAGCCGAAAAATCGTAACATTCTCCATAAATCACCTTGTCGAGGGAAAGAGTTTTGTTGTAGTGAGGTGCATTGTCTTTGAACTCCTTGGTAGTTTTGATCCAAGCCGCCGTGTTCAACCATCTTTTTAGGAGAATAAACGCCGTTTTGTAATTGCCGCTTTCCATTGCCAGTTTACCTTCGGTCTTCATACGCGGCAGTCTCTTGCCGACTTCTTGCGGCACTTTGCGCGTAAAGTCGATGGTCGCTTGCTTCAGTAAGTCGTTCATAGCTTGGCTGCGACGAGTCTTCGCCCCTGTTATTCCGTCCAATACGAGTTCTTTTATTTTCCCATACACAACGAGAAAAAGTGCAGCCGTCTTCGTACATACCTAATTGCTGGGTTCGTTATCGGTGAATTTTCGATTGTCGCCCTCTTCGATTGGATTTTCAAACATCCATTCGCTAGTATTTTTTCTGGAAAAAAAATAAGTGTAACGTTCGAGGGGGAGGAATTAATTTTCGCGAAGCGACTTTCGTACTCGCGGGTCGGAACAAATCCGTCGGCAGTGCTAATGAGATTAAAGGCGAAGGGAGCATCGCGAATTTTGTAACTGGTCTCGTGAAGTTAGATATTATTTTGACGCGATTTCTTCCTGCAGGTACTCACCCAGTAATTGTGTCGCTGAAGCGACGAACGTCGAATCGTTTCTGTTATAGGAATGTCTGGTCGAAAAAATAACCAAAATCAAATATCCATGTAAATATATGTATGATAAACGTCACTTTGGCATCGTTTTTTATCGAATCTCCTGTTATGAGATCTGGACGGCCATGTTCATTTTCTTGCGTTTCTTAGGGTTGTGGGCGACGTGAAATAGTGTAGAGCTTTTGCATGGATGTGTGTCTTGTGTCCGAAGTCACATAACTTCTTTCCATTTCTAGAGGAATCTAACTTATCTGCTGTAGATATTTTCTGCTCGGTCGGTAACGCGCACCCTCCCTGGTCGACTCTTATTGCAATTTTCATCTGCGCGCATACGGGTATGCGTACAGGATTAAAATAATTATTTCGTTAGTACGTAACGGACTTTAGTGAAGAGAAGACGTGACGGCTGATTTTCGATTGCAACCCGATCGTAAATGTTTACGCGAATTGATAGAAACATTTTTTTAACCTCACAACAATAACATTCGTGCCGGAGAGTGGAAAAAAATGAAAATTCGAAATCTCAATATTGGGTAAATGATTTTGAGAGGTAAGTGGTCGTCGCTCGTTCGTTTATTATTGTTCATCTGACGGATGGAATATTTCCCCGACGTAAAGTTTGTGCTCTAACAATTGTTATCCCGTAAGGACACGTAAGGTTAATAAATGACACATAACTAAACAGATACAAAATAATTAATAAGTGAAAGTGGATAATTAAGAAATTTATGGTGCAGATGTTTGTGGTCGACAAATCGCAAAATATGAATTCTTTATTTATTAATTATCGTTCATTCACTCTATTGATATTCGACGTGCCGAAAAAAATGCATTCGATCTTTCAAAATAATTATAGTCTTTGTTAATATTGGATTAGATGGATGAAAAAGATTGGCTTGACAATTATTTTTCGTCAAGAAAATTATTTTGCGTATATTGCTTGTTCGTTTATTTCAAAATAAAAATCGAGTTTGTCGATGAATAGGCTTTATTATTTGATGATAATCTTTTATCATCAATAAACTAGATCAGCGAGTGAGAAAAATAAGAATTGTTTCTAGTCCATGGTGTCGCAGTTTGCATTGTTGGAATGCAACGAAAATTGTTCTCTATGTTTTTAATTTCTTTATTTGTTCTACTATCTAAACCCTTTTTTCCAAGTATAGGTTATGAAACCCTAACAAGGATCTTCAAAAATTTTCACTGATTTTTGTAGCCTAAATGAGCCGCAAAAGTGTTGGGTAATACGAGAAAAAAAATATTTTCGTTGCATTCCAACGGTGCAAACTTCAATACCATTTTAGTCACAACTGACTACACAATTATTTGTCATTCATTTGTTGACGTACATTTTCTCTTGTAGCGTTTTCTCACAACGCACTCCGAACGAGCAAGCATGCATGGCGCAAAACTATGTCTAGATCATGGATAAAGTGCCTGCTTGCCATTCTACTCATCTCGATAATCTTCTACGTCTACTTGTCGATAAATGGTAAGAAACACTCTTTTTCCATATTATCACAATCACGATGGTAAAATTTGTCGAAAAAAATTGCAGTGCCATCCGTGGAATTAAAAAGTTCGCCAGAGTTGCTGCGGCCGAATGACAGCAAGGCTAACAGATCCATACGTGTCGGTCCATCGATCTTCGACAGATCCTATACCAAGGCTGATAAAAATGTTCACGTAAGTCATTCTTCGAGGGCGAACTTCTATCGATTGCATAAAAATATTTCTTGATTTATGTTCTTCTGTAGTTTCTTCTGTATCAAACGTTTTAGCAACGAATCATGAAGGGCACTTTTCTTTTTGTAGACATCACTATGTCTAATATTTAACTTCTAAGTTTGCCTAAGTACGGCTTCATCGTTTTTGTCTAGAGTAATATTAAAATGTAGACGATTTGAGGGTTGGTGTTGAAGTTTGCATCGTTGGAATGCAACGAAAACATTCATTTTCTTTTGGGGTACGAAATTACTGGAATGTTTTTGACAATCCTTATATTGAAGATGTGCGACCCAAATGTGCAAAAAAGATTTCGGATGATAATAAGAATAAAGAAATAAAAAAGCAAAGGCGAACTTTCGTTTTATCCCAACGATGTAAAACTGTGACGAGCCAAAAATTAGGGTTGTTTAAAAAAATTAATTTTGAAGGAATAAGTAAGATGATCGAAAAATCGTTTGGACATTTATTTGTATGTACATTAACAAAGTTTTGTACGAAATTTTGGAAAAAATATTCATAATTAAAGAAGGTATAAACAATGTCATGAAGGACCTTTGAACGTGACGGACTCAACGGTGTACTTGATTTTGGCTACCGGGTTGATGTGAAATAAAAGAAACCATAGTTTTCTCAAAATAGATAATATTGGCTGAGACGTAACCGAGCTTTTTAGGGCTCCGTACCCAAAGGGCTAAATGGAACCCTATTGCTGTCATTCTGCGTACGTATATTCGTCCGTATGTCACGAGTCTCTAGCTCGTAAACGGAATGAGTTGCAGACCTGAAATTTGGATATTTTGTGTAGAATGTTGACGAAAAAAAAGTTTCTTACCCTGGAATGTGGGGTGTTGTTGTGACGTGATCTGAAATATATCGTGATAATTACGGCTCATTGAGTAGGATACAAATATATTTTTTATTATTTTTTATCTTCAAAAATAAAGAAATGGGGGGCCATCAGAGTTGTCAGTTTTAGACTATTTTTGTTACAGGTTCTACCTCATAAACTAAAATATCTAGGAGTAGAAGTTCTGTATATTATGTACGATATACTGTATTCAAACAGCAAATACTGAAAACCCCGATTTATAATGAAGTGTATATAATGATTTCTTGTATACATAATCCAATAAATTTATAATGAAAATATATAAAATTATTGTTATTTAAACATTTCCAATGCCAAATGTCTTATTTTTGGAGTCGGTGCCAAGAACGAGGGATTGACGTTACGGAAGAAACAAGATCGCAAATTAAAAAAAAACTGTAGTTCGTATATTTCATTTATTTCCCTTCGCCTCCTTTGTTCCTGCGAAAAATGTGACAATATTGGCAATTCGCTAGTACCGACTTTAAAAATAATTCACTTGCCATTGTGAATATTTAAATAACAATAATTTTATATATTTTCACTATTGGCTTACAGCAGGAGTATACGAAGCTCTCTCTAGCTATCATCATCCCATATGATTTCGGTCTAGTACTACCTAAGAACTAAGACAGAATAAAAGCATTACCTAATAAAATATCTAGTTTAACTTTTGTAATAGCAATTGTGCCAAACTGATTTAGATTTTATCTTTTTTCGTTTCCTTTTTTTGGCGGGTTTTCTTCGTGTCCTGTTTTTGATTTTTACGTAATGTTTCAACTTTTACTCTCCCGTGTTTACTTTCCTCAAAATCATTTCATTGCTGATCTTGTAAAGTAACAAGTAAAGTTGCTTTTTGTTTTTCACATTACTGTTGATCGATTTATTATCTTATATTCACGCTGCTGTAATTCGAATACTCGTTTCTAGTATCCAAAAAAATGTACCACGGTTCACGTGGCGATGGTTTGCGCCGGCTATAATTCTACGGTCGCACTGGTCACGGTCGCAAAGTCCTTGCTCTTTTATCGCTCGACACCGCTCCATTTTCATCTGTTGGTCGACAAGATAGCCAAAAGAACGCTGGCAACTTTGTTCGAAACGTGGCATTTGTCCGAAGGTCAGTGATCTCTTCATTGACGTTTCGACTCAAATAACTACCAATTCTTTTTTTTGACACACTTAGGCTACAAAAATCACTGCAATGTTTTTGAAGATCCTTATCAGGGACTAACTTAAACCTGTTAAAGCAGAGTTTAGATGCTAATAAAAATAAATAAAATACAAAATGAAGGCCGATTTCTATTTATACTCGAATACGAAAATAATCAAATGAATAAATTCGTTACAGTGAACGTGTCATTCTACGCGGCCGAAGAATGGATTCCGCGAGTTTCGTGGATTCCGAACACTCATTATTCGGGCGTGTACGGTCTGTTGAAGCTCACACTGCCGGAGGTATTGCCTCGCGTCGACAAAGTATTGGTACTCGACACAGACGTGACGTTTCTCGTTGACATCGTCAAGTTGTGGGCATACTTCGATCGCTTCGACGACGCGAATCTCGTCGGGCTGGTGGAGAATCAGAGCGACTGGTACGTGAGAACGTTGTCGTACGGCTCGCGTCCCTGGCCCGCTCTCGGGCGCGGCTTCAACACCGGTATAATGCTCATGCACTTGAGGCGTTTGAGGAAACGCGGATTCGCCGATATGTGGGAGACGACCACTCGACGAGTCCTGGAAGATATAACGGAAACGAGACTCGCCGATCAGGACATAGTAAACGCGGTCGTCAAAACATTCCCGGCCATTATTTATATTCTCGAATGCACGTGGAACATTCAACTGAGCGATCACACACTCAGCGAAACGTGCTACGGCGACGGAAAAAAAATAAACGTTAGTGTAACGGTATACTCGACACGTTTTTACGCAACTATTTAGAAAAAGCGTTTTTTCGAAATATGGACGGATCCTTTTTTTTTTGTAAATTTTACAGCCCACAGACTGAAACACGTCGTAATCATTCGTAATACAAAGGGAGACGAGAAATTTGTTTGGGTTTGTTTGGGTTGTCTGGGTTTGTTTGGGGTTGAGGGGTTAGGCGATGGGACGATCCGAAAATCGGGGTTATTTTGAAAAATTGATTTTGAAGGAATAAGTAAGATGATTGCAAAATCGTTTGGACACTTATTCGTATGTACATTAACAAAGTTGTTTTTTTTGCCAACGTTTTCCAATCATAAAAAAATTGATTTTTTTCGAATTTTCCAATGATAAAAAAAAAGATTTTTTTCGAATTTTCCAATAATAAAAAAATGAATTTTTTTCGAATTTTCCAATCATAAAAAAATGGATTTTTTTCGAATTTTCCAATCATAAAAGAATGGATTTTTTTCGAATTTTCCAATCATAAAAAATGGATTTTTTTTCTCGATTTTTCGAATCATAAAAAAATGGATTTTTTTTCTCGATTTTTCCAATCATAAAAACAGATTTTTAAATCGATTTTTCGAATCGCAAAAAATTGTTTTTTTTTCTCGATTTGTCGAATCCTAAAAAAATGGATTGTTTTCGAATTTTCCAATCATAAAAAATGGATTTTTTTCTCGATTTTTCGAATAAAAAAATGGATTTTTTTTTCTTGATTTTTCCAATCATAAAAACGGATTTTTTAATCGATTTTTCGAATCACAAAAAATTGTTTTCTTTTCTCGATTTGTCGAATCCTGAAAAAATGGATTTTTTTTCGGATTTTTCCAAACATAAAAAAATGGATTTTTCTTCAATTTTTCCAATAATCAAAAAATTGATTTTTTTCGATTTTTCCAGAAAAAATTACATTGTTAATAACTAATTAAAAAGAATGTTAAGAAAAAAAAAACATTTTCCTCTTCAATTCGAGTTGCCTCAAGCGAAAACGCGTGTTTGTCATTTTTACAGTAGCCTAGCCCCTTAAAAACTACACAAACTCGAATAAATTCGTCATTCCACTCGTATTACTCATTTTCTGGACCTTTTAAGAGATCGGACTTGGACAAAAAAAATCCGGCTATTTGTCGCAAAAGCCGCGTTTATAAATACTCACCTTTTTTTTTGGCAAAGCGAAACTTTGACTGCGGCTACGTAGTCGATAGAGCGATACAATTTGCATGACTGCTTTTTTCTTTTCTCATGTCGTTACGAAGACAAAAACGAAACAAAAAGAAAACGGCAGTCTCGTCATACGTGGTTTTCTGTCGTGCCCCGGTTAGATAATCCACTGGAACTCACCGCGCAAGCAGGATGTGCGCAACAAGCACGCGGAGGATTTTCGGAAAATGTATCAAACGTTCTTGGAGTCGGACGGGAATTTGCTGCGACGACGTTTGTTCGGTTGTGACGCGCAGGAAACGATAGATAACGTGAGTGCGACGAATCATTTTCCAGCGTTCCTTTCTCTGCTTTTTTGAGCTTCCTGATCCCTTTCCCTCTTACCTCAATCTTGTTGTTTCGCTGTCTCCACTTCCCTAGAGATACTTCAGAGTGTTTCGCACAGCCGCTTTTTACACGTCTTTATTCAAGTTGACTTTCTGTGAGATGCAAAACGGGAAATCGATATTTCACCCACTTATCGATTACTTAGAGCTCTGAAATTTTGCAAACATGCATCTAAAGGTGACAATGCTCGATTCAACTGACCAAAAAATGGCCATAAAATGTTCAACTTTATGTAAAATTAGCGATATCTAATTATTCATATAAAATCGCAATAACACGTACAAACAAATTTGTAGCCGACTGTGTTTGTATGTGAAAAGTTAATATGCAGCAATTAGTCGTAAGTTTAATCTCAATTATAGTCTTTGTTATTTTTTACAAGCATGCCATGTTCCTGACATACAAACTCGTAAACTAGTAAACTACTAATAGTAACTAATAGTAATAAACTCACTAGTAAAATCAATTGAGGGGTCTTCTCACTTTAGACGCTAAAAAAGGCTATTTTCATGAATTTTTTTGATACGTTTATATTATAGATATTGATATAAAAGTTGTTACACTTAAGGCGTTAGGCCACAGTAACGGGTATAAAATCATGTGCGAATTTAACAATTTTTTTCGTATGAAAAAGTGATTCACTGATAAAATTAATTACACATTTATTTAGTATTAATATCAAGCTGTTAGAAAATTTATATATTTTTTTTTGATGTCCAAAATGGCTGACTACTCGAAACAGCTTTTCGAGTAGTCGGCCTACCAGCCGACCCGCGGATACCCGCGCAAATTTGATTCGTCTATCGGATATTTTCAACGCGAATTAAAAATATGATTGTGCGAAGCCGTACATTTTTTAATGGATTATAAAGGGCCTTTCGTCGATATTTACTTGAAGTTCTTTTACGTACAGCAAAGGCATCTCAATTTTTCTGGCGACATGTACCTATACAACGCATCTATATATAAATTCAGCATGAAAGAACCGTCATATAAAATAAACGTTCCTTTTTATACCTGCAAATATTGTGAAAATTGGGAAAGGGAAAAATAACATAACAATCGATGAAATATGTTTTGACTTTGGACAGATTGGACATTGGACATTGAGATTAACTTCAACGCGACGTTTTTTATTTGCAATCGCAATATTATCTTTTCATTTTCTAATTCTTGTCCGTCAGAATCTACATTTGTCTCTAAACTGGACTTCAGGTACAATCCCGTTACTCTTTTGATAAACTTCCACAGTATTTTCATTCTCCATGTTAACCGGCTACAAAAAATAATAAGCCGGGCGCGTGGAACCGATGACAGCCACCGAAAATGCGACGATGTTAAACGTCAACGATATGGCGTACTACTGAAGTCGAGTAGTAGATTATTAAGGTTGTTTCCATATTATAAAAATAATAGAAAACTCGAAATTCAATACTTAAAAAATATTTCTCGAAAAATAGGCCATATACATATATCTAAAACGTGGCGGTATTGCGGCGTGAAATAGACTCTAAGTTTACTAGCATGGTCATCACCGTACCTCCTTAAATGAAAATCCTGAAACTGAGTATAAAAGTGGGATTATAATTTCTCTAATTACTATTGTGCCAAATTAAATAGGCTAAAGAAAACTGAATTGATCAAATTTATTAAACATATCAAAAGTTGAGCGCCCCAAGTTTTTATTTATAGACGCACATAGGTGACTTGGTAAAAAACATTATTTTCTACTTTTTAGTACATTAGATAAAAGCGTGTTTTTCAAAAATATTTTTTTAACATACAAATGTTTCTGCTGCACTACTGTATTAAATTTGTACGAGGGCATTGAGAAACTGCGGAAAACCCCTGCCGATACAGCATGCCGGTAATATTTTCACCGAGTGTCATTTCCACTTTATTCTTTCAGATTTACGAGTCGGACGTGTGCTCAAAGTTCGTACGCGGCTCGAGCATCGTCTATCGAACTCACATGTTCTTTCTCGAGTACGGGTACAACGTTTACACCGAGAACGACGTGGCCCTCGTGACGCAGTGCAGCGCCGACAGGATAACGCTTCTGGAAGAGCTGAGCAAACATTGGCCGGGAACGATAAGCGTCGCGTTGTACCTGACCGACGCCGAGGTTCAAAACTTCCTGCAATTTGTGCGCAACTCCGAGGAATTGAAGAATCGTAAAAACATCGCCTATCACGTGGTCTACAAGGACGGAGTCAGTTGCATTTTGTTTTTTTGCTGATTTTGATACCTGATTTCTCCGAAACGGTGGATCTTTTCGGGAAAGTAAACTGGCTGAATATATCTTGCCATTTGTCTGCACCGGATGACCAAATTTCATGCCGATCGGTCGTGCCGTTTCGGAGAAATTACGTTTCCAAATTTCGAAGCGGTCGGAGTCCTAACCTCAAAATCACTCTGATTCACCGTTGTTTTTCTCGCAGGAATTTTATCCCGTGAATTATTTGAGGAACACAGCGATGTCCTACGTCTCGACACCTTACATTTTTCAGCTGGACATTGATTTTCTACCGCAATTCGGGCTCTACGAAAATTTACTGAGCCACATCGCCAGCATGAATTTAACTGTTGCAGACAAGACCGCTCTTATTGTTCCCGCCTTCGAGACTCAACGTTACAGGTACAATATCGTTACCGAGCATGCTAAAATGCTTACGATATACGATTGCGAAGCAAAGTGCTGATTCCAATCAGAAATAGGTGTTGGATTATGCCCATTAAGGTATTCATTCAGCCGAGGATCGTATTATGTGGGCGCCTAAGCAGGGCTCTTTCGAATCATTGGTAAATTACAGTTGCGCTAAATAAAAATAAGTTACAATCAATTAGTATACCCAACCATAAATTCGAATAAAAAATTTTGCATAAATTTTCTAGATTGATACATTTTTACATTTTCGTTGAAAATTCGCGGTTCCGAAAATTCTTCTGCGAGTCACATTTTTCTAAGTTTTATCATTAAGGAATCATCACAGTGTGACCGTCCGAAAAATAGCCGATTTTCGCGATTTTTTTTAGGTCGATAGGATAAGTTAACCGGTATATTTTTTTGTACAAATTGAAGCACCGATAAAGAATACAAAATGATTTTTTTTAAATTTCTTTATTTATTGTTCAACATTGTTTTTATTTGCGGTAAATTGCGTGGAAAAGAATGGTGTCCCATGGTGGCTAGGATTGCGGCGGCAAATTTTATCTGAAACAGAAATTTCAAAATCATTTTTAATCTGTAGGAAAGCCTATGTTTCTATGGAGGTTTTGTAAGTGAAATTTGAAAAAATGGCGGTTTGAACAAAAAGAATCAAATTTAGCCTTTTTTTTCGACAGTTTTTCGTAAAAAAAATACGAAGATTTAAAAAAAGCATCCATAGCAACATAAAGAATGACGTGAAGAATGTTCTGTTAAAATTTCAAACGGATCGCTTGAAAACTCTTCCTTTGAGAGTGGCCACCGTTTTGTAGCGACCGAAAAAATTCGAATTTCGATCTAAAAATTGGGCAGAACGTTTATAACCGTGTATACTATCGGATAATGCAAAAAAAATCGATTTTTTTTTGTAAATTTTACACTATGATGATTCCTTAATATTTTCCATACTTTCGATACGATAATATTTCGCCGTATAAATCAGGCGTTTTTTAAAGTCGTAATTTTTTCTTATAAGTTCGTTAACTTGGCTTGAAATTTTACCAGTATACTGGGATGTATTTTCATTTCATTGTAGACAAAAATCAATGAATTGTTAAATATTCGGGTTCGTAAAAGGAATACGTTAAGGGGAGTCGAGCGTGTCACATACGTCCAATAGAAATTCCCCTTCCGAGATTTCATAATATCCCATCGTACAAAGTGACGTGGATTTTCATGAGATTGAAGTTTGCAACGTTGGAATGCAGCGAAAATGTTTATTTGCCGATTGCTCGAATTTTTTTTGGACTTCAATCATTTTTTAAGTCGCTTATTTAGAGATTTAGAATTTGAATCTGCAGAAAAAGATTGCGTAACATAAAAATTGGCAAATAAAACTATAGAAAAGAATTTTCGTTGCATTCCAACGATGCAAATTTCAAGACCATGGATTTTCCCCATGTGAGCCGTTATTCGTTTTTTTTCTGCTTCTGAATTACTCTCCCGGAGATTACCCAAGAGAATAAGAAAATTGCATTACCAAAAAAAGTTAGATATCGAACATTTTCAGGTTCACCTTCCCGACGAGTAAACAGGAGCTGATAAAGTGCCTCAATCATGGGGTGCTGTACACGTTTCGTTACCACGTCTGGACGAAAGGTCACGCAGCGACCAACTACACTTACTGGAAGAACGCGACACAGCCCTACGAGGTTCGTGAAAAAGTCTCGGGTTATTGTTCGAAAAGGTGTGAAAATTCGAGAAAAAAAAAAAACATCGAATCCAAGAAAACTCCAACAATTCCAGGTCGAATGGGAACCCGACTTCGAGCCGTACCTCGTGATATCGAGATTCGCTCCCCGCTACGATCAGAGATTCATCGGGTTTGGATGGAACAAAGTGTCGTATGTTACCCACCTGACAGCGTTGGGTTACAAGTGAGTACCTCATGGATCTCGATTTTATCATTAGTATTTTCATCGACTAGTACCTGAAGATCGAGCGACATGGAATGCTTTGAAGCAGTTGTTTTGCTTGCAGCACACGTTTTCGTATTTTTTTTCGATTCTCGCAAACTTTACTCACCCTCGAATCTCGCAATCTCGCGATAAGTGAACTTCGAGCAATTTTTGATCCAACTAACGCCATTTAGTTTGCTCGAATTGCACTAAAAACCATAGAAGGTTTGTAGCCGGCGTGTGATGTTGATTTAAAAAAGGATTACAGCTGATCAGACCTGCTTTGGCATAGCGTAGCATAGCATAAGATGTTTCGACCAATCACATAGCTCTATGCGCGTATACAGTTGCACGCAAAAGTGCCTGGCCAAAGATAATTTTACGATGGAGTAACGTTCGAAGGATGCAAAATGGAAACACAAACATCGTAAAGTTCTTTTATTATGCAATCGAAACGTGTTATTGAAAAATTATAAATGACTATACATAATTATTTATAACCAAAATATCTATTTTCGCTTTTTCATAACTATCCGGCCAAGTACGAATTACGCACATAAAAATCGAATATTTTCCTTGCTACAAACCTGCTGGAGCTGTGATCGATGTTTTGGATCATTATCTTGCTGAAAAATCCATCCTCGTGGCATATTCTGACGAGCATACGGCAGCATTTCTTTCAATATAATATCTCTACATAGCAGGGTTCATAGTGCCTTCAATTTTAAAGATTGGACCGACGCCTTTCCAAGAGAATGCACCCCACAGCATAATGCTACCTCCACCGTGCTTCACAGTTAGTGTTTGATATCGCGAATCATTTCTAGTTCCTTTTGGTCGTCGAACGTACCTTCTCCCATCGCTTCCAAACAAATTCATTTTACTTTTGTCTGAGAACAGCACTTTTTTCCAATCTTCAACAGTCCAACTCTGGTATTTTTTCGCGAATTCTAATCTGGCCTTATTTTTTCCACTGTTGAGCGGTTTTTCATCTCCAACACGTCCAAAAAGTCTCACTTCTGTCAGTCTACGTGAAATAGTACTTTGGCTAATGTCAGCGAAATTTTCTTCGCGTCATTCACGTGCGATGATTGCAGCATTCTTTTTTTACGTCTGCGACAGCCTTTCCTTTGATCACTTTATCGACACGATTAGTTGTTTTCCTGGGTCTCCCAGGACAGTATTTATCTCCTAGAGTACCTGTAGTCTTGACTTTATTCATTATATCATTAACAGACGATTTTCCAATCGCCAAAATTTTAGCTATTTCACGTGATACTTTTCCTTCGTTGTGCAACTTGATAACCACTTCACGTATATCCAAAGACGTGCGTTTCGACATATGGACTGAGTGTTACTGATCGTACAATGCAAAAGGAACAGAACTCTCAATGTTTACATGATTTCGCGACTGATAACGTAAAGAAAGCGAATGAATTATATCTTCTTGGAATTTGGCCGGACATTTATGAAGCAGCGAAACGTGTTATTTTTCTTACAAATAATTGTTAATCGTTATGAACAATTTTTGAATTGCATATTTTGATTGCATAATAAAAGAACTTTACGATAATAAATTTGTGTTTCCATTTTGCATGCTTTAAACGTTATTTAATCGTGAAATTATCTTTGGCCGGACACTTTTGCATGCAACTGTATATATACGATATGCTATGCTATGCAAAAGCGCGTGTGATCGGCTTAAGTGACAATATGCGATTTTGTGAGGACTTGGACGGTTTGTTACAGAACTGTCACACGGCGATGTAAATAACGTCCATTACACGTATCAGCATTAACCTACAATATTTATATTTTAAATGAGCTATCGAATGAAATAATCTGCGAAAGTCTACGTTTTTTCTTGAAGTTATTTCGATAAAACGTGCTGTACAAATGCTTTTTTTAACCCACTGTAATATGAATCTGTCCATTTTACACAGGTATATCGTACTGCCGGACACCTTTATTATTCATCGGCCTCACGCTCCGAGTCTCGATATCGGAAAGTTTCGAACCAATTCACTTTACCGAAGGTACTGTGCGCTTCCACTGTTTGTACGCTCCTGGTACATTGGAAATCCAACAAAAAAGCGCATTTCACGAGACGCACTCTTTCTCTCTCTCTCGTCTGTGATTTTCTCTCTTAGGGCACTGTTCAATGATAAAAGATCAGATAGGTGCATGACATTGAGAAACGAGCCGGAATTTTTTACTATTCCGCATTCAGCTCAACTACCATCGTAATACAAAGCACAAAATATCAATCTTTTTGCCATAGTTGCTTGAGTTTTGGGGTGGGGATCGGAAATTCGCACGATCAATATTCAGAAGAACCGAAATTTCGAATTCAGTAATGACGAACCTTCCAATATAGATAGATCAATCTTATGATAGTCTGTAAAATAGTTAATCGAAATTGTGAATACAAAAATCTCGAAGTTGATTTATAGCGAAAGCAAATATCAGATTTAACAAAATAATGAGAGATATAATATCGATTCGCCTGTATATATACGCCAATCCTTTGGTGTAATAGTTACTCGATTTTGTCATCGGTCAAAGGATAAAATTTCGAATAATTTAACCCTCGTTATTTTGAGAGCTCCCAATTCTGTGGTTTCGAAATATTTGTGGTTCTATATTTGGTCATTCGACATTTTGACCCCCACCCGAGTTTTGCACGCGGTTAATATAGGTTTGGTTATATTTTTGAGCTTGTATGTATTGATTCGTTCATTTTGCATGCAAATACATATTTTTTTTCGTTTACTTTCCGTGTAATGGATATTTTTTTTATAAAAAAGCAACAAGAACCCGTATACCGAGACATTGCAGTCTAAAGTGCATGCGCTGTATGCAAGACAGGCATATGATATTGCTGTCTTCTTCGCACATGACAGCCCCTTTTCTGTGCGCACCATGCGGCCGAAAATTGAAGCAATAACTGGACGCTGAGTGAACCCATATACTTATAAGATAGACTGAGCGCTCCCATAGAAGGCAGTGAAGCTAACATATAAAGGGCAGAAATATGTCGGGATGTACTCTTCTCTCTTTTCAATCGGCGTCATGGTGGGAGACAACGGAGCAGTCGAATAGCCTTGCGTCTGTCAAACGCGCATTCATTTTCCTCCGCCGTTCACGGGTCGCGTTTCTACAGTATTTGCATGCTGTAATTTGTTTATTATTGTGATGCAATCGTTAGAGCTTTAAAAAGAACTTTAAGAAGTTTTTGTTGAGAAGCTTTTTTTCAAAAAGATATTTTTTCTTAATTAAAGAGCTTTAAAAATAATAATAAAAAAGAACAAGCCGACTATGTCTACAGCCCTTAGAATCAAGGCAGCTTCGTTGTTTCTAAAACGGAAAAATAGAGGTGGCTTACTTAAGGCGTTAGGCTACAGTAACGGGTATAAAATCATGTGCGAATTTAACAATTTGTTTCGTATGAAAAAGTGATTCACTCATAACATTAGTTACACATCTATTTAGTATGAATACCAATCTGTTAGAATTGTTTTTGTTTTTCGATGTACAGAATAGCCGACTGATAATATATATTTTCTTTTATCTTTTTTTAGGCGCTCCGCGGCGTGATACAATATACACATACACAATTACGGCATATACAATTTTTTATTGTATATGCCGCATATACACATATACGGCATATAAAATTTTTGACCTAGAATAAAAAACGAAAATTCGCGTTAATCTACATTAGAATACCTAGAGAAGAATACGTACGGAATTTAAAAAATATTGTTTCATTCAAAAGTTGTAGGTATTTGAACTCAAGAAATGAATTTTCAGTGAAAAATTTCGTTATAACTGCTCATAAACTGCTCATAAAATGAAAAGTTTTCGATTAATCAGAAATTCCGTACGTACTTCTCTGTGAAATGCAATTAGGAACATAACTTTTAAATTTGAAGCTTGATATTCATACTAAACAGATGTGTAATTAATTTTAAGGGTGAATCACTTTTTCATACGAAAAAAATGGTTAAATTCGCAAATGATTTTGTACCCGTTACTGTGGCCTAACCCCTTAATCCCAGCGATCGCGTCGTGATAATTTGCAAGACCGCTGAAAGGGTAACGAGGAGTACAAATAACATTCTTACTCTGATGAATGTACTATCAAAACTAGTCATTGATGCTAAGCGATTGCTCCCAAATAGTTTATTTTCTCTACTCGATATGTACCCCGAAGAGTCAACAGTTATAAACAATCATATAAATGAGTTAGTGGAGAAAATTGCAACCAAATATTACAAAATAAGATTGCATCACAAAAGTCGTTCGCTACAAGAATCAGTTCAACGACTTAGAAGTTTCCGCAATCGACTCATTATCTTTGTGAACCAGTGATTTTATTGTAGTAAACTTGAAGTTTCTTGCAATATTCTGAGATTGTTTCAATACATTTGTTAATCTTTCTTAATCATTTAAGGGGAGGGTAGGGGTTTCACCGTGAAAAAAAAACACTTCTTTGCGATTTTTTTTCATCTATATGGATAGAGTAAATTTATTGAAACCTTTTGTACATTGTTAAGTGTCATTTCAAGAACATTCCGTGAAATTTGTACGCGAAAATATCCACAAACAAGCCGGTGACAAAGCTTTTCCAAGAACGCCTTTGGAAAAACACGATTTGCGGTGTTCACTGTATCTCGGCTAGAAATTATCTGAAATCAAGTACCATTAAAATTTAGTCAAAGTATCTTCAAATCCTCCCCCCAACGGTCTTTAATAATTTTTTTTTGATTTCTAAATTTTTGGTGATCATGTAAAGTGAAAAGTGTTATTTTTCACGAAAAATTCCGCCACTTTGGGGGTGGAAAACCCCCTCAATGTAAAAAAAATCTCAAACTGACCGTTGGGAGGAGGTATTTTATGTGTAGAAAGTGTGTACCAAGTTTGAAATAAATCGTTCATGTAGTTTTCAAATGGCAGTGAACACGGACTTTGAAAAAGTGGTTCCGAGATAAACGCGGCACCGGCTTGTTTGTGGATATTTTTGCGTACAAATTTCACGGAATGTTCTGTGAATGTTCTGTGAAAAAGTGTTTTTTTTTCACGCTGAAACCCCTACCCTCCCCTTAAAAACTGTTTCTATATGGTACGAGTGCATGTTATGCATGCACACAATAATATATTTTGTTTATAAATATTCGTACCATTTGGAATTTGGAGTTACGTTAATTTACAGCCATTCATAATGCGCGTGATTTCTCATTCTGCTCTGCCGCCTCATCCCTGTCACAAATATCGTGGGACAGAGAGAGGAGCACTCTCGACATATTTCGGTCCTTTATATGTGCTGGCTTCAAGTGGCTGATAAGAGCGCTCCGTCTATCTTATAAGCATGTAAGACCCAGCTTGAGCCCGAGTAAGATGACATTCAATGAAATTATCTTGCCACTGCTCACAGAGGGCAGCATGCAGAGTTTCCAGCGATCCGTTGCTGTTTTCCTTTCTATACTCGTGAGTTTTCTTAGTATCAGCGTTTTTCTTTTTATTTGTGCTTTTCTTTGTACTTGGCTTCTTTGACTTCGTATTTCTTCTGCTCTTATAGAGTCACTTTGTCTTTGTTGATGTATCGAGTCTCTTTTATTTCTCTGCATTATGCTTTGTACTCTATGGAGATCAGAGGATGTTTCGTTCGCATTTCCAATCTGCATGTTTCACTTTATTTTAGTTTGATTTATACAGTCACTTTTTTGTTTTTGTATTGAGTCTTTTATTTCATTCTTCGTATATTTTCTGTGTATTGCAAGAAGTATTGTGTGCCGGAGGACGTTTCTGTTCCAGTTGCATAATGAACCCAATCTAATCTTATATCTTTGTGTTTCCATATGGAGATTGTAACTTTGGAACATTTGGGCACGTGTGTTGCAGGTGCCTCAAGATACTGAAGGACACCTTCGTGCAGGAGCTAGTATTAAAATATGGAAAGGAAGCTTCGTCCAAGCTCGGGAGAATTGCCAAAGATCAAAAAGTGCCAAACACACTACGATTGCAATGATACGGACTTTTCGTATCGTTGAATATGCGAATGAGTCGCGATCTATCGCGTACATTTATCCATACACAGCCGATGGATTGATCGCCGAATCGTTGAACGACTAATGGCATTGTGTACATATACGAGCAAGTATGAACGGCGATTGTCGGGAATTGACATGAGGAGCAACAGTCGAAAATTCACGAACCAAAGATTACCAACTTCAATAATGTTCGAGTATATTTTTATCGGGACGTAGTGCTAATTCTTAGAATGAAATTATTCGAATCGGACGGAGTTGCTTCGGCAGTTAATTAGCGAGGTAGAATAATGCTGGAGTGGCGAAGCTCGAGAGTCATCAGCGGCGGCGTAGCGCGAAGTGGCCAAAAAATCAACTGGGTACTTTATTTTATCGATTTTGCCGAAGAGTCTAATTACACAACGCAAGAAACAAAAACGTTCCGTTGGGTATGGCGGTCTCGTCCTCCTGCCAATTTTTACCGTAAGGCTTATAAGTTGTAATTGTTATAGTTGCTGCAAGCGGCACTAGCCTCGTTATCAATGTAGAAGCAATATACCGCGCTCGATTCCGACTTGGTCACACTTGTCAAATGGTCCGCTTGCGTCTTATCGAAGCTACAAATTGCATCAGACAACGAGAAATCGACTTCGATTTTATCAACCATCTTATTCTGTTGAAGTATCTTTTTTATTTTTCTACAGTATTCAATCTGAATGTCGATTAGCGCGGTTTCATTCAGTGGACAAATATGCTGCTGAAGTTTGCATCGTTGGAATGCAATGAAGATTCTCCTCTGTTAAATTTTTATTTCTTTATTCGTATTATTATTCGAAATCTTTTTTTGCAGCTTTACGCGTCACTAATAGGCAGGTTGCGCGTCTCTAATTTGCAGGTTACGCGTCTCTAATAGGATAAACCGATCAGTGAATGGACGGGGACCAGTGAATAGACAAAAGCTGATTTACATTCAAAATCAGTAAAGAATATGAATTGTCGATAAAAACTCGAATCACTATAATTTAGCAAAAAAGCAGTAGGTGTTAAAAACGCGAAAACAATAGTTTTTATAAGTTTTGAGAGTAAGTATTACTTTCATTACTTGAGAAAGAATCAATTAAGTTTTTTTTTTTAATTTTGAAATAAATTCGTAATAATAGGTCAAAATTAGACATATTTATTCACTGGTGCTGTATTCTAACCTCTTTCCAGTCAATGGACATATGGACTTTGTTCTGATAATTCTCAAAGCAGAGTAAAAAATTTAGCTTATTTGCTGAAAATTGCTAATTTTTGTCAAGATATGGCAATTTACGTTTTATTGAATGTTGTCGTAAATCAATTCATTCGTTTATGAAATATTCTAGGCAAAATTTAATTTTCTATTTTTCTGTCGATACAAACGTTGGTAGTTTTTTTTTGAGAATGTGACGTCAATACGCAAAAAAAGCTCTGTGTATTTTCTACGAAATCGCAGTAACGAATATAATTCTCATATGTATAAGAATATTATAATTCTTGTGCAACACAGTGGACTTCAAATCTAGCAGTCAATAAAAATAATTCGTTATGCTTGACAGCGTTCGTCTACACTAAACGTCCATTTGCTGGCGGTTGAGCGGCCATTTGCTGGTCATTTCGTTCATTCACTGGCGATTTAGTCATTCCTTCAATTCCTTCAATACTATTTGTCACAATTACTTCGAATATGTTTTTCTGCTATCGGAATAATATATTTTGGTAGCTATAGCCATTGAAAAATTCATTTTGATGATATTTCCATTTTAAAGTCCATCTCAATCCTATAGTGTCGTTATTCGTCCATTCACTGGTCGATTTACCCACAAGGAAAAACCATCGAATGATTTTTGTAGTCTAAATATGCCAAAAAATTAGGCATAACGAAAAAAAAAAACTTTCCGTCGCATTCCAATGATGCAAACTTCAAGACCATGGCCAAATGCGATCTAGAAACGACACATTAAGGTAACGGTACCAATGCTCGGACGGTTGAGAGCATCCTTAGATTATATGATCTATTATTCATTTATGGACCGTTAAAAAAAAATGACCGGATCTAACGTCAAGCTCGTAAGTTCTAGTTTTCAAAACACATGCATTAACTGCCGGAAAGTTGAAAAAAAATTATTTTTATACATTTAAGGAGGTACGGTGATGACCATGCTAGTAAACTTAGAGTCTATTTCACACCGCAATACCGCCACGTTTTAGATATATGTATATGGCTTATTTTTCGAGAAATATTTTTTAAGTATTGAATTTCGAGTTTCCTATTATTTTTATAATATGGAAACAACCTTAATAGTCTACTACTCGACTTCAGTAGTACGCCATATCGTTGACGTTTAGCATCGTCGCATTTTCCGTGGCTGTCATCGGTTCCACGCGCCCGGCTTATTATTTTTTTGTAGCCGGTTAACATGGAGAATGAAAATACTGTGGAAGTTTATCAAAAGAGTAACGGGATTGTACCTGAAGTCCAGTTTAGAGACAAATGTAGATTCAGACGGACAAGAGTTGGAAAATGAAAAGATAATATTGCGATTGCAAATAAAAAACGTCGCGTTGAAGTTAACCTCAATGTCCAATGTCCAATCTGTCCAAGGTCAAAACATATTTCATCGATTGTTATGTTATTTTTCCCTTTCCCAATTTTCACAATATTTGCAGGTATAAAAAGGAACGTTCATTTTATATGACGTTTTTCCCATGCTGAATTTATATATAGATGCGTTGTATAGGTACATGTCGCCAGCAAAATTGAGATGCCTTTGCTGTACGTAAAAGAACTTCAAGTAAATGTCGACGAAAGGCCCTTTATAATCCATTAAAAAATGTACGGCTTCGCGCGATCATATTTTTAATTCGCGTTGAAAATATCCGATAGACGAATCAAATTTGCACGGGTATCCGGCGTTGCCACACGTCGAGCAAGATGGCTGCTGTTACGTCACGAGAAGTCTCGCTCTCCGAAAACCTCGGTTTTTGCGACTTTATTTCTAAATTTATTGCTTATTTCTGCGGTGAGCTTTCCGATTCAAGATGCCCTATCGATCACAAAGATTCAACGAACGCAACCATCAGTTGTTTTTACGTGTTTCTTGGCTCCAAGTAGCACAAAAAAATCGATATATGAGAGGACAGGCACATTTTGTCGTCTACGTGTGACTAATTCACCAACTTTAACAATTAATAACTCGGAAAGTGTACGGTAAATGTCGTGGAAACTCCGCATACGCATGGTCGAACGTCTCGACAATGTAATAAAAAAAAAATTGGGCTTTTATCTTGAACTCGCTCCAATCACCGTACCTCATTAAATGTTAAATAGTACCAAATGTACCAATTTTCGGACAGCTGTTAGTATTACGTACCTATGTTCGGACACTATAAAATCCCAATTATTGGACACGTCGCTATAATCGACCATTATGAAATCCAAGTTTTCGGACATGCAAAAATTGATTTTTATTGTTACAAGGTTCAAATTGAACAGGTACGCGAGAACTCCGGGCACGTTTCGAATATATAAATAAGGAAAAGACGGCATCGATGCCGTATAACCTCGCGGAAAGCCGGCCGCATAACCACAAACTTTGTTTGTGTCGCGACTAGTTACGTTTCCCATTATATTATCTAAATATGGGACACGTAATTGATTTTCTCTTCTTTTTTTCACTTCTTTTGTTTAAAATCACAAACTCAGTTAGTAATAAGTCATGTATCGCGAGGTAGACAGCAAAATCAGCGCTTGGCGTCCGGCGGTTCGGTCTCTGCGGCGACGTTCTCTCGTACCAGTGATCTGACGTGAGATTCGACCATGGTACAAGCGTGTGGTAGATGTCTCAATTTATGAGACGCTGAATTTATTATATAAAACCTTATCCAAACCGAAATGTAACGACGGGGTCGAAAAGTACGTTCGATTCGCTTTTGATTGGTCATAAGTCTCGTCCCGAAATCGATGGAAAATAAACCCCTATTACTATCACAAATTATCGCAACTCCTTAGCTCGTCGGTTTAGAAAAGTGCATTCATGACATGACTGACGCGGAGTCGTTAAGGCCTCAGGCCACAGTAACGGGTATAAAATCATGGGCGAATTTAACCATTTTTTTTTTCGTATGTAAAAGTGATTCACTCAAAATTAATTACACATCTGTTTGGTATGAATATCAAGCTGTTAGAATTTTTTTTTTTCGATGTACAAAATGGCCGTCTACTCGAAACTTCTCGAAACAGCTTTTTTCCAATTGGCGTGACAAATAACTTCACCAATCATCACTCGATTTACTTCAAATTTAAAAGTCATGTTCCTAATTGCATTTCGCAGACAAGTACGTACGGAATTTCTGATTAATCGAAAACTTTTCATTTTATGAGCAGTTTACGAGCAGTTACAACGAAATTTTTCACTGGAAATTCATTTCTTAAGTTCAAATACCTACAACTTTTGAATAAAACAATATTTTTTAAATTCCGTACGTACTTCTCTAGGTATTCCAATGTAGATTGACGAGAATTTTTGTTTTTTGTTCTAGGTAAAAAATTGTGAATAAATGTCACACCGCGGAGCGCCTAAAAAAAGATAACAAAAGAAAGTATTACTAGTCGGCCATTTTGGTACATCGAAAAAAAATTTCTAACAGCTTGATATTCATACTGAATAGATGTGTAATTAATTTTATTGTCGAATCACTTTTTCATACGAAAAAAAATTGTCAAATTCGCGCATGATTTTATACCCGTTACTGTGGCCTAAGGCCTTATTGCAACCTGTCAATTTTACTACTAAAACTCGTCATCAGCGTACAATTTTCCGATAATCAATGAATAATTAAAGGCTGAATAGAATGCAAGCGACACTTTTCGTTACCTATCAATTATATAGCTAATATAGTGAAATATTCGAACTACTGTCCGAACAGTGGGACCCGTCCGAGTACCGTCACCTTACGAATTTGTATTTAGCTACTTTCCACGAGTACCACTTATCTGGCCTGCTGCAACCAAGCCAGTGAGAATAAAATGTTACCAATGTTAAAGCAGCGTCGTGTATGGAAAGTCATTTTTACCTTGTACCGGCGAAGATCCAAGCTCCGATTTCTTCGTTCTAGGAAAATAGCGGCGATCGAAATGCACGTTTGCGCGAATCGTGGG
The DNA here is from genome assembly GCA_963210295.1 of Ophion ellenae. Taxonomy (NCBI): domain Eukaryota; kingdom Metazoa; phylum Arthropoda; class Insecta; order Hymenoptera; family Ichneumonidae; genus Ophion; species Ophion ellenae. The sequence continues at coordinate 27,343,367 of OY723396.1, read as the reverse complement.
GTCGGGAAGTATTTATTAAAATTTTTAACCCATTCATCGGAGTGTACAGAGAATTATCGCGCTTTTGTTTGTTGTTTTTTTTTTCTTCATTACACATCATCGTAAAATTACAGTCACACTAAGTATTACATTTTTTTTATAAAATATTTATAATATTTACACACGTCAGCACGTCGATAACTGTTACAATAGAAAGCATATGTGTATATTTATTTATTTGATAGATAATATTGTGTATGTTCATGAATTATCGTAATTTTCTCGTTCGATAAAATGCGGTGCAAAGAAAAATGTACGGCTATGACGATAACGATTTTCGTATAGTTATAGGCACGTTTTGAATCGAAACGATAATACCGATAATAATGATCATAATTATGTCGATAGAAAGAAAGAATGTTGAATGATAATTAATTAACGCAATATTATTCAGCAGTTACGAACGCGCGTGACGCCTTCATCTTTTTTAACAATACTAGGTCACATATCATTATCTAAAGTTTATATATATATATATATATTATAATACATTTTTCGTATCGTCCTTTTCTCGCGATTTTTCCATTTTTAAGGTACACGAGCTCTGTCTCTCTTTCCCTCTATTTCTCTTTCGAACGTATACATTTTTTGTTCTCACAGTCGAGAAGCCAAGATCGTCTTGCACGATGAAAAGGCGAGTTCACATCCACACCGAGGAGATCCTCGATAGAAAATTTCCTCGCTTACAATTTTCTCGTTCTATAGCGAGTTTTTTTTTTTCTTTCGTTTTCGTTAAATTTGCGTCGACGCAAAAAGCGCGTCAATCGCACGGTCCACTGTTAATGTACGAGACATTTATAGCCAAATCGAATTGTCTCCGATTCTCACGTCAATTGACACGACGTAATTGTTCCAATCAATTTCCCAATTCGGGTTTTAATTGTCGCGAGTAAGGAAGAATCAATAATGCAATTTGATTTATTTCTACGGGAATAAAACAAATATTTAATGACCGAATAATGTGATAAAAAAAATCTCTACGAAGATCGGGATTTTTCGTTAGGGTTGAGTAATTATGGGCGATGAATCGAACTGTACAGGTTGAGAATCGAGAAATGTCGATTTGACGATTGTGTAGGAACTGAGCTACGTCGATATCGATCTCCTCGGCTTCGCATTTTCTTTCTCGGGTCTCATATATATATATATATATATATTTTTTTAACGATACTCGGAAAAAAATATTCGCAATCTTTCGATAATACAAGTGGCATTTTTTTTCTCTTTATTCATAGTCTAGGTCAGATGATTTAAATCTCATGTTCATGCGCGCGTTATTATTACATCTCTTACAGTTTAATCAATTCACGCGAGACCAAATTCAGTCGTCTTTCGATTACATTTGACAGTTCCTTAACGACGAAAAATTATGGAAACGCGATTCGTACATCGATTAGAGAGAATTCGTTTATTGTTTCCGGAGGGTCGCTCCGTAATTCGAAACATTATCATCATCGTGGATCTGCGTGCAATTTTCAAAATTAACCGTAAATAACCGACTTGATTCGGAGGCGAGGCACTCGAATCAAATTAACGCTGCTTTTAATTGTGTTTGTCCAATCTTTCCTCGTTTCTGGTGAAATCTCTCTGAATTAACACGGGCAAATTTTCTTGAAACGAGCAATGTCTTTGCCAAATGGAATTACTTCATTTGCGCGGGAAAAATTGATGGGCCCGTTACATTGTGGGGAAGAAGAAAAACCTTCAATTCAACGTTGAAATATCCACGAAATCAAATAATTCTTATGGTGTTGAAGTTTGCCTCGTTGGAGTGCAATTTTTGAATTCAACATTGCCCAATTTTTTACGCACACTTAAGATACGAGCATCACTGAAATCTTTTTGAACATCCATCATTAGGAATCCATAACCTAAAACTGCTAAAGAAAAATTGAGATGGTAATACAAATAAAGAAATTACGAAACAAAAAAGGATTGTCGTTGCATTCCAATTATGCGAACTCCAACAGCATTGATTTGTTTGCAAAAATTCTACTGACAAATCGGAGTCGGTAAAGTGCCTCAGCTTGTTTTTCGTTTGTCTTCTTTTCCTTTTTATTATTTTCCGCGTCGCTTCTAGAGAGGCTCGACTTTCAGGTGGGAAGTTACTGCGAGCACTCCCACGAGCGATGTTCCGCAGCGGATGGATGGTCAATTCGGACGGTTTCTTCGACCGAATTAATTTAAAAAAATATACCAAAAAATCAAGCAGAAGAAAAAAAATACATTAACTAAAAAATTCATATTCAAAATTAATATTGTAACGAAAAATTGGAATAATTTGGATTTATCGTTGAAAATGCGTTGTAAGGAGAATTTTGTTTTTCTCCCATTATTATCCTTTATCTTAACTACATAAACTTCGATAACCTAACGATCTAGAGAGTTCTATCTTTAAACTCTACTCCTAGTATAATATTTTGGCAATGTTTTTCATTCTCGAGAAAAAATTCACTCTCGCTTATGCATTTAAAAAAAGCTACGACCGCTATATATATATATATATATATATATATATATATATATATATATATATATATATAGCATCAAGAGTAATTATTTACATTTATTTTTCTATATATGATTTTTTTCCTATACGTGGCAATGATTCGGCTCGATTTTTATTTTCATCAGCGGGTGTGTCCTCACTTGACGATCCGACGAATAAAATCGGGCAGGGCTACGGGCGAGGTCGATAGCATTGCGGGAGGACGCTTTTTTTCACGAATAAAATTTGAGTTCGTATTGTTATTTTTCATTTTTATTTTAACATTGTTTTTCTATGTTCATTGAAGATTTCACACACGCGTCGCGATGGATCAGAGCGTCAAAATACAAAATTACAAAAATATATATATCGCGTCGTCGTTTCGCGTGGCCCAGTACCGATTTTCTCGCTCGCCAGCGTACACGTGCTCGTCATTTTTCTACGCATTAACATTTAATGACTTTGGAGTATCGGAGAGAATTATTCATTTCGTTTTTCTGATTTTTTTGTTTCGTGACTTTTTTTTTTTGGTTGCTATGCACGAATTTAATGCGTGCATTTACATGGGATGATGAGACGGTCGGGCCCTACAAATTTTCTCGCTCTAGGCCACTCAACGATACCCTCACGACGGAGGAAAAAAAATCCCCACGCGCCATGCTTAACAGTGTGTTTGTCATTTATTTTTCAGGGACGTAGAAAGGTTGGTGCGAATTAACAAAAAAATTCCATGCGATTTTTCTTCGGTAACTCCCGTTTTACTTTGAGGGGGGAGATACCTTTAGGCAAGGAAAGAATTTGCTGGTTTTCATGATTTTTCTTGAATACTTCCTTGACACTTCCTCGACAATCCTTCGGCTGGTTTTTATTGGAAAAATCCGCGATACACTTGTAACATTTCTCAATATGTCTGAATAATTAAAATTCGGATAGTGCAAAATTGGATTGTAAAGAATTATTGAAAACTTTTAATTTTGGGAAAGTCAGCATTTTATTTTCAATTCGTCCGGGCCAAAATGACCCAGTGTGTCAAGGAAGGGTTGAATAAAGATTTTTTCACCATTTTTGAGACTTGAGGTATGCTTTATTACTACTTTTGGCCGTTACGTGGTATTTTTTATTTATCAATTTTTAAAAATAGTGGAGGTATGGCACGCTTTCCTACACTGCATTTTCAAAACTGGCGTGACGTATAGCTAAAAAACTAATCGATCGATTCTGATGGAATTTGGTATAAATCTTTCTAACATTATGGCCAAAAATATGAACCTAAATGTTAAAAAAAAAAAGTATTTTTTTTGCAAAATTTCTGTTTCGTACCGTTTCATCGATTTTCAACATTTCTCACTTTTTCTAGGTTCATATTCTGCGTATGAGTGTGAATAAAAGGAAACTCTACGTTGGATCCAAAAAATATACCCAAGCCTCAAGATAGTGAAGAAATCGTTCCATGAAAAAAAAAATCAATTTTTTCCTAATAAAGTAATCGAGGACAAAGGTCAAGTGCGTTTTCGACAATCGCGTGTCATTAGGAATTTATTCGTCCTATCGTCGTTACGATCGCGCACGCCCCTCGAAGGCTGACAATCAGGAAGCAATTATCACGTCGCGATTGTTCGGAATTTCGTATATACGAAAAGTGGTCAAAACGTTCCGGAATATTTGTCACGTTGTTTGCTTCACGCCCTGTTTTACTTTTTGTTTGCCACGCTTCTGTGCAGTACCGCGATAATTGGTTGTCGCACGAAATAATTCTCGTGGGATTCCATTTACCTTGGAATGGAGAGAGCTTTGTCCGGGACACTTACATTATCTTAATGAAATAATAAATGCGAATATAACGATTTTTCGCGGTTCGAATCGATTGTAAAACATGCATGAAAAAAAAAAATTATAACCGCGATAAATAACGAGCAGAGATAATTGCCGGCTGCGTTAATTGACGTAAATAAGGGCGATTGATTTGTCAAATCCAATGAATCAATTTTTATTAATTAGGGATAGTGTTGAGGTTTGCATCGTTGGAACGGAACGAATTTTTTTTCACATTTTATTGCCCGTATTTTTATTACTAAAGAATTTTTTTTTGTGGATTTATATTGTGGATTGCTGAGTAAATATCTCAAAAAATGGTTGGCGGATTTTTGTAGGGAAAATTGACCGAAAAGAATAAATGGAAGTAAAAAATATGAATTTTCGTTGCGTTCCAAAAAACTTCAACTCTTCAAGCATACGTCCAGTTAAACTTCCCTACGAAATTTCAATAAGGGTTGTTTTTTAGAAAAAGAATATCAATATCCAAGCCATTTAGCACTTATTCATGTGAAAAATCGTTATTGCAGTGGGAATTGCTACTATTTTTTGACCCGTCCAACGCACTAATGGCCACAAAATTCCTGCTCAATTTTTCACAAGAAACTGCCCAAAATTTTCCAGATACTTATTAATTTCTCTCGAACGCGATGTAGCGGAATTTACGTGCACATCGAAGTTAAATTTTTTACAAACATGTCTACGTTTAAAATTTAATAATTCTCCGCATCCGATAAAACGATTGGCCCTTGGCAAAAAAATCGTGTCGATCGATGGAGGGCAATCGCAACAACGATTTTTCCGTCCCGTAAATTCGCCGTTCTCTCGCTCCCTCTCGAACTTCTGGCCTCGTTGATAAATTGATAATTCCGTGATAAATTATTAAACCGCCGCACGTCGGATCGGACATTTTACTCGATTCGTGCGCGACGGGAAATTTCGGGGTCATAGTTCGTTCAATGGGTGTCCACGTGATTTTCACGTCGATCAGTTATCAGCGTTAATTATTATTTTATCGACGATCGGACAGTCCGCCGAATTGCGTCTATGTACAACTTACGCGATCATGGGCTCGTTTACGCGCCGAATAAAAGCATCGTAAAAACGTCATGTGAAAAAAAAAAAGCAAAAATTGAGAAAAACGTAACGGAGAAATCGATTCCGGAAGTGTGTGAATCGATTGCCATGAATCGGAATCAGTAAGCACCGTTGATTAACGTCACCTTAGCGATGCGTTATCTACATACGTATAGGCTCGTGAGCTCGCGTTATTTTTGCGGTCTGCACACGTTTATCTATCGTTTTTTTTTCTTGCAGCGAAATCATCGCCCCTACGCCGAGATCCGTCAATCTGTACGAATCGATTTGACGAAACGTCAAACAAATGTCAGGCACACTCATCACCATCGTCAATCAATCGTTTTCTCTCACGCTCGTATTAACTTTCCTAAATTTCGCCCAATCGGTATGTCATCTCGTATCTATGTAGTACCGTACGTATTTATACAGACATACATACATATGGGATATTCCACGCTATTCCAGCTAGCCCGTGACCCCGACCATTTTCGATTTTCCTGATTTTTTTTTGTAAAATTCTACCCCATGAAAGGAATATCCACACCAATTTTTGGATTTTTATCTCTTCTCTTTTAGGAGTTACAATATTCCAAAAAATGTCGATTACAGAAATTTTGGAAATGTTTAAATGCTGATAACTTCTGAACTAATTGAGACATCGACAAATGGCAATATATATCTTTTGTTCCTTTTTAAACATACTTTCATTAAAAAATATGAAAAAAATTATCAATTATCAATGTTAATGTTTTTTTTTGTTTCTTATGCGAAAACTATTTTTTTAAAGATGATTACCTTTTTTTTTATTTATTCAAAAAATTCTCTAAAATAGAGTGACCCATTCTATGATTTTCAAGACTAGTCTCATCGTGGGCCCATTTTTCCTTTTATTTTTTACGAATTGATCATATTTTTTTAAAAAGTTTTTTGTCATTTGCATGTCCAATAATGCCATTAATGATTTTGTCATTTCCAATTCGGCCTCGAGAAGCTAGAAACAGTTTATTTTTCATTTGTACTGAATTTAACAAAAAAAAAGTAATTCCGAATTGAACATTTTTTTTCGTTAAATTCAGCACAAATAAAGAATAAACCGTTTCAGGCCTGTCGAAGCGGAATTGGAAATCACAAAATCATTAATATCATTATTGGACATCAAAATAATAAAAACCGTCTAAAAAATATGACTAATTCGAAAAAAAATAGAAGGAAAAATGGGTCTTTAAAATCATAGAATGGGTCACTCCATTTTAGAGAATAAAAAAAAAGAAAAAAGGCAGTCATCTTTAATAAAAATAGTTTTCACTTTAGGAGTAAAAAAAACATTGACATTGACAATTGATCATTTTTTTCATATTTTTTAATCAAAGTATGCTTCAAAATGAAAAAAATTATGTAGTGCCATTTGCCGATATCTCGATTAGTTCAGGAGTTACTAGCGTTTAAAGTTTCCAAAACTATTGAAATCGACATTTTTTGGAAAATTATAAGTCCTAAAAGAGAAGAGATCAAAATCGAAAAATTGGTGTGGATATTCCTTGCATGGGGTGCAATTTTACAAAAAAAAAATCCGGCAAACCAAAAATGGTCGGGGTGACGGGCTAGGTAAAATTGCGTGGAATATCCCATATACATGTATAAACACCTACGGGATGTCCAATTTGAAATATTACGAATTGACGCCGCAGAAAGTACGCACCGCAATGAAAAATCGGTTTTACGTGAAAATTGTTTCGTCCTGAGACAACACTTTGATTGACAATCTACATTATTTATCGTATTTTCTTATAGCTTAGCTCGAGAGCTTTAAAAAGTATTATACATAAGCTTTTCATCCTCGAGGACTTACGAGCTATGAGGCTCGGAAGTAAAAACACCAGTTGACATTGACATCATCCAAGGTGATCAACGTGGATCCTAACGCCAGCCAGACTTCCGAGTCTCATAGCCAAAAAAGTACCCGATAAGAGCGTAACTTTCGTAAAGTTACTTTCGTAAAGCCAAACCCATGGATACACATTCATCAAGCTCTGCAGGCAAGCTATGAGACTATTCAATAGAAAATGTCGTTACTCGCGCAAAGTTTTGACGTTGATCTTCACACGGGCAGTTAGATCTGAGGTGAAGAAAAGTTCTGTGTGTTTTCTCCCTCAGAACCAAACAACTTTAATTCGACTAATTTTTTTATTGCTACACGTACTTTCCAAAATGTCAACACGTGACACTTCGCATCGGACATCCTGTACGTATATATATATATATGAGGTATTCCACGTGAATCCGGGGGACTTTTTCCCTGACCCCCGCCAATTCGATTAATTTTTTAAAATCTGATTCCATTGACTCCAAAAGACACCCCGAATTTTTTTAAAATTTTTCGAAACAACCCTTGGTCAAAAAAAAAATTCTAAAAAAACGCCACGATTTTAAAATCTGAAAAAATTCCCAAAAATGCGTGATTATATGTAAACATTTTCAACCTATCACCCGCAGTGGAAGTATGATTTTTTCTGTGCTTTCTGAGCGATTAACGTTAAAAAAAATCCGAAAAATTCGAGATCCGCTCACTTCGGGCGTATACTTCAATATTTTGATACCCACAATGAATTTTTTTGACCATTTTTGAATAACCAAATCACAATCATGGACCTTGAACAGCTAGCAGTCAATTTTTCGGGATTTTTTAACGTTAATCGCTTAGAATGCACAGAAAAAATCATATTTCCATTGCGGGTAATAGCTTAAAAAATTTTACATATAATCACGCAATTTTGGGAATTTTTCCAGATTTTTAAATCGGGGCGTTTTTTTCGGAGAATTTTTTTTTTGACTAAGGCTTGTTTCGAGATATGTAAAAAAATTCAGGGTGTCTTTTAGAGTCAATGGATTCAGATAAAAAAAGAATAAATCGAATTGGTGGGTGTCAGGGAAAAAGTCCACGAGATTCACGTGGAATACCTCATATATATATATATATATATATATATATATATATATATATATATATAGTTGAGTTGCTTAAATTGATAACTTTTCCGCTTCTTATCGCCTGGCAATTTTTTCGTTGCGTTTCCAGTTTTTTCACGATTTTTATCGTTCGTTTCAATTACGAATTAAGAGGGAAAAAAAAGAAATGTCTATTTGGTGGAACGTCGCGTGGGTGATGGTATCTTCAAACATTTTCACACGAGTTCAAAGCGTTCTCATGCACACTTCGATCAACATTGAGACCAGGTCCACGAGCAATGGAATATCATTCGTGTATCTATATTTATAGTGTTCATTGTAGGAGAGACGAAGGGATCTTCTTCGGCCCCTTATGCGTGACCTCGACTCGTCATGGCGTTGAAGTTTGCATCGTTGGGATGCAACGATGATTCTTCTTTTCTTTTATTTCTTCATTCTTATTATCATCCAAAATCTTTTTTTCCGGATTGAGGAATTTCGGGACAATTGACGAAATGTTACCGTCCGATTTAATTTTATACATTAGATTCTTTGTCATATACCTAAAGCACCCTTCAAAATTTTAATCGATCGTCTACACCGTTTCTATTGAGTTTACAATTAAAAAAAAAACACTTTTCAACATGGGGGGATGCTTAAGCTCATCGCCCATGGCAGTTTTACGCCCGAAATAGTATCACAATGTACTGAGTGATTTGACAGTTTTTCATAACATTTTAAACATTTTTTTCACACTATTTACTAAAATTGCCATTCAGCGACGAGCGTAGGAACTCCCTATGTTAAAAATTGTTTTCCCAATTGTCAATTTTATAGAAACGATGTGAACGATCGATTTAATATTTGGAGGGTGCATTCAGTACGACAAAGAATATCCTGTCCAAATTTGAATCGAATGGTAACATATCGTCAATTTCGACTTAAGGGGGTAGGCCACTATAGAGGCCGAAAAAATACGTTTTTTGGGGATTTATTTTTCAGAAAAATTACAAATTAATTCGAGATTACAAAAAGGGTATTTATCATACATATCAGTGACTGTATGCAATAATTTTTTTAAAGCGATTAATTTCAAAATGGCGGCTGTGCAGCATTTTTCACAAAACTGCACATTTTAAGTTGGCCGGAAACATAACTCAGACAATTTTCAACCGATTCACTTGAAATGTTGAACATACCTTGAAAAATACATTGTCTATGGAAGTACGTAGGATTTTTTTTTATATTGCTTAGTTCATTTGTTATTAACAATTATCTGACGATTTTTTCGGCAATTTTTTGGAAAGTGAAAAATTTCGTCAGATAATTGTTAATAACAAATGAACTATGCAATATAAAAAAAATCCTACGTACTTCCATAGACAATGTATTTTTCAAGATATGTTCAACATTTCAAGTGAATCGGTTCAAAATTGTCTGAGTTATGTTTCCGGCCAACTTAAAAAATGCAGTTTTGAGATGAACGCTGCACAGCCGCCATTTTGAAATTAATCCCTTCAAAAGAATTACTGTATACAGTGATATGTATGATAAACACCCTTTTTTGTAATCTCGATTTATTATGTAGTTGTTCTGAAAAAAATCCCCAAAAAGCCGATTTTTTAGCCTCTAGAGTGGCCTAAGGCCTTAGAACCCTCGAAGGATCCTCGAAAGCGCTTCAGTGCCTTCGTAGCCTAAATCCACCGGAAAAAACCCTGGTTCAATGGTCAAAAAAGAAATTTCGTTGCATTCCAACGACGCTAACTTCCGTTAAAAATTCTCCCTCGTCGATTTCCGCGCGCGAATTACTAAATGCACGAAGACTGAATTTTCGAAAAACGCGATTGGTCACTCGTTCGCGATGGGGAAGAGAGCGCGGTAATATGAGTAAGTGACAGCTGTAAATCCGAAGAATCGACAGGATCGAATGGATGTGCGGGAGTCAAAAAAACGGCGTTGTTGTCCGTGGGTTTGTGGTCGCGCGCGGCTCTAATTCGGTCATTTTTTTTCCGTTCCCCCCTTGTACCGTGCGACTTCGTGCGTGTGAGATCGATTGCTCGTGCGCGTGGCGGTCACGGAGGGTCGAGTTTCGAATATGGTGATCACTTTGTCCCGCTCCCCCGATCTCGTCGGCGCCCCCAGATTGATGAGCCACGCGAGCCCGTGAATTTCGTGCTTTTTAGGCCCTCGAGAAATCACCCATTCGCAAATCGGACGCAGAAGTAGAGGAACAAAGTTGGGAAGCAACGAAAAAGTAGAATTTGTCATCGCCCATGTAGCCCGGGGGGGGGGGGGGGGGGGGGGGGGGCTCGGAAAAGATTCGCTCCGCGAAGCACTCCCCTTACACGACTAGGACTTTCGGATGTAAGGGAAATAAATAACGTTAATAAAAGTAGAATAAACGATAATAACGATAAGCAATAGAGCACAAGAATTGCGAGGAAGAATAATGAATAAAGTGTCGTAGTTTGGAAGGGCGTGTAGGAACGTTCGGCACACGGCAGTCGATCCCAGTGGACCCCAAGAGGAAAGTGTACGAGAAAGAAAGTCGTACGTGTCCCGCATGTCGCGACGAGCAGGATGCGAGAAGGCGGTGCGACATTGTACAAGAGATAAGAGGAAGCAACGAGGAAGCTTGTATTTCCGGTAGAATTGTACCGGAGGTTTCGGTCGATTCCCCAGTTACCCCAGACCGTTCGAGATTGTCTTTTTTCTTTCTCCCCCGGCCACTTCCCCCCAGTGTCCTCGCGCACTCACGCCCTCTCTCCCCGTCACTCCTCTTTATTAACACAAGGCACTTCCGGTTAGTCCGTTATCACCGAAGATCACTGATCATTGCGGTAGATCTCCGAGTGTCCCAGTTGCCGATCGTGGCTGGGGCCTGGTACGTGGGGCCCGAGGATTCTCCACTCGGCGGGCCATCAGACTTCGGTGCCGTCTTCGCCCTCGTCTTCGTAGAGGGGGCCGTTGGGTGACCTCTTCTTGGGCTTGGGTGGGGGCCTCGGTGGCACTTTACGGCCGAGTGTGCCGTTTTCGGTGATCTGCTGATGATTGTCCATCTCGTCGGGTAGCTTGGTCGGCCATTCGGGTGCTCCTTCGGGTGCCGATCTGTCGAGGGGGCTACCGGCCAGGATATTCGGCGTGCTGCGTTGTATGGGATTGTAATGTGAGCCGGTGGGTGTCCCAGGCAGGGGTCTGCCCCTCATACCCGACGTTGCCCCAGGCTCGGGGCTCTTGTTCAACGACAACACCGAACTGCCGTCCGCCGTCGTGCGCACACCCAAATTATCGTAGACAGGCTCCAACCCATCGCTCGTTTGGATCGAAGTTGGCGAAGTCGGCGGTCCGCTGCTCCAACTCGGTGCACGCGGTCTCCTCGGTATCGTGACGTAACCGTGCCTCGGCATAACCGGCACACCGCTGCTGTAGTGGCCCGCCGATGACGCGCTCCCGCTACGATTGTGCGGCAGTGTCTTGAAACCCGCCGGATACTGCGCCGATCCACCTGACGAGCCAAAGTTATCCCGCTGTCCGCTCAACAGTTGATTCGCCAGACGCGAACTGTCGGGTGCCGTTGACGCCTGACTCGTCGGCGATGATCCACGACCACCCGAGAACGCCAAAAGATCCGGCGGATACTGACGATAACTCGTGCCACGCGGCAACGTTCCGTTATCAAGCTCCTGACTTCCACGTCTATCATTATCGTCGTCAATAGCACCGCCGACAACACCGCCGACGACTACACTCCCGGGCCCGTCAGCTATTGCGAGAGAAACAAACAAAAGATGAACTTTCATGAAAATAAAGAAGAACGAGAAGGTGCGAGGGGGCAACGAGAAGAAGGGAGAGAACGAAAAGTTGGGGGGCCTGGGGACTTACGCCTGGGCCGAGCGGCCTGGCACGTCGTCCGGGCCGCGGAAGTCAAGCGAGTTTTGGAACGGACGTCGTCAATGCGCCGGAGAAGTTATCACTGACCAGGGAATGAGTTTACGACTGAGGGAGATTGAGATCTTGGGATATCCTTAGGTGCTGGATATTCTGGAATGATTGACCGCACGGTGAATGGATGACCGGTTGGTCAGCATGCAGAACTTAAGGCCTTAGGCCACTCTAGAGGCCGAAAAAATAGGGCTTTTGGAGATTTTTTAAATAAAAACTGTATACAATAATTCTTTTAAAGCGATTCATTTAAAAATGGCGGCTGTCCAGCGTTTATCTTGAAACTGCATTTTTTGAGTTGGCCGGAAACATAACTCAGACAATTTTCAACCGAGTCACTTGAAATGTTGAATATATTTTGAAATATACATTGTCTATGGAAGTACGTAGGATTTTTTTATATTGCATAGTTCATTTGTTATTGACAATTATCTGACTTTGGATTATCGGATTTTTTAGGCAATTTTTTTCACTTTTCACTTTAGAAGAGCGCCATTTGGCCAAAAATCAAAACATCGAAAAAATCCTACGTACTCCTATACCAATTATTATATATAATCGAAAAAAATCATTGGCTCATTATAATTCAAAAATTACAGGAGCCGTTTGTCCGGCCGTGGACCCTGGAAAAACGGGGACTTCATCGCAAAAACGCTGCACAGCCGCCATTTTGAACTTAATCGCTTCAAAAAAATTATTGTATACAGTCACTGACATGTATGACAAACACCCTGTTTTGTAATCTCGATTCATTTTGTAGTTTTTCTGAAAAAAAAATCCCCAAAAAACCGATTTTTTCGGCCTCTAAAGTAGCCCAACCCCTTAGCCACAGTAACGGGCATAAAATCATGTGCGAATTTAACAATTTTTTTCGTATGAAAAAGTGATTCACTCATTAAATTAATTACACATCTATTTAGTATGAATATCAAGCTGTTAGAAAAAATATATATATATTTTTTCGATGTACAAAATGGCCGACTACTCGAAACTTCTCGAAACAGCTTTTTTTCCAATTGGCGTGACAAATAACTTCAACAATTTTCACTTGATTTACTTCAAACTTGAAAGTTATGTTCCTAATTGCATTTCGCAGAGAAGTACGTACGGAATTTCTGGTTGATCGAAAACTTTTCATTTTATGAGCAGTTTACGAGCAGTTACAACGAAATTTTTCACTGGAAATTCATTTCTTAAGTTCAAATACCTACAACTTTTGAATGAAACAATATTTTTTGAATTCCGTACGTACTTCTGTAGGTATTTTAATGTAGATTGACGAGAATTTTTGTTTTTTGTTCTAGGTAAAAAAACAAAAGAAAATATTAGTAGTCGGCCATTTTGTACATCGAAAAAAAATGTATATATTTTCCAATAGCTTGATATTCATACTAAATAGATGTACAATATATTTTATGAGTGAATCACTTTTTCATACGAGAAAAAATTGTTAAACTCGCACATGATTTTATAGCCGTTACTGTGGCCTAAGGCCTTAACGATCTACTCTTTCCGTCTGTGGGCAGGCTCCATTAGCGCTGTAATTTAGGTCGGACAGTACTCTGACACGGTAGTTAGGGTTGGCAGGGCATTCCCAACTCTCCAGTCGAGGAACTGCGCTATCCGGTTCCACATTTACAGTTGGATTAGCTGTGCTCGGCTTGAAAGGACAGCATCAAGGCTCTGATGAGTGTCGGATTGGCACCTATCCACTCTAATGTGTATTGCAAAGGTCTCCCTTCTGGTTCATTCGCAACTTTGGTACCCAGTTCGCCACTTACAGCTGAAGTGGACTCGATCTCAACCGATCTTGATGTTCTTTGGCTCCATAAACTTGGTCCGGTTAAAGAGCATCGTTCCTGACGAGCTTCCTGGCCTCGAATACTTTTGGGGTTTATTCCTTTATGGAATGAAGGATTTTTAAGGCTTTTTCAGCTGTCAAGCAAAGCTGCCAAAGTTCGCTGGGTCTTCCAATGAAGAGACCGTAAGTCCGAAGGGAAATTGATCTTGAACCATTCGAAGAAATTGTTGGGAGCAACGGACGGAAAACGAAGGACTTCCCTTCCGGTTCATTCGAAGAACCAGCCCTATTAGTCCCTTCACGGATTTCAGGCACTTTCCATGTACCCAATGGCATGCGACAGAAGTCGTCAGCTGTGGTGCTGATAGGACGAATTTCTACATCCTACGGAGTAATCAGGCTATGAAAGCCAAGCCTACGTCGTGTATCAAGAGTTGACAAGTGACATCAAGGCCGAAGAAAAAAATCATTTTTCCAAATTATTCGTTTATTCTCATTGGCATCGGATTATAAACGACTCAATGAAATAAGCCCATGGAAAAATGACAAATAATAAAAATATACGAATTGAAGAAACCATCGAGCAGAATTCGTGGAAAAAAAAAAGTATTGAGCTCATACTGCAAATTGTTTGAGACTTCTGAGGCACTTTACCCTTCCGCATTATTCAACGACAATTGTGCGTTTAATTGTGCATGCTACATTTTCTTTCTATGGCTAGATTTTATTTCACGTCGACGGGAAATGGCTTCGTCAATAGTGGATCCGTACGAGTCAAGTCGTTTATTTATTTGCTCGGTCGTGCGAGGATCGTAATATCGCGGGAACGGAAATTAAATTTTCCCTTCGCAACTTTAGTCGATCACCCGGAGTGCAATTAATTACGAGAAGCGACGAGCCGAGGAGGCCTGGAGAAAATTTCCATCTGGCCTCTCGAGTCTCTCATCCGTCCTCGCAGTAGGACATCCTCGGCGATGAAACAGCCCGAGGGCGAAAGGGACAGGAAAAGAAAGGGAGACAGGGAGAGGGCGGAGGGAGCAGAGAGAAAGAGAGGAACTCTCGTCGCTTTTAAGGGTCTTTCGAGCAATTTATACACCCGCACTTATATTTCTCACTTAAATTTTAATCGCAAAGTCTGTCCAAGCTCGCTCAATCTCCCTGGGGAATAAACCGCGACGACGTCAACGAGAAGTTCGAGTTAGAATAACAAAGTACGAAGAAAAGAATGGAAAAAAGCGAGAAAAAAAATTAATTCACAAGTTGAAATTAGTATATACATCGTTCGTCTGTGAAATCCGAAAGTTTCTTATAATTTATGCATTACGTGGGGACTAATCCTCTATTTCGTACAATTCTGTTGCGAGACAGATCTTTTTCACTTATATATATATATATATATATATATATATATATATATATATATATATATTCATATATACACACTTTTTTGCGAATTTTTGAAAAAAAACTTTTTTGCGAATTTTTTTCATCTCTATGGACAGAGTAAATTTATTAAAACCTTTTGTACATTGTTAAGTGTCATTTCAAGAACATTCCGTGAAATTTCTACCCGAAAATATCCACAAACAAGCCGGTGCCGCGTTTTTCTCGAAACCACTTTTTCAAAGTCCGTGTTCACTGCCATTTGAAAACTACATGACCGATTTATTTCAAACTTGGTACACGATTTCTACATATAAAATACCTCCCCCCAACGGTTAGTTTGAGATTTTTTTTACATTGAGGAGGTTGTCCACCCCCAAAATGGCGGAATTTTTCGTGAAAAATAGCACTTTTCACTTTACATGACCACCAAAAATTTAGAAATGAAAAAAAAATGATCGAAGACCGTTGGGGGGAGGATTTGATGATACTTTGACTAAATTTTAATGGCACTTGATTTCAGATAACTTCTAGCTGAGATACAGTGAACACCGCAAATTGTGTTTTTTTAAAGGCGTTCTTGAAAAAGCTTTGTCACCGGCTTGTTTGTGGATATTTTCGCGTACAAATTCCACGGAATGTTCTTGAAATGACACTTAACAATGTACAAAAGGTTTCAATAAATTTACTCTATCCATATAGATGAAAAAAATTCGCAAAAAAGTGTTTTTTTTCACGCTGAAACCCCTACCCTCCCGTTAAATGAACCAAATAAACCAATAAAATTTTCAATCCTCATATATTTTTCTTCTGGGTGAATTAAGAAAAAGCTGAAAAAATCGTGAAATTATAATTTTCTCAGGCTTGAAAAAAATGTGTTTAAAAAAAACACTTTAACGTGATGTAAAAATTATTTAAAAATACTTTTTCACCGATTTTTTAATTCACTTTGAAAATATTTTCATACTGAAGAAAATAAACTTTGGTTTGATTCAATAGGTCGTTTAGTTTTTATTTGTTATTACGCCCGCCAATTTGGAAAAATCGTGAAAATGAAAACCCGCGAAAACGCGCTTCAGAGCTTTCAATAGGAGGAAATATCAATATCAAATATCAATTGCTTCTCTGCTTTTGACCTTGTATCTTCGAAAATATTTACAATTGGCCTCTGTAACTTTGTAAATATATTCTTGGACAGTGTATCTATCGATTTAAGCAATACTTAACGCGTTTTCAGACCTTCCGATTCAGTCTCCCGGCGTAATGTGTCCTCTATCCAATTCGGAATGATCTGCACGAATTTCTAGCCCAGTAACAATTGTTTTTTCCAAAAGTTGAACGTGAATTTAATTAATTTTATTTTCATTGTGGCTGTTTTCACGTTATTTTTTGTACACATTAAGATCGAAAGACTCGATGTCGTATCATTGCACAAACGGAGCAAGTGACCCAACGATCGAGATTTTCATCCACCGATTGTTCCCTTAGAGTTATACACTTTATACACAAGTCGAGGAAAACGAATTAGTAAGAAACGAGAATAAAAATAGTCAGTCGCTCGTAAAGTTCTACAGTGAAATTTCTCATGCAGTCGAATCGTAGGATCTTTTCTTCTATTTTGCATCAGGCATTGTACATTGGTATTGTTCCGAAAGAAAACACGAAAAGTTATTTTTTTTATTTAAAAAATGCAGCTACTTATCGTTACATTTTTTTCGGAAAGAAAAATGGTTTTCGAAATTTGGTAAGAGGAGAAAACAAAATATTGCGATCCGGATTTGATTTGCTTCGCAAACGGGTATTGACAAAATTACGACAAAAATCGCAAGCTCACTATAAATTATGCTGAAAGTTTCTGCATCGATTTGTATGCATATATATATATATATATATATATATATCGTATACAAGGGCAACAAGTTCGGAATATATGACGTTGAAGTTTGCACCGTCGAAATGCAACGATTTTGTTTCTTCATTTTTCATATTTTAATTTTTATCATAAACCAAAGCATTTTTTTGACAACTGTGGTCATACATTTCTAATAAGAATACGTGAAATCATTTGAGAGATTTTCACATCCAAAATTGGCGAAAAAATGGAGCTCTCAGAAAGAATTAACTTTCGTTGCATTCCAACGGTGCAAACTTCAACGTCATTGAAATATTATATCTACATCATCAGAAAAAGAAGCATACATCAGCACGGAATGTCGCGCGTATTGCATTATCTATTTTCATGGTAGTGAAACGCCAACTGGGTGTGATTACTCCACTGTATTTCCTCAATTAATTTTG
Organism: Ophion ellenae; assembly: GCA_963210295.1. NCBI lineage: Eukaryota > Metazoa > Arthropoda > Insecta > Hymenoptera > Ichneumonidae > Ophion > Ophion ellenae. Next base: position 27,325,578 of record OY723396.1, on the reverse strand, counting down.
GTCTGTAATACGATGAATCCGACGAGAAACGACTGCACGATAAATTTCACTGTACATTCTATCTGACGTATCTTCCACGCGTATTATTTTCATCATTATTCATATAAAATCTACACATTATTAAATCCACCGGAAGGAAAAAAATGGCTTCAATACTGTTGGACTTCAAGGAAAGCATATTCTCATAGAGAAGAAAACTGCCCCGTAAACAGTCAATCATGCAACTATGTACATTTCTATCGAGAATCTCAATCGCAAAATTAAGTTCTAGTGTCCCTCCGCATTGAATTATTGTGAAAATCAAGGTATTCGGTTCTTTCGAATTAATCAATTTTGTAGTTTTTCGTAATTCTTTGGATAAATTGCGCTCGTGGGACAAATGGCGAATCCGTTTCTTATGTCACATTATTCGTTGCCTCCGATCATTCTACCTGGTTTATCCTATTTTGTATATACATATACTTACGGGGATAAATGAATATGTGAATGAAGGCAGAAATTACTCAAGAAATTACCAGAAGGGAAAATAAATTAAAATAAATGTTTAAAAATAAAAAATGAAGAAAATGAAAGAATAAAATAATCAAAATAAATAAAATAAATGAAATAAAATAGAATAATTAAAGAAATGAGTAAAAAAATTAACAAATAAGAAAATAATAATACACATAATGAAATAAATGTCTACGCGAAAAAAAAAAATGAAAAAAAAAAAATCGATAAATAAGTAAGTATAAATACAAATATATCTGTATATGTATCCTTACATCTACTTAGCGCATTGTCTCGTTATAAAAGCGGTGTACTGACCGAAGACCGAGTCGTTGTCGAGTAGCGTTCTGTTGAGTTCGGTCATCTCGGTGCCGTGGGACGTGACCGAGGGTGCCTCGTATCTTCTCGGTGGTTTGACGACCGGATTGACGGCGGTAATGAGGGACTTTTCCTGTTCGCCAAGGCCGTGTTGTTCGAGATTCGCGGCCTCGGGGCTCTTTTCGTCGCGTCTGGGTGCACGTTTGCGACAGTACCAGACGCAGAGTACGACGGTGACGAGTAGAAGTAGAAGAAAGGTGAGGCCGAGGCCAAGGGCGAGCGGCAGGCTGACGGTGGTGGGTCCCCGGTTCTCCGGCTCACCAACAATGGCCAGACTGACGTTTTTCTCGATGCTGCCGCCGGGATTTTTGGCCATGCATATGTAATCGCCTTTGTCGTAGGGTGCGACATCGGGTATGGTGAGATTGAGCCAATCGTATCGCTCGTCGAGTACGTAGCCTCGCTCGGGATTGCCGTGACGTCGACTCGAGTTGTTGATCACGCGAGCTCGGTATACCCACGACAAGCGTGGCCTGGGTATACCGGAAGCGCGACACCAGAGCTTCACGTCACCCTGGCCAGCGACGATTCTCGCCTCGGGGCCGATCGCGACGATTTTCGGCCTGCAGGCGAAATCGTCGCTGCTCAAAGCGTCCCACATTTTGCCGGCCAGATTGGCCGGTTGCGAGCACGTTGTCGGTTGCGTGTACAACTTCCGCTCGATCGTCCAATCGCGAAATCTCTTCAAGTGACAATTGCAATTCCACGGATTGTTCTGTAGCTCGAGGCTGCCGAGCTTCGGGAGATTGTCGAAGGTCGAGAGACGCAAGGTCGTGAGGTTGTTGCCGTCAAGGGCGAGGGTCTGGAGATCCGGCAAATTCCTGAAGGTCTTCTCCCCAATGCGCTCGAGACGGTTCTCCGTGATGACGATCTTTTGCAGATACGAGAGGTCGTGGAAGAGGCCGTTCTCGAGACCCTCGAGATCGTTGTGATCGAGCAACAGAACACGTAGCCGCTGTGTCTCGACGAAAGTGCCGGGAAACAACGTCTTTATACTGTTACCCGACAGATCGATCTCGATCACGATCTTGAGACCGTTGAACGCGTCCGTGTGCACAGCCTTTATGCCGCAATCGCGCAATACGAGCTTGTGAAGGTTCACGAGATTCACACGACTGAAGGCGTTGTGATTGACGTACGTTATGCGATTGCCCGTCAAGTCCAAGCTCTGGATCTCCGCGGACAGGTTTTCCGGGATCTGGGTGAAATTCAGGCGAACGCATTCGGCCGCCTTCTTGCCGGAGACCCATCTGCACTTGCAGGGGGGACACAGCTGCCAGTCCTCCTCGGCGGACGTCGACAGTAACATCGTCGTTAGCGCCAACACCAGGTACGTCAGGGCTCCGCTCGCTCGTTCCATCGTGCAACCACGATTATTGTACCTCTTTGATTCCTTTGACTTGTCCTCTTGCCTGGAACATAGCAGTCAACGGTTTCATGCCTGACATCTTCGGAATTCGGATATAGAGCGAGCTGTGGTGGACGCTTCGCGGACGTTTTGTCACACTCGTGCGAGGGACACTCACAAGGAACATCACTTTGGTGGACTACGCCGATTTTGTTGGAACTTCTTTATGTGGAAGAGTATCAAAAACTAAGAGACACGTATTTTCATTTATCGGCGGCAAAACGGTTCAAAGGGGTGAAACGCACCCTCGATAATGGGGATGTTTTTCGTCGATAACGTTCTAAAGGTATGAGATATACAAAAAAATTCAAATTGCAACGATGTTTATTTTTTTTTGAGCACTATACATTGGAGATGAGAACGATAACGTTATCGACGAAAAACGAAAAACACCACTATTTTCGGGGGTGCGTTTCACCCTTTAAAACCTTTTTTCCGCCGATAAAAAAAACATACGTGTCTCTTAGTTTTTGATACTCTTCCACGTGAAAAAGTATCGACAAAATCGGAGTAGGACACCAAAGTGATGTTCCTCGTCAGTTGTAGGTTGTGAACGATGGAGATGACGTTCGGGGACGTCGAGTTGGGGGAGGGGGTTTAGTTGCAGAGGTGAAGGTGGGGAGGGTGAAGGCTAAGGATTTAGTTGGCGGAGGAGAATTGTTGGCAGAAAGTAGGGAATCGTGGATGTTGGGGGATTATTGTGAGCTGGAGATCGGAATTTGGGTCATAATCGCGGGAAGAAAACTTTTCGAGGGGTTACACCATCGTGACATTTTCAAAAAGCTGATATTGCGGCTGGATTTATTTATTTATACTTTAAGGGCTTACATACACCTGAGACGGCCAAAAGTAAGGTTATTAAAATAAAAAAATGTTGTGCATAAAACTGAATTTTATCGAACAACCATGATATACATTTTAAGGTATGAAATTTTATATACATTGTGTGAAAATTTAGTTAAAAATTTCAAACGGTAAAAAAGTTACAGTCGTTTGGTTGCGGCACCAGAATATTACTTTAAGAACATGTTTTTGTTCTATATGAACCTAACTCTGACAAAAAATTGAAAATTCCATTTTCTAGAGGTGTGCAGACCTCCGCCGCCAACCTATAAGTGCATCTTGGGTCAATCTGACCCAAGGCGTTTTTCAAATCGTTGTATTCCGGTAAATATGCATTTTTTTTTTGTAGAGACGTTTTTTGTAGTAAATTATCCATATTTCGTGGCCCTAAATTTATTTTTTGACGAAAATTAAATGCCAAAACATTTCTTTCAAAGTGGGGCATACGTTGAAAAATACGTACTTACACGAAAAAAAATACTGGGTCGTTTTGAGTATCATTTTTGCAGATAGTATAATTTTTGTCATCATTTTATAACCTTTTTTGCTAGAAAAGTATACTTTAAACAATTATATTACCCCAAATTTAGATTTATATAGAGCGTACTTATATAAAGAAACTAACTATCAGTTTATCAAATTATAGGCTAGAAACTTTTTGAGCTATAGTGTATACAAATTGGAGAAAAGTCGTTTCGAGGAAAACGCGGTCGAAAACAAATTACCGCCAACAACAAATTCGAAGCAGTTATGAATTATTTATTCTACTCGGAAATACATTCGTGAATAGTTTTACTAACAATTTATGGAATAAAAAACAATCGATTTTGTGAGTCATCTGAACTGGTTTCCCGCCTTAAAGAATATCTTAAGCGTTTAAGGGGGTAGAGGTGGGGAAAAAATTTGGTGATTTTCATGATTTTTATTTTAAAGCAAAGATTTCTTCACTATCTTGAGACTTAGGGTATGTTTTATTTCTACTTTGGGCTGTTACATGGTATTTTTTTCCATTAATCTTTAAAAATGGCCGAGGTCTTCTAAACTGCGTTTTCAAAACTGGCGTGACGTATAGCTAAAAAACTAAACGACCGATCCTGATGAATCGTGGTAAAAATCTTTCTAACCTTGTTGTCTAAAATATGAACATAAATGTTTAAAAAAAAAATTAATATTTTTTTATTGCAAAATGTAGCCATTTTTTTCGGAAAATTCAATCTTTTTGTTTCAAAGCGTACCATTTAATCGATTTTCAACATTTCTCACTTTATCTTGGTTCATATTCTGCGTATGAGTGTCAATGAACGAAAAATCTGCGTTGGCTTTTTGTCAGATCAATCCCGCCGACGCTACGTGTCACGCCGTCTGACAACATCCGCCGCAACCCGTTTAGATCGTGCCATACCTCCGTCGTTTTCGAAGAGGAATAAAAGAACAAAAATACCACCTAACATCCAGAAGTAGTAATAAATCACAACCTGAGTCTCAAAAATGGCGAAATCTTTCGTTTGAAAAATAAAATAATGCAAATCCGCAATTTTTCCCGCGTGTAAAGGTACATCCCCCATTAATTATCAGCGGACAAAACCCAATTAAGGGTTTCCAAGTTCTGTTCAAATTGGCATTGAAGTTGAAGGAAGACGAAGGTTGACGAAGAAGGGGCTGCAAGCCTCCTCAAAGGCTCGAGAGATGTTTGGTGAAATGGAGGACAAGGACACGTTGGATGGGTCGGGCGGAATTTCACTTGGAGTTCCAATTGGTAGGTCGGAAAACCTCCTCAGGTATTTCGCAAAATTGAACGGAATTGGCCGCGAAATTCAGGCCCTCGTACAGACGCCGAGCAAAGCCCTTTGAATATCACCGAAAAATTCAACGACCGAGCCGAAAAAAAAATGCCGCACGTGTAATCGCAGCGGAATGAAAGTGAAATCGGAGCGTACAAAGGAAATTGTCTTCGTGATGCGCCTTTTCATTTTCCATCACGTATATCGTTGAGGGGATACTGGAATCCCGACGGGACCGTGACGATAGCCCGACAACGACGACGAGGTTTTTGGTCTCAAATTACTTTCGGACCCGCGAACTCACGATCCCGCACGATCCATCATCGTCGCCGACGAGAAAGTGAGGGTTGCAAAAAAAAAAAAAGAAACTAACAAGATAGAGACAGAAAGAACGAGAGACGATAAAAAAAGTAAAAAATGCCGCGAGACTCAAGACACTTTTCCGCGCGGTCTGATGTTCCGTCGCTCCGGTTCGTCTTTCCGCGTTTTGCACGATATGGCGCGGGGCGAATGAGCGGATTATATATACATTGTCTGCGGCATTGGATGTCTCGCCGTGTGCTCTTTTAACATTTCTTTTTTCACCTCATTCACTCTTCTTTCCTTCCATTCACTTTGTCGGGGCACGAACGGTGGCAAATATATATATATGTACAGGGTGTCCTGTTATGAATGGATAATCATGTCAGATCGTGCCCTACTATATGTTGGAATTCCAGTTTAGTAAAAGTCCCACGGTTTTCGAGATTTTGGGCTTTATGTCATTTTCTGAAAAAAAATCATCTGCTTTTGGTTTTGTCGCATGCCATTTTTACAAATGATATGAATCGACAATAACTAAGCAACTTTTTAAGGTAATTGGCACCATATGAGTGGTACTTTTTTTTTTTACACCGCAGGCTATCAAAGTCAGATGTTCGAATTGGTTTGTATGAAAATTCTGCATAAGATCTTTTTTCATAAAGTTGCCTCAACAATTAAGGTTAAAAAGAAGACTTTTCTAGATAAAACAAATCACCAAGAGTATTTTTTTTAACCGAGTACAAAAAAGTTATTTTTTGTAGAAATGGCATGGGAAAAACCAAAAGCAGATGTTTTTTATCTGGAAAACCGTGGGACTTTTACTAAACGGAAATTCCAGTATGTAGTAGGATCTGACCTATCGACAGTTGTAGGATTATCCATTCATAACAGGACACCCTGTATATATATATATATATATATATATGAACACGCACAGATGCAAACATAAAAAATAACATTTTGCTGGTCGGGCGGAAACTTTTTTATTCCTTAATATTCTTCTTTCTTCCGTCTAGTCTCGTCCTGACTATCTACATTTTTTTGCGTTTTATTTTTAATTCTCGTCACGAAGAGTCTTTTGGGATCTCATTTTGTCGAGTGATTCTCTCGGAACCTCCAGTCACACAGACACACTTATAGATATATATAAATGTGTGTACGTCAGAGGGTTTGGGAGGGAGATGAAGCGAGAGATTAAAGGACTAAAGTTGATGGGATACGAAAATTGGGGTTTTAACGAAAATAAAAGAGAGAGAGAGAGATTATGGGAAAATATCTCGTGAATTATCTCAATAAGGTAAATTGCTCGTGATGATAGATAAGAGAATACAGAAAGGATTAAGGGTTTACAGCTAGTTGATATTTTTTAAATAATCGATTTTTGGTCTTTGACGGATTCTGAAAAAATAACATTTCTGAAATGCTCTCCGGATATTTCAAGCCGATCCGTTCGAAATCGAGGGAGTTATGGGCTTTCATAGGTAGCTTTCGCAAACCGACGTAGTTTAAACGCGATTTTCTCTACATGACTTTTGCAAAATCATTACCTTATAATTTTACATGTTAAAAAACAGTGTTTGAACGAAGACATTTTTTTTCGATGCATAGTTTTTTTTCAATCAACGAAAATAGAGGGTTTTTTTTTTCACCGAAAATCAATGCTTTGAGGAGACCGTAGACCGGTAATTTTTTCAAAAATCGATATTTTATTAAATCCTTCGTCCAAGCACTCGATCATTTTTTAAATTTTAGATGATTTGTTTCGGAGCAGCAGTGGTCACTGCCAAGGGGTTTTGGGCCTTCAAAGAGCCAATCTTGGGCCATTAAAGTGCCGATACTTGAGCGCTTAAAGTGCCAATAATTCGGCCCTTGAAGTGCCAATACTTCGGCCCTTAAAGTGCCAATAATTTTCGTACAAATTTATCATGACGATTTTCTATTAGAAAATCCTAAAAATGAGCTGTTTTCGACTGTTACCCTCAGGCATAACCCGTTAAGCGCAGTGAAGTAAGTCCTCTTCCAAATTCTTAGCATTTTCGATCCCGCGCATTAATTTTAGTGTATTCTAAATCCAAGTGTATTTCAAGATTGGTTTAGTGGAATGAAGGATTTTATTTAGTGTATTTTAATTCCAAAAAATAATTGCGATCGATGTGCCGATCAGAAGCGAGGTGATTAACTCCTGAAGGCAATTTCAGGAAGTTGGAATAAGCGACGTTTGTACCGTAACGTCGTTGATCAGAGGCGCGCGGCGCTCGAAACGACGTTTGAACGTCTTTTGGAAAGTTTCGCGCGGCTGGCATGAGATAAACCTCTGTTACTTACACGACTGTGCCGGTATCCTTTATGCAGTGAGCGCCACGTAAAATAGAGACGTGTAGGGGTTAAGCTTTCGCAAACTTTCAACAAACATTTCATCGTGCGGCGTACCGTGGCTTTTACTCGCGAGAGCGAGAGAGAGGGAGAGAGGGGGGGGGGGATTAAAAGAGGGATGGAAATATCAACCCTCTTCTCGTCGGAGACTTTGCAAAATGATCGTGAAGGATGTAACGAGACTATTTCCTCCGGTATACTTCGTCTCAGCATTTAATAGCATATAATGTACACCCACTACCATACTCTCGCTGGATCTTCAGGATTCTTGGTGCTTTGAGCCACGTTGTACGGAATTTAATCTGTACAGGCCAACTTAAAAGTTCAATGGAACGAAAATCCGGAGTAATTTCTGTTTTGAAGGTTCGGAACGAACGAAAACACCCACGTGATCCGCGCTTCTTTTGATTGAGTTTTCGCGGAGATTATTCGTTGCTCGGATCTCTAATCCCTGTGTCGAACAATTCCGCAGGGTTTAGCGAGCTCCTTTGCCCTTACGGTTTCTGACAACATGCAGAAAAATCTCGTTACGGGTGGACGCGGTTCATCTTTAGCCGAGTGGAAAATGATCTGCCTCGAAGTAGTAACGGCTGAAAGTCCTCAGACACGCCCCAATACCTGATTTTTTAGGAAAAAAGGGACTGTGCAATAAAGAATAAACCGCCAAAAAATATTTCATTTAAGTAGGATTTCAGACGGGAAACCAGTTTACGAGTACGTTTTTTAAGTGATTTTCATGATTTTTTTTTGACAAGGAAAGAATGGATAGAATTTAATCAAACTTTGGAAATATTTTATACGTATTTTCAAACAAATATTTCAATTTTTTCGAATCAGTTCGTTTGAAAATGTGGAACATATAACCTGCCGCCCATCGAAGGTCGACATCAGACTTTGCTGTTCGTGTACAGTCTGGAGGCCACAATTTTCATTGGAAATCAATACGGTTTGAAAATTATTTTAAGAACATGTTTTTCTTCTATATGAACCTAACTCTGATAAAAAATTGCATTTTTTAAAGGAGTTTAAACAAAAGGGTATAATTTTTGCTATTATTTTATAACCTTTTTTGCTATAAAAAATATACTTTTAATAATGATATTACCCCAAATTTAGGTTCATATAGAGCGTAATTATGTAAAGCAACTATCACTTTATAAAATTATACGTTAGAAACTTTTTCCGCTAGGGTGCACACAAATTGAAAAAAGTCGTTTCGAGAAAATCGCGTTTGAAAAAAATTACCGAAAACAAAAAATTCAAGGCAGTAATGGATTAGTTATACTGCTTATCGGTTAATCAGCGATCAATGCTACTAACAATTTATGGAATTAAAAAAAATCGAAAAATATTTTATTTGTTCCAGCTATTCTTGTTGAATATTAATTATATTCAAATTAAATGAATAAGGGGCCAATGCAAGCACATTTTTTCTTTGAACATATTGGAGATATTCTTGAATCTTCCTTGAATTCTTGATGATATTCTTGAATCTCATCAAAAATATCTTGGTGAGCGTGAACGAGCGTCTGTTTGATTAAAAAATATATTTTTCTTGAATTTTGGAAAGATCTCTTCGAATGAAATAAATCTTCATTTGCTTACAATATTTGGGTGTTTCATCCAAATATATTTTCACTTCGAATTCACTGAAATAGATTTTTGTGGCCATCATATTAAAGATGTATTTGAATCAAAAGAATTTTGATCTTATATTTTTGTGTAGCGTATATACATGTATAATGCGCGGAGCAAAGGTATGAAAATAAATAAATACATTTGTAGGATCAAATAAAAAATTCAGGCTCAAACGTTGGTCCATAGCGTGATTCGAATAATTCAGTATTTGTTGCAATGAACCCAGGCCATTAATTCAATCAAATAGATAAATGTTCGACTCCATGAAAGTTCTGTTTAATTTAAATTTACAAAATTAAATACATACATTAGTGGATACAACTAAATTATTTTTTGAACAGATGAAACTGAATCACAGATTTATTAGGAATAAACAAAATATTTCGTTATTAGGCGATATTAAATAGATCTCAATTTAAATAAATAAACATACTTAAAATAAATCATTCCAATAATGGAATGCACTAAGAAAAATTTGATTTAACGATAAAATCTAGTTAATTCAAATATAAATAATCAAATAGACGCATCTATTTAATATCGATAGAATTTTTTTGTCAGTGTAATGCCTGATAAAGGCTAATCATTTTCCTTTCATCACTGCCCTCAATATTTTTCGTTGTTGATATTTTTGTGTTCACGCTCTGCAGGGTTTAGTTTTGTTTTCTTCTCATTTCACGGAGAACCGTCGATGGCCAAAGCAAAAAGGTAAGACAAAGGGTAAGGACGATAATAGGGCTCAAGTATAGCCTTGGCTTGCTTCGCACTCGTTTGGAGGACGCGTAACTAATTTTCGTTCGCACATGCTAAGAATTGTCGAAACTCTGCTTAAATAGACATAGACATTCTCCAAATACAATTTTCTTTGCCGCAACTTTATTCCATCGATCCTCAGAATTTGACTTGGAAATTTGCGCGTGACCTGTGCCCGGGCAATTTATTCGATATGGGCGTTTCACGTACAAATGAGGCAAAGCACGCCAGAATGGTCAACCTGGATCTCCAAGTCACCAACAATTTTTTTTTCTTCACAATCGGTGCAATTAGTGTAGCCATAATTTTTTCCAAATTTTTGAGCGATTGTTTCGGTCGGAAAAAATGCTCTAAAACCCAAAAACATTTTTTTACCACATCTATACATTTAACGAAAAAAAATCAGTAGTCATCGTGCCGTACGATCCTACAATGGCAAATGTTATATTCTCTACTGGAACCCATTTGAATAATACACGAATAATTGAGAAGCTATACGTTCCGTAACAGAAAAAAGCTTCAAATTTGAATGGGAACACGCAAACGACTTGGGGCACGTACATCGAGCCCTCAAAGTTGGAAGGGCGTATGCCTGCGGCCCAGCGTGGCCACTGTGGATTTCAGAGATCGATGCAGGACACAATAGGATTGCGGCTCAGTCGGACTTTGTGAGTGAATTTGTAGATGAATAAAAAAGAGGTCAAGTACGTGAGTTCAGATGCTTCGAGACCATGATGAAGTTTTCATCGTTGGAATGCAACGAAAATGCATTTTTATTTTTTTATTGCCTCATTTTTATTATCATCCCAAAATGTTCCTTACATATTTAGGCGGAACATCTCTAATGAGAATCCTGAAGAGAATTTATGTGATTTTCGAAAAATAAATTTGCAAGAAACAATTGAGCCTCGGAACAAAAATAAAAATAGATGTTACTGTACAGACTATAAGGAGATTTTACGGATTTTTTGAAATTTTTTCATCACCAAACACTAGAGACAAAAAATAGTTTAATGTGTGTAATTTTATGTGCGGCTAAACGGGCAAAAGCTTTACACTACGGGTGATGTAATTTCTTTTGGCTATTCAGCACCAAGATAAACCATTTCTAACAACGGATTAACGCAAACTAAACCTGTGTCGACATTTAGGGGAAAAAACCATCATGCTTATCGTACACTATATATATATATATATATATATATATTTAATATTGAACCATCAAGGTTTAATAAAAGACTACGAATCTTGGCTGGCGAATGAAGGGCATTGCTGTCTAACCTCAATGTCCGCGAAGTTGCCTTATTTCGCCAACACTTAATATTAATTAATGATAATAATCTCATGACATCAATATAAACAGGCACCATTACAAATTACTCAAAATTTCATTCAGAGTTGTATAAAACATTCACTGACGCAGTTTTTTTTTCCATAGCAATCATCGATGATATTAGATTTTTTCATGTTGATGGTGATCCGAAAGTTTTTCTTATTCACGCAATAAAAATATAAAAATGCATAATTTTGCTCTTTAATTATACGTTTTATGGAAAATTAGTATCTACAGAATAAATCCATACCTCGTATCTACAGATCGATCGTATCGATCGTATCTACAGATCGAATCTACAGATATTACACAAAGTGCTATTTCATGCAATTGAAAATGTAATCAGACTTTTCGGGTAATAAAAAACCGGTACATGTAAATAGTACGGGTTGGTTTCCTTGATTTTTCAAAGAATATCGATACATTGAGGTATGTAATTTGCTTTTTTTGAATTATTTAAGTATATAATGTAATATAAGTTGTAATATAATTTTCAAATTCATAACAAGTTTAGAATTGGGTGGAGAGAGGGCATTTCAACGAATTACATACATGCTAAAACAGTCGAACCTCGATATAACGAAATCCTCGATGTAACAAAGATTTGGCCATTCCCTTCCGATAGACACCCGAAACCTTGTTACAACGACATAATAATACACATTACGCTCTAATTTCTAATTAGTACTATGAAGTACTAGTACTAATTATATTAGTACTAAGTATTGGTACCAATTATTCAGTACTAAATTTATTAGTACTAAGTATTGATACTAAGTATTCAGTACTAAATATATTAGTACCAAGTATTGGTACTAAGTATTCAGTACTAAATATATTAGTACTAAGTGTTCGGTACTAAATATATAAGTACTAAGTATTTAGTACTAAATATATTAGTACTAAGTATTTAGTACTAAATATATTAGTACTAATATGTTTTTTGCAAAAAACATTTTAAGGAACATGACTTCGATGTAACGAACTTCCCTAGATATTCGTTGCATCGAGGTTCGACTGTATTTTGTTTTCCCTGTAAGTCGTCTTCTGCTAATACTGATTTATCTCCGGCGAAATTGGAGAACGTTTATTCGTTTCGTACGAGAATAATTTCGCCCTTTCTTTGTTTCCGGTGCAGAGAATCCTGATCGTTTCATTTCGGTTGACCCGCTTAGCCAGAGCAGGGCAAGTACTCACGAACTTAGGAGTCTGCCCGAGTGCGCCGATAGAGCCATTGGCCCCACTGTGTACATCGCCGTAGTTTCCTACAGAGGCTAGCAGAAGAAAATGGCACTTCTTTTTTTATCGCTCAATCCAATATTTGCAGCGTCACCGAGATAACGGGGCTGCGACCCCGGTACGCATATACATGTCCTCGTATGTGCGAGGCGCGTACGAGGCCTCGAGAAATGAGCCTGTTGAGGTCTTCACTTGGTATGACCAAACGCAATCACGTACACCTGGTGAATCTAATTCCATGCAAATCATCTAATTGGCACGAATACATTGAGCTGGGGAGGGAATGGAACGAGCTGGAAAAAGAGATGGACGAGGACAAAAAATGAGGTGTGAGAAAAATAGGAAGAAATAAAAGGAGAGCGTGAGTTGATCGGAGGGCACGAGGGAAAGAGAGGGACAACGAAGCATGGAAAAAGGGCAAGAAAAATGAAGAGAAAGAGGATTATGGAGAGCGAGAAGGAGAGAAAAATAATGAAGGAGAGAAAGAGAGAGGGGCTGATTAAGGGGGCAGATATCTTTAGACAAGGAAAAAATTTGCTGATATTCACGATTTTTTTTTAAAGGAAAGACTTCTTTATCCATTTTGAGACTTGGGGTATGTTTTATTACTACTTTAGGCGGATTACATGGTATTATTATTTTTTTTTTTCATCTTTAAAAATGACGGAGGTATGCCACGGTCTTCTGATCTGCATTTCCAAAACTGGCGTGACGTATCGCTAGAAAACTAATCCACCGATTCTGATGAAATTTGGTACAAATCTTTCTAACCTTATAGTCTAAAACATGAACCTAAATGTTTTTGAGAATGTAAAAAAACGTATTTTTTATTGCAAAATGTAGCCATTTTTCTTTCGGAAAATTCGATCTTTTTGTTTCGAAGCGTACCATTTCATCGACTTTCCACATTTCTCACTTTTTCTTGGTTCATATTCTGCGTATGAGTGTTAATCAAACAGAAGTCTTTGTTGGTTTTTTTTCAGACTACTCCCGGCGATGCTACGTGTCACGCCGTCCGACAACGTCTACCGCAACCCGTTCAGAAGACCGTGCCATAACTCCGCTATTTTTAAAGATTCATAATAATAAAAAATACCATGTAATAGCAAAAACTCATCCCCCTTTAACAGTGAAAGAAAGGATGTATATATGCTGAGTAGGAGTAAAAAAGTATTGGGGGGGGGGGGGGGGGGGAGGGAAAAGTGAGAAACGTGGAAAAATAGAAAAAAAGGGGATGAAGGCAGAAACGAAGAGATTCAGAGAGACAGGTGCGCAGAATCAGAGGGTTAAGGGAGAGACAGAGGGTTCATTTTTTCCTATTGACTTGTTGGTGGATGCCGAGTGCGCACGGACGAAAACCGCGGAAATAATGAGGCAATATGTTAATTGAGCTCAAGGTGTAGGAAGTCCTGCGTGAAACACGACACAACCGAGAACGATCACGAAAAGAGCGGGGAAGGGGGGGGGGGGGGTTAGAGTTTCGTGTACCCATTATACATCGCAGTTGCGTGAAATGAAGCGGACGAAATTAGAGAAAGAGAAAGATAATTGCGAGGTGAAAAGGGGATTGCGAGGCACATGAGACTTTCCGCATGCGAGCCAAAGGGGGTATCAACCCCTGTATAGCCTCGTCCAGAAAACCCTAGCACTTTTTACAACATAAACGCAAATGAAAAAAAGAAAAAAACGAAAGTCACAAATACGAAATGTTCTCGTTAAAACGCGATTTAATCATTTTGTTGACTTGTGCAGCCGGACTATTACTCTCTCCCTGAACAACGTCGCGAATAATTTTCCCGGCAGCCATCAGACCGCTCTGATTTTCCAGCGCGATTGCTCGGCATCAGCTCACCTGCCCACCAGTTGGAATTGACGGACGAAGCAAAGTTTGGCGTGTCGGAAAATTCACTTTTAAAGTTGGATGAATCGTTAAATATGATAATGAGAAGTCATGCACGTCGAAAGTACACTGGCTTCGGAAAACCGAACAACTTTTACGAAGGGTCTGTGTATATCTACATAGATTTCGTTTTTCATCCCTTGGGGCTCTTTTATTTCTCTCTCTCTCTCTCCCTCTCTCTCTCTCTCTTCCGTTATACAGGGTGTCCTTCTATAAAAGCATAATCCTGCAACTGTCGAGGGGTCGGATAATGCTACCTACTATATGCTAGAATTTCAGTTTAGTAAAAGTCCCACGGTTTTCGAGATTTTGGGCTTTATATTATTTTCTGAAAAGAATATTCTGTTTTTGGTTTTTCGCACGTCATTTCTACAAATGATATGAATCGACAATAACTAACAAGGAAAGGTTGCGAGGTAGATCTCCCCGATTTCAATGAAAATTGGCATGCTTGTGGAATGGGTAAAAAAAGGCGACACGTATTTTTTTTATGTTTGCGGAACCCGATTTTGAAGGGTTGAAACGCACCCTCGAATATTGGGGTGTTTTTCGTCGATAACGTTTTAACGGTATGAGATATGAACAAAATTCAAATTGCAACAATGTTTATTTTTTCGTGCTTTGTACATTGGAGATGAGAACGATAACGTTATCGACGAAAAACACCCCTATTGTCGACGGTGCGTTTCACCCCTTAGAAATAGGGTTCCGCAGATATAAAAAAATACGTGTTCTCTATTTTCACCCATTCTACAAGCATGCCAAATTTCATCGAAATCGGAGAGATCGACCTCGCAACCCTTCCCTGTAAGCAACTTTAAAGTAATTGGCACGATATGCGTAGTACAGTTTTTTTTACACCGCAGGCTATCAAAGTCAGATGTTCGATGTGGTTTGTATGAAAATTCTGCATAAGATCTTTTTCGTAAAGTTTCCTTACCATTTAAGGTTCAAAAGAAGGCTTTTCTAGATAAAACAAATAACCAAGAGTATTTTTTTTGAAGCTGGGTCAAAGCAGTTATCATTTGGAGAAATTGCATGTGAAAAACCAAAAGCAGATGATTTTTATCTCGAAATGGCACTTTTACTGAACTGAAATTGCAGCATATAGTAACTGACCTCTCGACAGTTGCAGGATTATCCATTTATAATAACCTTTCTCCATGTATGTATGTGTATTCAGAGAGGAAGAGCAAAAGAGGATGATAGAGCCGAGAGATGAGAAAGATTGAAATTGAAGGGAATAAACTGAATACACTAATCACGCTGGAAGTTTCCGAAATTAACGAGTTTTGAAACTGTCATTCACGTGGTTCTGAAGATCTTGAGAGTCGTTTTCTGTTTTGTTAATTGTCTCGAACTCGGTTTAGAGATGGCGGTCAAGATTAAATTTGCAATCCATTCGTGATACTTTGAATTTCGATTTTAACAGCGCGCTCAATGTTTACTGTGATTTTTGTTAGACTTATTATTGTTAACTTCGATTTTACTAGCTGCTCGATATTTAACGATTCATCTAATTTTCCGGGCTCAACAATTCGCTGCCAAAAAAATATTTGGTTTCAACAGGATCTATTTAAATCAAATAGGTTTTTTACTTGCCTCACGGCCTACTTCGATCCTATTTGTTTCAAATATATTATTTTATTCTTTTCCAGCTATTCTTGTTAAATATAGAAGATATTCAAATTAAATAAATAAAGATTCGATTCAAGCACATTCTTGCTTTGAACGTATGGGAGATATTTTTGAATTAAACATCTTTGTCAGTGTGAATGAACGTCTATTTGATTCAAAAATATGTTTCTCTCAAATTCTGGAAGGATCTCTTTGAATGAAATAAATCTTGATTTGCTTACAATAGTTGGGTGTTTCATTCATATTTTCACTTCGAATTCACTAAAATAGATTTTTGTGGACATCATATAAGATGTGTATGTGAATCAAAAGAATTTTGATTCTATATTTTTGCACAGCATGTATACATGTGTAATGCGTGAGGCAACAGTATGAAGACAATCAATACACATGGAGGATGAAATTAAAAAATTCATGACCAAACGTTCGTCAATAGCTTGATTCACACAAATAAGTATTTGTTGCAATAAAGACAGACCATTAATTCAAGTAAAAATGTTCGACTCTACAAAAATTCTATTCAATTTTTTTTTTTTTTAATGTAATAGATACATTTAGTGGATTCAACTAAATTGTTTTTTGAACAGATGACAGCGAATCACGGATTTATTAGGAATAAATAAAATATTTAGTTATTAGACTACGTTAAATAGATCTTGATTTTAAAAAAAGTTTTTTTTTTTAAATACATAATTCCAGTAATGCAATGCAATAGGAAAAATTCGAATTCACGAAAAATCTATTCAATTCAAATTTTAAAAATCAAATAGACGCAGCCAGTTAATATCAATCGAATTTTTCTGTCAATGTAGTTGAGCCCGTGTATACATTGGCTGAGTGTTTGTTGACCGCGATTTTATCAGCGATAAACAATAAATTCATTGAACGTTTAATTTCTCCGTCTCAATCACACCGAAAGTATAAATCACCGGAATATTATAATGTCGGTGCGGGAGTCTCCTGAATGTAAGCCCAGACCTACTGGATCAATTCGCTTCGGGGCCATTAGCGTAGATGACTTACGAATACACACCTGCCGAATTTGTAGGACAGGCATTTCGCATCAACGCGACGATAATTACTCGCCCGGGACAAAGGAGGATATCGTGCTGCTCCATTAAGCGATTTTGCAAATCGATATTAACGCTTGCACGTATCGGTGCGCATCGCTCCAACTAATTTTGCACGGGAAAGTAACTTGGCGAGCATCTATAGGATGAATAGAAAGCTATTGGATGAGAAGGAATTGACTAAAAATTGATTTCGTCGTACAGGAGACACAACTGTTTGAGAAATGTAGGATAGAACGTCTAGTTATTACCTATTTTAAATGATTGATTAATTGTTTTAAATGATAAACTACTCTTTTTAAATTATTAATTCATTATTTCTAGTGATAATTTAGTATTTTCATTTTTAATCAATTATTAATTATTTTTCCAATATTTCTATCGGTAATTATTTATTTACTGTCATAACTGTAGCTTCATCGTAAAAACGTAAGTTCATCTTAAGCTCCCGCATAGCTGTCAATTGGCGGTACAAGAGAGGCGAGACCATAATATTCTGTTCGATTTTTTTTCCAATGATTGTTTTGAACGATTTTCGAGCACACCCGTTTTCCGCAAGTGCTGGGTGATATATTCACACTTTTAATAATGTGACTGCTCGTATTTATGGACGTAGGAATAAGTTCGATTAAAAAATCCCGAAGGCTTCGCGTATGGGAAGAAAACGGTAATGCATACAGGCCGGTCTTGGGCGCGCTTGGGCAGTAACAATTGGAAAACTGCAGGGGCAAGCAGATGGTGTTTCCAATAGAGTTTATGTCTCGGCGATATCGAAATGTATCTAATGGTCGGGAGAAGCTTTCCTCGCTGTTTTTCCCCTATACCGCGTTCTTGCCTGCGCCTGCCCCTTTTTTTCCATCCATCGATAAACCGTAGGCTACCACCGTCGAATCGGATTATTTGCAAAGTTTCGAAGTTTCGTGAATATTTACGAAACTGCAGAGCGAGGGAAAAAAGCAAAGGACAGATAAAGTATACTGCTGCGCTCGCGGCTAAGGACGTGTCAGTGGAGATTCGATTGCATAAACTTTTCAAATAAGTCTGAATATCTTATAAATCCGTGGGTATCCGGCGAGCCACGGCTATTCGCCCTCTCTCTCTCTCTCTCTCTGTCTCTGTCTCTCCCTCTTTCGCTTTTTTACGAACATGAATATATACAGGATGCTCCAAGCGTCCAAGATTTATAGGATAGATGCATTACGAGATTTCAGAGAGAAAAGTCTTCAACGATTTTTCTGTCCGATGTGCCGTTGATTTGATATTGATTGATTAGTGATGCCCAATGCGCTGCTCCGGATACATACTCTGCAATCATCGAATATGCCCGAGCCTACCGCTGGACAGATTCGTGCGGTACGCTCTCCCCACTCTACGCTAGGCCCCGCCTATTTATCTTTTCCCGCGCTCCTCATTGGCTGTCACTGATTAAACGATATCTAATTAAAGACATATCGGAGAGAAAAACGGATGAGGACTTTTCGTTTCAGAATTTCGTGATCTACGTGCCATGTGAGCCCAACTTTCCGGGCACTTTATACGAATCTATTTTTGCAATATATGTGGATATGGCACAATTTTGGCACGGTCACACGTTCATATGAAAGTGGTATTTCTCTTTTATTCGCGAACCTCCCTGTTACGAACGCGGAAGAAGCTCGGTACTCTTCATTATGATGCTCTTAAAACTTTCCACATATAGAAAAATAGGGCACACCGCGAGATAATTAAGAACCTTACCTTTGACTACACGCGCCGTTATGATGTCGCTGGTGGGTTCGGGGAACTCGTTAGCTACCCGATAGTGTCTGTACCTTGCGGTGAAATCCCGCAAAGGCTAAAAGGGGAGAAATAAAGAGAGTAAGATAAAGAGAGAAAGAGAGGAAAAGAGAGATAGAGAGAACGAAAGGGCGAGAGGGAAAAATCTTCATAAGCTCGGAGCCGCAGTGCTTCCATTATCGGGAAAATAAATAGCTATAGAAAGTGGGGTGAAGGGTTCTTGGGAGGGATATTCGAAAGATATTCGAAAGATATTCGACTTTTGCCGTATGTCAGCAGATACGACACTTTTTTTGTGCCTCTCGTTCTTTCATTTTCGTATCCGTACGACAAACAATAAACCTCGAATAACTGAACTCTGGAGCAAAAGCTTCGTGCCTGTCACACGTGGAAAAGACTACGATTCTCGTTCCAATTGCTGTGTCGAGTAATTATCGCGGAGATACGATGAACTGAGCGCTGCATAAAAAATTTCCAGACAATTTACGAGAGAGAGAGAGAGATACGGTTTAGTTTCATCGAAGATTTTGATGATCACGAATTTTCCTTAATTATACGAGAAGGCAAATCCTCGAATGTAATGCAAACCCGTAGTAATTAAACGGATATGGCCGGAGTCTTGTCAAAGTTATGAGAGTTTGGTGGCTTCGAGGGGGCAGCGGTTGCAAGCGAAGTTGATACGGAAAATCTGGCGAATTATTCGTGTTGGATCCTTCCCTTTTTGCAATGGCTCTCGATATACACTTTTGCCGATACACAATTATCGTTCATTAGATAGGGATAAATATGAAGCCCAAAGTTTCGCCAGGATCTTGGCCAACTTCGACGTATACGTATTTTCTCGATATCGATATCCAATTATGCAGCGGCATATCAATTAATGGATTCATAGACCGGCGAGTGTTAATGTTCGGGCTCCTTTCATTGAGTCTACCTTTTACGAGCTTTGAAACCTTCGTCTATGCGCTCATTTTGATTTCCTTGCCGCTCAAGCATCGTCATAATTATTTTAATCCAAATATTCAGCGTCAGTGTGGTCGTACAGGTCAAAAGCGTTAGGAAAATTATGATAACGCGAACTAAAGCTCAATATCACGTTCCGACGCAAATTTAATTGAAGTCCATTTAAGTCAAGCTCGAGTTCTTAAGTAAAGTGTAAATTGAGAACTCTTCTGAAGTAACGACATGTCGGTTCACGTGATACATTGGAGTTCATTAAATCCGCTTCCGAAGATATTAATCGACTATCGTGATAGGAGGAGACCCGTCACTCGCAGTCAGCTCCTTCAACTAATAACACCGATAATTATATTTATGTGGCATTTTACAAGTACTTTCGAAAATTCAGTAGGGAGAACCTTGTCGAATTAAAAACGCTTTCTTTTTCTTCAGAAAGTAATTAGTTTGCAGTAACCAAATTTTACTTGGATCTACTTGTTGTTGGAGATTTTTTAACCAAAGGATTACTAGAATAGGGGGTAGAGGTACAGGCGATCATTACGAAATTGCAAGAACTCTCAGTGTCTGAGGAACTGTCAAATATTGAAGTTTAGCTCTACAGGGTAATTATTGTTTATATATATATATATATATATATATCTTTGGTGTACAGTACCAAAACTCCCCACCGTCTTCACCGACGAAGATTCGTTACCACTTCACATGCCCTCTCTTGCCCCCTCTCCCTCCCGTCGTTGCTCCTCGTGCACTTAGCAAATAGACATAACCTTAAAAACGTAAGAGCCCTCCAATACTCCGGACGACTTTGGCTAAAAGCCAATACGCATGCACATAAATTTTTTCCTATTACACGTAGTCTCGATGCCAAGAAATCCTCTCGCTTTTTCCTTCGGAAAGTTAGGGTTAGGAGTGGGCCCTCCTCTCCTCAAAGTTCGTACCGAGTTTGTTTGCTTTACATCCTTCAACGACAACTTCGCCAGACTGCTTAAAATTATATTACATTTCTTTTTACTCGTTCGAGGTTTTTTTGCCTCCACGGTTTTTCCCATTTACGAAAGGTAATGCTCAAAAAGCGATACGAAAAAAATTAATCACCGAACGTGAATGCGAGTCACACGATTTAGGCAGTAAAGTAAAAATATGAAAAAAAAATGGCTTTTTCACACTTTACATGCAACGTTATTTCCCAACGACTTTATAGCTAATGTCGACCTTAAAAAAAAGCGAATGTAGTCTAAATATCATAATTATTAACGTTACGTTACGGAAAAAATACTTGAAATCGAAGCAGTTCATTCACGTAAAATTATGCGAAAAATGAATGAATATTAAATTCCCGAGTCAGTCGCCCCTAATGCAAAGGAGCCAAGTGCAAATTCAATTCCAGGCTCCCTTTTTTTTGCCCTGCTCTGTACGCAGGAACTTTGCCTCTACCCAGGTGCGTTTGGTCGTCGCGTTAACATTAGCGTATTCATTGTCAAAGAGACAAGAGCCCGCTTCTCTTCCTATAGTTACACGATGGAAGGGAACGAAAAATAATTCAACCTAAGAGTGCTCCGCATTTGAGCATACACTATAAGCCTCTAATCTCTCAAGCATTCCGAACCTTCATGCTTTTATCGCATTTCTCTCGCATCCCTGAAACGCCTGCCAGCTTCGTGAAACAGAGCGCAGCTTTTTTCGTATTCTCTTTTCACTGACTTTTTTTTTCTGCCGTGCTTTATGATGGCATACCGTCATAAATTATTATTTTTTACGAATTATTTTATGCGATTACGCATTTCAAATGGAATAATGTAACATTGCAATCCTCGAAAACGGATGGAAAAAATGCGAAGGGTAAAGTAAATGTTTTATATATATATATATATAACATTTACTTTACACTTCGCTTTTTTTCATCCGTTTTTGAGGATTGCAATGTCACATTATTCCATTTGAAATGCGCAATCGCATAAAACAATTCGTAAAAATATTCTTATTTTCGAAAAGATATTTTAGGTACGCGACGTAGGTAAGACATTCGACTTCGAGTAACGCCCGGTCCCAAAATTCAAAGATTCGCTGAAAAACAATCCAAGGGGGGATACCTTTAGGCGAGAAAAAAATTTGCTGATTTTCATGAATTTTTTTCACAGTCAAGATTTCTTTACCATTTTTGAGACTTAGGGAATGTTTTATTACTACTTTTGGCTGTTACATGGTATTTTTGAAAATTAATCATTAAAAATGGCGGAGGTTTGGCACGGTCTTCTAACCTGCATTTTCAAAACTGGCGTGACGTATAGCTAAAAAACCAATCGACCGATTCTGATGAAATTTGGTATAAACCTTTCTGACCTTATTGTCTAAAACATGATGCTAAATGGTTTGGAAAATAAAAAAAGTACTTTTTGATTGCAAAATGTAGCCATTCTTTTCGGAGAATTCAATATTTTTGTTTCAAAGCGTACCATTTAATCGATTTTCAACATTCCTCACTTTTTCTTGGTTCACGTTCTGCGTACGAGTATTAAAAAAAAATCTTCGTTGGTATAATAAAAAAAATACCATGTAATAGCCAAAAGTAGTAATGAAACACGCTTAGTTTGAAAAATGGTGAAGAAATCTTTCCTTGTGAAAAAATTAATGCAAATCAGCAATTTTTTCCTCGCCTAAAGGTATCTCCCCCTTAAGACGGTTGTGGACGCGACGGAAGTTAGGTTAGATTTGCAAAGTGTGGGGAGGGAGTGGATATGAAAGGCTTAACCCTTAATAGTCACACTAGGTCCACCCAGGCCCTTTTTTTAACCTGGCATAGTGCTCACAAAAATTGATAAATTGGGTTTTGTGGCGCCATCTAGCGATAGTTTGGATCTTCAACTTCAGTACCGAGACGGTAGATTTCGAATATGCGTAAGCGTTTCATTCTTTCCTTCTAAATTGCACTTGCGTTGGATAAAATCAATATACTTTTTGAAAAGTCCACAGAAACCGCTATGACTATTTCAAAGTACATTGTTTCCAGATTATAAAACCATTTTTATTGTCAATAATTACACGAGTTACAGAAATGTTTGTAAAAAGGTCATTTTTCGAGTTTCCTTTTGCATATTTTTTTTTGCATATTTAAAATTTAATTTTCGATTTCTAACCAATTTCCTTGTATTAAACAAGGTTCAAATTATTCCTCACTATTTTTTTCATATCGCTTAATGCATTATTTCATTATTTATAACAATTGAAAAACGCCTGGGTCTCATGGACCCAGTATGACTATAACGTGATTCTAGCTAAGTGCGACTACTAAGGGTTAAATTGGGTACGAGTAATTCGTAAAAGCCGGCAATGGTATTGGTTGGAACTCAGGAAATATAACTGATATATATATATAATAATTCAGGCATAACGTGATTTTTCGCAAGTCGCACGACGTTACAATTTTTTTCCTTCACCTTTTTTACAGCGGACGTGTGAGCTGAAAAATTATTTTTTCTTTTATTTGGTCCTTTTTCTCGCTGGAAATTCTTTCTAGCCGTTGGCACAGTGGTGAGCTGCGTTGGCGAGCTCTTTAATCGAATTGGTTTATCCGTGCGTGAAGGCGAAATGCTAGATGGAACCTAAAGAGATGGCGAGTCCGGCGACCCGCTTACTTTATCATTTATTTTTTTCGCGCTCTTTTCTCTCTTTTTTTTTTACCATTTAAGCTCTGGTTGCGACGAGACGAGAGGAAAGGAAACGACGTTGGCTTCCCTGGCGAATTTTTTCATGTTCGCCCACACCCTCGTCGCTGTCTTTCCTTGTTTCTTGCATTTTGTCCCTTTCCGTACCTCGTTTACGTACATTGTATAATATGAACATAATTATATATATACGTTGGTCCTTTTCTTTGAGTTTTTCACACGGTGAAAAACTCTCCGTCTTTGGTGCACGTGCATCCGGCATAATGCGCGAATTAAATTTCCGGGATGAAAGAGCCTGGAGGTCGCGTATTCATATCCTCGAGCACGAAGAACATTGAGACGTGGCAGGAAAATTCTCCGCCCTTCTTTCACGAGTGACAAGGAGAGTGAGAGAGAGAGAGAGAGAGAGAGAGGGAGGGAGGGAGGGAGAGAAAAAGATTGATCGATTGATTATTTATTAACTATGCCTTGGCAAAGCCTTGAGGCAAATGGTGATACAAATCACAATTAACCCTTAACAGTCATCGGGGGTTGCATCAACCCCAGCCGTTTTCGACCCGCGATACATTCCAGAATTTTATTTTTATGAAAAATTACACGACCTGAAAATAATCGGCATGGTCTTTACATATAAGGGTTGAAAATGCATTGTAGTATTTTTTCAATTTTTCAATTATTTATCACTCTCCACAGTGGGGTTGACTACACCCCCAATGATTATTACGTCACAATCTGGAGGTGTGACTGACCAGGGTTAAACATGATTCTTACTGTAATTAAGAAGTTTCACGACAATTAACGAAGTGTGAACATTTGATTCAAATTTATACAGTAAATTCTCGGTCTTATACTGAATGGACCCTCTAAATTTTAAATCGATCGTCTACATCGTTTTTATGAAATTTGAATTTTAAAAAACACTTTTTAACATAGGGCATTTAACATTACGACACTGACGACGAAATTGTCATAATGTACTGACAAGGAACATGCCTCAGGTGACACCCTTCGATTTTGTTGAAATTTGGATATGTTATAAAGCACCGAAAAGTAGGCGATATGTATTCTTTTATCGGCGGAAAAACGGTTTTAAGGGGTGGAACCACCCCTCGAAAAAAAGCATCTCTAGGGGTAATATAGCAGTTTCACACACAAGAAGTCCACCACTATAGTGGATTTTTCATTGCTTCGGATTAGAAGAATTTTCGTTTTTGTTTCATTAAAGTCGGTGGATTCCTTGTGTGTGAAACTGCTATATTACCCCTAGGGATGCCTTTCTCGAGGGGTGGTTTCACCCCTTAAAACCGTTTTTCCGCCGATGAAAAAAATACGTATCGCTTACTTTTCGGTGCTCTATAACATATCCAAATTTCAACAAAATCGAAGGGTGTCACCTGAGGGATGTTCCTTGTGAGTGATTTTTTCATAACATTTTCTAAAAAAATTCGGACATCGTGTTAAATTTTTCTTTTTTCATCGTTGTTGAAGGTTGCATCGTTGGAACGCAACGAAAGATTTTTTTTATAAAGCTAATTTTAATTTCCTTATTTTTATTATTACAGAAATTTAAAAAAAAATAGTTTTGTATAGTAGATTGCTCAATAATTGTCTTAAAAAGTGGTTGAGGGATTTATGTCGGTAAAATGTACTGAAACAAATTGAAGGAATTCAGAAATATCAATTTTCATTGCATTCCAACGACGCAAACTACAACCTTAATTTTGTTCAATTGTAAATTTCATAGAAACCGTGTGGACGATCGATGAAAAATGTTGAAGGTGCATTCAGTATATGACTCTCTGAGAGAGAGGACGTTGTTGGAAAAGGGCCTCCGATTTTCTACGGATTGAATTTTCGTCAAGAACGTCGTTGCCGATAATTTTTTTTACCATCAGACGGTAACGTAGCACCTGTACCAAGTAGCCAGCCACTTCGCGCTCTGGAGTTGCATAAAACTATATGCTTTGGAGTTTTTGCAGGTGATTGGGTAAATACCGATAAGTGCCGAGAGATTTCAATGCTTGAAGCTTAATGGCCACAAGCTATTACCGTTTCCGCGTCAATTCTCGATCTAAGGTGGCGAATGGAATCGCGGTACAGACCCGATTGGCTCATTCCAAACTTTCTCAAAGTTGTTTTCGAGACTTTTGGCTGTTTTTCCTTCATCCCCGTGTCTTCCCTTCCTCTTCTGGCGCTCTCTCGCCCCCCCCCCCTCTCTCTCTCACACACACCTTCCTTCTACCCTCTCGCGCCCTTCCCTGCCCTTCTTCCATTTCTAATCCCTGAAAACTTTCGCAAAAGCGGATCCCGAAGTATTCGGGCAGGAAGTCGGTAACGACGTAGCGATATCGTAGGAATGGATACGAATGGAGATACGCAATGGTAGTTATCATCCCCTCGGGAATATTCAGTTGCCTCGACAAATCAAGTATACTCGGGGTGGGTTGCCCTAGCAGGAGGTGCAGGGATGTAAACGTGCGGGGGCTCGGCGTCTTCCCTAATAACTGGGGAAAAGTCACCTGCGTGTGTAGTGGTGGCGGTGGGGGGCGAGGGGGGGGGGGGGGGGGGGGGGTGCAAATGCACATACGTACGTAGGTATAAACCACAAACTTGTACACGTGCCTCCTGCAAGGGCGGATAATACTGATACCAGTGGAGCGAGGATAGTTTCCGGAAAGACCGAGGGCATGTTGCCCTCAGTACCGAGTCCATTTAACGGACGACATATAGCTCACGCAGGCGACTATATACAGGGTGACAGGTATACGGTGGCTATGTGGTTTTAAAGGGCCTGCCGCGGACGTTTTGCGGTCGAGAAAAATATGATATTTAAGGGGGAGGTACCTTCAGGCGAGGAAAAAATTTGCTGCTTTTTATGATTTTTTTTTTAAAGGAAAGTTTTCGTCACTATTTTTGAGACTTAGGGTATGTAATTATTACTACTTTTGGCTGCTACATGGTATTTTTTTAATTGATTAATCTTTAAAAATGTCGACGGTATGGGACGGTCTCCTAAATTGCATTTTTTAAACTGCAAGACGTATAGCTGAAAACTAATCAACTGATTATTATCAAATTTGGCATAAATCTTTCTAAGCTTATTGTTTGAAACATGACCCTGAATGTTTGCGAAAATTAAAACAAAAAGTATTCTTTTATTGCAAAATGTAGGCATTTTTTTTCGGAGCAATCAATCTTTTTGTTTCAAAGCGCACCATTCAATCGATTTTGAACATTTCTCACTTTTTCTTGGTCCATATTCTACGTATGAGTGTTGATGAAAGAAAAATGGTCGTTGGCTTTTTTAAAAGATTAATCGCGCCGACTTTACGTGTCACGCCGTCTGACAACGTCTGCCGCAACACGTTTAGAAGACCGTGCCGTCCGTAATTTGGAAAGATTTTTATTAAAAAATACCATTTACAGCCAAAAGTTATAATGAGACGCGTTAAATCTCACAAATGGAGGAGAAAGCTGTCAAAAAAAAAATTGCCCTATAGGGCCCGGCGCGGAGATTTTGTGATAGAGAAAAACATCATATTTAATGGTTTCTCAAGTCCTCTTCGGAAAAAGACTATTTTTGTAATGAGTGGTACAATATTTGTCAGAAAAAGTTGGGCATTCTGGAAAAAAAATTCATTTTGAGTTTCGCAGAATAAAGGTTATTAATTTTCGAATACGAAACACAAGAAAAAAACGTTTTTTTTTTCGAAATATATTGAGCAAGTCGAACGTCCATTTCAGGGCAAAATATGCACAAATATTTTTTTTCTCAAGGAAAGACACTCGTTGTTTTAATTTTTTTAATTTCCCCGAATTGTGAATACGAAAAACGGATTTTTGGTATTTTTTATATTATAGGATTCCTTAACACCGTGAAGTAACAGCTATTTTTATTTTTTTTTAAAATTAATATTCGATTGAAAAGTGTGGAGCACTCCAAGGCTCCAATACATATTACATATATGTCATATGTATTTCAAAAATCTGGTAAACATACAGCGAGTGCTCCACACTCTTCAATCGAATATTAATAAAAAAAAAATTAAAAAGCTGTTACTTCACGGTGTTTAGGAATCCCATAATATAAAAAATACCAAAAATCCGTTTTTCGTATTCACAATTCGGGAAAATTCTTAAAAATAAAATAACGAGTGTGTTTCCTTGAGAACAATATATTTTTCCATATTTTGCCCTGAAAAGGACGTTCGACTTGCCCGATAAAATCTGAATTAATTTTTTTCTGGAAGGCTAGAAAAAAATGCACATTTTCGTTTTTCACGAATGTAAATATGTCAAATCCTGCCAAAGATACAGCCATTTTAATGGAAAAATATTAAAAAATGGCAATCATCGAGAAAAAATGTCAGAAATGTTTAAAAAAATTCGACACTCGGTGAATATTTTTCAATGAAGTAACTCGATTTTTCAAAATTATTTGTGGATTTTTTTACTGGCTGAAGTGACGTGGAATGCCTCATATATATAGCTATCGAGGAGGTGACTACTAGCGCCACACGCAGCAGCGATTGAAAATAAAAACGACGGACGTTACGCGTGCCATGTATGACTGATGGTGACAGGGGGCTGATTCTAATGTACTCAAAATAGAATTTTGATTTCTTTCCAGGTTGCTGATTTTTTTGTGCCACTACTCATCACCAAAATATGCTCCATTTTTTTCCCGAAAAAACCGTGAAAAACGAATAAAAGTCATATTTTTCTCAATCGCAAAATCTCCGCGCAATAGGCTTAAAAACACATGGCCACATTATAATTGTCACCCCATATATATATGGGCATATGTATTTGCCACGATGTCTCGTACCGATAAGACCTTCTCTCCCCGTCTCGCGAGATCCCGCGAGGGCCTCGATTTTCAAAGAGTCCCGTCACATCCACCGTATTGTGCGTCGGACATGCCCTCGAGTATATTTATTCGCTGTGGTCTCCTTATAGCCTCCAGTCATGAGGCCATCAGTTATATCCCCCCGCGTGACATAAAGCGAGCCAGGCCAAGATTTTTGCCGATTTCGGTACAGGCGTGCGTCAATGTCTACGCAGGCAAGAATGCAGGGCTATCACGTGACACGAGTTCGAACGCCGTTGGCTTTCGGAACAGTGAAAAATCGTAGTGGCGTCGGGGTGTCTCAACTCCCTAGCACCTTTTTTCAGTCAACACAAGTGATCAGAGCCAAACGGGTGGAACGGAGATTCCTCAGGATATTCCGGATAAATTTTGTCGTGTGTGCTCGGTGATATTCGGAGGATTAAATTTCACGACGTTGAAGTTTGCATCGTTGGAATGCAACGATATTTTTTTTCTTCATTTCCTATTTCTTAATTTTTATACTTTTATTTTTGAATTTTATTAATATTTTTGTCTTCGTTTTTATCGTTTAATTTTTAAATTTTATTTATTATTTTTATTTATTAAATTTCACAACATTGAAGGAATACAACATGGTTTGAATGAAACGATTTTTTTTTCAATTTTCATTTTTTCGTCCGTATCATTATCCAAAGTTTTTTTTTGCGAATTGTAGTCATAATTTTCTAACAAGACTACGTGAAAATGTTCGAGAGATTTGGAAATGTTCGAGAAAAATTGAGTAATTGGAAAGAATTCATTTCGCTGCATTTCTACGATGCAAACTTCAACGTCATACGATAGGGGATGTTGCAATATTGTGGAATATTTTGGTAATGAAAATAAACTGGAAAATTACATTTTCACCCGGATTTTTCATACGGATTACACCCAGCTCGTGGCTGGGAAAAAAGAGGGATTTTTGTTATTTTTTTCCGAGCAAATGTATGCAGTTTTTGATTTTTTTTTTACTTTGAAGGGTATGGTTTAAAGTATCTTTTACAATTTTTGTATTAAACAATATTCATAAATGCGGTAGATAGAATGGTTTGTGCAGACCGCTGTTTGGAAAACGTTCTTCGCGGTGACCACTGCTGCTGGGAAACAAATCACCCGACATAAAAGATCAACCGCATTCAGTTTTCGAAAGTGAAAGTATCGATTTTCGGTAAAAAAAATACGCTGTATTTTTTTATATATAAAAGGAGCTTGTAAAAATTGAAGTTGATCGGTGCAGTGATTTTTTAGATATCGTGGTCCCTGGTTTTGTGAGTAAAGTTAAGAAAAAGCGCGTTTAAAGTTCGCAGGTTTACGGAAGCTACTTATAAGCGCTCATAACTCCCTCAATTTTAAACGGATCAATTCCAAATTTTCAGAGAATATTTTTGAAACGTTATATTTTGGAAATTCTTCGAAAACCAAAAATCGATGATTTCAAAAATGTCAACCAGGCCCAAGCCCTTAGTAAAATACACAGGGCAATTCCAGGCAACCGTGCTGGGAGATTCCGGTAAGGTATACAGGAATTAAGGGGTAAGACCACAGTAGAATTTTCAAAAAATCGTTTTTTTTCTCGCTAAAACGGTGCTTTATCATCATGAGAATAAGTTACTCTTCGATTTATAGCAAGAACATTTTTTTTTCACCGACTTTGAGCGTATAACGTAAGCCCACCCTCTGGCACGGCCATAGAGTGCCTAAAACTTTAAACGCGTTTTTCTCGAGACAGCTTTTTTCCTTCAAATTTAAAAGTTATGTTCCCAATTGCATTTTGCAGAGAAGTACGTACGGAATTTTGGATTAATCGAAAACTGTTCATTTTATGAGCAGTATCGATAAATCTCGGCTCATATGCAGGAAAAATTTTCGGCCAAACAAACCGAAAGAACGAAAAAAAAAATACGCGGTAACATCTCGGTATAAAATCAAATCGAAAAATCCGCCGAAGATATATACCGAATGATGCTCGATGGAACGAGCGGGGAATGTTTTTGGTAACGCGTGCCGATTAAATCGCACGGCGCGGCTGTAATCGAGAGTCGCTTTCGCGATCGTAGGGTGTGGAAACTGAGAATACCGACAAAAAGAATGATTGCGGAATCGAGTAAGCTGTGGAGTAGGAAAAAAGAGTTCGTACATATCGATCTCCGTTTCTATCCGTCTTCCCTTTCGTTTACGCTTCTCTTGCCTCTATATAGTCGTCATACCGTTTTTTCTCATCCATTATCACAGGGGCTGGTGATGGTGGTGAGATGCTGAAGGGAGCCCGCGGCGATATTCGCAAGAAAGTCACTGTTTATTCAAGCTCAGTCGGTGCAGACGCGAGACCGGAAGGAGACGCCGGCCCGGAAGTCCTTGCAATACGACTAAGATATCGAGGATTTCTCGCCATCTCCATCTCTCTCTCCCTCTCCCTCCCCCCCCTCTCTCTCTCTCTCTTTCTCTGTCTCTCTCTGTCTCTGTCTCTCGCAGTTTCTATTTCTTTCTATTGGTTTCAAGATGGACGTGGAGATTGAAAACCGCGCTTGGTGAGACTACTTTTCAATCAGAGTATGTTCACTCTTCTCATCCCTTTATCGCCCTTTTGCAAATCAAATTCACGAATCTCTCGGCTGTTTTATACCGACGCAAATATATAAATATATAATACTGATTCAAAGGGGAGATTGTTGCCGAGCGGTGCAACGACGTCGGGTTGTGCCACAATGTAATCAATCCTGGCATTATTGGCAGTTGTGAAAAGAGCGTGGGATTCACGACGTTTCGCCTTATTTTCTGTCGTTTCCCTGCATCATCCCATTCGCTTTTACATATACGTTTTTATTTTCTTTATATACAGGGTGGTCGATTTAACGTGACCACCCCAAATATCTCCGTTGCCTTTAATGACGAAAAAAATGTCTGGAGGTAATTTGATTGTTTTCGAAGGGCTGATACGGTTTTGCGTTCTCAAGGTCATTAATGGTTTTGCATATGGGAACATGTTTTTTTTTATCAAGACGTTGTAGCTGATATTCAGACGAATCCAACGACCTATGATATCATGACCTTGAAATTATATCATAGGTCGTTGGATTCGTCTGAATATCAGCTACAACTCCTTAATAAAAAAAAAACATGTTCCCATTCGAAAAACCACTGATCCGTTATCCGTTGGATAACGTGCGCCGTCATCACACCAGAAACTATTCGAAGGTCAAGAAAATGATTCATCCGACGTCTTCATAAATGTATCGAGGTTAATGGCAACTTCGAACATTTGATGCAATAGATTTTCTGCGCAAAAAATTCAATTACATTATTCTGATATTTTGATTGTCAATACCATCACGATTTCCCGTTTTTACACGTGTATTTTGGTGAAAAAAAATTTCAAGGTCACGATATCATAGGTCGTTGGATTCGTCTGAATATCAGCTGCAACATCTTAATAAAAAAAAAACATGTGTCCATTTGAAAAACCATTGATGACCTTGAGAATGCAAAAACTATGACCTTGACAAACATTAATTTTTCACCATTGTATCAGCCCTTCGAAATCAATCAAATTACCTCCTGACATTTTTTTCATCACTCTAAAGGCATCGGAGATAGTTGGGGTGATCGCGTCAAGGGGAGGGTAGGGGTTTCAGCGTAAAAAAAAACACTTTTTTGCGATTTGTTTCATCTATATGGATAGAGTAAATTCATGGAAACCTTTTGTACATTGTTAAGTGTCATTTGAAGAACATTACGTGAAATTTGTACGCGAAAATATCCACAAACAAGCCGGTGACGTGTTTTTCTCGAAACCATTTTTTCAAAGTCCGCGTTCACTGCCATTTGAAAACTACATGACCGATTTATTTCAAACTTGGTAAACACTTTCTACATATAAAATACCTTCCCCCAACGGTTAGTTTGAGATTTTTTTTTACATTGAGGGGGTTTTCCACCCCCAAAATGGCGGGATTGTTCGTGAAAAATAGCACTTTTCACTTTACATGGCCACCAAAAACTCAGAAATGAAAAAAAAAATTATCAAAGACCGTTTGGGGGAGGTATTTTATATGTAGAAAGTGTGTACCAAGTTTGAAATAAATCGGTCATGTAGTTTTCAAATGGCAGTGAACACGGACTTTGAAAAAGTTATTTCGAGAAAAACGCGTCACCGGCTTGTTTGTGGATTTTTTCGCGTATAAATTTCACGGAATGTTCTTGAAATGACACTTAACAATGTATAAAAGGTTTCAATAAATGTACTATATCCATATAGATGAAAAAAAATGGCAAAAAAGTGTTTTTTTTTTCACGCTGAAACCCCTACCCTCTCCTTAAATGGTCCACCCTGTGTATGGGCTATTCCAGCTCAACTCGGACGTGAGGTCGGGAGATTCGCGAACCCACGGTCTTACATACAGGTCTGGAAACTTGTAGGATGGGGAATGATTCACAAGAAAAAGTCGCGAGGTTCCGCCTCCGATTGCGATAAAATTTGACATGTTTGGAGAATAGGTCAAAATAGGCGACTCGTATGTTTTTGTATCGGCAGTACCGGATTTTTAAGGGGTGAAACGCACTCTCGAAAATGGGGGTGTTTTTTGTTGTTCGGTGTAATTATTTAACGGAACGAGATACGAAGAAATTTCAAACAGCAACAAGGTTTTTTTTTTCCGAGTACTATATATTGGAGATGATAACGGTGCAGATAACAACAAATTTCATATTGTTTATGGCAAAAATGCAATTTTTTCATGTATATGTTCGAGAATTTTTAACCAACAGGCATGTAAATTTACATACATGTAGAGGATGGAAAAGTAGTGGGTACGAGTTTTTAGTTTTTTCGATATCTCACGATTGAGGGGTTGAAACTGCCCTTCGATTGTTTGGCCCAGAGCATCGTATAAACAGCAGCCCTTTGCGATTCCGGATTAAATTAATGTAAATATAAGCTCTCTCTATGACGCCATTGTATATTTGTGTAAATCACGTTCACTCCGCCTTCTCCTGCCACCCTCTCAAAAGGAAAATGCTTAAGGCTCTTACCTGTCGACATGGACAAACATTTGTAGAGCTAAAGTGGGTTACAATGAAAGTACAATGAGGCCAAATATTCTATCGAAATTATCTCGTATTGGCAGAACGCCACTTTTAAGGGGTCAAACGCACCCCAAAAAACGTTTGTCCTTCTATAACTTGTGAACGGGCCGCGATAAAAATAAAGTTCAAAGGAAAAAAACTTTGTATTCTACGACTACTACACCCTCATGGTAATAATTATGAATATAACACCAAATAGCGTATCGTTTATTGCGATAATGTGTGAATAACTGCTGAAAATCACTTTTCAATTTTCCGCTAATATGGATACAGAAATAGGTAAGATTTTGCAATCACGGACTAACTTCGTGCTACGGAAAGCAACTGGATTACGATTGCATATCTACGAAGAAATTCTCCCCCGACACGTACTGCCTTTGAAGATTACAATATAATCGGAAAAATGTTTTCGCGCTTACGTATCTGATAAACGTTTCAACTATATATTTTTTATGGATTATACTTATTACAATAATGATAGTTTTTTAAATAAAGAGATTTTTGACACCACGCACAAGTGATAATAACCGCGTCGACGCATACATCACATGTCAGTGCGTTTTGTGAAAATAAAAATTCTACCGGATTTTTTTATTTTGGTGCTTTTTTTCTTCGTAACCACTTTTGTACCACGAGTATTTAAAAAGGTTTGTGAATCGTGGGGAAGAAAACTGGTGGTGTGCAAAAGATTGTACAATATTGTCTCTCAAGTACAAATTGGCGTCGTAATTCTATAATATTACTATGTCAAAAAAGTGTTTGACGAATTTTTTCCATACGAGGAAGCTATGAACATCAAGGGGCTGTATCATTCACGGTTCACCCGCAAGAATGGCTAATTGTAATATGAACTAATTGACTACAGAACTGATGAAACTGGTGCAATATATTTATCTGCTGGGATAGTCAGAACTTTGATGTCGTTCCCTTGCATATCCATTTCTTCAAATGCCGTTGGACATTGACCGTTCAAGAATCCGCAAGTATTATTGATTGTATTTCGCGCCTCTTCCTTCAGAGATGAAAATGTAGTAGCCCTCACTTTCTCCAGTATCGCCACAAAGTTTAAAGTAAGGCTTTTGTTTTCCTTCCTTGACTCCATGCCCACGACGTGTGTGCGCTGTTATCAACTCTCATTCTTTCGCTTTGTGACAGCGTCGTCACACGCGAAATATAAATAATAAAAAAAAAATCATAAAAAATGGGAAAGAAGAGGAATCACGATCATTCATCATCAAGGGAGGAGAAGGAAAATGAGGACTTAGTTGAGAGAATAAAAGAAATAGTGACGGATGTCGACCGGCGGTATAAAAAACGTAAGTTGGAGCGAATATAACCTATGCATACTTGGCGAAAAGGGACGTCACGAAAATTGACTCTTTCTGAAAGATCAATAACTGACAAAGATTTGTTGGTCTGGATACTTAGTTGTTGTGCCAGCGATTTGATTGCTCGGCATCGTGCCTTCGGTCTGACCGAGGTGCACGCCTTCGTTTGACGAAGGAATGCAACGTACATTGTTCAGTCTCCACGGGTCTGACCCTCGGAAATAGACATTTTCATTTGATGAAAAATTGAACAATTTAAAAACGATGTAAGGCAAGCATTGGCATTATGCCCGTTCACCTTCCAGGTTAGAGATCGAGCTCGCCGCATCGTCGGGATCGCTCTCGAACCCGTCACAGGAACGGCGAATGCAGACGGAGATCAGATCGTCGCAGCCGGTCTAAAAATCGCTCACGACACTCTATTGGTATATCACAACGTTCGAGCAGCCGTTCACGTCACTCTCGTCGCTCAGAGCGTAGTCGCTCGGGTCATTCTCGTCGCTCAGGGCGTATTCGCTCGCGAGAATTTGACTATGGCTCACAACAATCTCGGCAGGAGTCGGAGGGAGAGCGAGGGGAGTTTCAAATACTGACTCAGGAAAATGACGAGGTGAAAATCGTCAATGAGCAGTTGCCAGCTGGCCCATCGGCGCCTGAAACAACAGCCCCGGTCAACACTGAACACCAGGCGAGCGTGACCGCTCAAAATAATGTAAATCAGCCTGAGCATGAAGCAGAACTTCAAGAAGACGTATTGAACGTTATTGGACCGCGTTTGGAACCGGATCAGAAAAAGGCCCCTTCATTGCACAAAGATATCGTTATTCGCTGGATGGAAATCTTCAAAAAAGGGCTTTCTAAGGAGGAAAACAAGAGCCTCGCGGAAAAATATAATATTCCGGAAAATTGCGGATTCATAGTTGCCCCGGTGTTGAACTCGGAGGTTGTTGCCGCGATACAAGATAATGTCAAAACAAGAGACCAGCGTATCACCGAAAAACAGGGGCGCATTGCTTCCTGTATGGCAGCCATGGGAAAAGCTATCTCGATTACTCTGAAATCGGACAGTTGAGAAAAACTCGAGTTGCTCGAAATTCTGAGCGACGCAGGAAGACTCCTGGCGTTTCTCCAGAGGGAAGAATCAGAAATTCGTAGGAGTTTAATCCTCGCAAATCTCAACTCATCCGTAAGAGAAATCTTGACGTGCTCGACAGTCGACGGTTTTCTGTTCGGGGCGAATCTGGAAGAAAAAATCAAGACTGCAAAAACGATCGAGCGTGCATCGAAGGACCTTGTTCAACCGGAAAAACCATCAAAACTCAAGGACTCAAAAAACCAGAGGGGCCCGCCGGCGCAGCGTCAGTTGATGCGCAAGAGGAATTGGACGTCGAGCGGGCCAAAGAGACCGACGAACGACAAATACGGGTCGAGGCCGAAGAAAACATATCCTCGAAAGACGCGGTTCCCGGACAGACGCCGTTAATTTCCAGCGTAGGTAAAACTGCGGGCCGATTACGGTTTTTTTATCGGGCATGGTCAAAAGTATCGGCTGACCCTGTAATTCATGAATGAATCACAGGATTTAAAATTCCCTTTACATCACTCCCTGTGCAGGGTCGGATATCGGAAAAAACGGATTTGTCAAATAACGAAAAATTCGCGATCGCGTGCGAAATCGAAAAATTATTAGAAAAAGGCGCGATACAGACGGTTACTCCGTCTTCGGACCAGTTTTTGTCAAATATTTTTTTAGTGCCGAAGCCCGACGGTACGCGAAGATTTATTTTGAACCTCAAAAAACTTAATGAGTTCATAAATGCGGAACATTTTAAGATAGAAGATTGGCGAGTGGCGAAGTCGTTAATTGAGCCTGATTGGTTTATGGCGTCAATCGATATAAAGGACGCGTATTACCTCGTATCGATGGAAAAGATCTCCCGAAAGTTTTTGCGATTCCAATATAGCGGCGTATATTACGAATTTAATTGCTTACCGTTCGGTTTGAATGTCGCACCTTTCGTATTCACAAAAATACTCAAACCGGTG
This sequence comes from Ophion ellenae, assembly GCA_963210295.1. Lineage (NCBI taxonomy): Eukaryota > Metazoa > Arthropoda > Insecta > Hymenoptera > Ichneumonidae > Ophion > Ophion ellenae. Next base: position 27,288,705 of record OY723396.1, on the reverse strand, counting down.
GCAGCATATCTAAGAAAACAAGGCTTTAGATCTGTTTTCTACTTGGATGATATTTTGCTTATCGGAAAATCATGCAAAGAGTGTGCTGAAAATTTTCGAGCTACAGCGGTTATATTAGAAGAACTCGGGTTCATAATCAATCGTAAAAAATGTCGTTGGATTCCCGCCAAACGATGCCAATATCTAGGGCTTATTTTCGACTCGGAGAAGATGACGATCGAATTGCCAGAGGACAAAATCCAAAGATCTCTCGATCGATTGAAAAAATTTAGAAAAATTAAAAAATGCTCGATTCGTGAGTTCGCATCCTGTATCGGTACTCTCGGCTCGTGCTGTCCAGCGCTGAAATACGGCATGATACACATGAGACGGTTCGAAAAAGTCAGATTATTAGCACTCGAAGCAAATAATAATAATTATGACATGACAATGATTATTCCGGAGGAATTAAAAGAAGATATCGAGTGGTGGACGCTTAATATAGCCTCAGCCAGCGCTCCTCTGAATGAGCCAGTATTCGATTAGGAGATCTTTACCGATGCTTCGCGTACAGGATGGAGAGCAGCTTGCGAAGGTCGGCGGGCGAACGGACACTGGAGCACAAATGATTTGAAGTTCCACATCAATCATCTCGAGTTGGTAGCCGCATTTTTCGGGCTAAGATGTTTTTTAAGCCATAAAAAACAATGCAACGTGCTTCTTCGTATCGACAACACCACCGCGATAGCTTACATAAATCGTATGCGAGACAGCCGGTTCGATAACCTCAGCGATATAACGAAACAAATTTGGGACTGGTGCGAGGCCAGAGATATTTGGATCGTGGCGGGATACATTGCATCGGAAGAAAATATAGAAGCGGATTACGAGTCGCGAAAATTACAGCCCGAGACGGAATTCGAACTCGCGGATTATGCGTATCAAAAAATAGTAAAGGTGTTTGGTGAGCCAAGAATCGACCTGTTTGCCTCACGAACAAATACGAAATGCGAGCGATATATTTCATGGCGCCGAGACCCCGAGTCATTCGCGATCGATTCATTTACCGTAGAATGGAATCAATGGTTTTTTTACGCATTTCCACCATTCTCAATCATTTCGAGAGTTTTGCGAAAAATTTGCCAGGATCGCGCAGAGGGCATTGTTGTACCGTATTGGGAAGGTCAACCTTGGTTTCCTCTCTTCTCCTCGTTAGTAATTGGCGATCTTGTTTTTGTCAAACCAAATGCTGATCTGTTGCATTCTTCCAACAGGGACCCTGACCCGCTGTCGAAGCAACTTACATTGGTTGCCGGCATGCTATGAGGGAAGCGTTCATCTTGAGACAAGCCCCACTGGAGTCAATCGACATTCTCATTGCGTCTCTAACAGACGCAACTATCCGGCAGTACGATTGTGGGTTGAAAAAATGGTGGCGTTTCTGTGTAACCACCGGTGTCCATCCATTAAGGGGCTCGCCAATGGACGTTTTATCTTTTCTTACAAGAGAATTCCAAAACAACGCATCATATGGGTCGCTCAATTGCTATCGATCAGCGCTCTCACTCATTCTTGGCTCGAATTTGGGAAAAGATGAGAGGGTAACACGATTTTTTAAAGGGGTCGCAAAATTGAGGCCTTCTGCGCCGCGCTACGATTCGACGTGGGACCCAAAAATCGTTTTACGATTACTTTCAAGCTGGGGTTCAAGTGAAAAAATTTCGTTGGAGCAACTTTCCATGAAGCTAGTTACACTACTAGCGTTACTGACAGGCCATCGGCTGCAAAATTTTTCGTTAATAGATATTCGTAATATCCGAAAAGTCGACGAGAAATCTTACGAGATAAAAATTCCAGATCGAATAAAAACCTCGGCTCCGAAGAAAAAGCAACCGGTATTGCGCTTACCGTTTTTCACAGGAGACAGGTCTCTATGTTTAGGGTCGGCTCTTGAAAGTTACTTAGACAGAACAAAAGATTTACGAAACGCGATTTTGAGTCTTTTTATTTCTTTAAAAAAACCGCATAAGGCGGTTACGTCGCAGACGTTATCTCGCTGGGTAAAAAAGACCTTGTCGATAAGCGGCGTGGATGTTAACATTTTTTCCGCGTATAGTACGCGTCACGCCGCGACGTCAGCAGCAAAACGGGCTGGCGTGAGCGTTGATTTAATACGAAAAACGGCGGGCTGGTCACAGGAGTCCGCGACCTTTGGTCGATTCTACGATCGAGAGGTTTTGTCGGACGAAGTCCAATTCGCTGAAGGTATTCTCGGAAATAGAGATTAAGGTTTTTTTGTTTGTATGTGACCTTGTTTATTTCTTGAAATATGCAGTGCATAAGATTATATGCGTATTTTTGCATTCTTGCGTTTTTTTTTGTTTCAACTGTTATATACATTTCAAAATGTTTAAAAAATAAATATAACAGTTTTTTCATCAGCCGTAACTCGCTTTAAACAGCTACATTTTGATCTCTGAAGGAAGAGGCGCGAAATACAATTAACGATTAAACGAACTTACCTAAGTGAAGTTCTATCGTGATTGTATAAGCGCCTCTTCCGAAGAGATCAGTCCCGCCCACCCATTAATCTCGTATGAGATACCCATGAGTTATTTCAGTTACGGCTCACCAGGAAAACTTAAAAAAATGAGAGTTGATAACAGCGCACACACGTCGTGGGCATGGAGACAAGGAAGGAAAACAAAAGCCTTACTTTAAACTTTGTGGCGATACTGCAGAAAGTGAGGGGTACTACATTTTTATCTCTTCGGAAGAGGCGCTCATACAATCACGATAGAACTTCACTTAGGTAAGTTCGTTTAATCGTTAATTTTGTACCCGTATTGGGAATGTATACTTATTGAAACTAACGCTTGAAATGATTAGTCGTCAATATTCAAGATTTTAAAGCCAATAGAAATATATTTTTCGCTCTGAACATAGTTTGTTCCACTCGAGGTCCAAATTTGCCGGTAGGTTTGTTTAAAATGACCAACGTAGGTGGTTGCCACTCGCGGAGATCAAAAGCTGTATAGTATAAATGTGCGTGGTCGACGTTTCCGATTGCACTACTGTTTCTACGGATTTCTGCTCTTCTTTCGCCAATGTGCGGCCTGTATGTAGCTCTAAATTGAACCCACGTTGATTAGCATTAAATGTGTTTTCAGTCCCAACTTTAGCTATGTTGATTTTCACCGTTTCTATAAGTTCTGCCCGAGTCGAAATTTTTAACCTCCTCTGAACCCTCGCAGGACCCATTTCTTTTGTAATACATAAGCCGCCAGCCTCCGTTGAACCGACGAAACCTCATTTGTCGAGTTCAGTGCCATGAAGAGACCTCCTCTTGGTCCAGGGTAGCCTCTGCTAAACCTCCCAAACCTTCTCTCGACCCCCAGTTTTAGTGAAACGGGCAGAGCACAGGCCTCCTTAACCTGCTTTCAATCTCAAACTGTTGCCTCGACCCCACCTAACCTGCTTTCGGCCCAAATTCTATATCTCGCCCATCATCATTCCATTGTGGCCTGATCGGTAACCCGTTCGATGACGAAAATAAGACGAAATTAATAAAAAATACATCGTCCCCTTATCAAATTATTAGTGCAATATTAAAATGCGAAAACAATCAAATTTGCTCAATATCGATTTATTATTATTTTATAGGCAATTCATAAAAGAATGCTTGTATATACAGTCTTACTCCAATTCTATCGGATTAATGGGCGTTTTCCTGTGAGAAAAAATCTCACAGGAAAATTCTTAAAAAATGCTAGTCTATCCAGTATAAGCTTACGCGACGTTTTTCGTCCTTGACATTTCTTCTTAAACCCTCTAGTTCTTGAGTTACATTGCATTATCTAGAATTAGTCTTTTTTAGCAAAAAATAAAATAACATTGCGAAAAAAATCGTACAAAATTTTATAAAAAACGCAAATGGAGTTCCTGCTACCCCGTTCAAGTTTATCATGGATAAACGTAACAAACTTTTTTTTCATAAGTCATGCGCCCAATTCTCGATGGTCGAAAAAAAGCCGAAAATCAGTCACATATAAAAGTGCGTACCGGGTCGAAAAGAAAATTATAAAAAAATATTTCAGAAAAGCAATATAAAGCTGAATGTATTCCCGTCAAAACGCCGTTCGGTAAATTTGGTTATCTTTTTTCTTACGAAGTTGTGTAACTTTTACTGCAGCAAGAAATATCGACTGGTGTATCCAAACTTTTAAGCGACGGTATATATTATATAATACAATATATATATATATATATATATATATATATATATATATATATATATATATATATTATATTCGAAATATGTAGTTGCATTAATATATTCAAATATACACTACCAGTCAAAAGTATTCGGACACTTCAGATAACTGCAAAACTTAATATCACTTTGGATCATTGCAAACTTATGGTAGAATAATAATTATTTTACGAAGATACTATAAAGCTCTGTATAATTACTTAATTATATAGATCTTTATAGTATCTTCGTGAAATAATAAATGAAATGAATTATATTACTCTAACATTATTTGGCAATTATCCAGCGCTCAAAAGTTTTGCGATCATGTGGAGTGTCCGAAAACTTTTTGCTGGCAGTGTAGATCTAAATAACATATAATGTTGATATCTATATGGAACGTTAGGGTGTTGATTATAGTCTATTTCATGTTCTAAAGGATTGAAATTGTCGGTTTAGAATTCAACCTCATTCGATTTTTTCTTTATTTTTTCTTTTTGTTTTTTTTTTTGTTAATTCAATAATGAGTTGATAAATGGCGACGGCCGATTACCGTCGATTTTAAATGAAATGTTTGATTTTTATTTGTTTTCATTTTAAGCACATCGAAAATTTAAAAAATATTTCCACGTGTATGTGTGAAGCATATTTTTATTTTTTTCCGCTAAATATGATATTAACTAACCGCGTCTATTTGATTCTTTTTTATTTGAATTAACTAGATTTTTCATAGAACCAAATTTTTCCTATTGCATTCCATTATTAAAATTATTGATTTTAAAAATGTTCATTTATAGAAAATCAATCTATTTAATATCGTCCAACTACATATTTTATTTGATCCTAATAAATCTGTGATTCGGTTTCATCAATTCAACATTTTCATCTGTTCAAAAAAACAATTTAGTTAAGTTCACTGAATAGATCTAGTTATTTTTTTTAATTTACCTTAAATAGAATTTTCGTAGAGTTAACCATTTTTCTATTTGATTGAACTAACGGTCCATCTTTATTGCAACACTCATATCAAAGGGGCGGGGCGTAGCGAAGGTGGAGAGAGAGGAATTTTATATATATATATATATATATATATATATATATATATATATATATATATATATATATATATATATATATATATATATATGCGTGCGTGCGTGCGCGCGCGCGTGTGTGCGTGTGTGTGTGTTTGAAAAATCTATAGCATGTTATTCGATGAAACTCTCTAATTATCACAATTATATTAACTAATTCATATAGCTTATGTGATACAACAAATAGTTAGAGGTATTCATTTGGTCTCTTATGCCATATTAGCGACCAAAATGTTATAAGCACTCGGTAGCATAGGGGCATCGGAGCGTAGTTATGAGTAGGTAGGACTAGGTTCAAGTCGCATATAGGGCAGATATTTTCTTCGAAAAAAATCAATTCTAAAGGCCAGGGAATGACGAATTACGATAAAAATCCTTGTGGTAAAGCTCTCAATTAAGGAGTTCATTTTATTTTCGATTTATGAAATATTTTATGCATATAATACACTTAGCTTTACAGTGTACATTGTAAGCAAATAAAGATTAAATTGAATCTCATCTTTATTAATATATATAAATATCTTTGAAAGAAATATGATCGTAGTGGGCTGTGAGACAAGGAAAAAACCTATTTTATTTACATAGATTCTATATAAATTAATTTTTTTGTTTAGCAGTGTACAGTAGGCCGAAAGGGGGGGCAGTAGGTTCTGCGGAAGCGCTCGAAGTAGGCCGACCTGAGGTTCCGTAGGTTCAATTGTGAGCCTTACTGACCTCCTTTGAGTCAAAAAGTCTACTTTCTGCCATGCCGGAGGTTCATCGGAGGCTCTAACGCATGATACTTTCAAAAATTGTACCCTCCTTTAGATACCCAATAATCCGCTCACGCCGATTTCTGCTCGCCTTCTTTTTGTGAGTTGAGCGCGGCTCGAAAATTTCGACTCGGGATTGTATATTTGTGTAAATCACGCTCACTTCGCCCCCTCCGGCCTCCCTCTCACAAGGAAAATGCTTGAGGCTCTTACCTGTCGACGTGGACAAACATTTGTAGAGCTAAAGTGGGTTACAATGAAAGTACACCCATGTAGGGTGATCGGTAGTGGCCAACGATCGGCCGATGCGCGACGCCGAGCCTGCCAACATTGGCACTCGAGCTTGGCCCGATCATCGACCGAGCCTCGGATGATAAGAGCGGCCCGATATTCGCAATCAATATTGGCCCTAGAATGGCTTATGAGAATCGGCCGAGCATCGCGTAGGAGTTCATTCGAGAATCGGCCAACAATCAGTCCCCGTCAAGATTGCCATCATTGGCACTCGAGCTTGGCCCGATTATCGACCGAGTCTTGGCGGATAATTGTGACCCGATATAGATCACCAAAATTGGTCCTGCACTGCCAAAAAAAAAAATTGATTCTTTTTGTATTGTAATTCGTCATTACCTGGTCTTTCGAAACGATTAGTTCGAAGAAAATATTTCACCTATATGGGACTCGAACCTTGAACCTACCTACTCATAGCCAAGCACGCTGCCCCTATGCTACCGAGTGCTCGTAACATTTGAATCGCAGATATGCCATAAGAGACCAAATGGATTCTCATCATTATTAGTATCGCATAAACTATATCAATTAGTTAATATCATCGTGATAATTAGAGAGTGTTATCGACTGACATGTTGGAGAATTTCCAAACCTAACCTATATATATATATATATATATATATATATATATATATATATATATATATATATATAATTATATATATATATATAATTATATATATATATATATATATATATATATATATATATATATATATATATATAATTCCTCTCGCTCCACCCTCTCTACCCCCACAACCCTTTAATATGTGTGTTCCAATAAAGACAGACCATTTGTTCATTAGTTCAAGTTTAATTTGAATAAATAAACATATTCAAAATGAATAATTCCAATAATGGAATGCAATAGGAAAAATTTGATTTCACAAAAAATCTAGTTAATTCAAATAAAGAATAAATAAATAGACGCGGTTAGTTAATATTAATAGAATTTTTCTGTCAGTGTAGGATGGTTCATAAAAATGGGCAGAGTATCGCGTATGAGCTCGTTCGAGAATCAGCCAACAATGAGTGCATTGATTTGGTAGTATGGTTGTTAAGAATAATGTCCAATGGACTCGTAAAAAGTATTCATCTCGTCTCTCAATGACTTCGACGCGAAACAATGAATCGTCAATATACGAATTGCGGTTTGATCATGCGTTACTCGGCCGAACATTGGCCTCGTATCGGCAAAAACATGATTGGCGAGTCTATACTTCGCCAAACATCGACCTCGTATCGATAAGCCAATGATTAGAGAGCCTATATTTGGCCGAACATTGGCCTCGTATCGGCAAACCAATGATTGGCGAGTCTATACTTCGTCAAACATCGGCCTCATATCGATTACCCAATAATGAACGTGTCTATACTTGGCCGAACATTGGCCTCGTATTGGCAAACCAATGATTGGCCAGTCTATACTTCGTCAAACATCGGCCTCGTATCGACAAGCCAATGATTAGCAAGTCTATGTTTGGCCGAACATTGGCCGCGTATCGGCAACCCAATGATGGGCGAGTCTATACTTCGCCAAACATCGGCCTCGTATCGACAAGCCAATGATTAGCGAGTCTATATTTGGCCGAACATTGGCCTCGTATTGGCAAACCAATGTTGGCTAGTCAATACTCAGCCGAGCATTGGCGTACAATTGGGTAATCGATCATCGCCCCGCCAACATTGGTCCAAGTATTGGCCGTTACGGTTCGATTGGCGAAACCTACATGGGCAATGAGGCCAAATATTCTATCGAGATTTTCTCGTATTCGCAGAACGCCACTTTTAAGGGGTCAAACCCACCCCAAAAAACGTTTGTCCTTCTAACACTTGTGAACGGGCCGCGATAAAAATTAAGTTCAAAGGAAGAAAACTTTGTATTCTTCGACTACTACACGTTCATGGTAATAATGATGAATATAACACCAAATAGCGAATTGTTTATTGCAATAATTCGTGAATAACTGCTGAAAATGATTTTTCAATTTTCCGCTAATATGGATACAGAAATAGGTAAGACTTTCGCAATCGCGGGCTAACTTCGTGCTTCGGAAAGCAACTGGATTACGATTGTATATCTACGAAGAAATTCTCCCCCGACACGTGCTGCCTTTGAAGATTACAATGTAATCGAAAAAATGTTTTTGCGCTTACGTATCTGATAAACGTTTCAACTATATATCTTTTATGGATTATACTTATTACAATAATCATAGTTTTTGAAACAAAGAGATTTTTGACACCACGCACAAGTGATAATAACCGCTTCGACGCACACATCACATGCTCGTGCGTTTTGTGAAAATAAAAATTCTACCGGATTTTTTAATTTTAGTGCTTATTTTGTTGGTAACAACTTTTCTACCACGAATATTTGAAAAGGTTTGTGAATCGTGGGGAAGAAAACTGGTAGTGTGCAAGAGATTGTACAATATTGTCTCTCAAGTACAGATTGGCGTCGTCATTCAAAAATATTACTATGTCAAAAAAGTGTTTGACGAAGTTTTTCCATACGAGGAAGCTATAAACATCAAGGAGCGCTATCATTCACGTTTCACCCGCAAGAATGGTTAATTGTAATATGAACTAATTGACTACAGAACTGATAAAACTAGTGCTAATATTTATCTGCTGGGATAGCCAGAACTTGGATGTCTTTCCCTTGCATATCCATTTTTTCAAATGCAGTTGGACATTGACCGTTCAAGAATCCGCAAGTATTACTGATTTTGGACCGGTATTGGGAATGTATACTTATTGAAACTAACGCTTGAAATGATTAGTCGTCTATTTTCCAGATTTTGAAGCTTGAAATTTTGAAGATTTTGAAGAAAAATATTTTTCGCTCTGAACGTAGTTTGTTCCAATCGAGGTCCAAATTTGCCAGTAGGTTTGTTTAAAATGACCAACGTAGGTGCTTGCCACTCGCGGAAATCAAAAGCTGTATAGTATAAATGTGCATCGTCGAAGTTTTCGGTTGCACTACGGTCTCTACGGATTTCTCCTCTTCTTTCGCCAATGTGCGGCCTGCATGTAACTCTAAATTGAACCCACGTTGATCAGAATTAAATGTGTTTTCAGCCCCAACTTTGGCTATGTCGATTTTCAGCGTTTCTATAAATTCTGTAGCTTTGTTTTCAAGTACACTGACATGCGATAAATGAGGCGAAGCATCTATTATCACTCGTGCGTGGTGTAAGAAATCTCTTTGTTTCAAGCACTTTTATCATAATTATCATTATTGTAATAAGTATAATCCATGAAAAATATACAGTTGAATGATTTTTTCAATCACCTCAAAATCACCCCTATTGCTAAAAACTATCACGAACTATAGAACTCAAATGAGTGCGAGAACAACTGTCATTAAATTTTGATCTGCTACAAAATGATCTGCCTATTTCACCGACATGTATACGTACGACCATCGAAACCAATGGGAACCATTTACTTTTTCTATTTTATTCCCTTTATTTACAATTTTCCTCAGATCGCACGTATTGTTTTTTGTTTTTCTTTTTCTTGTCTGTGCAAGAAAAATCGACGAAAAAAAGGACCATTGATGTGACAGCGCACATGTGGACTTTATCACTATGAGATGCCCGTGAATATGACCAACTTCCCGTAAACCAAATATATATATACTCGTATATATCTTTCGAATAAACTCAACGATAAACGCACTGCACCTGGATAAATTAATTCAATTCTATTTTCTTCTCTTTTCCAATATTTAAGACGCGCAAGAGTTAAAAATAAGAAAATTCAAACGGCGAACGTGAAAAATCATTTTTTATCACGTTCAGCCACGTGGCAGAATCAGCAGGTATTTCGTATCACCTTTTCGCCGAACCATTCGCCACTTGTTTTTCGCGCTACGAAGCGCGATTATTTTCGAAAGCGAAAACTTATCCGTTCTCGAGCATGAACAGCGATACAGCAGAAGAGTTGATTCTCAGTAGAGCCCGGAAAACGCGGATACGGGACAATTTAAAAGAATCCAAGGCTGCGCAACTTGTTAATCCTAGAGCATATAAGTCGTTGTGAAGCTTCGAGCAGGGCCATTCGTCGTTCTTTTCTTTTTCTTCAAGCTCGTCTCGGCTCAGGCGACCAAATACTCCAAGGCCCGAGTGCTCTTGTGGGTACAGGGTAGTATTCCGTTCTACATACCTACCACTTCATTCTTCAGCCGTTCGGCAGATACTGAAAAATATTTCGCCAGGTAAATATATACGTGTGCTCATTTGTTGAAAAATATATTTTTAACAATAACAATAATAAAAAAATTATTCAAATAAAAAAAAACTTTTAAATCACGTTTTCAAAACGGACTAAAAAGTATAAAATAATTTTCCCTAGCCCGCATACGGATTGTCCTGAAAATTTGTGATTCTAAATTTTTCATAGCTATGACAATACTTGTAAGATTGAAAACGAAAAACGTGGGGCGCATCTAATAGATAATTGATGTATGAATAGTTCACCCAAGTCACTAAGAATTTCATTACATTGCAAATTATATGAACTGTTGTGTGAGTTTTCTCAACGACAGCTACTCCCTACACTCCTTACTATTATCTATGCATGCGCTCCACGTTTTTCGTTTTAAATCTTAGAAGTATTTTCATAGCTATTCAAAATTCCCAATCACACATTTTCAGGATAATCCGTATGGGGTTAAGAATCTGGATTGGGTTATAAATCTGTAAGGGGCTAGGGGAAATTATTTTATACTTTTTAGTCCCTTTTAAAAACGTGGTTCAATATTATTTTAATTAATTTATTTAAATAATTGTATTTTCTGCTTATTAGTCTTGTGTGTGTGAAATTTTGCTTCTCCTTCTCTAGGCGTAGCTTGCGTTGGGGGGCTGTCACCTTGACCATCGCAGAAATCGTCAGTAATGCCCTATTTACGATTAACATTGTTACTATTTTTTCAAAAAATCCTCGTTCACTAACCTATGTTTTTTATTTCTTTATTTATTTTTTTTAACAATTTCGTTCTCTTTTTCTCTCTCCGTGACAAACTTGCCTGTATGTTTATTTGTCTGTCATCCAGATCTGAGCTATGTTCAAAGTTTCAAGCTCGTCCGGAAGTTAGTTTAAAATCGATTGAAATATTTGTACCACACAGACAGACAGACAACAAGCAAAGCGAGTTAACAAAAACGTGGTAATAATAAATACCGAATACTTATCACTATTTGGAAAAATAGAATTATAATTTCAAAAGCTCAGTAATAATATTTTATTATTATTCTTATTGGTGATATAAACATACAATTAAAATAAAAATAATAATAGTTGTAGTAGTTGTAGCACCAATTATAATTATCATAATAAAATGGAAATGATTTGAACAATAATAATGATAATGATAATTATTTATATCATAAGTATGAAATAAAAATATTTTTTTAAATATTAATGATACTAATCATTAATTGTTATTATAACAAAATGACGTAAGAGTAAATATTGATAATAATAATAATAAATTTCAAAATAATGGATGTGAACGGTGCTTCGCGATCTTGGTGAATGTTTTGGCAAAATCGTATACAATTTGTTATAGAATCGTCGTACGTACAAGAAGAGAGGGTGGGTGGAATATTCTTATCGTTCACTGAGAAAAAGAAATCGTTGAATGCGCAAAATGCATTTTGTTGTCTCGAAATGTTGTCGTTTCAACAGTTGCTCAGACATGCTAAATAAGCTACAGTTCACACCACTAAAACTATCAGTTAGATTAACAAAACATTTGTCATGCCAATCAAAAATCAAGTTGAACGTATTTGAAGATACATTTTGTTAAACCAACTGAATTTTGGTTGAATTAACGAATTTTTTTTTTTCTGTGTTGCTTTCAGCAACTGTTTCAAAAAGATGAAAATAATCGTTGTTTTCTTGGCCGTCGGGGCGCTCTGCGTCGGCGCCGCTGTTGCGACTGTCCCCATCGGTACCATGGTTAGTACCGACATTGTTGCATTTACGTGTGAAAAAGTGAACAATAATTGGGGATGCCGAGTGTTGGATGAGTGACAAGATCCCCTCCGCCGATAATCGCGCGGAGGATATGCCTCAAATTTCTTGAAATTTCCGTTGAAAAAATCAAACATTGAATACATTTGTTTGTATCCGGTCAAGGCTCGTGTGACGCTCTGGGCTGCAGATGGACGTGGCAAAGTTGGAAATCTCTCTCTAAAGCAAATCACTGAGACCAAGATTGAGATAACCGGCAAGCTTACGAACCTCGAACCGGAGACGTGGTACGCTTCGGCGGTGTTTCCGGAGCGCAATGTTAGCTGCTTTTGCGATCCGGTTGGATTCCCATTTGCATGGAATGATTCGGCAAGTATCAATTATTATTGCGCATCTGATAATGGTCTCTCGTCACCTCCTTTTTGCCATTTTTTCTTCTTCTCATTCACACTTTGTTTTGACAATGTGCATATTAGTATTGTTATTATTATGCTTATCTTCGATAAGTGTTGTTGTTCCACGATTGTCATTCGTACGGGTGATCTTCCATTTTTACGAAAATGCGAACAGATTGGCCCCCGGCCTTATTCCTTGTTCGACAACAAAATCGGCGAAGATATTTGGGGGCACCGGACGGTCGTGTCGCTGGGCGTCGGCGAAGGGTTGAATATTCTCAACGCGAGTGTTTTCGTTTATCCCACTGAGGACCGGAATTTGAGAAATCTCACGAAGGAGCCATACGCTTTGAACCCTGTCGCGTGCGGTGTAATGTGAGTCTATTGTGTGTCGTTGGACGGTTGCATTGAAAGCCGCTCTCTTCGGGTCTTCTCACTTTAGACGCTAAAAAAGGCTATTTTTATGAATTTTTTTCATAGGTTTATAATAGAGATATTGATATATAAGTCGTTATACTTAATAAATACACGTTCGAAATACATTAAAAATTTTTTTAAATGTATTCATGTAACCCGAACAATCTTTAAACGCGTTTTTCCCGGGACAACGTTTTTCGACGGCTCGTTGATAAAATCTTCAAAACTACTGATCCGATCCTTATGAAATTTTACCCACGTATTCCTTACATCTATAGTTATAGCGCATATAAAGGATTTTTTAAATTTTAATATTTACTTTTTTTTGTCAAAAACGGTGAAAAAACACTTTTTTTGTTGTTTTTTTTTTCGAAAAATGTCGGCCATTTTGTTATTTTTGCATATATAAAAAATCGTATGATATGCGCTACAGCCATTGACATACTGAATCTGAAACCGTTTGATTTTTTGTTTCGGATGATCCATCTTCGAGATTTCGTCAACAGGGCAGACCTGCCATTTTTTTAACTACCATTTTCGTCGATAAATAGTTACTTGAATACATTTAAAAAAAATATATTTCAAAAGTGTATTTATTAAGTGTAACAACTTTTATCTCAATATCTACAATATAAACCTACCACAAAATAGCCTTTTTTTAGCGTTTAAAGTGAGAGGACCCCTTAATGCCAAATTGCAAAGTGTACTGGATGATAACTCTCCTGTCGAAAGTGGGGGCTTGAAGAGTTGGCTAAACAGCTCAAAGTTTACGAGTCACGAGTGTCCCGACGTATGTACGCCACGGGGAAGATACGGAAGGAAGGAAAATGGCTGGCCAATCAAACAAGTTTTTACTAAATATTGTATATACCGGGTGACCCATTTAAATCTTACACCTGATTCATCTCGAAAAATACTGCTCCGATCAAGTATTGAGTATAGTAAACTTTCAAGATCAAAGGGGGACGTAAAAAAAAAACTTTTTGGTCCAAAATTCAAAATAGAAACGTTAAAAAGGCTGACGTATTTTTTTGAAAGGACACATGACCTTTTTTCAGCGAAAAATTTATCAGGCTGACAGTAATAACTTTTATAGGTTTTTTGTTTTGTTTATGAAGTCCATAATATTTAGTTTAGAACACAATTTTTGAGTTATCAAACAAACGCCGACAAACTCATACCCACACGCACACACGCGAACTTACACTTGGAATATTAAAGACTTAACTTCCTCGTGGTACATCGTGAATAGTGCTAAAATAGTGAAAAATTTTATTTTCACCTAAAAATAATGGACTTTATAAAAACAAATCTTCCTACAAAAGTTGTGAGTTTTGGCCTGACAAATTTTTTTGTGCAAAATGTCTCGTTTTCATTGGTAAAAAACATATCGGCCATCTTAACAACGCCATGAAGGGTTTTGAACAAAAAAATGTTCGAACACCTTCTTTCGAATCCTAAAAGTTTCAATATACTCAATACTTGATCGAAGCAGTATTTTTCGAGACAAATCAGGTATAAGATTAAGGGGTCTTTACACTTTAGACGCTAAAACGAGGCTATTTTCATGAATTTTTTGATAGGTTTATTTTATAGATATTGTTATAGAAGTTGTAACACTTAATAAATACACTTTCGAAATACAATTAAACAGAATATTTATCTAAGTCACTATTTATAGACGAAAATGGTAGTTAAAAAAACGTCATAAAAAAATTGTAGGTCTGCGCTGTTGATGAAATCTCGGAGATGGATCATTCGAAACAAAAAAATCAAACGGTTTTCCATTCAGTATGTTAATGGCGCATATCATACGATTTTTTATATATGCAAAAATAACAAAATGGCGTACATTTAAAAATAAAACGTGTTTTTTCACCGTTTTTGGCAACGACAAAAAAAGTAAATATACATTTTTTTTTTAATCCTCGATACGTGCTTTAGCTATAGTTGTAAAGAATATGTGGTTAACATTTCATAAGGATTAGTTCAGCAGTTTCGAAGATGTTATCAACAAGCTGTCGAAAAACGTTTTTCGAGATAAACGCGTTTGAAGTTTGTTTGGGTTATGCGAATACTAGGGTGGTCCTTAATGGGGGTGTTGACGAGTTTCGACGAGTGCGCCGCCCAGATAGGTTCGAAATAAATAAATAAAAATGTGTACGAAACCCCAGCGCTATAGTCCAATGAGAAGACGTGCCTGTAAGCTCGTTTTGTTTCCCATTTGAAAAACATGGGATTTTCAGACTATTTCAGTAATTATTTTTCGGAAGTGCTCCTAAGCATTGAAAGAAAAGATTATTCATATAAATCTATACTTAATTGGTATATCTACGTGTACATTTTTTTACAAGGCGTTACCACAACCCTCACTCCCCTCATATTATACGCGACGGCAAATTGATAAATTTGACTACCTGTTTTTAGCCGCTTGGTTCTTTACAGTATTTCACTCATTAAAAGGCAGTCTTATTTGCGTCATGAGTTTGTAAAAATAATAATTGTACATGTAGGAAAAAATATTTATTTCAATTAGCGCATTTCAAAACACATCTATTACACTTTAAACTTTTTTAAAAATAACAATTAAAATTAAAATGTTTTCATCACCGTCTGTTTTTTTGGATCGGGAAAGCTTTTGGGATATTCCGAGACTACCTAAAGAATATACTGCTTCTGAGCGTCGTTTCGTGTAAGAACATTGTTGTATTCTTCCATTAAATGAACTGCTCTTTCAGCCGTATCATTTACGACCTGTAAATGTTTGACCACATTTAAACCTCCGTTGAAATGTTCATCTTCGGGCCAAAAAGGCGGATCGAGTTTAAAAAAATTCGTACTAATTTCGAATCTCGCGAAAAAGTTTAGCGATTAACATAACATTTAAAGGTCGGAAATGATACGGCTGAGAGAGCAGTTCATTTTATGAAAGAATACAACGATATTCTTACACGGAACGAAGATCAGTAGCAGTATATTCTTCAGGTAGTCTCGGAATATCGTAAAAGCTTTCCCGATCCAAAAAAACCGACGGTGATGAAAACATTTTAATTTTAATTATTATTTTAAAAAAATATACAAAGTGTAATAGACGTGTTTTGAAATACGCTAATTGAAATAAATATTTTTTCCTAGATGCACAATTATTATTTTTACAAACTTATGACGCAAATAAGACTGCCTTTTAATGATTGAAATACTGTAAAGCACCAAACGGCTAAAAACAGGTCAATTTGCTCATCAATTTGCCGTCGTGTATAATATGAGGGGGGTGGGGGAGTGAGAGGCTTGTGATAACGCCTTGTAAAAAAATTTACACGTAGATATACCAATTACGAATAGATTTATATAAATAATTTTTTTTTTTTCAATGCTTAGGAGCACTTCCAAAAAATAATTACTGAAGTAGTCTGAAAATCGCATGTTATTCAAATGGGAAACAAAACGAGTTTACAGGCACGTCTTCTCATTGGACTACAGCGCTGGGGTTTCGCACACATTTTTATGTATTTATTTCGAACCTATCTGGGGGGCGCACTCGTCGAAATTCGTTAACACCCCCATTAAGGACCACCCTAATGAATTCATAAAAAATGTTTTTTACAATGTATTTCGAAAGTGTATTAATTAAGTGTAACAGCTTTTATATCAATATCTATAATATAATCCTAGATTTAAAAAAAGTGCATGAATATAGATTTTTTTAGCGTCTAAAGTGAGAAAACCCCTTAAAATGGGGAAACCCGATATATGCTTAAGAATGGAGGGGAAAAAGAGCGGCTTTCAATGCACCTAATATTGTCCAAAAGTTTCGGCACAACGGAAATTCATCTGAGTTCTTCGCGTTATTGATGTCGGGGATGTTCAAAAGCGTTTTTTTCTGTTCGCAGCCGCGATTATAACGACGATATGGAGTCTGGTTGGGAGAAGGATTGGCCATTTAAAGTGAGCACGTGTATTCCGACAACGACTACTACAACAACGACTCCTACAACAACGACTCCTACAACAACGACTCCTACAACAACGACTCCTACAACAACGACTCCTACAACAACGACTCCTACAACAACGGCTCCTACAACAACGACTCCTACAACAACGAAAAAACCAACATCGAAAGCAAGGACTATCGAATCATGCGATTGTGATGACTGCAATGCAAGCTCTCAAGTGGCCAAGACATCGTTTATGCGTGAACTCCTTTGGATCAGTTTTATTGCTATTCTCCTCTTCTTCTTCTTCTTTTTCTGTCGTTCTCACCGTTGCCATTGTGCTACATTAGACGCGCACGAGGCTTAGTAGGTCCATAATAAAAATTATTCGAGCGGCGAAAATTGTTAATACCAATTCCTCAAAACTAACGAAACTACATACGTTACAAATCAGCGCCCGAGATACTTGCCCACCTGGATTCCTCAATGCGAAGCCATCGTTGGTTTCAGAGGGCAAAGTGAACAAAACAGGCGTCCGTTTTCATTCTTTGTTTTCAATACACCTAATAATATCAATTTTTGGATACAAAAATTATCGTGTTTTATAACTATGATTAATTTGTTACGGTACCCTGCAATAAATAAAATAAAAATGGACTTGAATAGCAGATAATTTTTTCAATCACCTGAACTATTGCCAAAAATTATCAGGAATTATACAACTCAAATGCGCGCGAGAAGAGCTCTCGTTTAATTTTGATCTGCTAGAAAATGATCTGCCAAGTTCACCGATCTGTATACGTACGAGGATCGAAAATGATGCGAACCATTTCCATTTTATTCCTTTTATTTACTATTTTCTTCAGATGATACGTGTTGTTTCTGATTTCGAAGAAAAAATGGAACTTTAATATTTCAGCCGGTATGTGGACGTATCGCTACGAGGTCCCTGTGAATATGACCACCTGCAAGCCGAATGGACACAATATATATATATATATATATATATATATATATATATATATATATATATATATATATATATATATATATGTATATATTTCGAATAAATTCAACGATAAACACATTGCACCCGGATAAATTCATTTCGTTTTATTGTATCCTCTTTTCCAACGTTTAAGAAACACAAGATTTAAAAATAAGACATGCAAACGAGGAATGTGAAAAATCAGTTTTTGTCACGTTCAGCCACGTGGCAGCGTCAGCAGAAATTTGCTATCAACTTTTGGCCTAGAACCATTCAACTTGAGCAACTTGTCCGTGCTCGGGAACGGGGAAATTGATGAGGGTGGATTCTGGAAGTTTGAAATTGTTGCTAATTTTTCAGTTGGCTTTTCGTAGACACTTAGAATTCATGCCGCAAAGAAAAAACCGCGAATGTCTGTACCACCCGAGATATTAATTTTTGTCACTTCCAACCTCCCCCAATACGAGGGGGATACCGGCCCACCAAATTTTTTCGAACGTTTTGCATGGCCTCTGCAGATATTCTGGAGTCAAAATGTACCCGAAAAAAAGTAATTGAAAATGAAAAAAATCGTTTTGCAATGGTTTGCAACGTTTGAAGTTTGCATCGTTGGAACCCAACGATGCAAACGTCAGGCCCATATGCTTTAGACCTGTTTTGTGCATTTTTCACCAAATCTCAACTTGTGCTTCCGATACGCACTATGTTTTTCTTGTGAAATTTCCATCTCAGGGGTAGGTCTTGCGAGTGAAAAAAAAAACTTGAGAAATATAGTTTCCTGGGTACTGGCCAATTCCAACGCTGCTTAACGGGGAAGATCGCTGAAGCTGTACACCAAACGTGCGCCCACAACCGTCGGTTCATACGTTCAGGAAAAAAAGTCATCAAGGTTATACCTCTTTTCAAGGGACGGATGAAAAAAAAACTGTTCCCAATTGTTCCCTCCGTTGCCCCGTCATATCTCAGAATGCATAATTCCTTTGCAGCCTGAAATGACTCCAGTAATCTTCGAAAAAAGGTAGCCACTTCGTATCGCAATACTAAGCTTCCTCATCGTTCCAGCAAAACGTGTACGCCTACGTTCTATGCGATCTTCTGCACAAATGTACGTGACAATACAACGTAAACCCGCATTCATAGTCTGATTTTTTAAGGGGTTACCCCCACTTGCGATTTTGAAAAAAATCGATTTTTTTTATTGCTTTTTTTTGAAGTATAAGTATCTGAGAATATGTCCTGAAAATTTCAAGTCGATCCGAACAAAATTGACTGAGATATGAGCGTTGAAAGAGAAACTTTAAACGCGTTTTTCTCAAAATGGCATTTCTGAAGTCGGTGACCAAGATTACTCGAACACTAATGAACCGATCTTCTTGAAATTTTGCAGGCTTATTTAATACATAAAAATGTAGTCTTTAATAGTTCGTTTTTTTTTTTCGAAAAAAAATGCCCGTTTTATAGCCAAAAAACGGCCGTTTTTTTCGTTAAAATCGAACCATTAACTTTGACTGTCCGCCATTTTGTGAAAAATGAATATTTTTTAAAATCCTTCGATTAAAGACTAGTTTATACTTATATTTGATTAAATCCATCCGCATTTTTTTTTCTGATGATCCACTTCGCCGCAATGTTGGTCACCGCAAACCGTGTATAGAAAAACATTATTTCATTGACGGCCATTTGCCACTAAACAATGTAATATTTTCCAATAAAAAAATTACTGAAAGTTCTTCAAGATGTGTTCTTTAAGATGGTATATTGATCGATTAAAAAAGTTTTATAGTTTTCTTTAAACAAATTCATAAAAAATACCTTTTTTGCGCTACAAGTGGGGGTAACGCCTTAATCCATTCAAGTTTTGTTCCAAAGCCTCGTTACTTTTCGCATGTCAATGTGATCTCAGCGGGTTACGAATATCACGATTTCGAATAAACGTAGTGGATTAAATGTGCCGATTCCGACCAACCTGGATAGGAGAATAATTCGATCACGATCGGTATACCCGTATAGCCTCGTTTCAGATTTGAGAGCACGCCGATCGACATATCGACTCGAATTTAGATTAAATTGAGAAAAGCGAAATATTCCTTATCCATATGTGTGTATGCCTGTGCGTGTGTGTATGTGTAAGTTCTCCCTCATATAAAAATATCTATATATGTGCGGGGTCATGTATACAGGGTGTCTCTCTTAAGGGGTGAGATGCAGTCAGAATTTTTTAAAAAATCGATTTTTTAAAAACATTTTCTTGAAGTATGATGTTTCGAAAATATTCCCCGAAAATTTCAAGTCAATCCGATCAATAGTTTCTGGGATATCCCACAATTAGTGAAGGGGCGTCGATATTTTGGAAGCTTCCACATCGGCAGAAGCCCTATTGTATGGGCCAGGAATTGATGATTCGATGTAAGTAATTTTTCAATTAGTATTTCTATACACAAATCAAGTGTAAAATTGGAAAACTCTTTTAGAGATTTTCAAAAATCCATTACTCAAAAACTATGAACTTTAGCAAAATTTTATGAAGAATCCTTTGGTTTTAAAATTGCCCAAAGTGTTTAAAAAAAAATAAGTCATCCCGAAAAACTTCAATTTTTCGACAAATTGTTTTAACAATTGGCTACAAACAATTGATTGCTCGACTTTTCGGCAAAGATTGTGATATTCGGATTCAGCGGATCAAAATACATAAAAAAAGTTTAACTTCATCCATCGAGCTCATCATTTTACGAACATATCATACCGTATCCACATCGAAAAACTTTAAACGCGTTTGTCTCGAAACTATGTTTTTCAAGTCTGTGACCACTATAATTTGAAAACCAGTCGATGGATTTTGATGAAATTTTGTGTGCTTATTGATGGCATTAAAAACTAGTCCTTAATCGAAGGATTTTTATTTTTGTTGAAAATTTATATTTTTTTTAACAATAAACGAGCGAATTTTTGGTCGGTAATCGAAAGTTATCTGCGGAAGCCGCCATTTCGTTAATTAAAAAAAAGTTTCTATTCAGGAGTAGATTTATTATTAAACTAATGATTTTTTTTTTTGGTTTTTTGATTTCAGATGATCCAGTAAAATTTTATGATGGTCACTGCAAAGCACTGCAATGAATAATCAATATTTTTCTTTGAAAATTTGTACAAGTCAAGTTGAAACATGACATACAAAGTCTGTGTAACCACTACTGTAAAACAAACTTAATTACTATAGAAAAAAATTATTGAAAATGTTCGTTTTTTCACGCCTCTGACTGCATCTCACCCCTTAAGTCTTCCACCCGAAATAACTTGGTAATTATCGACGTCACAAAAAAAATGTTCCAGGCATAAGTTGTACGGCGTGTAAGGGATCATCAAATGCAACCAATTTTTTTAAAATTTCGTTAAAGGCGCTGATGCATAGTGAAGGTCACCTCCCCTTTTTTTAATGGAATGGTACATATTTTTTCAACCATCTTCTGGAGCACTTCTAACCGCATAAAACACATCAGAGGGTCAAAGTCATTCAAGGTCATTTCGAACACCTAGTAAAATTAAATACAAATCTAAATATCTCGGATCACTACCAAATTTTTTTATAGTGATCTGAGATATTTAGATTTGTATCATCGATACTGACCTTGAATGACCTTGAACGACTTTGACCCCCTAATGTTTTTTATGCGGCGGTTTTCATTGAGGTGCTCCACAAGACGGTTGAAAAAAATGTACCATTCCATTTAAAAATGGTGGAGGTGACCTTCACTGTGCGTAAGCGTCTCGCCCAAAATGAAAAAAAAAAATGGTCGCATTTGATGGCCCTCTTCACACAGTGCAACTTTTGTCTGGAACATTTTTTTGTGACGTCGATAATTACCGACTTATTTCGGGTGGCAGAGATAAGAGGGACACCCTGTATAAAAGAAAGCTCGTTCGAGCCATCAGTCAAATCCCGAGCTCTCCTAGTTTACCAGCTGATTGCTTTCCCGTTGAAAGAAAACCACCCAGCGATTACTACCCTCGAGCACGTTTTGCATTGCCAGAAGCACGTGGTTAATGTATTAGTGCAATATATGTGCATATGAGTGTATATATTTAGACACACACACTTGAGTATATATAACTGATGTACTTATATACCAGAACTATATATAGGAGAGTGTGGGTGCTTCGAAAGAAAAATGCTCTGTTTCTGGACCCTTCTCTGCGGGTTATGATATAGCTCTCCTTTTCGGTCTCTGTCTCTTTCTCGTTGTCGTACACGAGAAAGTATACGAGAAAATAACGAGTAAGGTACCTGCGGGCAATAAGGCCTAAGTAACGAAAATCGTATTTGAAATAACCGCTCACGCTCAAGGCCACACTCACAGACGCCTATTGCACGAAGATGTTGCTAAAAGTTTGCGGAGGCGCGATATCCCGCTCCACGCAACTAGTGTTGCATCATCCACCATAAGACGCGGCCGCGAAGCACCAAAATTAAAAATCGGTCCGAATAAATCGTAAGTATTTCTTGTAATATTACACTTATCTATCTAAAATTAAGATCTTTATCTTTATTAATTCAAGCTTCGACGATCATAAATATTTGAATAACGTATCGTCGTCCAAATATTTTTTATTTTGTTTTTCTTACATACGCGGTCGACGGTTATTAAAGCCTACTGAATTTAACCATAGGCCTTATTATCCTCCCACTTCTGGCAGCATAGTTTATTTGTTTTATAATATATTTTACATTACTTTTAAGGTGTTACGAATGTAAATAAGTAGTACGCATATTTATTACTAATTGTTCGACCGTTATTTTTAGTGCCTCGATCTCGATGCCTCCAAGACGAGTGTTGTGGTCAGAAAACGACCTGGTGTCAGCTGTCCGAGCAGTGCAAAGAGGAACTTTGAGATCATACAAAGCTGCAGAGGATTATTGATCTCAAAAACCAAATATATGACGTATAGTTTGATTATTTAGGTATGTTAAAGCCGTAGACCTTATTATCCTACCAGAGCAAAATAAGGCCTACTATCAAGGTTTTTGAAAATTTTAAATTTTGTTATTGATTGTGGTACCAGTTACCATTTTTCGTTTCAATTTTATAGAAACTCAACTTGACGAAATAATTATAATTTACATACGTTAAATAAATTGGATATATATCATTCTATTTTAAATAGCCTTTAGCTAGGCCTTATTACCCGCAGGTACCTTATAAAGTATCGTCGAAATGAAATAAAATGTGAAATGTACCTCGAGCGGAAATCCGGCGAGACACGATAAGTGACACGATTCGAAAGCGAAATAAATGAAATGGGAATCTGCAGTCAATGAATCCGCTGTCACCTTGGATCAATTCGGTAACTCTCGTCTGAGCTTCTTCATTCAGGTGGAGGCTTTTTTTTCCGCTTCTGATATTCTATCCGACTCGAGAGGAATGTGCGACCAAAATAATTTTTCTCGTTGAAACACGTTGTCCGATAATCGAACCAGTCACGACGACGTTAGTTGAAGGATGTTTTTTCCAACTACACTCTGGGCCGTTTAACGTTCAGTTGTTGAATTGAAATGGTTAATTAAAAAAAAGTTTTGACGGCCGGTGGCTGGAAGTTTCATTCAATGGTGTTGCATGGTCGGCGACGCGAAACAACGATAAAAAGCAGGTTAGCGGTGACTCGCGGAATTCTTTCCCTCTGTAATGACAGGACGAGCTTTTCTCTGGTGAAAAATGTGGGAGAATTAACGCGCCGAGCTGTCCGGTTGCTCAGGGTGCGGGATAACGCCAACGGGATTTTCCTCGCCGGGCTTTTGCAAAGCCGCGTATGAAAGGGCAAGAGCAATTATTACGTACAATAACGCGGGATGGAACGCGGAAAACTTAATTGCCAGCTAATTATACCGGTGCAGGACTGCGGAGCGCGAGGAAAAGTAGTAGGTATAGGGTTGGAAGCAAGGGTGGAAAAACAACCGAGAGACTGGCTTTATGTATAGGCACATTTATGCAAAACAATGGACAGGAGCGAACGAAGAACGGCAGTAGGTCTCCACCCACTTCGTATATACCAAAGTCCGCCTATATCCAGGTGATTATATACCTATCACATTTACATATGTATTTATACCAAGAGTGTGGAAAGAAGAGTAGAAAGTACAACTTTGTGCTTTGCTTCCCTACCTTGAAAAAGTAAGAGAGAGATAGAACGAAGGGACAAGCCTCTTTGTTCACCTACATGTTAAAGTGTCGGAGAAAAGGGGCTGAAGTAGTTGTTGAAACGAAGCACTGTCGTGGCGGAAAAGCTCAGGTGGTGCAGCATGGACAAACTCATTGAGGAACATTGATAAACACCCCTGTCGAGAGGCTTCGACTTCTAATCGTCAGCAGATGTGCACCCTAGGCCATTCCACCTTGCCTGTACGTAAGATCCGTAATGCGGGCGGCGACCACAGGAGAGCCTTCTTCGCACATACCCAATGATAGCCATTAACCAACTGCTGAATGGGTAGAGGAGGCCATCGTAAGACGGCTCTTCGCGACAACCCTTGCTATATGTGCCACCTAAATTGATAATGAGGGCTATCGCAAGAAAGCAGCTGAACCCAACTCTGGAAGTTCCATTAACGAAGCTAACGCATGGCTGACCGGGTTGTTTCAGCTACAATCGATTCTGCGGACTACCATAACGGAGCTAAGGGATGCGTAAGGGGAGCCATTGCAACTGCTACCACCTAATCTCAATGATTTCCATCATCCTTCCAGGATAGCGGTCCAACTGCAATGATTTTGGTCATCCGCCCAGAAGATTCTACCGAACCTACCATGGCCGATCATCTTTCGAGGAGAATATCTCAACTTTAATAAGGACTCATCATCCCTCCAGGAAATTATTCCGATTCTAATGAGACCTATCGTCACGCAATTGGGAGAGATGATGCGGATCGGGAGTCCTTGCAATGTACTCGGCACCACTCAACCCGAATGATACCCACCCTCTATCCGGGACAGCAGCTCAACTACAATAATTCTCATCAGCCGTCTAGGAGATTATCCGAATCCTAATGAGTACCTATCATCCTTCCAGGAGGGCAATGCAACCCCAACGAGGCCTGTCATCTTTCCTGATGATGAATCCATACCTATTTTCCATCTCTTGTCCAGTGATGATAGACATTAGAAGGCCTTTCACGTCGGCCGATGAAAGGCGATGGATCGGTTGCTTGACGAGACAATCCTTTGGGTACCATGCTGTGAACGCAATATCGTCTACCGAAAGTCTTAACGAGAAAAGCTATGACAGAGAAGTAGCAATTTTTTCTCCCATTCTACCGTTTCGTTACATCCATTTCACTCGCCATCCCTTCTCCCTGTTACATGCTTCCGAACGGATTTTCCACGAGAGAAGGATCAAGCCGGGGATTAGGAATTAAATCTCCCCGCCTCGTTGTGCCGCTGGGGCGCCAAATTGCCCGCGAACACCAACACAGGCACGAAATTATAGCCGCCTCGAACATACCTTTCCACTCCTCTTTGTCTCTCTGCACCTGGCCAAATGTGTGACATCTCCGAAGACCATTTATCGTGCAACCGGTGCTCTAATTAATACCCGTAACCCCTCTTCTCTTTTCCTAGCGCATTTTCCGTAATCGCAGACACAATTCTCAAGAGATTGAGAGCGAGTTTGGAAACTGTTACGAAATTCGCATGGAAACATTATTACGTGGAACATTTAATTGTCTGATAAATTCGTGACAAAATTTGGTCGTAAATTTAACAGATGACGTTGATTATTCATGAAGAGTTTGTTTAAATTCATTGGAATTTCTTCTGAGGGATTGATATTAACAAACTCGTTCTCTTACTCGTTGAATGCAGCTCGACAATGAGAATAATCATTCTGATGACCATTTTTCCCAAATCTGTAGTAGAAATAAAGTAGAATAATGAGAGGACTCTTCACCATATAGAAAATGGGCTATACTTATAATGAATAATTAGTTCATTAGTAATGATTAGTATTGGGAGTGCCGATAAGTGTCCGCCCTTGTCGTAATGAAAAATTGGGCATTTATTGTGAAAGAACGGTACTTTATGTTTTATTCAATGTATTGTTCATCGCTAGCCACTACTTTTTTCCATCTTTCTGGCAGCATATGGATACCGCGTCGGAAGGACGCTTCATCTTTTGAGGCTATCTACAAATCGACCCAATTTTTGGTATCTTCATATGATGTGAAGTGCTGCTCAGACAGGCCGTGCGTCGTCGATCGAAATAAATGATAGTCAGGGTCAGGGTCAGCAATGTCTGGTGAATACGGTGGGTAGGGTAAAACTTCCTAATTGAGTGTTTCCAAGTAGGTTTTGACCGGCGTCGCAACATGTGGACGAGCATTATCATGCAGGAGAATAATTGTGTCATGTCTGGAGTAGTAGTGGGCTCGTTTTTTCTTGAGTGCTCGGCTCAATCACAACCAGTAATGGTTTCGTTCGGTTTGAGCAACTCATAATACACGACACCAAGCTGATCCCACCAAATACACAACATGAGTTTTTTCCATGAATATTCGGCTTGACTGTCGATGTTGAAGCATGGCCAGGTGGTCCCCATGATTTCCTCTTCTTTGGGTTATCGCAGTGGATCCATTTTTCATCACCAGTGACTATACGATGCAAAAAACGCTTTCGCTTATGCCTGGCAAGCAGCATTTCACATGTGCAAAATCGGCGTTCAACGTTTTTCGGCTTCAGTTCATATGGAACCCAGTTTCCTTGCTTTTGAATCATCCCCAACGATGTTAAAATATGTGAAATTGCTTGACGAGTCACTCCTAATGTATGTGCCAGTTCTTCTTGCGTTTGACGCGAACCTCCCTTCAATAATGCTTCTAATTCCGCGTCTTCGTACACTTTCGGCCTTCCGCTACGTTCTTTGTCTTCGACGTCAAACTCACCGTTCTTAAACTTTTGAAACCATTCACGACAACTTCTCTCACTCAAAGCAGCCTCACCATATGCTTCTACGGGCAATCGATGCGCCTCAGCTGCATATTTCTTCAAATTAGAGAAGTAAATCAAAAGTTGCCGCAATTAACGCTTATTCGGCTCAAAATTCGACATTTTCGCACGAAAAAAATTATGTGATGCTGATACAAAATCGCTAACATTTCAAGGTTATGGTCTTGCCAAATGACCAACTCTACGAAATGACGTTTTACATCTGACAATTTTAACCATAACCTCCCGGCAGGGCCATCTTTTGTCAAACGGCGGTGACTTATTTGTACCCCCAATAGTTTGCACGGATTGCACTGAAAACCCATAGAACGGTTTGTAGCAGTCGTGTGACTTTAAAGAGATTTAAAAGAGATTAATTTATACTCCTAATAATTATTAATTTTCAAGGTTATTTAAAAAAAGTCTCAAACTCGGTTCTATTAAGCCCGAGCCGAGAATTAGATGACCTTGATACGTAGCTAGGGTGTCCAAGAGTGCTGTTTCGGAGATTAGACGGAGGGTAAGTATTCTACGTGGTACTTGACGGTACTCGAATTCACACTTGCACGGCTTGTGGTCCCCGAACTTTCCTAGCACTCATTTCTTCCTTCTGTTTCTCATCATCTTCGAAGCTACTCCGACCACGAGCAGATCTCGAAGCTCCAGTTCTGCAACGTCGCAGAGAGTTTTCCATCTCCCACCAACTACAACAGGACGAAATATATTTCGCCTGCAGTTTGCGACTTTTCTAGAAGTGTGTAAGCGAAGTAGTGACGTGCAAGGGGGTAGGAGACAAATTGCGTGGTTGAGTTTGCCGCCAAGGCAAAGAGTTTCAAGGAAGTGAGAGAGGGGTATACGGGACACGTTTTGGCACAACAGTATGCGAACGGTGGGGGTGATTCTTGATGCGAAATAAAGAACTTTATGAGTAGTGGTGCTGTTAGCCTGACTCACAAGGAGAGAGCACTCTCGTGCTTGCACCTCATACATTAAATCCTCGCACCGCAGGAAATGAGCGAGAGCAAAAGTCAATTACGGAGCGAGAGGGAGAGAAAGTACATTTAGTGTTCTATGAGAGTAGATGTAGGGGTTTAACGTGGTACAGAAGGGAGAGCAAACAGTTGGAGCCAGAGTTGCTTAACATGGAAAAGAGAGGGTGTTACATTATCCTCGGCGCCCTTGAGATTGAACAACCGAACTCTCAAGAACTCGAGAGTACCGATACAGTAGTACACTAGGCTTGTTAACTCGATAGTGACTTCAGTAATTCTGACAGAAGCTAGACGTGCATTCGCCACTCTAGAAATGCAGCGCACTTATTGACCTTGTGCTTTTTACGAATCAGGTTGGAAGAACTTTAGACCATCCCCAACTTCTCTAGGCTGCATTTATTCCTTCAAATCTCTCCATAGGACATCCTCGTGTAACAAGAGTACCACCAATGTAGCGGATCAGTCAAAGGGCTTGGGGATACTGCTAAAAATCGGCATCGGTAAGGTAGATACCTCAATAAAAATGCATCCCTTCGTCGGTAATAAAAGGTTAGGTCGCCCGAGTCGAAATTTTCAGCCTATTTTAAAGGCCTTTGATCCTATGTCAGGCTCACTTGAGTCTGTTTACTGCTAGAAGTCCTACTACGGGCCGCCACATGCTCTTCCTTTGCTGCTTACCTCCTGCATAGGCCCTTATACTCCTACCTAACCTAGCTGAAGTCGTTGCAGCTCCTCTTTTGATTGCGTTTGGACCTATCGCGCATTTGGCTGTTTCGACGAAACGAGGGTGAGGATGGTCGCATTCGAAAAAACGGGTCAGATAGTTTTCAGTAACCGTCATGCGTTGAACTAGGTAGGACCGCGCGTTCGCCGTAGAGGCCTACTTTTCCAATGGCCTCTCCATTATCTCCACCCAGCGAACCTTGCGCATTCGCTTCAAACTTTCCCCTGCAGCTCCAGCAACTCTCCAAAGTGGAAGAAATTGATCTTGGGCAAACAGTTAAAATATTTTTTATAGGAATTGCCGTCACGTATGCATGTATACGCGGATTCCTATAGCAGGCACGCATGCATACGTATAGGTACTAGTGTACGTGTGATGGCGTATGCTTAGGCATGTATGTGTGCGGGTATATACGTGTGTCTACGCATGCGCGTATTCAGGCATATGTATCTCTATATGCGTAATAGAGTGTATGCGTGTGCGTGTATAGTCTACCAATCGACGTCCTCCTTAGGGCCTGCAAGTGGAGAAAAGGGAAATTTGTTGCTGTTCTAGGCGTTAAGTAGGAGCTCATTTTATATTGAATACGAAGCTACTTTACTGCCTTTATCTCTTACCACTGTGAGGATCTGGAGAGGCAAAATAGGCTGAAAATTTCGACTTGGGTCTGTACTTTTGTGTTAAAAAAAATGCGTTGCTTTTTCACCAACCGTTTTCCAGCAAAACATTCGGAATTTGGCAATTTTTTCGGTCCTATAGGTAGATGCAGCGCCTTGAAGATCTAATGTATCCAGCAGTGGTCACCCAACCGAGTAATGGACACAGCGTATGCTCCTTCATAAGATTGTCGCGTGACTGTTCCCACCTGGCTTGGTGGTACTTCTCGAGGTTGACTCTTTGTGATACACCAGTGGCGATACACTTGAGAAGGTTTTTCCTTCTATGATGAAGGAGGCCGTCTTTTGTCCGCGGAGATTACACGTTTCGCGGTCGTCTTTGTAATCCTCTCGTCACGCATGTTCCCCGCACGTGGTACGTGTAAACGTATACTAAATTGTCGGTACTTTGGGGGGGTGGCGTACGAGATTCGTCGCGTACACGGTGACATTGGTGTGCGCGAGGCAGGCGTCACGCGACAACTATGTAGGAATGACCTCGTTCCTAATCGTTCCCAGTCAATCATTGCCGACGTAATGAGAGTCCGCGAACAATCTACTTTCTCGACTCGGTCCCGCAACGGACGCAAATGAATGAATTAATGAATGAATAATGAAGAAACAAATTAAAATGTAAATAAACCGTAAATAGAGGAAGTAAAGCGAACCCGGCAGTCGTCTACGGTTCCGCCAACTAATCTCTTTCAATCTTCATGGAGATGAATCAACCGGGGAAATAATTCACTGGAATCTGAATCCATAATCAGGCCTGGACGAACGAATAGAATGGTTGGCCAAAGTTGGTTGGAGTGATTGACGATGGGGTTTTGTTTGGGATCGACCGGTTGGACGAAAGACAGCTGCTCAAATATTTCAACCTGAGGGTCAATTCGGCGACCCAGCCGCAAGTGGTTTACCACATTCTTGATGGTGTCCTGTCATTTTTATGACATCATAGAGTTCGCGATACTTGGTTAAACGGTTGCTATTTTCTCGAGGGTCTCTTTCGCATCAATTTTTCGCTGGGAGTGAACGACGGAATGACATCATTGAGCTGGCTGGACGAATAGCCTCCATTAGGGTCATATGAAACTCGAGCTTCTCTGGTCCCCTAGCCACTCCAAGAAGTTGTGTGGAACTGTTAATTCGCCAGTACATTCCCCAATGAACACATAAGCAAAGTCTAGTAGTACTAGCAGGCAGCTTCATCGTGTCGAAATTCTATAGATCTACGCTGCACATGGGCGCACTCGGAAAAAATCAAGTATCTTCTCCATTGGAACTGGACAACTGTATATGGAGTCTTTCATTAGAACTGGACTGGAACTGGCAGTTTTGCTTAGATTGTATCGAGATTTATTTACATCCAATTGCACTTCACTGCCTAGTTTGCACTCGTAAAAATTCAATTCTTCTTGCACGACTTTCTTTCACGACGATGTACCGTTGCAACGGAGCTAGGAAAATAGCCGCACATTCGGCGCCGAAAAAGCCCCGTGTATGCAGCACCTGGTCGTATGATGGGGCACTTTTGGCCTTAAGGGGGGTAAGGTATTTTTTTGGTGTATTTTTTGTTGTGTCTTGTTGTGTGGCCCATGAATGCTTTATGGGCCTGGCATCGATGATTCTGTGTAAGTATATGAAAAAATACTCGTTTATTGATGTTTGATTGTCGATTTTCTGGTGTAGAAATCTTTGAAACTTCAAAACGCGTTTTTCTCACACTTAGCATTTTCAAAGTCGATGAACTCTCTAGCTCAAAATCTACTGCACCGATCCTTGTGAAATTTTACATACTCTTTTTACACATAAATTACGAGGTAACGCTGCCGAGTTTTTTTTTCTTTTATATAATTTTAATTTTTTTACAATAACAAAATTTTCGATTTTTTAAATGAAAAATCGGTATTTTGACTTCTAAGTGTAACCAAAAATTGAAAAATCAATTTAAAAAACCCGACAACGTTATCTTAAGGAACTTATCAACTAATGAAACCTTTTTTGTTTTTTTTTAAATTTCAGATGATCCAGTGATGAGTTATGAGGTTCACCGCAATGTAATTTTGTTTTTAGGCGTCTGCGAAGATTTGCTGTCAATGGCTTATTTCTGCATAATTATTAATGAAAATTTTACAGAATATTCTTTAAATATCCTTTTATTATATACGAACTACATAAATAAAGATATATTAAATGAGTCGTCAAAAAAAAAAAAAAAATTATCGTAAATATGCTTTTTTTATAGCGAATTAACCTCCCCCCCCCCCCAACTTTTGGCAGTCTCTCTTTCGATCGCAAGTGGATGGCAGCTCGCACCAAGCCTGTGCGAATGCCGTAGGAAGCGAATAGTTGATCCGATATCGCATCAGTTACGCGGGGGAAGGCGCGTCGCGTGTGTAACGACAAAATTAATCGATGCATCGGTACTTCGATTAATGGCCGCGCAAGCTCAATCGTCCGTGCATAATTCTTGGGCATTAGGGACTAGGCCGATACACGCGAAATCGACAAGCCGATTACAGCTGCGACTCGCGATATCTACGGAAAGCACCGAGGCTCGTACTAACCTCGGGGTATCCGTAATAATTCACGCGTTACACTTGCTACAATAGTGTCTGCTTCGGATGCAACATTCGTTACGTACCGAAAATTAAGGGGAGGTACCTGAGTAAACGGCGAGAAAAAACAGGTAAACTTCGGGAATTTTTATTTCAAAAAGTAATGTTTCGATTGGTTCCGGGTTTTTCAAATTGGAAAATATGTACATTGAGGTATGTTTAGGAATTTTTAAAAATAAATTCGTTGACTGGAAGCGATTCAAACGCGATTATCTCGAAACATAGTTTTCAAAGTCGGTGCCAGATGGATCTCGAAAACGGCTTGTCCGATTTTGTCCAAATTTGGATACAATATTATTCGATAGTTTTTCTCGTTCGCGACGTAGGATTTTTTTGAAATTTTCATTTTTGACGGAATTGCGATCGTTTTAATTTAACATTCGTTTTTCGTTCGCCATTTCCGACGATTTCGGATTGCATACACATTGCATAAAAAAGCAATGGTTCAATCGAATGAAAAACCCCTATGTCCTAAATACCACGGTAATTGAGAGATGATTTTTTTTCGTTTTTTCAACTCGAAATTTCGCCTTTAAAACGTCAACTTTTCAATTTGTGGTTGCAATAGCCCGAAATAACTTTTGTTGTGTTCTGCAATGTATTTTTATTATAAATAAATAATTATTTGATACAATTGGTTTCAAGAAAATGACTCATGAGCTTCCAAAATTCTTAAAAATGCGTAAATGTATGAAAAATGTCAACTTCTAAATTTATTATTAAAAAACTAAAAGCTGTTTTGACCTTTTTTATTTTACAAAGTTCTCTAGTTAGTACCCTTTCCAACGGTATGCTACATGTCAGAGAAATAATTCATTATGTGGTCAAAATAAAGAGAATCAGTTTTTTTTATAATGAATTTGAAGGTTGAAATTTGTATACATTTACACATTTTTTAGACTTTGGAAGCTCAAGAGTAATTTTATTGAAACCAATTGTATCAAATAATGATGTATTTATAATGAACTTACATTGCAGAAGAAAACAAAAGTTATTTCGTGCTATGACAATCATAAACAAAAAAGTAATGACGATTCAAAGGCGAAATTTCGGGTAATTACAACAAAAAAAAAAACGAAAAAAAAAACAAAAATTATCAGGGTGAAAAAATTAGCAAATGATCCCCCCCCCCCAATCCCCAAAAAATGTGTCGGTCCATGCACCAAACACCCTGTATATATTTTTCCCCCTTGCTTTTCCAATACGGTAGATACACGCGAGATGTTCCGAAGAACGATAGTGGGAGGGCCGCACATGGTTGTAACTTCTACGATCGAATGCTGGCCAGAATTGCGCGCATGCAGGGGTCCCCGAGCGATGTACCTATCTCGAGTGGCGGAGTTGAAAGGGTCCAAGGGCCGATTTGGTGCGCTCGTTCGCTACTCCTCAATCATCTCCCCTAGTTTCTCCGATATGTCCATATCGACAAACGTTCTCATTAAATACCCGAATTTTCATCTGCACAATGCTCAATACTCGCGTGAGAAAAAAATCTGTTGAGTTTCGAAATCTTGAACCTTTAAAAAGCGTAGTCATCTTTAACGGTTCGAAGAAAAGTAACAAAATTCACGACTCGAATTCGAAATGAAGATGCATTTGGCATTTATTAGTATATTCAAAATATAAAATTGTCATTAATTAATAAGATATTAATAATTAATATAAAATATGAATTGATTAATAAAATGTATCAAAATTATAAATTTAAAAATTATATACATGTACATTTTAGCAATTGCGTGGAATACATTTTAGCAAATTGTATTCCACGTTTTCCTTAAACAAACTTTATAAAAAATAAAAAACTTTAGCATTGTTTAATTGAATTGTATATTTTACATATAAATATTGGTATGTTAGGGTCAATATAAAATATGTATGTTGATCCAAATCCCCGGAAAACACAGATAAAAAGCCAGGTGGGCAATCTCTTTCTTTATCTTCTATGTCTACAATATATTTATAAATATATTAATATAAATATGAATATAAATATGAATATAAATAAATAAATGTGTGTGTGTGTGTGTGTGTATGTGTGTGTCTGTGTGCTTGTGCGTAGTTGTTTTCATTATTATTACATTATATTGGGTATTGTTATAAATGAAACTATTATTGCCGTAAATTTTTGTATGTAGTACGTATACATCAACGACCATTAAAACGGTTTTATTCATGGTCAAATTTACATTTCACCATGAATAAAACCGTTTTAATAACCGTACGGGTAATTTAATATCACTCTAATGACGGCGTCAATCATTCTGGGCGGTCATGTTGTTGTTGCCCTCCTTCGTCACTCGCTAAATTGCTGTCAGTGGCCGGTGCTATGTTCAGCCCATGCGTACAATATCTGGCAGCTTCCGCCTCTGCGCAGTACACGCTGCACATGTTTGTAATGAAGAAAAAAAAGGAATTGGGACCATGTGCTGTCTGACGTGTTGCCGATGAACGACGCCTCGAGGAAAAACATTCCTCAACTAATGTTTTTCCGTAATGCTTATACTTTTTTCGAAACTGCTTTAAGTCTGTCTCAATGCTTTTATTCTTTGTTGATATATTTTATATTTATTTTATATTTATTTATGTATGTTGATTTTTCGTTGATTCTTTATTCGACCGATGTACTTGAGTGGTCGATTTTGTTGGCGTGAACAATATAATTGCAGACTGAGAGATAAAAAAAATATTTTTCGGACGAAGAGTGAAATACATTGATCGAATGCGAAGAGTTCATGAAGGCGTTACCCCCACGTGTAGCGCAAAAAAGGCCATTTTCATGCATTTTTTTAAAGAAAACTACAAAACTTTTTTAATCGATCAATATACCATCTTAAAGAACACATCTTGAAGAACTTTCAGTAATTTTTTTATTGAAAAATATTACATTGTTTGGTGGCAAATGGCCGTCAATGAAATAATGTTTTTATATACACGGTTTGCGGTGACCAACATTGCGGCGAAGTGGATCATCTGAAGAAAAAAATGCGGATGGATTTTGTCAAATATAAGTATAAACTAGTCTTTAATCGAAGGATTTTAAAAAATATTCATTTTTCACAAAATGGCGGACGGTCAAAGTTAATGGTTCGATTTTAACGAAAAAAAAACGGCCGTTTTTTGGCTACAAAGCGGCGATTTTTTTTTTCGAAAAAAAAAATCGAACGATAAAAGACTACATTTTTATGTATTAAATAAGCCTGCAAAATTTCAAGAAGATCGGTTCATTAGTGTTCGAGTATTCTTGGTCACCGACTTCAGAAATGCCATTTTGAGAAAAACGCGCTTAAAGTTTCTCTTTCAACGTTCTTTCAACGCGGATTCTTCTCTTTCAACGCTCATATCTCAGTCAATTTTGTTCGGATCGACTTGAAATTTTCAGGACATATTCTCAGATACTTATACTTCAAAAAAATGCAATAAAAAAAAATCGATTTTTTCAAAATCGCAAGTGGGGGTAACCCCTTAATGAAACCAGAAGTTCAGGTGGACGAATCTTCATGGTGACGAAACTTATTTGGCAGAGGGCTACAATGGTATGGACAGTTTTTTATAATTTTCACTGTATTGAATTAAAAGAGATCGGTATACTTGTAACTAATTAACTATTAAAATTAATATAATTATAAGTCTAACCAATTAGCTGATCCTTATACTTTCTGCAAATTTCAAACGGCCAGTGTAAGCTTGGTTCGTTTTCTCTTACGTAAATGCCGCTTCGGCATCATAAAAGTTCTTCACGGTCTTAAGGATATTTACAAAACGTGTGCCGCTTAGGCATAATCCTCCAAACCGTGAGATAAGCCGTTAAATCTCTCTGAAATACGCTTACTCTTTATCTCTCTGTGCCTCTCTTCGTCTCCATCCTTCCCGCTCTTTATTTCCATCTCTATCTCGTTAACGCAGCTTTCATCGTCGGGTTCTGACGAGCAGAGGAATGATACGTTCGCATTGTTATGATTCAAGCGAAATGAGATAAAAATATGGATTAAATAGACTGGGAAAGAGATGGCGACCAAAACCAAGGAGGGAGAGGGAGAGGGAGAGGGAGAGAGAGAGAGAGAGAGAGAGGGATAAAGGGAGAAAGTCTGAAAAGAAACGAGTGAGGAAAGTCGAGATAATGCCTTGTGATGTGTCTAATGTGTCCAATAGATGATGAAGTAATGACAGCACAATTCACAAGCGATATTTACTTCGCTGTGTGAACTTGACGATTTTCATGATTTTTTTCATGATTTTTGTTTAGGACATTTTTCATGATTTTTGTTTAGGAAAAATTTCTTCCCCATTTTTTTTAGGGTATGTTTTATTACTACTTTTGGCTATTACATGGCATTTTTTTATTACTACTTATAAGCCCAATTTGACGATTGGGCTTATAAGTAGTAATTAAAAAATGCCATGTAATAGCCAAAAGTAGTAATAAAACATACCCTAAAAAAAATGGGGAAGAAATTTTTCCTAAACAAAAATCATGAAAAATGTCCTAAACAAAAATCATGAAAAAAATCATGAAAATCGTCAAGTTCACACAGCGAAGTGATGTTGGTTTGAATACCAACATCACTTCGCTGTGTGAACTTGACGATTTTCATGATTTTTGTTTAGGAAAAATTTCTTCACCATTTTTGAGACTTAGGGTATGTTTTATTACTACGTTGTGGCTATTACAGGGCATTTTTTTTAATTAATCTTAAAAATGGCGTAGGTATGGCGGGATCTTCTCTACTGCAGTTTCAAAACTGGCGTGACGTATAGCTGAAAACCTAATCGACCAATTCTGATGAAATTGGTACAAATTGTTTTAACCTTATTGTCTGAAACATGACCGTAAATGTTTTTGGAAATAAAAATAGGCATTCTTTTGGTGCACAATATAGCCCTTTTTTCGAAAATTCAGTCTCTGTTTCAAACGTACCATTCAATCGATTTTCAACATTATCCACTTTTTCTTGGTTCATATTCTGCGTATGAGTGTTGATAAAAGAAAAATCTTGGTTGGTTTTTTTTTCAGATTAATCCCGCCAACGCTACGTGTCACGCCGTCTGACAACAGGAACCCGTTTTTTAAACATTTTCAACCGTTAAAAAAATGTAAAAAATTATAAATAAAGGTTCAAAAATTTATTTTCCGTTCTTCACGAGTGCTTTGATTTGGCATAAAAAAATCAGACTGATTAGCGTATTTTAAGCATCGAAAAAAAATCCCGAAAATCAGCTGTTTTTCGACCCGTTGTACACTGTGATGATCTCTTAAATTTGTTCCTATTATGAATAAAGCGCACGGACAATCGGGAAGGGAGCTTGCAAAACCCTTTTTTTTTCATTTTTCCTATGGTTGTTTTCCTCACACTGGGGCCCATAAAAAAGCAAAGCATCGGAAATCAATAAAATAGCGAATTGCCCTGGGATCGATAGGTCTCCGGCGCCTTAATGATCGGGTTTGCATATAGACTTGCACTGCACTTCCGGTCCCCAGTGTGCACTACGGCAATACCAGCGCGCGGGGGTCCGAAGCCTCGGACCCCCTCGACCCAGTCTTTGTCGGTTCCGTATATGTATACATATAGCGTGAAGTACGCTCGAGGAAAAAAAAGCCCATAAGCCCCAACGTTTCACTTGGGAAATTCTTCGGGATACGTCCTTCCGTTTTGCAGTGCTATCAAATACCGCATATACAGGGTGTTGGGAAGGTCGATGCAAAGCCTTAAGGGGGTGATAGGCCACCTCGTTAGGAACATATCTAACCTGGGTTACCTTACTCCAAAGTCTAAGGGTTTCGAGTTATCATGGTAAGTATGATTTTTCGGAAAATCTCCCAAAATTAGGCACTAACTCGTTCATAATGTTCAAACAGACAATAATCGGCAACTAAAAACTTATTTGCGTCTTAGCTTAAGGGGTTACCCCCACTTGCGATTTTGAAAAAATCGATTTTTTTTATTGCATTTTTTTGAAGTATAAGTATCTGAGAATATGTCCTGAAAATTTCAAGTCGATCCGAACAAAATTGACTGATATATGAGCGTTGAAAGAAAAGAATCCGCGTCGAAAGAGCGTTGAAAGGGAAACTTTAAACGCGTTTTTCTCAAAATGGCATTTCTGAAGTCGGTGACCAAGATTACTCGAACACTAATGAACCGATCTTCTTGAAATTTTGCAGGCTTATTTAATACATAAAAATGTAGTCTTGAATGGTTCGATTTTTTTTTTCGAAAAAAATGGCCGTTTTATCGCCAAAAAACGGCCGTTTTTTTTTTCGTTAAAATCGAACCATTAACTTTGACTGTCCGCCATTTTGTGAAAGATGAATATTTTTTAAAATCCTTCGATTAAAGACTAGTTTATACTTATATTTGACTAAATCCATCCGCATTTTTTTCTTCAGACGATCCACTTCGCCGCAATGTTGGTCACCGCAGACCGTGTATATAAAAACATTATTTCATTGACGGCCATTTGCCACTAAACAATGTAATATTTTTCAATAAAAAAATTACTGAAAGTTCTTCAAGATGAGTTCTTTAAGATGGTATATTGATCGATTGAAAAAGTTTTGTAGTTTTCTTTCAAAAAATTCATGAAAAAGGCCTTTTTTTGCGCTACAAGTGGGGGTAACGCGTTAATGCGTATTCAATCGACAAACACCAATACCATGATCTGTATCCTTTTACCTTTTATGTTAATGCTATTAAAAAAATATACCTTTTATGTTAATGCTATTTGAAAAAAATAGCATTCACATAAGTGATCAACGAGTTGGTACCTAATTTTGGGAGATTTTCCAAAAATCATACTTATCATGATAACTCGAAATCATTGGACTTTGGACTAAGGTAACCTAGGTTAGATATGTTCCTAACGAGGTGACCTATCACCCCCTTAAGGCTCTCTATCGACCTTCCTAACACCCTGTATATTTATATATGTAATATGTGTGTGTGTGTGTGTGTGTGTGTATGTAACTTTCGTTCAATGGCTCCTGGAGAGACGGAGGTAAAATTCACTGCGATTTACGCGAGCCCCGGGCCGGCATCGCAACCAACTCGTCGAACGGTCCCTCGGCAATCACACGCGTGCTGAATATTCCGAGCCAATCTATAAGCTCCTATGCCGCATGACAAGCAGCCACGCGATACTTCGCAAACCAAACCAACCACCACGACTTTTACCGCTATCTCTCTCGCTCCATCTCTCTCGAGGATTCTCGCCCATTAACGAATTTTCCGCGTTTTCGCATGCTCGTATGGGTGCACCAATTTGGCCCTTCGTATTGCCAAATTTCACGGGGTCGAAGTTTGCATCGTTGGAACGCAACGACAGTTCTTTTCAATTTCTTATTTTCATTATTATGCAAAATTAAATTGTGCGTGTTTGCTCTAAATTTATAAATACGAATCTTGAAAAATGTTCGCTTGATTTTTGTAGCTAAAATCTGTCAAAGGAAGTTTGGGAAATTAGAAGATAAAAAAAAAACATTTACGTTGCATTTCAACTATGCAAACTTCAAAATGTCATCAAATTTCGGTATAGTGGGCACGATTGATTTTTTTAACGGAGAATAGCAAAATAAAAAAAATTGAAAAACAAAATTCGCGAAGGGATTATGCTACTGTGAAAATGACGAACACGAAGGTGAACTTATGATCACAGCGATAGAATTGCTGGTAAAACTTCAAACGCGTTTTTCTCGAAACGATGTTTTTCAAGACGGTGTACACGATTTCACGGAAGCTTATGAACAGATTGACTGGAAATTTGACGCACTTGTTTAGTGTCATAGTAGTTTAGTCTTGACGGATGTTTTTCTTCTTCACATTTTTTTTCATTGGTTATCAACAATGATGATGTCATTTTCCGCGGAGAAACGAAAAAAAAATCAAATTTTAATTTTTTTTTATGATTAAAACCCCGTAATGAAGAAAAGCTCGGTCAAGTCTTAGCCAACTGTATCTATTTCGAGAAAATAAAAACATTTTTTTCTCGGATTGGCCGGGTGGTCAAAATCAAGTACACAAGTTGATTAATATACATGCAAATAAGTGTCCAAACGATTTTTCAATCAACTTACTTATTCTTTCAAAATTAATTCTTTTAAATAACCCTGATTTTCGGGTCGCCATAGTAGCTTAAGCCCTCAACTCGATCGTACTCGATTTTCCTTCATTTTCAAGGGTTTGGCTTGTGGCAAAATATGTTGCAACGATAAGTACAACTTTGTGTGGCTTGATACCAAAAAATAAAAAAGTTAGCATTGTGTATTGACAAATTAAGATATTCTATTATAATTGTAACATAGTAGAAAATGAAAATTCACATCGTACATCCTCTTATTTATTTCAAATTGAAGACCCTATTTTTTTTTACCCATATTTTTTATACCTCAGAGTGTTAACCCATAGCCTCCTGATGTGGTCCGTCCATTTGAAATTGTCCAGCACTCTCTACCATCATTTAAACAATTTTCGTGGCAAATTCATAAAGTGATTTTTTTTAAATCTACAGATATCACAAAGGGCAACTATTTCATGGCATTGAAAATGTAATCAGACTTTTCAGGTCATGAAAAACCGGCACGTATAAATAATATGGGTTGGATTTTATTATTTTTCAAAAAAATATTGATACATTGAGGTATATAATTGGGTTTGTTTGTATAACAAATGTTATATAATTTTTTAAATATATTTGTAATCTAAGTTGTAATGTAATTGTTAAATTAATGACAAGATTAGAATTGGGTGGGGAGAGACATTTTTTAACCGATCACAAGCATGCAGCATGCGCAGCTACAATACAGTAGCAGTGGAGTGGGGCTAGTTTTGTGTAATATCCAGCTACTCACAAGGAACATCACTTAAGTGTCCGCCTTCAATTTTGTTGAAA
This sequence comes from Ophion ellenae, assembly GCA_963210295.1. Classification (NCBI taxonomy): domain Eukaryota; kingdom Metazoa; phylum Arthropoda; class Insecta; order Hymenoptera; family Ichneumonidae; genus Ophion; species Ophion ellenae. The sequence continues at coordinate 27,247,775 of OY723396.1, read as the reverse complement.
CTCATATATGTGATAAAGCATTGAAAACTATTAGAAACATATTTTTTTATCGGCGGAAACACGTTTTACGGAGAAAAACGACCCCTCAAATAAAGACGTGTGACCTTAAGGTAGTTCCTCTGCGAAAATCTCAACCAAAAATGTACATACCATGTTCATGTTTAAAAGATTGATAATTGGTTTAATTAATAATGAATAAAATTAAAAACTACGCAATATTGACTCGGTACTAGTAGATAATACGATGGATATCATTTATTGCCGTAAAATATATTTCGTATTGTGTTTTTGATCGACCATTGCCAGTAAACTTTTTGCCGGGACTGTCCAGGCTTTGCCCCAATTGTTTTTTTTCCAGGCTTTGCCAGGCTTTGCACCAAAATTGTGAAGGCTTCTCATGGTTATATCTTGGAAACTAGATGGTGAATCATTCTCATTTTTTTTCACATTATTCGTGATATCTTACTGTAGCTTATCCTCGTTTTTCATCAATTTCTTAATTTTAGTTTTGACGGTAGAATTAATGATGCTCTGTTTGCCCATCATAGCGCATTTGTTACGTGTAAACCAAGCCAACTTTAAGTGTAAATATCTCAGGTTTAGGGTGGTCAAACTTATTCAAATTGTACAGATGTTTGGATAATGTATTAAATAACGTATATGTCAAATTTCAACCATTTCTTAATTCAACTCTTCTGTGGAGGTACTACCTTAATGTAATTAAAAAAAATTATTCTATAGTTGATTTTTCATCGCTTTACATTAGACGAATTTTGGTTTTTGTTTCATTCAGATTGGTGGACTGCTCCTGAGTGAAACTGCAAAATCATCCCCCGACACGCCTTTCTTTAAGGGGTGCTTCCCCACCATAAAACCGTTTTTCCGCAGATTAAAAAAATACATGTCTAATAGTTTCCAGTGCTTTATCACATATATGAGTTTCAACAAAATCGACGGCGGACGCTTAACAATTATCTGACGATTTTTTAGGCAAATTTTTCGCATTAAAAAAAATCGTCAGATAATTGTTAATAACAAATAAACTCTGCAATAAAAAAAAATCCTACGTACTTCCATAGACAATGTATTTTTCAAGATATATTCAACATTTCAAGTGAATCGGTTGAAAATTGTCTGAGTTATGTTTCCGGGCAACTGAAGAAATGCAGTTTTGAGATAAACGCTGCACTGCCGACATTTTGAAATTAATCGCTTTAAAAAAAATATTGTATACAGTCATTGATATGTATGATAAACACCCTTTTTGTAATCTCAATTTATTTTGTAGTTTTTCTGAAAAAAAAAATCCCCAAAAAGTCAATTTTTTCGGCCTCAAGAGTGGCCTAAGGCTCTGAGTGATGTTCCTTGTCAGACCCCTATACCCAGCAAACATATACAGGTTTATGGCGGGATATACATTTACAACGATCAAAAAATCGATTTTTTTTTCTTCTTTAAACGATAGAACTATATATGTAGAATATTTTCCCAAAGTTTCAAAGCGAAATTCGAAAAACTTCAAACATTACAGCCCGTCAACGCTGTGCCTCACTGCTCGGATTCGGAGCGGGCGTGAACTTCAAACCCGTTTTTCTCAAAACTACATTATCGAAATTGGCGTGCAGGATTACTCAAAAACTATCAAGCCGATTGAGTTGGAACTTGGTAGAAATATTGATAATATTGGTACCTCCTACTTGCCGAGAATAGTTTTTGAAAAATTGGAAAAAAACTACTTTTTTCATCCACATTTTACAGAAATGTTACGTGAAATGTGGATTTTTTTTTGTAAATGCGTGCCATTTTCTTAAATTTGCATTTTCTTCATTTTAATTACCATCACATAGAAACTATACATGTTCTAACTGAAAAAAATGTTTGAACTTTTTTTGCAAATCAAAGTTTACGGAAAGCTAGACTGCACGCCGATTCGGAACTCCCGCGGCGACCTTGCTGTAACACTCCGCCACAGCTTTGCCATTTTGATAATGAAATAATTTAAACAAATTGTTCTGGATACTTAAGGCGTTACTCCCACTTGTAGCGCAAAAAAGGCCTTTTTCATGAATTTTTTTAAAGAAAACTACAAAACTTTTTTAATCGATCACTATACCATCTCAAAGAACACATCTTGAAGAACTTTCAGTAATTTTTTTATTAAAACATATTACATTGTTTTGTGGCAAATGGCCGTCAATGAAATAATGTTTTTATATACACGGTTTGCGGTGACCAACATGGCGGCGAAGTGGATCATCTGAAAAAAAAATGCGGATGGATTTAGTCAAATATAAGTATAAACTAGTCTTTAATCGAAGGATTTTAAAAAATATTCATTTTTCACAAAATGGCGGACAGTCAAAGTTAATGGTTCGATGTTAACGAAAAAAACGGCCGTTTTTTGGCTATAAAACGGCCATTTTTTTTTCGAAAAAAAAAATCGAACGATTAAAGACTACATTTTTATGTATTAAATAAGCCTGCAACATTTCAAGAAGATCGGTTCATTAGTGTTCGAGTAATCTTGGTCACCGACTTCAGAAATGCCATTTTGAGAAAAACGCGTTTAAAGTTTCTCTTTCAACGCTCTTTCAACGCGGATTCTTCTCTTTCAACGCTCATATCTCAGTCAATTTTGTTCTGATCGACTTGAAATTTTCAGGACATATTCTCAGATACTTATACTTCAAAAAAATGCAATAAAAAATCGATTTTTTCAAAATCGCAAGTGGGGGTAACCCCTTAAATATACTGTTGAAGTATACCTAAAGTTTGATAATTGTAGAATCATTATTTCTTAGTTTAAAAAATCCCACAATATTGCTAATTTTTCTCCTGTCTAAATGTATAGCCCTCCTCAAAACCACTTTCGATGCTAATATTTTCAATGGTAAAGAGGAGAGAAACGCACACGCGGTGAGGAGAAAAATATAGTCTATGTTCTCGCGACTGTTGCAGTGGAGCGTGACTATCCCACAAGCTATACCGGAGGCGGCAAAAAGATTTCCGCAAGTCGTAGGACAACCGGTACAGTTATTTAGTTGCCTCGTCTCTCCTCTCCCTTCCTCGTGATCTTCATCCCCGGTAATACCTAAAGTAAGTCGGACGGTAAAAAAGCAGTACCGTTATGTCGATACGTGTTATTTTCATCTCTGCATTCTCTCTCTCTTTCTATCTCTCTCTCTGCGCTCCCGGTGTCCAATCGCTGTACACTTTTCCCGCAGCGCGTTTTCAGCATTTTGACGGTCATTTTTCGACCACTGTAGGGGGGACATTACAAGGGGCAATTGGGGAGACAGGGCAATACACGGAGTCCAAGCGGCCGCGTAAACTCCTCGCTCGCGGGCTGCTCCTGGCCGCTCTGGAAGTGACCTGGATCAGGCCTCAAGGGTCGTTGATCTCAGCTGGGTCATGCTGTGATACCTATGCCGTGTCCGTTAACCTTTTCACTTGATTATTAACCCGCATTAACATAATACGAAAATATAACATCGTATAATGTTTCTTTCCAGGAGAGCTCACATGCACGGTGGTCATTCAATTGTACACCTATTTCGTTATTGATTTTGTATTTTCGAACGGTGACGGACCGCTTCTGAGACTCGCTTTTTGCTCTTTGGCTCTTTAGACGCGGTCCCCGTGTGGTTTATTCTTATTAATAATAACACTGGATTGCATATAGTTATATGAGGGTTGATTATGTAATAGAATTTATACTATAATAGAGAACTTTATTGATAAAAAAAACTTTCATTTATGATAATGAACAAAGTTCATTGATAATAATAATATGAGTATATACGGACAATGGGTAGAAAAAGTAATTGTCTGCATGGCTTTTTTCTGTTTGTCGTTTGACAAATTCCAGTAACATATGTTATTTATATTGAAAAATAGTTTCAAGGCAGTATAGTCGTCTAGAGCGCTGTTGCAGTTTTCTTTCTGAAATGTTTGGCACATGATTATCGATTTTTCAAGAATATATACCGATTTAAAGAAAGTTAAAAAAAGTATTTTTGTACGTTTGTTTACAACGGTTCGCGGAAAACGCCCCAATCGGCGATAGGCGTTGGGGACGTTGCACGAATCCGAAAAAAAAATCAAACATATGCTTAATGTTTATGAGTGTTGTCATGTTTGCTACCAAAATCAGCAAACATATATTTTTACAACATGGCAGCATGCTAAACTTTCATTATTAATTTCTCCTATTCTTCTGACCATTCTACGAGTCATAAAAAATATATATATATGTATATTCTGCTCAATTCTACTCAATTCTGCTACCACTGTTGGAAAATAGTTTACTGACGGTGTATACCGAATTAAAGCTCAATAAGTTTCAAGCAAAAATGGTCTAAAGTTGATAAGTCTCGATCGCGTCCCCCCAGTTGACTCCTTATACTTCCTATAACTCGGCTCATTTTATGCGAGTCATTGAATGGTTTTCACATACGTATCCGGAAAGGTCTCAGGAAAATAAAATAAAATTTAAAACAACCTTTATTTCGAAAATTCTAGACAACAATATTGTCTTAATATTTCCAATCATATATATATATATATATATATATATATATATATATATATATATATATATATATATGTGGTCCCACCCCCCCTCCCTCGATGGAGCTGAAATTTTGCACAAACCTTCCTTTTAATATTCAAAGATAACCCCTAAAAGGACTTTTGGCGAGGCGGAATAGTTTTTCGGTTTGGGTTTGTTTGGACAAAACGGGAATCCCTTAAAATTGAAAATCTTGCGATATATACATGTATATACCTTCGGTCTAGCTAGGCGGCCTTTCGACCTGGTGGTCGTTTTTGGGATCACAAATTGGATTTTCTATTCATGACAATGAGGTGGTGCCTCGTGCAATTTGTCTCGTATTAGTCTCAGTCAGAGACCGTAGAATTTGACTGCTCGAATGTATGCTTAAGAGGTTACCCCCACTTGCGATTTTGAAAAAATCGATTTTTTTTTATTGCATTTTTTTGAAGTATGAGTATCTGAGAATATGTCCTGAAAATTTCAAGTCGATCCGAACAAAATTGACTGAGATATGAGCGTTGAAAGAGAAGAATCCGCGTTGAAAGAGCGTTGAAAGAGAAACTTTAAACGCGTTTTTCTCAAAATGGCATTTCTGAAGTCGGTGACCAAGATTACTCGAACACTAATGAACCGATCTTCTTGAAATGTTGCAGGCTTATTTAATACATAAAAATGTAGTCTATAAGCGTTCGATTTTTTTTTCGAAAAAATGGCCGTTTTTTTTCGTTAAAATCGAACCATTAACTTTGACTGTCCGCCATTTTGTGAAAAATGAATATTTTTTAAAATCCTTCGATTAAAGACTAGTTTATACTTATATTTGACTAAATCCATCCGCATTTTTTTTCAGACGATCCACTTCGCCGCAATGTTGGTCACCGCAAACCGTGTATATAAAAACATTATTTCATTGACGGCCATTTGCCACTAAACAATGTAATATTTTTCAATAAAAAAATTACTGAAAGTTCTTAAAGATGTGTTCTTTAAGATGGTATATTGATCGATTAAAAAAGTTTTGTAGTTTTCTTTTAAAAAATTCATGAAAAAGGCCTTTTTTTGCGCTACAAGTGGGGGTAACGCCTTAATGAATGCAATTCGAGACTCTTGATGCTAGAACGGTACTTTGTAGATCGCATTTAAATGTATTCCGAGCATGTTGGCCTCTTCCGGTGACCAGGATTGCGATGCAGGAAGCACATTTTCCGTATATCTTTCTGGCGGAGTTTCTCTTTCTCTCTCTCTCTCTCTCTCTCTCTCTCTCTCTCTCTCTCTCTCTCTCTCTCTCTCCCTTTTTCGATGGAAAGTGGTCCGTTCGAAGGCAAGCCCGCAAACCACGCGACAAGTCCTAATCGAAACATGTCTCTCTTCTAGATCCCCGAAAGAAGTTGGTGTCACTCGTGGGCAACTCTCTTTTTACTCGCGTCTTCCCTATATTGGTCCAAGGCTCGCAATACGTGCCTCGGTTCGGAGTTCACCTTCGGGAAAACTCTTCCATCGCATACGCTGGAGTCACGACACGATACGAATATAAATAGCACAAACACGATATGGAGAAAGTGAGAGAGAGAGAGAGAGAGAGAGAGAGAGAGAGAGAGAGAGAGAGAGAGAGAGAGAGAGGGAGAGAGAGGTTTGTACCGATGGAAAACCACCACCGATTTTTCTATATTTATCGCTCCGGACTCTGCAATTGGCAAATCGCTTTTTCAGACGCGCTGCGGAAATCGAATTTTTATGTATAATTCAACAGGGCTCTTTCCACTGCGCGCTTACTTCACGAAGTAACGTTAAACGCTCTTACTTTGGTCCTCTTTCAAATTATTCTGGCTTCATTAATACCGTTTGCTGTAGAAATGCGCTAAAATTAGCTGAGTTGAGGTAAAATTGTAAACGCTGGCAGTTTGCGAGACGATGCATTATTTCCGCAAATATATTTTTCAATTTGGAGAATGGAGGAGAGTTTGCTGTACGTAATGCAATTCTGTTCGATTTTTCACACTGTTGAAAACATTTATTTGATTAAGTAGGATCTATTTGGGTGGAATAATTTATTTTCGTTGTCTCAACAGTTGTTTTTTTTCTTTGTTTCTTTCAAGCATGTCTTGAGGGGCCGTGTTGGAATTCCGAACTTTGAATGATCGGAACTCTCAAAACTCGGAAAGAATACTGTTTTGATCCCGAAGATCAGAACTTCGGAAGAATTTTACACGAAAGATCAAAACTCGGAAAATCTGAACACCGTCAAAATAATTCGGATATGGAAGTTTCAAAAGTTTCAACATTTTCTATAAATCGACGAATTATTTCACGATTTTTTTTTATTAAGAAGTGATTTTAGGACAATTTTGAAATTTGTCTAGACAATGTTATACGTTGTACATAATTTACAGTCAACTGTGCGCTGGCATAATCTTGACGAACCTTGTAATTTCGGAACATGAAAATTAGGAATTTTAAACTGTCGGCGCATTCAAAGTTCGGAATTTAAACCCGGCCCTCATGTCAAGATCACAAATTTCAAAATCAACGCTAAATCACTTCTTATTTTCAAAAAATCTTGCAATAATTCGTCGATTTATTGAAAATGTTGAATTTTTTAAAACTTTCATAGCCGAATTATTTTGACGGTGTTAAGATTTTCGGAGTTTTGGTCTTTCGTGTAAAATTCTTTCGGAGTTTTGATCTTTCGGGGTACTATTCTTTCGGAGTTTTGAGCGTTCTGACCATTCAAAGTTTGGAATTTCAACCCGGGCTCATCTTGAATTTCGGAGCATTAAAAGTTCGGAATTTCAACCCGTTCTTGATGTTCGAAAATGGGGGAATTTGGCGGTACGTAATTGGCGTACGCTTCCCTAGGTTTGACGGTAACCCCTTCAATTTGAATATAATGTTATTTCCAGCCAATGAACATTGTATTTGAATTACTAGTATTTTGATTCGAAACGAGCAAATTAACCATATTTTCTCACATACAATGCACAATTGTCAGTGTTGTTGACGATCATCAATGGTGAAAAATTATTACGAAATACTTTATTTTACCACCATTGCGATATATATGTGTGGATGTTTCTCTTGCGTTGGCATCACGAGATGTGTAATTCCCACGTCTTTTAAGGCGTTACCCCCACTTGCGATTTTGAAAAAATCAATTTTTTTTATTGCATTTTTTTGAATGATAAGTATCTGAGAATATGTCCTGAAAATTTCAAGTCGATCTGAACAAAATTGACTGAGACATGAGCGTTGAAAGAGAAGAATCCGCGTTGAAAGAGCGTTGAAAGAGAAACTTTAAACGCGTTTTTCTCAAAATGGCATTTCTGAAGTCGGTGACCAAGACTACTCGAACACTAATGAACCGATCTTCTTGAAATTTTGCAGGCTTATTTAATACATAAAAATGTAGTCTTTAATCGTTCGATTTTTTTTTCGAAAAAAATGGCCGTTTTATAGCCAAAAAACGGCCGTTTTTTTTTCGTTAACATCGAACCATTAACTTTGACTGTCCGCCATTTTGTGAAAAATGAATATTTTTTAAAATCCTTCGATTAAAGACTAGTTTATACTTATATTTGACTAAATCCATCCGCATTTTTTTCTTCAGATGATCCAACTTCGCCGCAATGTTGGTCACCGCAAACCGTGTATATAAAAACATTATTTCATTGACGGCCATTTGCCACTAAACAATGTAATATTTTTCAATAAAAAAAATTACTGAAAGTTCTTCAAGATGTGTTCTTTAAGATGGTATATTGATCGATTAAAAAAGTTTTGTAGTTTTCTTAAAATATACTTGGCCCACCACGAGTAACAGTGTCGAACATTCATGTTACGTTCATACGATTCGCGGGCTCGATCATATGCTTGCTCGGAGTGCAAGCGGCTTGCGGGAGAAGCCTCGGGCCCTGCGCCACACCGCGGCCACAGAACGTACTACTACGGTTATTAAGTTTGTAGTTCAAATGAAAATATCTAAATAGACTGAAGTAATGAGTCTGTCTAAATAGACTAAAGTATTCAATTTTTATTATAGATATATTTATTAAATATATAATATTTTATAGATTAAAGTATTAGATTTTGATTCAAATAAACAAACATATTTTTAACAAATCTCAGGAATAATAGAATCAAATGAAAAACATCGATATTTCAAAAATGTTAGTTAATACAATTTTTTATTTTAATTGATTTCAATCAATCTTTTTTATCATGGGAGGCCTGGAAAATTCCGTATCCCAAAAATTCGTTGAATATAAATCGAATATTTTCGGTTTTCGAAGTTTCGATATCCAGTTACGCGGCTTGTATTTCTCCCGGTTCCGAAGACGTCCCGGTCACCCATCCAAGTATTGGGCCCCGATGCTCGTCATGATCGCATCGCCGCGCATTCACCTGACGTTCGTAACTGTCGCTTACATTCGCGAAGAAGGAAAAAGCGAGGTCTGCAAATTATATTCGTCGAGGAAAAGCGAAGGTTGGTCGAAGCGACCGGAAGTTGGGAATTTCAAGTGAGAAAAGTCTCGGGACTGATTCGAAGCTTCGAGAATAGTTCTCTCACTTTTGTCCGACATTGAATCTTCGTTCGCGGGGTTGTTGGAACGATACAATTCGAGGCTCGAGGTGTTCCGCGACTTGCTGTTCTGCACAGGACTTTTCGTGCCCTATCGCAAGTGCTCTTATCGTCCTGCAACTCGGCCCGATTCCTTGGCACGCCTGTCAACCTATATCGAGGGCACTTGGCTCGGTGTGAAGATTTTTTTTCCGCTTCGCCCTCCTTACATTTCGTGCTCCTTTTATATCTTTCGTTAGACCAGACGGTAAGCTCTCCATTGGTAATATCCAGAGCCATGACTCGTTCTCGTCACGCAATAACACGTACACGTGTATAATGCCAGGATATTTATAGCGTAGAGAGGGGGGGGGGGGGGGCAGCGTACTCAAGAACCCGCAGGGCTATTACGCCAGTTCTATATTAGGGCGGAACCGGCTCACGTTCGACTTATACCGTAAAACGCCGCTTTAGTGGCCTCGAATGGTCACGAAAATATTCCATAACTTTTTTATTTTCGGGACTTGATACAAATTTCAAATTTTTTTAACGTTCTGTATATCATGAATAAAAGCAAGGAAAAAACCGCACTCAAAAAGCTTTACTAGTTTCTGTAAAAAAAAATAAAATGTAAACACCTGAAATATGGCACTCCAAGGACAAAGTCTCCCTTAATCCCGCCGACGCTACGTGCCACGCCGTCTGACATCATCCGCCGCAACCTGTTTAGAAGACCGTGCTATACTTCCGCTATTTTTGAAGATTAAAAAATAATACTATGTAACAGCCAAAAGTAGCAATTAAACATATTCTGTCTTACAAATGGTGAAGAAACCTTTCCTTTAAAAAAATCATGAAAATCGGCCTTTTTTCCTCGCCTAAAGGTATCTTCCCCCTCAATAGCTGTTGTACATGGAAAAGGAGTTCAATAATAATATTCCGGGGCACTGGTACGAGTTCTGAATGTTATGCATGTTCTATATGATGTGTGGATGCCTCCCACATTATTCCTTCGTATGTCTTTGGGGGTTTTTACGATCCCATCCTTACCCCTTTTTTACCCCACACTTTTGTCACTTCGTAATTGTCAGTTCATCAAGGATGTTTGGGATATAATTGCAGCATCCCTCTTAATGCGTCCGTTTGCTCATATATATATGTGTAATAAATATGATATATATATATATATATATATATATATATATATATATATATATATATACACACACACACATATATACACATACATAGATACATATATATACATACATATATGTATATATCATATTCTTATACATGTATCCAGCAAAGGTGCACGGATCATGCATCTTGGGAAACTTTTGGGTGTCTTTACCGGCCACAGCTTGAGCAGAAATATTCAACGATCCAACAGGAAGACAGACCGGAGGTCCTGAGTCAGGCAAACAGCACAAAAGACAGAGACAGGGAGACAGAGACGGGGGAGTATCCGAGAAAACGAAAGAAAGAGAGAGAGAGAGAGAGAGAGAGAGAGAGAGAGAGAGAGAGAGAGAGAGAGAGAATAAGAGAATGCGAAGAGCAAGCTGGCGCGCTCATGCATGGGCGTCGTCCTGCGACAGCAATGCACTGCGAGTCAGCAAGACTGCAACCGTTAGTCCACTGCAAACATCCATTTATATACATTCACGCACACATACACTGGCGCGTGTGCGCGTAAGAGTATACAACAAAGGGCAGATGAGAGCATGACCGAGATGTGCAGTTTTGCGCGCAGCAGGAGATATCACGTCTCTCACTTTCTCTCGTTTCCCAGTTGCCCGCTCGTCTCTTCGCTAAGCCCGCGCGTTGATAAAGTGGCGGTGGTCCCTCGCGTGGAAGGTGCCGTAGTTATTATACGTACTGTGCACGAAACGTGCACTCTCTCTTTGCAGTACGAAATTCGCATAACGCCGCTGTCTTCACACGCGTATATGGCATCATCCATGGAAAGTGGACCAACGGACGATTCCTAAATTTTGACACTTTTCATAATTTTTCGCTATTGCAACGATATTTTAAATAATAATAATGATAATAATAAAATTTTATTATTGTTATTATTGCGATGATTATTACTATTAATATCTGTATCGCTAAATTTATGTCATTAATATTGCTTTATTATCGTTATTATCATGATTCCATTATTATTGTTTTTATTCAATTTTTTTTCCAACTCGTTAAGGAATTGACAAAATAAAGAGACGAGAATTGTATTCGCAGTCTCAAATAGCCAGCATGGGTCAGAGAGACAAGGAAGAATGTATATAAGAACAGAGAAATCAATTTTGAAAAATCGAAACGTCCACTCACGATATTCGTTGGAAATTTCGAAGCCCTATGAGAAATGTTGACGTGTGTATCTATGCGTACATCTGTATACGACGGGCTGAAATACTATGCGGTACAGATAGGCAAAATACGTATGTGTGATGGCTACGTAATGTGGATCAGAGATTTCACCGACGCAAAAACTCGAATGCGGAGAACGAAGGAGTCTGCGGCTGAGCGACCAGCGCCACCGTTTACTGGTGAATCACGCTCGCGCCTCGGGACTTTAATCACACTTTGCTGTATGTACGTATGTACGGGCTGGGTGAAGGTGGTTTTTCGAATAATGGAATTTTCCTTGTGGAATTTTATCCGGTATACAAACCGCATGAGTGCTGCATTTCGTGGGAGTTTCTAGAACGACTCTGCATAGGGGAAAAGTATATTTACTTGTATATAAGTGTGCAGTGTGTCCGTAAAATCGAGTGAAACCTTTACATGGTGGATACACCGTAAAGTTTCGAGCCGAAAAGTCCTCATCCACTTTTCTCTGCGATGCAGCGTTGCCAAGATATTAATGGATGAACGGTGGCCAATCCGCGGCTGCGGCAGGGCGATACGTACGAAGTGGAGGGGGGTGCGCTCCGCCTCTTTTCGTATCGGATGCATCGCATTGGCTGTAATGAATTAATTGATATCTTGGCAATGGCAAATCGGAGAGACAAATGGATGAAGACTTTTCGACTCAGAATTTCGCGTACTTTCTATCCTGCAACGGCCTGGCGCGGCTTCTGGAGCATCCTGTATACAGGTATGTGTATATACGTAACATCTGTGTATGTGTACAAGAGATTTGAAAAATGAACGGCCAAAACCGAGTCGAGCGCTACGGCGAAGAGCCAAGATACAAAGTGGAGTAAAAGCAAGGGTATAAAATGGAAAAAAGATCGTGTCGCGTACGATCCTTTTAGTCCAACGAGAACAAGAGCTAGATGGAGGAAGGGAAAGAAAGATCATCGTATCGTAGTTTGTCGCGAATCTCACGTACACTACTAATTCCCTACTCTCGAATCTCCTGACAGAAAAGCGTAAGACGCTTCTGCATTTCGATCTCGGAGACTAAGTGGAACACGCCAAGATCAGAGGGCTGGGCGAGTAATGAATTTCGAATCTTCATAACTTTCAAGCTCGACGTTTATCAATTTTCTCCAAAACTGCATCCTCCAGAATTTTTACAATCATCTCACGACACAAAGGTACAGAACAATGAATGAACGAGAGAGTCATTGTGACAAAATTTACGGAAAAAATAATAGAACAATTGTTTTCGTACTGTTATTTTATATCCAGCTGGCATTCGTTTAAATCTACATAATTTTGTCTCAGTATCGCAACTATACATTTTTACTCGGTTGAAAATGTCTAAAAACATTTTGATTTTGATTTAGTACGTCGCGTTTCGGGCGTTATCGTACCACCTTGGCATTTGAAAGAAAAGAAAAACAGAAGTGTGAGAGACTTCCGTGCTCGATTTCCAAAGCTTAATGAGCTATTCATTATTCTCGTTCAAGCGTTTCTGCTCTCTTGTACACTCATACGGTATTCCGACGCTTTTTTTTCATTTTTCCGTCCTTCCTCCGCAACCCTCATCCTCGCGCCCCTAGTTGTAAGGGATAATCGCTCTTCTCGGTTGAATAGAGGAATCTTGGATAAAATCCTCTCGCTCGGGGGAAAGAAGGCAATTCAATAGGGTGTTAATAATCCTGGCTTGGAGTACCGAGTAGTCTGTGGCAATTTCTCACTTGTCTCATACTCAATCCACTGCGCTTTTTATTTTTCGTCGCTCCAATGATCGAAGCCTCGAAGGAAGCTAGCGGTGAGATTATGTCCTTCAATCACATAACAAAGACTGTGAATTCTTTGGATCTCTTTACTCCCTACCGGAAGTAAATTGTTTTCGTCGAGAAAAAAATGCAAAAAACGCGAGGACTCGTTAAATTATACAATTGCTCGTTCTTCGATATATCGAGAATAAGTTTTGGGAAAATGAAGACTCGACGAATAATCTCGTCCATCTCGATCATGCTTTACAATTTTTGTTCGAAACGATAAAATGATCATCGAATTTTGATTCAACGATGAAAAGCACCATAATCTATATATAAAGTAAAAAAAATGTACAAAATGAATTCTCCATTTTTTTCAGACATCAATTTTTTTCGTTTCAGGCGCCGTTCTGCATGAAATATTTTTTCTTGTCTCTCCCTCTTCTGTTTTACCGGCATTTTGACAATCTCCATTTTGTTCTCGGTGTTGCACTTTGATTCTAGGCACCCCCCAGCCTAGCTCGTGAACGTGACATGATACACGATACCGTTGAATAAATCCTAGCGGGAGATCACAGATGGGTGCCTCGCGAAAGCTTATACGGAAGCGAATATTAGATACGTGGAGATGTGCTGCTGCAGGAGCTCCTTTGGCGTGGTCGGATGACAGTAATACGTGGGAGTGATCCTGGATTTCCGATCACAGTTTCGTTCTCTCGCTCGTTCGTCGCTCTCAAAGCGTCATATACTTCCGGCTGCTGCAACTTGTACGCGGCACAGGCACACAGACGCACACAGATCCACACACGAGTTTTTGCTCTCAATGTATATGGGGTTTTCCGTCCGAAACTCATAATTCGGGGTATAATTAGGTATTTTTTATTTTTCCTCTACACTGAGAAAAAAAACCAATTGAATCAAAAAAATATATTGGTTGATCCAAATAAATGTGCCGCTGTGAAGTGCCACCGATATATGAGATTGTTACAGTACCATAAAATATTGGAAAATGTGATTGATTCAAATAACATATAATTTTATTTGAAAAAGCTCTTCTGTTTTCTGAATATCTACATTATCCTTCAAATAAAATTATATTCTATTGAAATCATTCTATATACAATCCGTAGATGTATGGATAAAATAATTAAGCGGTTGCTACAACATTTTTTATTTCGTACGAAAATGTAACCAATAGAATTAAGTATTTTTTACTGCACCGAAATGAATGTGCCATGGGACGTTAGTTTTTCAATTTGTTTTAAATCTTAGATAAAAAGTGAGCATTAGAATGATCATCCAGGATAATAGTGGAGAGAATATCAGATATCCAATGGAATATCCATGGAGAGAATATCAGATATTCAACTGATAAGAATATATCACACACATATATACTACACTTTGATCTTAGCCACAGGCCAAGAAGCGATACTTTTTAGAGTTTCTCCGGCGTTTAAGTAGATTTTCGGTTCGCGCTACGCTTACGAGAAACGAGCGCGCGTGCGGCTTCTAGCGGTTACTCCGAGAACTACAGGTTTCCTCACACCTAGAATTTCGGTGGCGCTCGGCCATGATTTTTTTGAATTTTCCAACCAAATGCGCAAGAAACATATTTCATTTTCGCATAATTTTTCAACCAATCCAGACATTTGCTTAATATTTTTCAATCAAAATGAAATATTAATTTTTTAACGAATAGTGTATTTGGAAATCAATATCGGATATGGTGAAAAAAATAAAATGACATATTTACTCAATAGAAATTTTATCTGAATCAAACGAGCGAAATTCAATTTTTCTTGTGTACTCGAATCAACAATATTCATGTTATGAATTGAAACGCTTTTTTTGTTCGTTGCAGAAAATGCATTCAAAACTATATAATTTGATCGCGATAATTTTTTAGATAGTTTCAATAATATATTGTTTCCGGCTAACAATATATCTTTTGAATGAAACAAAAACTTTTAATTTTATCATGTTATTAAAGTCAATAACGTTTTGTTTGGACTAATAAATCCGATTATTTACACCAACAATTTTACAATTGAATCAACGAAATTTCATTCATTAACACCAATGTTATTGGAGCAATGATTTTTTTTCTCAGTATACTCGGAACCCGATTTTTGTTTATTATTATTATGGTTTACAAGGTTTTATTAGCAAGTTTAGGCATTTGACCGGCACTATGAGGAACCTATGGAGATTGGCTTATTTTATTATTATTATTATTATAATAATTATTATTATTATTATACAAATAGCGCGATTAAGTCTCCTCATAGACATAACTTGTTATTATTATTATTGTACGTTATCATTATTATTGTAAATGTTAGAATTTTTTCATCACTGACACTGCGACCTTTCTTATCCTTATTGCTGTTATAACACAATATAGCACAACAATTCGTAACAATAATAAGAGTGACATTGATGAATGCAGTTTCAGCTATTCCTATTTTAATACTGTTTTGAAAAAAAGAACAGCAACAGTCATAGTTATAGTGACTGCGACTGATCACATTCATATTAGTGTAATAATAAAGATTATTAACATTATTCATGACATAATAGTTATATAATAAGCAACATTATTAATAATATAAATAATTATGTTATTAATATTAATAATCAACCATTATTTTTATTACTAACAATAATAAGTAGTATGTTAGGAATAATAATGATTATTCTTATTTTATTAAGGAAGCATTGTCGTCTAGAGCGCGGTTTGCGATGTGATTTATAGGATGGAGTAACTGCCGAACTGTTATAGTTTATCATCTGAAATTTTTTACACATGTTTTTTGACCGTTCAAGAATATGTGCAAATAAAAAAAAACATATTATCACATACTTCTGTACGTTTGTTTACAACGATGCGTGAAAAAAGTCGCCAATTGGCGACCAGTGTTGTGGACGTCGTACGAATGTTAAAAAAAAAACAAACATATTCTTATTGTTAGTCTGTATGAGTATTGTAATGTTTGGTATCAGATTCAGCAAAAAAACATAAGATGGCGGCATGCTAAACTTTGATTATCGATTTTTCCTATATTTTTTTATCATTCCACGAGTTATATTAAAAGAAAAATGATTTCGATTCAATTCTGCTACCAATGTTGAAAAACAGCCTACTGAAGGTGTGTGTCAAAACTGAGATCAATCGGCCAATTGGTTATCGAGATATCGTGGTTGTCGATTTGAAAAACGTAGTTTCGAGGAAAACGCGTTCAAAGTTTTCTGCGTCTCGACTGTGCTCTTTGAGCGTACTCCTTGCAATTTCTATAACTCGGCTATTTTCATGAGTATCGTTAAACTTTTTTCACAGACGTATTAGGAAAGGTTTGTTAAGGGGGGGAAACGACCCCTCAAAAAAGGCGTGTCGAGGGGTGGTTTTGCAGTTTCACGCACGAGCACTCCACCGATTTGAATGAAATAAAAACAAAAATTCTTCTAATTTAAAGCGATGAAAAATCCACTATAGAGTAATCGAAAAAAAAATTAATTAAGGGCTGATACGCCTTTCTTTGAGGGGTTGTTTCGACCCTTGAAAACGTTTTTCTGCAGATTAAAAAAAATCGTGTTAGATAGTTTTCAATGCTTTATCGCATATATAAGTCTCAACAAAATCGAAGGCGGACACTTAAGTGATGTTCCTCGGCAGTACATTGTGACAATTTCGTCATTAGTGTCATAATGTACTGAGTGATTTGAATATTTCAAACATTTCCTCATACTATTTCATACGTAAAACTAAAAAGGGGTCTTCTCACTTGAGACGCTGAAAAAAGGCGATTTCCGTGAGTTTTTTACAGGTTTATATTATAGGTATTGATATAAAAGTTGTTACACGTAATAAATACATTTGAAAAAAAATGCATTTATTTAAGTCACTATTTATAGACGAAAATGGTAGTTGAAAAACGTCCTCAAAAAATGTAGATCTGCGCTGATGATGAAATCTCGGAGATGGATCATCCGAAACAAAAAAATCAAACGGGTTTAGATTCAGTATTTGAATGGCTGTAGCGCATATCATACGATTTTTTATATATGCAAAAATAAAAACATGGCGGACATTTTTCGAAAAAACAAAAAACAACGTTTTTCAGCGTTTTCGGCAAAAAATTGTCCATATCAAAATTTGAAAAAATCCTTGATATGCGCTATAGCTATAGTGGTAAAGAATATGTGGTTAAAATGTCATAAGGATCAGTTCAGTAGTTTCGAAGATTTTATCAACAAGCTGTTGAAAAATGTTGTTTCGAGAAAAACGCGTTTAAAGTTTGTTTGGGTTACATAAATAAATAAATACATTGTTTTAAATGTATTTCGAAAGTGTATTTATCAAGTGTAACAACTTTCATATCAATATGTATAATGTAAACCTATTTTTTAAAATCGTGAAAATAGTCTTTTTTACCGTCTAAAGTGAGAAAACCCCCTTAAAGAGTGTTTTTTCAATAGGACATTTTATAGAAACGGTGTAGACGAACGATTTAAAATTTGGAGGGTGCATTCAGTATATGATCAAGAATGTACTGTATAAATGTGAATCAAATGGTAACATGTCGGCAATTGTCCCGAAACTCCTTAAGGGGGAATATAACAGTGTACATATTTATTGAATTTTTTTTTATTGGCTTAAAAGGTCCCTTAACTATCCAAAAAACGATATTCAAAAGGTATAATTGCATGGTCCAGGCATCGCCGATTAAAGGTAAACACGAAATTTCCATTATTTTACAGTACTTAAACATTTAAACGCGTTTTTCTCGAAACTATGTTTTTAGACACGGGCGTATGCGTAGTGCCTCGAGTTTTCAATCGATTGACTCGAAATTTTAAGTGTCGCTTCTTGACAACATTTTATAGTCTAGTACGTAGGATTTATTCGATAAGTTGAAATTTAAAAACTTTATGATCGATATTCGACCGATTTTTTACGATTTTTTTTCTTCATATCAACGCCATTTTTTTAAACCAATATTTTGACAAACCTACGCACTGTACTAGTTTTTTATATCTACTTTGAAAATATTTTTCGTTTCAGCTTGAAAATTATGACCTGTGCGAATACCCCCGTAGAGGACTATGAAAAAAAGAAGTTTTCTTTCATCGACTACTGCGCGGCCATTTTGTTTCAAAATAATTTAAAAAAAAACATTCTTTTACTTTAAGACTTGTACTAAAATGTATAAAAAACCGAATTTAAAAATATTGTTTTGTTTTTCTTAAATAAATTGTCCAAAAAGGCTCTTGATTTTGCCCTCACAAAGTTATATTCCCCCTCAACAATAATGACAATTGTTATTATTTTCATTGTGACTTCTTTTGTTCATTGCTTTTGTGCGAATAATAATGATCATCTGCGACTATTCCTTCCCCCATTACCGTTATTAATATTATGTGTTATTATTTAAGGTAAATCAAATTGAAATGTCAGGCTCACAGTTGCTCATTTTGGTTAGAAGGAGTACCCCATATTACGCATCGTTACAAGAGAAGTACGATGCTACGGTTTCACACACACCCACGCACACTCCTGGGATACGTACTATCAAGAGATTAATGCCTTTCACCTCCCTTCCGCCCTTGCACTCACTCGCCACTATGCTCCTCTTTACATGTGCATTAGCCATTGAACTGTGGTGCGTACAGTGGAGGCCGGTTAACGAAGCCAGATGGTGTATACAGTTTACCGGCGATAGAAGAGACGAAATAGCGGCAACGAGAAAGAAAAAGAGGGATAGGGTGCAAAAGAGAGAGAGAGAGAGAGAGAGAGAGAGAGAGAGAGAAGAGAGACGGGGAGAGAAGTACAGCATCCACTGATTGTGGAGCCGCGGAATCAGCTATAGAACAACCAGCAAGGGTACAGTCTTGTCCTTCTGGAAATGCTCGGATTCAACCAAACGGTACAACAGTCCGTCAATAAATTAAAGGGGCAATCCCTCTCTGGAAACTTCCAAAAATTCTTTTTTATTGCATATTGTTATAGGGTGAATTTTCGAGAATATTTCAAGACCAACCAAACTGCCCAAAAAACTTGAGAAAACACGAACAAAAAAATAAAGCCAAATTAACATCAGTTTCGTGGGAGATGATCAAATAATTTGTTTACCCATTGTACATAATTGTTACTTCCTTGCAAGTTCTACAATATACGGAGAAAATGGTCAAATTAAGGGGTTACCGCCACTTGTGATTTTGAAAAAAACCATTTTTTTTATTGCATTTTTTTGAAGTACAAGTATCTGAGAATATGTCCCGAAAATTTCAAGTTGATCCGAACAAAATTGACTGAGATATGAGCGTTGAAAGAGAAGAATCCGCGTTGAAAGAGCGTTGAAAGAGAAACTTTAAACGCGTTTTTCTCAAAATGGCATTTCTGAAGTCGGTGACCAAGATTACTCGAACACTAATGAACCGATCTTCTTGAAATGTTGCAGGCTTATTTAATACATAAAAATGTAGTCTTTAATCGTTCGATTTTTTTTTAAATGGCCGTTTTATAGCCAAAAAACGGCCGTTTTTTTCGTTAAAATCGAACCATTAACTTTGACTGTCCGCCATTTTGTGAAAAATGAATATTTTTTAAAATCCTCCGATTAAAGACTAGTTTATACTTATATTTGACTAAATGCATCCGCATTTTTTTTTCAGACGATCCACTTCGCCGCAATGTTGGTCATCGCAAACCGTGTATATAAAAACATTATTTCATTGACGGCCATTTGCCACTAAACAATGTAATATTTTTCAATAAAAAAATTACTGAAAGTTCTTCAAGATGTGTTCTTTAAGATGGTATATTGATCGATTAAAAAAGTTTTGTAGTTTTCTTTAAAAAACTTCATGAAAAATGCCTTTTTTTGCGCCACAAGTGGGGGTAACGCCTTAATCTAAAGCCGAAAATTATTGCATCACTCACAAGAATGTATCCAATATTGACGACAATGATGAGTGTGTTAGTTGATAGGGATGGTCTAGTGAACACGAGTCGTTACAAAACTCCATTAAGGCCTTGGGCCACTCTAGAGGCAGATTTTTGTAAAGTGAAAAATTTGCCTAAAAAATCGTCAAATAATTGTTAATAACAAATAAACTATGCAATGTAAAAAAAATCCTACGCACTTCGATAGACAATGTATTTTTCAAGATATATTCAACATTTCAAGTGAATCGGTTGAAAATTGTCTGTTATGTTCCCGGCCAACTTAAAAAATGCAGTTTTGAGATAAACGCTGCACAGCCGCCATTTTAAGATTAATCGCTTCAAAAAAATTATTGTATACAGTCACTGATATGTATGATAAACACCCGTTTTTGTAATCTCGATTTATTTTGTAGTTTTTCTGAAAAAAAAATCCCTAAAAAGCCTATTTTTTCGGCCTCTGGAGTGGCATTACCCCTTAAAAACAAGCACCGCGATAGCAGAAATATTTAATTGCGTGGTTTCTCCTATTTTTTCTTTCGTTCAACTGCAACGAAGCCAGTGCAAGCTTGGATCTTTGGGGTAGAACGAATTTTTGTTGGGCTTTTTTCAGGGCATTCTGCTTCGGACACAGTTAGTTGGGGGGGTTAGGGGGGTTAAGGGGGATTTTGAAATCCAGGGACGATCAGCGCGCGCGCTCAACCATTGTGTCTTTTATCCCCCACTATAACTTTGCGGTAATCCCAGATTGCCCAAAAGATCTACGAATGTTTAGTTTTTTGCACGCATATACGTGCTATACGAAGGTTGGTTTACATACGGAACCCTATTCTAGTTTCGGTATATTTTTAGTCAGGGAACGGTAATTTTTAAGACATTTGACTTCGAAAAACGTCTCCACGGTAGCCTATTAGGTAATAACCTTTTTCCTTTTGCGTTTTTCTGGAAACTGTTTTATGAATCAGTGTAAGTCGTATCTGAAATTCTATTCGTTCGATTACCTTAATATTCCCAAAATTCGGATAGAGCATAGTTTATAACATTTTCTATCGTAGGACTAGATTACTTTTTTCATATTTTTATCCATTTGTTAATGACAAATGATTGAAGTTATTTCTTTTGTCGAGTATTGTAATTTTTTTGAACAGCCTGCCGTTTTCGTAGTTTTCAAAATTTTGATAAAGTATCCGGTCACACGACAGTTTTATTGTTATACCGAAAGTATATATGTATATATTTTAATTACAGATTATCCTAGTTACCAGAACAATGTCCACCGATCGGTCATGCAGCAACGGTGGCGCTTTGTTTAAATAATAGTCACTTGATTTTGATTCAAAATCTTTTCATTTAAAAAATCAAAGTTTGCAAAACTATGCATTAATAGTGTGTAAAATCTCGACCTCGTCATCCCAATAGTCTCACTAGAAAAAATATTTAAAATCTACCTGTTTTTGGGCTTTCAGCTTATGCAGAGCCTATAAATTAGTGCAGTGTATTATGAATTGGTGCTTACCTATTTTTATTTTATCTATTTCTTGGGTCTTGGGTATAAACATTTGAACTATCATTTATATGCATCATATTATACATAAATTGTATCCGAGAAAAAATGGGCTGCGCTTCTGCGCCGGGATTCGGACCTTTCGATAGCCGGTCGACTGCTCCGACCACTGAGCTTCGCCAGCCCGCTTACCTCACCTTTCTCGGATATATATATATATATATATATATATATATATATATATATATATATATATATTGTAACCTTGCGTTACGAATATCGAGACTATCCGAGAAAGGTGAGGTAAGCGGGCTGGCGAAGCTCAGTGGTCGGAGCAGTCGACCGGCTATCGAAAGGTCCGAATCCCGGCGCAGAAGCGCAGCCCATTTTTTCTCGGATACAATTTATGTGTGTGTGTGTGTGTGTGTGTGTGTGTGTGTGTGTGTGTGTGTGTGTGTGTGTGTGTATATATATATATATATATATATATATTTATACACGCCCATATAAATATATTGATACATATACACATTGATATATATATATAAGAATGAGCAATACGAAAAAAAATATTTCCGTCGCATCCCAACGATGGAAACTTAAACACTATACGTAATAGAGATTTGAACATATGTCGGTGGGCACACACACATATATATATTTACCAATCGATCGTTGGGATGCAACAGAAATATTTTTTTCGTATCGCCCAATTTTTGTTGGCCCATTTAGGGTTAAAGAATTACTCAAATATTTTTAAAGATCCTTATTAGGGTTCCATAAACCAAACTTGCAAAGAAGGCTTTGAATAGTATTAAAAGTGAAGAAATTAAAAAAATAAAGGCATTTTTTCGTTGCGTTCCAGCGTTCCGATGCGAAATTCAATACCATCCATTATGTTACGCGGCTATATGGCTATGTACGAATGTACTTACTTCTAACTACCGCTCTAAGTATACCGTACACCTAAGGCCATCTTCAAAAGCACCGTAACGCGAATTAAGGCGAAAAAATGGGGTGCATTTCGAGAGGTGCATGGCGTGTTTCAAGAGCTTGAAATTCCGCAAGTTGATTAATTTGATACGGCTTGATCTCTCTCGTCTCGTGTTTTTTCTTTCCCCTTTCTTTACGAGGCTGCAGCTGCGTACGAGCAACAGTCTCATTAATTCAACATTTGCATTCTCTTTAATTAGGTCCCATTTGTGTCTGCGAGCGCAGAATCCTCGACGACGAATCGTCGCGTGCTCTACGCGGGACCGTTTTGTAGTTTGATACATCGCGGTTTGTAATGCTATATTGTAACGTGTCGCCGCGAATTATATAACGTTGAATCGTTACGAGACTAACGTCCTTGTCAGTATGACACACTAGTGCGATAGCAATGCTGTGATAAATTCCCTTGTGAGATCGATTTTGAAAAAATAGTTTTCCTATTATTATTCTTGCACGTGGAGAGCTATCGAGGCGGAAAAAAATGTTGAAAGTCGAACAAAGTCCCGTTTACTGTCCGTTTGGGCAAAATGATCGATTGAATTTGGAATAAATAAAATATAATGGTAATGAAATTTGAATTATACGAAAACCCAAGCAAAGCCAAATAAACTTGAATTATAGGAGTTTGATAATTGCTCGAATATTAAATTTGATTATTTATCAATCGCGTGATATGGTTGCCATTTTGACCCATGATTTTTCTAGATGTACCTTCAATGAAGCCCTCCTGAACTTTTTAATGTGAACTTTTAATACATACGCGTTGTGACTTTTACACTTATTTTGTAGCATAAATTTATGTATTAGAAGTGTGCATTAACTTTAAGGGATTTTTAAGTAAAAATACGGCTTTATCGTGAAAAAAAATGGGTAAAAATTGATCATTCGAAAAATTGTTCATCGCTGGCCACTACTTTTTCTTATCTTGCTGGTGATAAAGGGTGTCCCAATGACATTTTAATTCATTAATAAAACGTATTATTTATTTGAAAAGTACGAACATATTTATTTTAATATGAGGTACAAGCATGGAGGTTATGTGTGGAACACAATATCCGATAAATGGCCGCCTCATCCCTGTTTGCAAACGTTCACTCTTTTGACGAAATTTTCAATACCATTTTGTTATAATTGCAGACTTGGGTCTTCATCGAGTAAAGCTTTTACTTCCTCATCTTCAAACCTTTTTGGCTGGCCTGGACTTTCTTTACCTTCCATTTCGAAATCACCCGTTCTCCCAAATAGGGTTTTACAATCGGCCCAGTAATGGCCCACGACTGGTTGCCAGAGAACAAACGATGGCGCGGTAATGGCTATATAAACGGGCCAGATCCGCACCATGCATGGTTGGTAATGGTAAACCATGAATGGCTGTTAAGACTTGGCCAACTATCAGATGCCTATATTGGCCCAGCAACGGCTGCCGGAACTTCTGCCGGAAATGAAAAACAAAAAATTGACAAACTATTGATATAAAAATTCTAGTAGTAACTTTTTTTGTTTTCGTATGCTTTACTTATGTCCATGTACATAGAATAATTGCATTAAAAACGTTTTCTGCATTGTTCGAGTTTTTACCTTTCATCGGGATCGAACCTGCGCCTTTAGTTCTAGTGTCGAGCGCCCTACCCCCTTAGCCATTCTAGCACGTAGAGAATCCATCGTTTGTTCGTTCCTTACTTTTATGCCGATAATTTTATTCGTGACATTAAAGTATAACGACAATTTTTTTGGTCCATTTAGGCTGTAAAAATAACTCGCTCGTTTTGGGTGAAGTTCCGAAAAGCATACTCCTCTGATCGAGCTGAAATTTTGCACCGAACTTCCTCTCATTGCCCTGAGAGAAACCGTTAACGGATTTTTGACGACTAGCAATAGTTTTCGATATATCGCATTGTAAAGTTTATTATTTCACGCCATACGAGTATATCTATATATCCGATAGATACCCCCCACTCCTCCGGCCGCGCTGCTTCCTGGCAAACAGTGCTCGCCCGTATGTGCATATCACTTGCCATGTGGGATGGGTTTGTTTGGGTTTATTTAATATAGTAGAAGCGCAGTACAATAAATAACTTTCAATCTACGATGTATCGAAAACTATTTCTAGTCGCCAATATCCTTTTAAAGGTTCTCTTAAAATATTGAAAAGAATGTCGGTGCAAATGTCAGCTTCATAAGTGGGATATGCTTTTCGAAACCTTATCCCTTGTTTTTACGTGTTACAGTTTGACGACCTGCATTTGCAAAACGCCCAAAAACAAACCATCAATGGCTGGAATAGATCTGGCAAGCCGTTCATCCGCCTACGATACCCCAATGCTGATCGCCATATTATCGGTGCGATGGTATTGGCCCACCAATGGCTGGCATAGATCTGGCAAGCCGTTCATCCGCACACGATACCCCAATGCTGATCGCCATATTATCGGTGCGATAGTATTGGCCCACGAATGGCTGGCGTAGATCTGGCAAGTCGTTCATCCGCTTACAGTACCCCAATGCTGATCGACGAATTATTGGCCGATTATCAGCAAACCGTTTAATGGCTGAATGCTGACATTTTGGTTACGACAGGCGACCCTATATGGGCTATAGCCTCGAAACCAGTACTCACATGTTGAAATCGATGGAGCATAATCACTATAAGCTTCAGACAGCAATCGTTGATTTTCAGCTGCACTTTTCTTCAAATCAAAGCAAAAAAGTAAAGCTTCCCGAAAATTACGCTTTTTCAACGCTCAAAAAATAATGTCTTTTACCCTTCGGCAAAATACTAGTTTCGCTATCGCTTCAAAATCCCTTAACCCTTGTGTTAGCACCCAACTTCACCTACGTTGTTACGCACCCGGGGTACCCGGGTGCCCACCTCTTATTTTTCTTCGTTTTTCGAATACTACGGCCTTGAAGTTGATTCCTAAACGTTTATTTCTATAATGACACTAAAAAAACCTCACATTATAACATACTACAATAAATATAAAGCTGGCGTTGATACCATGGATCAAATGTGCACTCGATACACTACGCAACGTCGTACTCTGAGATGGCCGGTAGCTCTGTTCTTCAACATGCTGGATATTAGCTCACTCGCGTCCTATTTAATTTATTACGAAACTAACAAGATGCTTCCGAAGAGAACAAACCAACGACGACTATTTATGCGCTAATTGAGTGAAGAACTCGCAAAACCAGTAATTGAGAACCGGTCGCGAAACGTTCAAATAATGCGAAATGACAGCACAAAAATCGCCATTGAAAGTGTGATCGGGCGGTCATTAAACCCCGTGGAAATCGCTCCAGGTCCTGCTAATGAACGAGATATGTCAGGGAGGATAAAAATCACTGGCTCCTGTCATATTTGCTACAAAGCAACAATAAAGAGGAGGAGAAAGACACGAAAGTCATGCTGCGATTGCAATAAATCCGTCTGCGATGAACATGCTACAACCTTCGCGAAGTGTCACGAATGCAGGGCCTAATTAATTTTCTACATTTATTTTTCTGTATTTCGTATCATCGCAAAACATATTCGACGTATAAAAATTTTAAAAACTACCCCAAATCAATAATCCAGTCAAAATGATTTTTTTTTTCAAGGTGGGTACCGGGGTACCCGGGTGCGTCCGTGACGTATATATACTTCACACTCGATTTTTTATTGGTAATTAAAAGAATTGTTTTAGTCCAAACAAATCACCTGCTTACAATTGACTTAAATAACGACGATCCGGAGGTTTTTGCCGAAATTTCTATTTTTGACCAAGTTAAATTCAAAAATGTACCGTGGTGTGCACCCGGGTATCCGGGTGCGAACACAAGGGTTGAAAGTAATGCACGCACATAATATTTTTGTATTATATTCAAAATCCTTGACGTTTCCCAAACGGATTTCTAATCTAATCTAAATCTACTTCAGCACTCTTTACAATCCATTTTTATTTATATATTTAAAAATAAATGAATAAATATAATATAATATATATATATATATATATATATATATATATATATATATATATATATCTATATATATATATTGCGCAAGAGACTGCAAAGTGTAGAAATGGAGCGAGCAAAAAAAGGAAGGATAGGAAGAGAGAAAGGCTATCCATTAATTCCCTTTGTTCTGTCTCTTCCTCTCCTTCTCTCTCCCTCTTATTTTTTCCCTTGCCTTTGCTTCCGCCGACTCGCGATAATAAACTTTTTTTTACTATGCTCTTTTTTCTTCTTTTCTTCAATTACGGTCGTGCACAGTCTCTTACGTCTGAGAGGCCGACACTACAATGAACTAATCTTCCGTACCGCCTCAGGGGGCAGGGGTGGGGGATGGGGTGAAAATGCTTCCTCGCTAAACTCACCGCTCCCTCATCGCCGAAACGTCCTCAGGCCTTGGTTCGCCATTCTCCCTGATATTTCGCGCGGAGCTAGAAATATTTCGAGAGAATATTCGGAGCACGATATATAACTTTCTATGTATAACAGGGTGTATCAAAGCGTCAGACTCGAAAGAATGGACTGATACCTTCATCCTCTTTTACTATTATATATATATATATATATATATATATATATATATGGTGTACTCGTTTGGTCGGGTTTACTTTAACGGAAAATCTCGAGATTGGAGGAAGCTGAAATTCATCCTGCAGAGTAACAGCGATATTGTACGAGGGAGAGAGGGAACCCGTTTATCGAAACGCAGGATATTTCTCCTTCTAGTAGGAAAACCCAATTCCAAAAAGGAGAATTCGTAAAGCCAACAAAGAACTAGTTGCTCGTGCGTAAAAAGCGATGAAGACGGCGATAATATATAGTGTGTATATATGTATTCATTATCTACCCTTAAGTTATTGCTTCCTCTTCCCTCATTCCACCACGCATCCCGGTCTCTTTCCCTTTTCCTTATAGTAGCCGCTGGCTCCACCAGGGCTTCCTCAATCTCGTATCAAATTTCTCATTTCTTCTCGCATAAAGTTCTTGCTCGCGACTAGATTTTGCGGAAATCGTTTCAATAAAGGCTGGAATAATGCACCGGAGGGCGGAAGTGATGTAATTCGGTGATTCGGTAGACAACCAACCTAAATTTACAAAATCATTTCATTATTTTATGATACCTATATTTATTTCTCCTCAATTAAAGTTCATTCATTTATCTACTTCTACGAATGGTCGAGTCACTTGACAACGTCCATTCAGCGATAACAATGTCGCCGCAATTCTCAGGGAACGTGTATGGATATACATACTAATTTTTAATCAATTCGCGCATTTTTATCGATTTAGTTAACATTAATTTATTCCTGCATTCCCTGGACTAGTAAGGTCAATTTTTAAAAATCATTTCAGCCATAAGAAATTCACCGCAATTCCGAAGGGGGTGTGTTTGTGTACAAGTCCACGCGATAATAGCTATTAGGGCGAACGAATAATGACACTCGTGTAGATTTCTACTTGTCGCCGCTTGTCATGCGAGCTTTATCGCGATTCGTTCAATGTACAATTGTTCAGATCTCGTTTTTTTTCCTCGTCATAGTTGTTTTTCTATTACCTCAGGCTACGACGGTCATTACGTATGATCCGAATGAGCTCGAGGCGAGGCAAAAAAAGAATTTAAATCGGTACGACCTCGCAGTGTTGGTATGTGCTCGAGTTGGATCCGTACGGTTTGTCATTGATTATTTTTTGTTTCCAGTGATACGAAGTGGGTTTTTGTCTCGATAGATGGAATTTCGGGGCCTTGGGTTCTCGTATGGATCTTTAGAAACTGAAGGGTTGGGCGATATTGCGTATGGCATATTCGAGCATCATTGATAATTTCTCGCTGACCCCAACCGTATCAACCTCCGTTCCACGTCGTCGCCCTCAAATTTTCGTATTTTCATCCCCTATCGTTATGTTTTGTATCGTATTCTGCTGTAAATCATTCGAAGAGTTCAGCGAGAGAGAGAGAGAGAGAGAGAGAGAGAGAGAGAGAGAGAGAGGGAGAGAGGGAGAGAGGGAGAGAGGGAGAGAGGGAGAGAGGGAGAGAGGCAGAGAGGGAGAGAGGGAGAGAGGGAGAGAGGGAGAGAGGGAGAGAGGGAGAGAGGGAGAGAGGGAGAGAGGGAGAGAGGGAGAGAGGGAGAGAGGGAGAGAGGGAGAGAGGGAGAGAGGGAGAGAGGGAGAGAGAGAGAGAGAGAGAGAGAGAGAGAGAGAGAGAGAGAGAGAGAGAGAGAGAGAGAGAGAGAGAGAGAGAGAGAGAGAGAGAGAGAGAGAGAAAAGTGAGAGGGTTGAACTATCGCTCTCACCGCGAGACTATGCGCATGGCACGCTAATAGTGATCTACCGGATAGTATAATTCATGCACGCGGGGGCTAACAGCAGCAGCAGCCAGGACACGCGATACTCGTCTCTCGGTCCCGGTTTCTGCTCTTTCGGCGTTTTGCAACGCGTGTGTCCTTTTGTACGCGTGTGTATGCGTGCGATTGTGCGTGTATATGCATGTGACTCGTGCTCCGATTGTTACGACGCCCCGATGATTTACCGACAGAGTACGCACACAGGTGCCTCCTGCCCGGCCCGAATCTCCTCCCGCACCCACTCACACACATCGCAATTCCGCTCAGCAGTTCCCTCCTCGACAATTTGTTTTATAACCCGATGCAACGTCCAATGGCAACAGCGAAACGTTTTATAACGCGACAATTAAAGCACCGAGCCCGACAATAACCCATATATAAACATATATATGTATATGTGTACATGGAAATAGAGAGTAGTTTGAACCCGTTATGTCTATGTAATGCTGGCTTTCGGCACTTTTTTTGGGGACGGCCCTTAAATTTTTTCAAACGACCCGTCGCTCTTGGGGTCAGGACGGTCCCTGAAATGACCTTTGAATAAAAAAAGGGTACTCTCGTGTGACGGTGATTTTGGAGGCAGTGGGGCTGTGCAATGTTGAGTATGGGGAGAATTTACGAATATGAGGACGGTCTGCAAAGTCGTTTTGAAACACTCGACTTCGAAGACCGTCCTCATATTTGACAATTGTTCCCATACTCAATGTTACGTGAGCAATCCAATGTTGGTATATATACCGGGTGTACCATTTTAATCTTACACGTGATTCATTTCGAAAAATACTGCCCCGATCAAGTATTGAGTGTAATGAAACTTTCAAGGTTCAAAGGGGAGGTTCAAAGAATATTTTTTGTCAAAAAATTCAAAATGGCGAGGTTAAGATGGCCGACTTTATTTTATTTTATGGGATCATGAATTTTTTTCACCGAAACATTCATCAGGCCAAAGCTAACAACTTTGGTAGAAAAAGTTTTTCTGATATCTTTTATGATTTTTAGGTTAGAAAACTATTTTTTAGCCGACCTGACGAGCCGCAGAGACCTTATCTTACAAACCCAACCAAACGCAAACAAACTCACACCCACCCACACGCACATTTACACTAGGGATGTTGAAAACTTTACCTCCTCGTGGTACCTTCTGGATAGCGCTAAAATAGTAAAAAAATGGCATTCTTACCAGAAAATCATGAGCGTTATCAAAAAAAAAATTCCTACAAAAGTTGTTAGTGATGATCTGATAATTATTTCGGTGAAAAAAATTCATGATGCCATTTGAAGAAACATGTCGGCTATCTCAACGTTGCCATTTTGAATTTTTGACCAAAAAACGTTTTTTTGTACGTCCCCCTTTCGACCCTGAAAGTTTCATTATACTCAATACTTGATCGGAGCAGTATTATTCGAGATAAATCAGGTGTAAGATTAAAATGGGACACCTGGTATATTGTTGAGGAGCACTCTCGTGTATATGTGCAGCACGGTCCGGTCACCAGAAGAGGGTAGCGAAGAATGGATGAGAGAACGAACGCGGTAAACGCCCTCGACGATCGTTCGCTCGTTGCGACTCGCCCATTTTTACTGTACGCAGCTCGTGCTGTCATCACGATACGCAAACGCAGCATTGTACCGCACACTTTATAGCCTTTGCTATCGCATTTTTATTTGGTACTTTTTTAAAAGAAATTTTCGTAGCTCGGTGGTCGCATACTTTTAAGCTGAAATAAAAAAGTACGTACGTAGTTAAAAATATTTTTCTTCGTTTTTATTTAATTTAATTTTTATTGAGTTTTAAGTGTGTAAGATTTATTTTTGGAATTTTACACTTTAAAGATTTTAATGTTTTTTTTTTCGGATAATTCTGACAAGGAATATCGCTTTGGTGTGGGTCTTCAATTTTGTAGAAATTCTTTTGTCGGCGGAAAAACGGTTTTAAGGGATGAAACCACCCCTTACGGTGAAGGGTTGATTTTGCAGTTTAACCGGCAGGCACTCCACCTATTTCAGTGAAGCAGAAACGAAAATTCTCCCAATGCAAAGCGATTAGGAATCCATTACGGGCACATTAAGAAAAAACGCGAATTAAGGGATGAATGACCCGTTTATTTCTCTTTCTCTCACCCCGTAACGTTTAAAAGGGGAGAATTAAATTGAATTAAGATCGGTAACACTCTGAGGGGAATAAAAGTAATGGTTACGTATTTTTTGCATTTTTGCCGGATAGCAAGCATAAGGGCGTAATGATTGATGAATGATGCATTCTTATTCTGGTGGTAAAAATTCATCGCTAGGGATTTATAACAAAAATGATTTAAAATCCAAATTTTTTACAAACCTCGGCCACAAAAAAGTTGGTCCATTGAATTGTCGCACATTTCTTTACCGTTTCGATTTACAACTCCACTTTGGGCGCATTCTCTTCGCAATCGTTTGCTCTAACAACTGCCGGGTGATTAGTTGAGCTACGATTATTTTTCGATTTTTGACAAATTTCAAAACCGGACAATAGGCTTACGCGAATTTTTCCATACTCCGAGCATCAATTTAGGGTTTGTAGAAATATTTTTAATCAGCAGACACACTTTAAATACAGAAACATCAAGTGCGATGGCGAACTTCAAGAAAGGGTGCTTACCCCTTAAGCTTGCTACCCGGCAACACAAAGAAATAGTTCGAATATGGGGTGGAAAAAAAGAAATCAAGTTCTGGTTCATCCCTTAATTTGTTTTTTTTTTAATGTACCCATGGTGGATTTTTTTTCGTTTGGCATTAGAAGAATTTTCGTTTTTGTTCCACTGACATTTGACTGCTTGCAGTCGGAGCTGTTGGATTAGTCATTGACATGCTTCACTCTAAGGGTAGTTTCACCGGTTAAAACCTTTTTTTCGCGAATAAAAAAAATACGTATCTAATCAATTTTAATGCTCTACCATATACATGAGTTTCATGAAAATCAATGTCGAACACCACAGCAATATTCCTTGTTATACTTTCAGAATTCTTGTTGTGACATTCTTATGAGTATGTCCCTTATTCGTGACATGTTTTCGTGGCTCGATCACTCCTTTTGTGGGTCTATTCTTTGAGGGTTATTCTTGGACTGAGTTTTTGTGATTATATCGCCTGATTTCTGATTTGGAAAAACTTGCTGATTTTCGTGAGTTTTTTGTTAAAGGAAAGATTTCTTCACCTTTTTTGAGACTTAGGGGATGGTTTATTTTTGCTTTTGGCTGTTTTATGGTATTCTTTTTTCATTAATTTCATTAAAAGGCTTAGGGGATGGTTTATTTAGCTTTTGGCTGCTTTATGGTATTCTTTTTTCATTAATGGCGGAGATATGGCACGGTCTTCCGAACTCCATATTCAAAACTGGTGTGACGTATAGCTAAACACCTAATCGACCGATTCTGATGAAATTTGGTGTCGGTCTTATTAACCTTATTGTCTAAAACATGATCTTTAATGTTTTTGAAAATTAATAAAAAAGTATGTTTGATTGCAAATCGTAGCCATTTTTTTAAAATTCAATCTTTTTGTATCCAAGCGTACCATTTAATTGATTTTCAACATTTCTCACTTTTTCTTGGTTCATATTCTGCGCATGAGTGTCACTGGCGGGAAAATTGTTGTTGGTTTTTACTCAGATTAATCCTGTCGACCGCAACAAATTTAGAATTCAGCAGTTTTTTTCCTCGCCCAAAGGTACCCCTCCCCCCCTCCCTTACACTTACACTTACTATTGTGATTCCAACGCGTCGCCACCCCCAAGGCTTATTTTCATGAAGTATGTTTACCGATCTTTCCCATCAAGACTTATTTTGCCAACATTCTTTCGTGTCTCTACTCCCTTAAGACTGCCTAAACGCACGGTATTCCGTAATTCAATTTCGACCTCGGTGCCGAAGCGCGAGCAATATGCGTTTTGTCCATTCGCGCGCTGGCGAAGGCCCGGAAGTGCATGGTTTCGTGTCCGTAACACCGACGCGTTTCGAGACCATTGCGCGCCGTGATTAATTAATGCAGACATCGCAATACCGGGCGTCGCCCTCGTGGGCATCAGAGTCCTCCAGAGTCTCTGCCTGGGATGATGGTGCCATGTCGAATCCCAGGCATCCTCATAGAATCCCCCTTCCTCCACCCCCCCCCCCCTCAACGTTCCTTTCGATATCGGAAGTGGAATACACGCGAGCGGAATAACCGTAAGCTTAACTAGACGAGGTATACAGGAGGGAACCGAGCACAAACACGTTGCGGATATGACGAGGGAGGGTGGCCGGAAATGAATAGATATTTCGATCCTTAATTATTTCTGGTTATATAAATATACACCTGAAAGAAAATACTTGGCCTGACTAAATCCGTCATTGGGGAAATGTCAGCGAATTATTCATTCGAAAAATGGAATATTAGATGGCATTGAGAATAATTGATTTAATCGAACTAACGAATACTTGGATTTGTCAAATATTCTAGTGTTTCATCTTAATTTCGTTGACCACCTGTGGATGAACAATTTCCTCGATCCACGTGATTGGCAATTATAACAATTGATATACGTAGACTTATATATGAATTATTATAATCGTCAATCAGTTCTTATCATTTGGTATATTTATCAATAATTGACGACGTGAAAATTGATTTTTCCAACCATCACAATATTTTTCTCCTGATCTACTTAACTTCCACAAGTACTTGATAGATTGATTGGTTTAATCGAACTAACGAATACTTGCATTTATCAAATATTCGAGTGTTTCATCTTAATTTCGTTGACCACCTGTGGATGAACAATTTCCTTGATCCACGTGATTGACAATTATAACAATTGATATACATACAACTATATAGGAATTATTATAATCGTCAATCAGTTCCCACCATTTGGCAAATTTATCAATAATTGACGTAAAAATTAATTTTTCCAACCATCACAATATTTTTCTACTGATCTAACTTCCACAAATGCTTGATAGTCCATTGACTGAACGTACACATATATATTCGACAAAGACATATATATACCAATTATTATAATCGTCAATCAGTGCTTGTCGCTTGTCATAGTGATCAGTGATTGACAATGTAGAAATTAGAATTTCCAACGATATTATTCCTCCTGATCTACTTAATATCCACAATCGCTCGGTAGCTCATTTCCTGTGTGCTGCTTTCGTTTTGCATTTATCAACGGAATATTTTATTGCGCAGACTCATCAGGGTATCAACTGCCATAGGGACAGAAATCCGATATTAGGTCGGAGATGCAATATCTCAATTCCTCGTTGGACGATTAAACACACGTAATCACGTGGATCCGTTGAGCCAGTTCTGCATTAGAGCGTAAACCGACATTTTCGAGGCGAGCAGTTTCTCTCTTGATAGCGCTCGGCGAATCATTAGAGTGGAGCACAGTGGCGGAATTCATTCGGTTCCCCGTGGCCCCTTCGCACGAGAACTAACTTGGCAGTAGAGATCGTCATTTCCGCCAGATATATTAGTTGCGAAGCATCCATAGGGTTTGGCTTGTAAACCGTTAGAGGCTCTTGTAAACCGGGGCTCCTCGGTATTACGGTTGCAAAGCAACGACGAGAGAAGAACATTATATGTTGGGCCTTGGATTAGATAACTGTTCTGGGTATGCAGTGAAATACACGTATGCGGATACAGACAGACGTGGCTATGCACATCGAGGATATACAAACAGATCCATCCCAACTACTGTTCTAAAATTTGATTTATGGGAAACCGAAGTCCGAGCCTTAAATGTATTAACCGCTATTTCTCGGTGTCCCGTTCGATCGTAATAATAAACTCTAATTGAGACGAATCTGTTCGGACTTTCGCGTAAATGTTGCGAGAGCGGAGTTGGAATCAAATGAAAAAAGTTTTCTTGACAATTCATCGTATGAACGATAGCGAGGAGACTAGGAACGAGGGGCGCACCCCAACGCAATATACGAATCGATTAATCACGAGAAAAGCCGCGTACAGGTGGGCGAAAGTTTTCCACGTTAAACTTGAATCGGTTTTTTTTTATATCGATCATGCCCATCCCTCTGGCGATAAGGAAGCAAAGGATGAACAATGATGCACGCAATAAAATGTCTATCGCGCCTGATGTTTCGAAAGATTAATAGAACCTTGGTAAACCTATTTTTGGAGGCGCCTGGAGATACGGAAAACGTCAGGACAGAGCCATTGGCACAACTGTGGTTAATATGGAAAGTTCAGATCCACTTATCGTCCGTGCAGGATCAGAAGGGGTTGCACAACTCTTCCTCGAGGTTGGTGTCGTTCCTAAACATTCGTAGACGTTCCAGTTGGTAGGAAGCGATGACAAGGGATCCAAATCTCTTCACAGGGGTTCCAGGAGGTTCCTAGGCGTTTCTGAGCTATCCTAAACGTTACGGCAGGTCCACAAAGAGGCCGGCAGGGATGCTAACCTTTTCGCAAAGGTTGCAAGGCGTTCTGGGGCATTTCCAGATGTTCCTACCGGACGTCTGGATATGTTTGTGGAAGCAGGTACCAAGAGGGGCCAAGGGATCCCATCGCTACAGACATCATCCAATTGGTAGGAAGCGATGACAAGGGATGCACGTCTCGTCATGGGAGTTCGAGGAGGTTTCTAGGCGTTTCCGTGCTATCATAAACGTTACAGCAGGTCCACAAAGAGGCCACCAGTGATGCTAATTTTTCCGCAAAGGTTGCAAGGCGTTCTCGGGCGTTCCCAGATGTCCCTACCGTACGTCTGAATATGTTTGTGGAAGCAGGTACCAAGAGGGGCCAAGGGCTCCCATCGCTAAAGACATCATTCAGTTGGTAGGAAGCGATGACAAGGGATCCAAGTCTCGTCATAGGGGTTCGAGGAGGTTTCTATGCGGTTCGGAGCTATCCTATACGTTACAGCAGGTCCACAAAGAGGCCAACAGAGATGCTAACCTTTTTGCAAAAGCTGCAAGGTATTCCTAGATGTTCCTACTGTACGTCTGGGTACGTTTGTGGAAGCAGGTATACCAGGAGGGGCCACGGGATCCCATCGCTACAGACACCATCCAGTTGGTACCAAGCGATGACACGGGATTCAATCCTTTTCATAAGGGTTCTAGGAGGTTCCTAGGCGGAGCCGATCTGTCCTAGACGTTACAGCAGGTACACAAAGAGGCCCGCAGAGATGCTAACCTTTTTGCAAAGGTTGCAAGGCGTTCTCAAGCGTTCCTGGTTGTTCCTACCATACGTCTGGGTACGTTTCTAGAAGCAAGTACTAAGAGGGGCCACGGGATCCCATTGCTACAGGCACCATCCAGTTGGTAGGAAGCGATGACAAGGGATTCAAATCTCTTCATAGGGGTTCCAGAAGGTTCCTAGGCGTTTCTGAGCTATCCTAGACGTTGCAGCAGGTCCACAAACAGGCCAACAGAGATGCTAACGTTTTCGTAAATGATGCAAGGCGTTCTCACGTGTTCCTAGATGTTCCTACCGTACGTCTGGGTCGTTTCTAGAAGCAGGTAGCAAGAACGGCCAAGAGATCTCATCGCTACAGACCCCATCAACGAACGAGTTCGACACAGTTGCGAACGCATCCCCGGGCTGCTCCCAAACGTGATACCTACCGGTTCACACGACCGCTACACATCTACGTAGCTCGTTCGTACCGTCGAAATTGCCTCGTTGAGTCTCCCTATTCGGCCGAGTTAGCCAGGGTTGAGCTTGTTCGCGGAACAGCTCTTCTCCATGGAGATGAGCGAGAATCACCAAGAACGTGATACCGGTGGCTTCGTGTGCCCAACGAAATTCCTGGCACACAGGCTGGTGGAAATAACCCGATATGGATGTTGCAGTCGAGACTGACAGTGCTGCGCGGTGGGTCATAATCAAGGTAATGGCAAAACAAAGGGTGCCAGAACGATGGACAGGGTGTCGCACAGGGCCATACGTGCCTCTTTGCTGTACATTTCGATGT
The DNA here is from genome assembly GCA_963210295.1 of Ophion ellenae. Classification (NCBI taxonomy): domain Eukaryota; kingdom Metazoa; phylum Arthropoda; class Insecta; order Hymenoptera; family Ichneumonidae; genus Ophion; species Ophion ellenae. Next base: position 27,210,806 of record OY723396.1, on the reverse strand, counting down.
ACAGGAACACACATATTTATATAACTTCACACATCGGTCGGCAGATTACCCCACATGTACAGACCCGATGTGACAGGCATACATTACCCGGGCACTGTTTGCAAATGCTTTGCACCAGTCCCGCTTCCGAAGTTGGACGAGTAACGCGACGTGGACAGCCAGACTGCGCTAAGGTTCGAGACACGAATGAGCAGAACTCTACCTACGTTCGCACGCATTCTTGACACTTCAATATACACACACGAACACACACTTGTGTGTGTGTGTGTATATCGCGTGAGCTGAATGCATGATAACGTGCAATCACACGACTATATGTACAACGGCACGGAGAAAGAAATCTGATCACAATGCAAACATCAATTTGACGAGCATGTAAAAAATTAATGGTGCGCAAAAATTGCGGGTTTCGGAGAACGAAAAACGGGTAAATAATTACTTTTGGTCTTACTCGCGTGTTCTTGTGTATCAATTTGGGTAGGAATTTGGTTATTGAGAAATGAGTCGGGACACGTTGATGAGATGAGGGAAAGTAGTACGGGGGTGCAGGTGTATGGTAGGGGCTTTGTAAATTGTGAATTTTTTTTTGCCGCGAGGAAAATAAAGGGTTTTGCTTGTAAAGTTGATAAAAAGAACGAGTTGAGAGGGAGTAGCCACGTTGCTTGTCGGAAATGTAATACCCGACGTGCTGGCACGCCCATATACGAACTCGCCCTTGTATACGCTTCTTGCTGTTGCTCCTGTTTTCGTGTTGGAATCTTTATTCTGTTATCCGACGTGCGTTGCTTCTGCGCTTGTATCTCTCTCTCTCTCTCTCTCTCTCTCTCTCTCTCTCTCTCTCTCTCTCTCTCTCTCTCTCTCTCTTCGGTTTAGAATTTTAGGGTAACGTCGCGTCTGTACCTCGGCGAGAAATATATGAGGGGTTTAAGGGGGTGGATTTCCGTCTGCTGGCTGCGAATAGCGACATACCATCTACTCGCGTTCCATACTATATATATGTCAACTGCTAGTTTAGTGGTCTGGCATGGACAAAGAAGGGTGTTGTTTTTCCCTGGTGAATTTTACCCCGCGCATACTTTGCGTTATACTCTCCTACGAATGTGTACAACGAGTTCGCCTTGTGTATGATAAAGTATGGATTGCGTGGATATTCATACCTGGACCTTTGGGAAGCGTCGATAGCTCGCGCGCGGTTCGCGAGGGAGGAAAAAAACACCTCGCACTGGAACACACGATCTACCAGTGCTTGGAAAACTACTAAAAATTGAAAGGGTTTCATTTTTTGAATGGCCCAATGCATCGATCCCAAATCTTTCACGCAGGCTTAGGAGAAATTATTACACTACGGTGCATCAACATTTGAATTGGCAAGTCGTTGAACATTATTCGTGACATTAAAAAACACGTAATTGTCGCACAAATACACATCATTTCTATTTTTATTATCTCAAACGCTGGCTATGAATCGAAGATGCATTTTGATACTCTGATTGATCGATTTATTATTCCAGGCAAATATCCACTCATTTGTGTGACTTGAACAATGTTCAATTATGGAAAAAGCGATTAATGGTGTAGGGGAGACTTACAGGGGATGATTTAAATATTTTTTTCCAAGTTCGTTTCGGTTTTCTTGTGTTCCCTAGAAAGGATATCCAAAAATATTTCTATGATTCGTGGAGCCCAGATGGGCGAAAAAAATTGGGCAATACGAAAAAAAAAATTCATTGCATCCCAACGATGCAATCTTGAATGCCATTACAGGGTTACGGGATGGCGTTGAAGCTTGCATCGTTGGGATGTGACGAAAATGTTTTTTTTTTTCATTTCCCAATTTTCCTCTGGCAAATTTGAGCTACGAAAATCACGCAAACATTTTTTAGGGTTCTCATTCAGCGACCTGCACCCTAAATCTGCAAAGTATAATTTTGGATACTGATGAATATAATAAATTAAAAAAAAAAATTCGTCGCTTTCGAACGAAGCAAACTTCAATCTGACGATACTGTCATGCCACCAATTTCTTATCGTCATGTCTGTAATACACCCTTAATCGCATTTGTCATAATTAAATATTGTTTGATTAATATTTGGTAAATATTTGTGTAAAATGAAAAAAAAAATCGTTTAATTCGGACGTATCAAAAACAGAGGATGAAAATTCACCTCCGATTTACAGTTTGCCTTTGAAATAATAAAAAATAGAATTGTGATAACTATTTATCCATGCGACAATTACGTGTTATTCGGTATCACGAATGATATTCAACGACTTGCCAATTCAAATGTTAGTGCACCGCAGTGTAATATTCACCCTCGTAACGCGCTCCGCTTCTTCCTCCTCTTTTTACGTGTTAAAAATGGCAGTTCCATGGCGGTATACGTGTGTATTATTTGAAGCAGCAACGCGAGCGCAATGTCGATGCTAGAATCTCTCGAGGGAGAAGAGTAGAACGATAGAAGTCAAAGTGTTTCTCGCGAAGACACTGTGGCGTACTTCGGATAAAGTAACTCCGCAGAGCGATAGTTCGGTTGTCGGGCGGATATAAAAAAAAAACCACTTGTATTCCAATAAAGAGCTTCGCAGGCGATCCAAGCAAACGCTTAACTTTTCAGAGAGCGAACGTGTAGAAGAACAGCACGAAACTGGGTGCCATCGAGTCTTTTATATGTATATGGTACGGCGTAAGGTGAATTTGAAGACTCCATATTCGAGGACCACCTTTGTATAAAAGTAATTTACAGGACCATCTTGTAATTAGGGATGCGTTAAAAAAATTAATGAACTTTCTCGAATTAGTCATATGTACTGATCATATCGATATAACAGGTTCAAAATGCACCCCCCCCCCCCCCCATATGTAACACTATATATAGAAAATCACACAAACATTTGTTGGGATTCTTATTTGCCGATCTACAACCTAGATCTGCAAAGTATGATTTTGGATAATATTGAAAATAAGAAATGGAAAAGAATTTTCGTTGCATGCCAAGGATGAAAACTTTTTTCTATATATAGAAAAAAACACCCGAATATATATATATATATATATATATGTATGTAACACATATATAAATATATATATATATATGTATATATATACGTACGATATGTATATACGTTATACATTTGGTATATATAACGTATATATATTCGTAACGTTGCGTTACGAATATCGAGACTATCCGAGAAAGGTGAGGTAAGCGGGCTGGCGCAGCTCAGTGGTCAGAGCAGTCGACCGGCAATCGAAAGGGTTCGAATCCCGGCCGAGAAGCGCACCGCATTTTTTCTCGGATAGTTCTCTTGGAGTTTTACGGAAGATTACAATATATATATATATATATATATATATATATATATATATATATATATATATATATATATATATATATATATACTGGGTGTCCTATTTTAATATTACACCTGATTCATGTCGGGAAATAGTGCTCCGATCAAGTATTGATAATAATAAAACTTTTAGGTTTCAAAGGGGGACGTTAAAAAAAAAAAATTTAGTCCAAAATTCAAAATGGCGGAGTTGAGATGGTCGACATGATTTTTTTTTCAAATGGGATCATGAATTTTTTTCACCAAAACATTTATCAGGCCAAAAATAACTTTTGTAGAATAAGTTTTTTGATAACGTTCATAATTTTTGGGTTAGAATACCATTTTTTACTATGTTAGCGTTACTCAAAATGTACCACGAGTTTAAGTCTTCAACATTCCTAGTGTAAGTGTGTTGGAGTTTGTTTGGGTTCGTTTGGATTTGTTCGATAACCCAAACAAAGCCAAGGAAGGATTGGATTCCTGTATATTCATACGTGCATAAGGCCGATCGCCTTAAGCACGTTTGAATATGCACTGAACCCAATCTTTACTTGGATTTGTTTGGAGCACCATTCAAATGGAGCACTTTTGTCGTACAGTTCGAACGACTGTACGAAAAAATTGCTTCATTTGAATGGTGCTCCATTTGAACTTTCGAGATCTCTTGGTTCTGAGTATTTACAAAATGAAGTACCCTCGACGAGATTCACCCTTAAAGATAATGAACATAGTTTTTTTTTCTTCTATAAACGATAACATTTCCTTTTAATCGGAAGTATCTTGAAAATATTTACCGGAACAAAAAAAAAGTGGAAAGTCGTTATTATTAATATCGGAAAAAGCACTTTCCAAGAATTTTCGAATATAGGCAAGATTAACCGGTAGTTTCGGACGTAATTGAAGTTTGCATCGTTGTAATGCGATGTATTTTTTCGCCTCATATTTCGTCAGATTCAAGCTGCACAAATCATTGAAACCTCTTTGAGGATTTTCATTTGAAAATGTACAATTTGAATCTGGTTTATATTATAAAAATTATTATAAAAAAATGTTTTGTAATAATTTTTAAAACTAGAAGAATTAAAATGTTGGTTTTCGAAAACGGGGGTAAACAAATTAGAAAAAAGAATGCAGCTATACGATTTCGATAAAAACAAGTAAATAAATTTGGAGAATTATGCAACTGTTGGATTTTGGAAGACGGGGTAAAGTAAGATGATGAAAAAAAAAGATAAAACAAGATATAGGAAACGGGGCAAACAAAATTAGAAGAATAATAAATATGTCCGTTAGTTTTTCTTTTCGTCCGACTGTGCCCGGGAATCCGGGTGTGGGCGTCGCGACGCTTATATTCGGAACACCCTATATATGTTTCCGAAAGAATTCATTCAAGTTTCACGAAAGATATCGTACTTACGTAGCGTTAGAGGCGTTCCAAGGCGATGTCAACTGTTTGCCGATGTTGTACTCTTTTTGTCCAAGATGAAATGACCGTACTGCGATGGTCGAAGGGGCGCCAACGTTGCGTCAGCGCATCGTACTGCTCAGTGATCTCCTACCACTGTTTTTTTCGACCGTAACTATCGCCGAAATCGACTAACATACCCCGACTTTAATTGTACCTGAAACAGAAAGAATAAAAAGCTCGAGCTCGAAATTCCGGTCCGGATGTAGCGGCTGAGTGCGTTCCAGGCCGCGTATATTAGGGGAGGGGGGTAGTAAAAATGCGCGTATAAAGGTATTACCTTTAGGAGAAAATTGCTGATTTTCATGATTCTTTTTGTAAGGAAAGATTTCTTCACCATTTTTTAGACTTAGGGTATGTTTTACTACTACCTTTGGCTATTACATGGTATTTTTTTATTAATCTTTAAAAATGGCGTAGGTATGGCGCGGTTTTCTAAATTTCATTTTCAAAACCGGCGTGACGTATAGCTAAAAAACTAATCGACCGGTTCTGATGGAATTTAGTATAGATCTTTCCCACCTTATTGTCTAAAACATGACCCTAATGTTTTAGAAAATTGAATGAAAATTTTTTAAATGCAAAATGTGGCCATTTTTCGGAAAATTACATCTGTTTGTTTCATAGCATACCATTTCATTGGTTTGCAACATTTCTCAAGTTTTCTTGGTTCATATTCTGCGTATAAGTGTCAATGAGAGAAAAATCTTCGTTGGTTTTTTTCCATATCAATCCCGCTGACGCTACGTGTCACACTGTTCTCCGTTATTTCAAAAGGTTTAAAAAAGACCATGTAACAGCCAAAAGTAATAATAAAACACTTTTTCTAAATCATAAAAATCACCCATTTTTTCCTCGCCTAAAGTATCCTCCCCTTAAAGTAGGATTTTGTGGCTCATTGAGCATGCGCGTTATTGTCATACTTTATCAATTGCTTTTGAAATAGTTTGAGAATTTACCTGTCGCAAAGTCTGCAACTTGAAATTTCGAGAATACTTTTTTTTGGTGCATAGATTTATCGCCTAGCTTCTTAAATTTAATTGTAATTAAGATTATGTAAAAATTCCAAAAATTGACGGCGTTATGATGATTTTTCCGACAGAGTATAGTTTATACCATTTTCTATCGTATGACTGGATGATTTTTTTTATAAGTTCATCCATTTGTTGATAACAAAAAATCGGAGTTGTTTTGTTGATCGAAAATCGAACTATTTTTCTACGGCTTGTCATTTTCGTATATTTGCAAAATTTAAAAAAAGTATCCGGTCGTGCGAAAGTTTTATTTTTATTATACTAAAACTGCACCTTTAATTTTTTCATTACAAATTACCCTAGTTGCTAAAACCACTTTCTGTAAATAATAATAGCTTCATCGTTTGCTAATTTTTAGCAACGAAAAAAAAACCTCAACCGTGGCAAGACTATGTATTAATCGTGCATAAAATTGCGATCACGCCATCCCAACACTGTCATATGAAAAAAATATATAAAAAATCGACCTGTCGTTTGGGTCCCGAGCTTCTGCAGCCCCGTCAAAGCCCCGATAATGATCAACAATCTGACGTGTAATATTTTTGGTATACAGATACTGACAGATAGAACGTTGTCGAATTAATAGCTTTGTTTTCCAAACTAATTATTTTACGCTAACCGAAATTATTTTACTTCAAAGGACTTTTTTTATTCCAAAGGAATTTTTATTTTGTTAGCCACTAAAATTTGTAAATAATCGAGATACAATTTGTGCTCGTCTCTTGTTTCGTTGATTCGGATATTAAGGGGGTATCCCTCTCTGGACACTTACAAAAAATCGATTTTTTTCGATTTTTGCCTTTTTCTCCAGTTTATACTTTCAAGTATATCATTATCATTTATATCATTTATATCAATATCATTTTATCTTGCAAAAATCGATGGTTAAATCTTTAAACGCGTTTTTCTCGAAATTCGATTTTTCAAATTTGCTGGCATTGTAACTCAAAGAGCAATTATCCAATTGACTTGAAATTTGAACTCAGTACTCTTGAATATATTTACTCTATAATGACGTAGGATATTTTTGATTGGATGAAAATTGACGATTAGGCATTGAAAAAAACAACCATATTATAGGCAAGAAAACAGACTTTTTTGATAACGACGCCATTTTGTTAGATTTTGATATTTTTCGAAAATCCTACGTCATTGTACAGGAAATACCTTCCAGTTTAACGACATTTTTTCCTTTTTCGGTTTCAGCTACTCAATCGGCCGGAATCATGTCAGCAGTGGAGGAACTTTTTTTTGGCGCCTCCGAAGGCATCGGCATAAGTCGCTTGGATCACAATATTTTTCTATGAAAAAATTATGTAATATAGGTAAAATACAGCCAAATATATTCTTAATTCTCCCAAACATTCAATTGCGTAATTTTCTTCAAAAAAATTCCCGAAAATCACCGAAATTATCAGCGTTCACACTGGTATAGCCCCTTGAGCATAGCATATTTCAGCATCTCGAATCGTCACCGGAAAAGAATATTTGTCGCGCACACGCGAGCAAAGCGTCGGAGATGGCGATGAGATCTTTTTATTTGGCGTGCGGTCGCCATTATATGGAGGGCGCGTACGCGATAAAGGAGAACAAAACGAATGATCGAGCGACTTCCGTTGGGTGGCATGAACGCGCGAGTGCTCACCGGGGATTGCTTGGCTCGTGGAGTGACTTTTATGGAATAAAATGAGGTGAAGAACGCCCAGTCGATTTTCATCCTTCTCCCCGAGGGAACACGTGCGTCGCCCGCGCAGCAAATTCCTGCAGGGCGTTAGCCAATCGAATGTCTCCGCGGACAATTTTTCCCAATCAAGTTTCATCAGCACAAGAGCTTCAGTTTTAACTTAAGTGAATATCTTCGGGTTTAATAAAAATAAAAATAAATGGAACTGCTTCATGTGGGTCCGGCCGAAGATAACTGCAGAAGGAATTTCATCCCTCCGAGCATGAGTGAAAAATGTCCTCCGAATGGTTTTCAAGCAGGCATTGCAGCTTCGCTGAGAATCGATAGGCAAATGTCCCTTGAATATTTTACTCCATGCAGTCTCTATACGTCGCTTTTCGTCCCATATATGTCCCCTGCAATATTGAGGGTGAGATGAGGGAAGAATCAAAGGGTAGAGGCAAAGAGGGAGAGAAAGAGACAGATGGACAGATGGAGAGCTAGAAAAAGGGAGGAAAAAGTAGAGAGGGAGAGACAGCAGGGAAAAAGAGGAGGAATGGAAAGGGTGAAGGATGAGGAGGAAGAAAACGGAAGAGGGAGAAAGAATAATTGATTGATTCATCGATATGCTCCTTGCAATATCATAGGGCGAAAAATTCATAACACAAACGAAACGACGGAAAATGTGAAATTGAAGAGAACGAAAAATAGAGAATAACGGAAATGAAAGAAAAAGTGAAAAAAACTGGCGATGGTAAAATGACAACAGTGGCTTGAAGCAACCCTCTGGAGAGTCTCTGACGGACTGCAAATGGTGCAATGACAAGTGTGGGGTAAAAGTCTATGGGACGTGGTCGTAAAAGCTGTCAAAGACATGCGAACGAACGTCAAGAGCAAAGTAAATAATGCTAATTACTATTGTTAATTGATAAATACTGCTAATTACAGAAGTCAGTAATTCTCCATGACTAAACCTCAATACTCACTGTTGTCAAAGATCAGCATTCTATGTTTGCCACAACGAAAAATCGCGCCGCAATTTAAGGGGTTACCCCCACTTGCGATTTTGAAAAAATCGATTTTTTTTATTGCATTTTTTTGAAGTATAAGTATCTGAGAATGTGTCCTGAAAATTTCAAGTCGATCCGAACAAAATTGACTCAGATATGAGCGTTGAAAGAGAAGAATCCGCGTTGAAAGAGCGTTGAAAGAGAAACTTTAAACGCGTTTTTCTCAAAATGGCATTTCTGAAGTCGGTGACCAAGATTACTCGAACACTAACGAACCGATCTTCTTGAAATTTTGCAGGCTTATTTAATACATAAAAATGTAGTCTTTAATCGTTCGATTTTTTTTTCGAAAAAAAAAATGGCCGTTTTATAGCCAAAAAACGGCCGTTTTTTTTTTCATTAAAATCGAACCATTAACTTTGACTGTCCGCCATTTTGTGAAAAATGAGTATTTTTTAAAATCCTTCGATTACAGACTAGTTTATACTTATATTTGACTAAATCCATCCGCATTTTTTTTTCAGATGATCCACTTCGCCGCAATGTTGGTCACCGCAAAACGTGTATATAAGAACATTATTTCATTGACGGCCATTTGCCACTAAACAATGTAATATTTTTCAATAAAAAAATTACTGAAAGTTCTTCAAGATGTGTTCTTTAAGATGGTATATTGATCGATTAAAAAAGTTTTGTAGTTTTCTTTAAAAAAATTCATGAAAAAGGCCTTTTTTTTGCGCTACAAGTGGGGGTAACGCCTTAAAATGTCAGGTCTTTTTGAGATATCCTTTATAAGGAAAGCGTAATTGATTCGTACAAAATAAATAAATTGCCAACAAAGAGGAAGAAGGATAGAAAGCGAGAGAGGGAGAGCGCACGGAAGGAAAGGTAAATGGTGAAGAGGGGGAGGGGGGGGGGGAGAAGGAGAACATGAGAGTAAGAACGAGAGACTTTGGTCCTCTCCTCCTACGGTCTCTCGCTCCCGTGGCGATTTCAATTTCACTCGGGTTAATGTAGAGTGGTGGCGAGGTCGTTCCAACGTAATTTGGCTACACCAAAGGAGAGCAGGCACCGAGGGATACATCCACTGTCCGTTAGACCGAACATATTCAGCAGGATCTCACCGAGAACTCTCGACTAGTGACGGCCTGTAAACCTCTATACACAGACAGGCACCCGGCCCCTATATTTCCACGTACTATGGATCTGTGTACGAAATTCAAGAGCAACTCCAGTTTGGATCAGAGATCGATGCACTAATTTCACTCGTTATTCATCGTTCGGGTATTGTTCCTTCAGTGCTTTACGTCACTGTACTGTTTTTTCCCGAGCGGAGAGCATCGCTCGTGCGTTCACGGGCTACATCTATCTAACAAGGCAAGGTCGCGAGGTCGAACTCTCCGATTTCGATGAAATTTGGCATGTTTGTAGAAACGGTAAAAATAGCCGACACGTATTTTTTTATATCTGCGGAACCCAATTTTTAAAGGGTTACCCCCACTTGCGATTTTGAAAAAATCGATATTTTTTTATTGCATTTTTTTGAAGTATAAGTATCTGAGAATATGTCCTGAAAATGTCAAGTCGATCCGAACAAAATTGACTGAGATATGAGCGTTGAAAGAGAAGAATCCGCGTTGAAAGAGAAACTTTGAACGCGTTTTTCTCAAAATGGCATTTCTGAAGTCAGTGACCAAGATTACTCGAACACTAATGAACCGATGTTCTTGAAATTTCGCAGGCTTATTTAATACATAAAAATGTAGTCTGTAGTTGTTCGATTTTTTTTTTCGAAAAAAATGGTCGTTTTATAGCCAAAAAACGGCCGTTTTTTTTCGTTAAAATCAAACCATTAACTTTGACTGTCCGCCATTTTGTGAAAAATGAATATTTTTTAAAATCCTTCGATTAAAGACTAGTTTATACTTATATTTGACTAAATCCATCCGCATTTTTTTTTCCAGATAATCCACTTCGCCGCTATGTTGGTCACCGCGAACCGTGTATATAAAAACATTATTTCATTGACGGCCATTTGCCACTAAGCAATGTAATATTTTTCAATAAAAAACTTACTGAAAGTTCTTCAAGATGTGTTCTTTAAGATGGTATATTGATCGATTAAAAAAGTTTTGTAGTTTTCTTTAAAAATATTCACGAAAAAGGCCTTTTTTTGCGCTACAAGTGGGGGTAACGCCTTAAATAGATTTTGTATGCTCGAGTTTCAGCTCGTCGCCACGTTATTAAAAATAATTATTTTAAAAAATCGACGATCGTCAACGACTCGTATTTATTGTCAACTTGAATAACCCGTTTGGATTTTAGATTTCAGATGGACCGTTTAAGCTGCAGAGTGTCCACCGCCAAACATCGCAAAAAACATTTCATCATCTGCCGGTGGCCGTGTTTTTGTTTTTCTGTATTTTTTTGGTGATTTTTTCAAAAGGCTCTCAATATATGTACCTTTGTGTTAAAAAAAATGCGTTTTTTTTTTTCACCAACCGTTTCCCACGCAAAAATCGGAATTTGACGACTTTCTTTCGGGCCTCTTGGTGGATGTAGCCCAACGATGAGAAAGGAAAGCGAGAAACGTTTTTTTTTTTTTTGGGGACACAATGTCGGGCCTGCAATCAATCGATTATTTGGAGGAAAATCATTATTTTGACGTAGAGCGGCTACTTGGTCTTGGCGGCGCGAACACACGATGGAGTTTCCGAAAGCGCACGCGGATGTACGCTAATAGTATTAGGGGTAATTAGGGAAATACCCTGGGACGAAGCCTGCTGCGGGACTTAATCCCACGAGATCTCTCTCGCAGACCTGTCCAGAGACAAGGGATCCCTAAATTATCGTACCAACGTATACGTAGTTTCCGCATGTCACGTTACTTTGTCCATTGATATTGTTTCAATCCCTCGTCTCGAGGCCGAAATGTCTCGTACGCCTGCTCCGGGTCGCGAGGTCTTATAGGGTGTCTTAAAATGACCTGACATTTTCATTTATTAATAAAACGTATTATTTAATTGCAAAGTACGTATATTTTTATGTTAATATAAGGTTAGGTTATGTTAGTTATAGGTTATGTTAATGTAAGGTCAAACATGGAGGTTAATATAAGGTTAGGTTAGCTAGCTAGTTAGGTAAGGTTATGTTAGTTATAGGTTATGTTAATATAAGATTAAACATGAAGGTTAATATAATGGTTAGGTTAGTTAGTTAGTTAAGGTTATGTTAATATGAGGTCAAACATGGAGGTTAATATCCCGCCGACGTGTCACGCCGTCTGACAACATCCGCCGCAACGTGTTTAGAAGACCGTGCCATACCTCCGCCATTTTAAAGATTAATAAAAAAAATACTATGTATCAGCCAAAAGTAGTAATAAACCACACCCTAAGTGTCAGAATTGGTGAAGAAATTTTGCCTTAAAAAAACATGATAAAAATCAGTCACTTTTTTCCTCCCCTAAGGTATCTCCACCCTTAATTGAATTGTTCAGCGCGTTACGCAACGAAAGTTTCGGAAACGATTGCGGGCACCACTACGGGGCTCTCTCGAGAACTGGAGGTAGTGAAGTGACAAGTGTGGGATGAAGGCTAACGGGGATGGGATTGTAAAAGTCCCCAAGGGCATACGAAGGGACCATAGAAATTCAATAAAGACGCACTTGCCTGATGCTTTCTCATTCTTTCATTTGACCGATAAAGTTTTACATATGAGGCCGTCGCGTTCTTTCAAGGGTGACTCCCTCATGGCAACTTTGTGAGCGACACCCGATGAGAGCAATCTGCGAGTTTCCAATTCAAGACATTTTCTTTCCGAATAATTTCTCCACAATATCGCATTTGGCTAAAAAAAATTACTTGATATCTCCAAATTTGAGAAAGGTTCACTGCATTCCAATCATGTTGAAGTTTGCATCATTGGGATGCAACGAAAATTCTTTTATATATTTCTTTGACATTTCTTTACTGTCATTGTGGTCTAGATTATTTTTATAATTTAGGGTCGTGGATCTGCAATGAGGATAGGAAGAACCGTTTGAACGGGTTTCGTACCCTGGACCGACGAAACAAATGTGAGCCATGAAAGAAAAATTTACTTTTGGTGCACCTAAACGATGTGAACTTCAACATCATGCCTTTTGAAGTATTACCGCACGGGTGGAGATCGGAACTTCGAACGATCAATATTCAGAAAAATCGAAATTTCGAATTCAGAACTTCGAATTTCAGTAAATTTGAGAAAAAAAAGTAGATCGGCTTATGATAAGCCAATCTAGTTTTTTTCTCTCAAATTCACAAAGTTTGAGGGGCAGACAGCTGTTCGTCTATCTATTCGACGTCGTTTGGCAGAGTTTCGACGGGATCTGAAGAGCCGTTTCCGAGATTTTTGGGAATCTATAATTGTTCTACCATACCGACCGCGATGAGGGGTCATTCCTTCTTAAAGCAAAGGACCAAAAAGTCGATCAGTTGAAATAGCAATGGGCCAAAATGGCGAGCGGTCCGGATAGCGAAAATTTGGGATAGAGCAATACTACTTGCGCTTCAGAATGAAGATGGCAGATGGCGTTAGTGCTCAGCCGGGTCAGGCAGCCATGCTACGTTCGCCATTTAGGTAGTTGCCATTTTGGACCATCGATCATTTGCGTCATGGAGCCTAGATACCAGGAGGTTCAGCGGCAATGCAAAGGCGCTGAAAAAAGCGTCCCCGAAAATGTGTCGAAGTGATTGCGCTGGGGTGCAGCGGCACCTACATATATAGTAACATATTGGTCAACGAGGTGAAAGTGACCGGATGAGTTTCTAACCTCACGACAGACCGATCGGGACATCAAACGTCGAAATATCCGCCGATTCATAATTTCCTCATGACGGTTTGGAAAAAAAAACGCAAACGAGAGAAAATATCTCAAACTCAAACTCAAAATGGCGGCGATACAGCCCATCTAGAAAAACGTGTTTTTTTTACAAATAGCTTCACGGGAGAACGGTTTTCTCGTAAAATATAAGAACTGAAACAAAAACCAAAAAAATTATAATTTATATATTATTAGCTATGAGACTACATAGAAATTTGCTTTCAAATTTTGAAAAAATAGCGCACTTTGGAGCAAATAAATCGATTTTTTGCCAAAAAAGCAGTAAATTGTTTATAAAAAAAAAGTTTGCATGTAATCAAAAAACCGCTACGTACTCCCATAGAGAATGAAATTGTGGAGCTGCTGTCAAAATTTCAAATCGATGCATGCAAAGGTGGACGAGTAATCCGTCTTCCGAGATTGAAAAAAGTGGTTTCCAGAAAAACGCGTTTAAAGTTGTACGAGGCGCCTGACAGAAGGCCGTGGCGCTGCGGCCAAATCGATAATTGAACCTTTAAATAAAAAAAATCGCTACCATATTGCATATTGTTTTTATGACACCGAAGTATTTTTAGGCAACAAAAGGTCTTTCCAAAATCCTAGAGTGGTGTTATCCCTTAACACGAATGAGGGTTAGGTACATCATCTGTGATCTGTCTTAGATCGCACCCATGTTTAGCGTATATCTATATACATATAGGTGCCGGAGCACCCCAGCGCCATCATTTCTCGTTTTGGGGACGAGTTGAAAGGCCTCGCTGAACCTCCTGATATCTAGGCTCCATGATTTGCGTTTCTAAGATCTACACATTCGAAGTTTGTAGTCTCGATATATGGCTTTTTGCTATAGACGGTATTACTAATATTAGTTACTCACTTTTTTCTATTTCGGAGATATGAATGTTGTACATTGTTCGATTCCGTATTTTTATGACTGAAACTGCAGACTATCTGAATATATATTCTCAAATAAACGAGCTCTCGAATAAATAATCCTTTGGTGCAATGGTTATTCGATTTCGTCATCGGCCAAAAGATAAAATTTCGGATAATTTGACTTTCGTTATTTTGAGAGTTCTCAATTCTGTCGTTTCGAAATCTTCGTCGTCCTATATTTGGTCATTCGACATTATGACCCCCATCCTTGTCGCACAGAATCGTCACAACTCTTCGATTTTCTTAGTAAAATATTCGCGAAATAATAACGACGAGTATTCTCGGCGGTATATAGAATGGCGGTCCCGAATCGAATCTTTATACAGTGGGTTACCGTTTATGGAGTATTTCAGATGGAAAATGGAAGATCTTCGAGGGAGGACGAAGGGATGGAAGGAACAGTGCTCTGTCGTCCCTGCGGAGGGTTAACCGGACCGTGAACCGTTTACCTTGCTCGCGATATCAGACGTAGATTTGCTTTTTCAGACCTTAAGTGGGTACATAGTACATTGTCGCACGGTAGCGCATTGTCCCATCGATTCACCCTCTCTCCTCCCTTTCTCTTTTGTTAACGCGATCGTTTCCTCATTCTCTCGGGTCAATCTGCGCTCGTACTCGAATTCTCCCTATCCTGTCTCCTTTCTCCATTTCCCTTCTGTAGAAAATATATATATATATCCACCCTCTCATTGTCCGACGTATCCTTGGGCTGTATATGCACTCGTGGAAAGGGCGAGAAGGTGGGCGAAGGGAGTGTTATCGATCGCCGAGGCTTTTCATACGGGACCCGAGGACAATGGACTTACTCTGGCCAACCTGTGTCAACCCTATAATTTAGCCAACAATCGTTGGATGCCTCTGTACCTAATACTACACACTCTTCCTCCCTAGGTCTTTCCCGCTTTAGGAACAACGAGAAATCTTTGCGAGCACGTACTGCCAATTGCCCGAACTCTGGATTCACCCCTTCAACCCTTTCCTCATCCTCGCCACTCCCTCACTCGTCTAGGCTTCCCCGTAGTATTGTGTACGAGGCCTGCCTTCGAGGGCCTCGACCACATCCGGAAACTTTGACCATTCACCGGCTAGTACTTCGCAGCTCCCCAATAATGCTGCATCCCGAGGGCTGAATTTCACTCACGCTCCGTCATAGAATTCTATCGATATCACTCTTCCGACGTATCCGCGGCCGGTACAATAATATCCCCAGATTTGCCATTCAATGGACCTGCAGATGGCGCCTTCGAGGATCCCGTCTTTTGAATTCCATGATCAATCAACTCTGGCATTCAGATGGGAAAACGATCGAAGGAGCTTCAGTGGACAAACCCGTGGGATGGGGTTGTTTCTCGGATATTCAGATGCTTACAGCAGAGGGAATTCGGATATTTGTCGTTGCTGGCTTTTGTTGGAAGAAATCGGTTTCTATTCTCTTTGCTTTTTATTCCCAATAGTTCGTGTTCTTTTTCGGAATGATACCTTTGACCCTTCATAACTCGACAACGTAAAAAATCGAAAATAGTTGATTTTAAGGTAGGTTTTGATAAATAAAAATACACATATTATTTATTTTTTGATATATTGAATCGGGAGGCTAGGTATAAAGCTGTAAAGAGAGTGTGACAGTATATGTGTCATGACATTCCTTTGTGATGATGGAATGCTTTGAAGCAGTTGTTTTGCTTGTTGTAGCACAAAGGCACGTCACATTTTTCACACATCGTTTGTCGGTTTTATCTACTTTTTTAAGGTTTTTCGTAATCTTGCAATCTCGCGATAAGTGAACTTAGAACAATATTTGATCCAACTAACGACATCTATTCGGAGTACAAATCAGACTCCGCCGTTTTTAATAAAAAAAATTGGGCATTTATTATGAAACAACGGTACTTTATGTTTTATTCGAAGTATTGTCCATCGCTAGCCACTACTTTTTCCCATCTTTCTGGCAGCATATGGATACCGCCTCGGAAGAACGCTTAATCTTTTGAGGCTATCCACAAATCGACCCAATTTTTGGTATCTTCATATGATGTGAAGGGCTGCTCAGACAGGCCGTGCGTCATCGATCGAAATAAATGATAGTCAGAGGGAGCAATGTCTGGTGAATACGGCGGGTGGGGTAGAACTTCCCAATTGAGTGTTTCCAAGTAGGTTTTGACTGGCGCCGCAACACGTGGACGAGCATTTTCATGCAGGAGAATAATTTTGTCGTGTCTGGAGCAGTAGTGCCCATATAGGGTCGCCTGTCGTAAAAAAATGCCAGCATTCAGCCATTAAACGGTTTGCTGATAATCGGCCAATAATTCGTCGACCAGCATTGGGGTACTGTAGGCGGATGAACGGCTTGCCAGATCTATGCCAGCCATTCGTGGGCCAATACTATCGCACCGATAATATGGCGATCAGCATTGGGGTATCGTAGGCGGATGAACGGCTTGCCAGATCTATGCCAGCCATTCGTGGGCCAATACCATCGCACCGATAATATGGCGATCAGCATTGGGGTATCGTAGGCGGATGAACGGCCTGCCAGATCTATTCCAGCCATTGATGGTTTGTTTTTGGGCGTTTTGCAAATGCAGGTCGTTAAACTGTAACACGTAAAAACGAGGGATAAGGTTTCGAAAAGCATATCCCACTGATGAAGCTGACCTTTTGCACCGACATTTTTTTCAATATTTTAAGAGAACCTTTAAAAGGATATTGGCGACTAGCAATAGTTTTCGATATATCGTAGATTGAAAGTTATTTATTGTACTGCGCTTCTACTATATTGAATAAACCCAAACAAACCTATCCCACATGGCAAGTGATATGCACATACGGGCGAGCACTGTTTGCCAGGAAGCAGCGCGGCCGGAGGAGAGGGGGGTATCTATCGGATATATAGATATACTCGTATGGCGTGAAATAATAAACTTTACAATGCGATATATCGAAAACTATTGCTAGTCGTCAAAAATCCGTTAACGGTTTCTCTTAGGGTAATGAGGGGAAGTTCGGTGCAAAATTTCAGCTCGATTAGAGGAGTATGCTTTTCAGAACTTCACCCAAAACGAGCGAGTTATTTTTACAGCCAAAATGGACAAAAAAATTGTCGTTAAACTTTAATGTCACGAATAAAATTATCGGCATAAAAGTGAGGAACGAACAAACGATGGATTCTCTAAGTGCTAGAATGGCTAAGTGGGTAGGGCGCTCGACACTAGAACGAAAGGCGTAGGTTCGATCCCGATGAAAGGTAAAAACTTGAAGAATGCAGAAAACGTTTTTAATGCAATTATTCTATGTACATGGACATGAGTAAAGCATAAGAAAACAAAAAAGATACTACTAGAATTTTTATATTCATAATTTGTCAATTTTTTGTTTTTCATTTCCGGCAGAAGATTCGGCAGCCGTTGCTGGGCCAATATAGGCGTATGATAGTTGGCCAAGTCTTAACAGCCATTCATGGTTTACCATTACCAACCATGCATGGTGCGGATCTGGCCCGTTTATATAGCCATTACCGCGCCATCGTTTGTTCTCTGGCAACGAGTCGTGGGCCATTACTTTGCCGATTGTAAAAACCTATTTGGGTGGGTGTGTTATTCCTTAAGTGCTTGGCTCAATCTCATCAATTGTGTTCGATAGAGAGCCCCAGTAATGGTTTCGTTCGGTTTGAGCAACTCATAATACGCGACACCAAGCTGATCCCACCAAATACACAACATGAGTTTTTTCCATGAATATTCGGCTTGGCTGTCGATGTTGACGCATGGCCAGGTGATTCCCATGATTTCCTCTTGTTTGGGTTATCGTAGTGGATTTATCACCAGTGACTATACGATGCAAAAAACCCTTTTGCTTATGGGTGGCAAACAGCATTTCACATGTGCAAAATTGGCGTTCAACGTTTCTCGGCTTCGGTTCACATGCAACCCAATTTCCTTGCTTTTGAATCATTACCAACGATTTTAAACGATGTGAAATAGCTTGTTGAGTCACTCCTAATGTTAGTGCAAGTTCTTCTTGCGTTTGGCACGAATCTCCCTCCAATAATGCTTCCAATTCCGCGTCTTCGTACACTTCCGGGATTCCGCTACTTTCGTTCTCTTCGACCTCAAACTCACCGTTCTTAAACTTTTGAAACCACTCACGACAACTTCTCTCACTTAAAGCAGTCTCACCATATGCTTCTACATGCAATCGATGCGCCTCAGCTGCAGATTTATTCAAACTAAAGAAGCAAATCAAAAGTTCCCACAAATGCCACTTATTCAGCTCAAAACTCAACATTTTCGCACAAAAAAATGTGATGCTGATACAAAATCGCTAATATTTCAAGGTTATGGTCTTGCTAGATGTCCAACCTTACGGTATGACGTTTTACATCTGACAATTTCAACCATAATCTCCTGGTGGGGCCATCTTTTGTCAAACGGCGGAGACTTATTTTTACTCCCAATAGTTTGCACGAATTGCACTGAAAACCCATAGAACGGTTTGCAGCCGTCGTGGGACATTGATTTATGAAAGGATTAAATGTGAATATAGGTTTTTGTATGGGGTTGAAGTTTGCATCGTTGGAATACAACGAATTCTTTCAGTTTCTTATTTTCATCAGTATCCAAAATCATAATTTGCGGATTTAGGTTGTAAATCGCTAAATTAAAATCCTAAAAAATGTTTGCGTGATTATCGTAGGTGTGCCGAAGGAAATTTGGGAAGTTAAAAAACAATAATTTTCGTTGTATCCCAATGATGCAAACTTCAACGTCGTGATTTTGTGAGGATCTAGATGATGTGTTACAGAGCCGTCACACCGTGATTTTTTTTCTTCCTCTTGCCATTTGCCCAATTTTCAAAATAAAGAAAAAGTATCCCATTATACGAAAGTTTTATAATTACCCTAAAAGCACATTATTTTTAATTTCATTTCAGCCCACCATAGTCGCCAGAATTACCGATTTCCTATACAGTAATGGCGGCTTGTTTAAACAATAATAGCTTCATTTGTTATCAACATTTTTCGACCAAAAAAAAACTCGAATTTGGCAAAACTGTGTATTAATTGTGTGTAAAATCCCGACCTCGTCATCCCAACACTCTCGTCAGGATAAAATATTGAATATCGCCCTGTTCTTTGGGCCCCAATTTTATACAGACCCCCATCATGGAGAATATTGAACGAAATATGGGAGTGAAAAAAATCTGTTGCCCAACCCAGACCTTTGCGAGTCAAGTTTACAACGACTTCCGCTAAGACTGTGAACCCTCTTTTTTCTCTCTCATCGCTCTGAAAGAGTTCGTATTCTACACGTCCGGTAGTTCCGGTCGAGAAGTCGCGATCGGAAGTAAGGGTAGGATAAAAATCCTCTTGCTCTCCAGGGCGCCGAGAGTGAACACGTTAGCATTCATGGGTCGACGCGCCATTCTCGGCTCATGAAAGCCATTCATAAATTTACGCGTCTACGACACTTTCGGGAGGAGAGGCATTTACTCCGAGTCCGGCAAAGCGTGGCGCAAGCCATGGGTGCGCTGCCTGGGACTGAGCTTACGGAGCGGATAATATTGAGCTTGGAGTAGGATCCGAATATTTACCTACTGCGATGTTTTTATAATTAAAAAAAAAAAACTAAAAATTCGATCATTCTTATGACAGGAAAATGGGTAATAATATATGTAGTGTGATGTGATAACAAAAATATGAAAATAATATTGACCCATAAACGATTATGGTTTTAAATTGTTTATAAATTATTTATCATTCGAAATATTGATATAATTTGTTTCTTGTTCGGAATTACAATTCTGGGAAACAAGAAGACAACTGAGAAAAAATAACATTGAATAGTTGTCTATATATATATATATATACACACATATATATAGGCAACTATTCAATGTTATTTTTTCTCAGTTGTCTATTCTTCTTGTTTCCCAGAATTATAATTCCGAGCTTTATTAGCTACTATTCTATATATATATAGAATAGTAGCTAATAAATAATGCCGAAATTAATAAATAATTCATAAATACGAAATTCTCGAGCAAATGATTTCTGATAAAAATAATGGATATTTGTAGATTTTAAGCTGCCTGTAATGAAAAAGTACTCAATAGTGCCAACAATCACAAGGTATACAAAATCACGATGCAAGAATAATAGTTTTTCAACATTTAAAACGCTATAGAAAAATACGTCAAAATTCAAATCTAAAAAAAAAATGCAATAACATTGCATCTGATTTATAAAATGTATTTGACAGTCTTTTTTATGTTTATACGTACGTTTGAATTCGGCTACCATATATGCCGAATGTTTTATTTTTCTATCATGCTTCGAAAGTCTGAAATGCACGTCGTGAAACTTTAACGAAGCTGAGACTGATTTTTGTTCTCGGGAGTCTTGGGAGGAACGAAGTCTTGGCGGAGCTTTTCAGCTCGTCGCTTTTTTTATTCGCCGTTAATTAGCTTCGTCTTATGACAACAGAGGGGCCGGAAGAGCGAGAGCGACGCAGAAAAATCCATGAAGAGGCGATACGACGATATAATTAAAGTGCCGCGGGTTAATAATCTTCTTGAAGTATTCAGCAGGTTTATGTAATAAATCTTAAAATTACGATAACGAATTGTAAGCAAGCTAATAATACCGTCATGGTAAATCAAAAAACCCATCCATCGATATACATTGTATATTTAAAATAAAACCAACACAATTTTACACGAAACTCACCCAAGTTGTTTATCGAATAATGTAATAATGTACGTAAATATCCCAAACATTTAACTTCTATGGGGAAATTACACATAGGTCTTTCAACAACTTATACTCTCAAACTTTAATGTTGACCATATGAATTGTTCAAATTTGAATAGAATAGTAAACGTTTGACGGAACAAAACCTAACGTACAGTATACAACATTACTATTTATGAGCCGATTCTGTAATACGACTGAATTAACCATATCTATATTGTTAAGCCTTTTACAATAGTTAACAACTGTTTCGGGGATAATAGATCGTCACACACGATAGATAATAGATGTCTGTCCCTAGAGCGTTGCTGTTTTTGTGTTCAGTGCGGGATTCCAAATCTCGTGTTTAGGTCTCTTGGCCAGGGTTGCAAAATTTGTAATGAAAAAGTAATGCTTTATTCATTACTTTTTTAATGGGTGATGAAAATATTCTTCACTACTCGTTACATAACGTTCTGTAGTGTAAAAAAATCCATTACTCATTACATTACATTCTGTGATGGGTAATGACCAAAAAATGTATTACACATTACATTGCGATGGGCAATGGACATTTTTTACATTACAAAGTCCAATGTAATGGGCAATGGAAATTTTTTACATTACAAAATTTAATGTAATGAGTAATGGAATTTTTTCACATTACAAAATATAAGGTAGTGAGTAATGGAATTTGTTCACAATATTAATGTAATATAAAAAATCTCCATTACTCATTACAAGGTAATATGGATTATTATTCGTTTCCCATTAGGGGCCGACGTCCATTACTTATTACATTGTAATGAGTAATGGAGATTTTTTACATTCCATTCCATTAGTAATATGAAAACATTTCATTGCTCATTGTAATAAAATATTTCCATTACTCATTACAGTGTAATGGGTAATGAAAATATTTCACATTACAATATGTAATGTAATGAGGAATGGAAATCCAATGTAATGAGTAATGAATTTTTTTTTCATTGCCAAATTTAATCCAATGAGTAATGATTTTTTTTGACATTACAAAATCCAATGTAATGAGTAATGGCAATTGTTTGCATTACAAAATGTAGTGCAATGGGTAATGGCATTGTTTTTCATTGCAAAATGTAAAGTATTGAGTAATGAAAACGCTAATGCATTACAAAAAGTAATGCATTATTTGCAACCCTGCCATTGGCTTGTATCTCTTCATTCTTCTTCTGATGTTTTCCTCTGAGCAGCTTCGCCGCGAGTTGATTATAATGATTGTTTATTCTCGTTGTGGATTTTTTGCTGAACCTGCTCGTTTTTTCTTTGACAGTGTTAATTTCAAGGTCGTTGTGTATGATTGTGTTTGATACGAACCAGGGGCCGTAGGTGATTGTTCGAAGGATTTTAGACTGGAGCCTCTGTAGGATTTCTATGTTGGAGTTGCTTGCTGTGTCCCATATCTGAGAGTGGGGTCATTTAGTTGAGATTAAAAAATACGCAACACGTATTTGTTGGTTGTTACTGATAGCAAAATATTTTAGTAATATTCAGACAAAGAATCGAACTGGAAAATATCCGTAGTTGCAGGCGTGATATGTGAAATATTGCCTTAGGCTAGAGATTTTCGCGAGTTTCGAAATAGTGTGAATATATAGAAAACTATGACACTTTTACCGAGGTTAATACTTGGTGGTTCTGGATCATCATGAGCTCGCCTGTCAGCACCTGCAATATTATCGTTGGTTTTTGGGACACCCTGTATACTTGTACATATTTTGTTGTAATAATAGTATTATTATAATGAAATATGTACAAATGTGGAGGAGTATATACTATTACTTTAGTTCCCATTGTTATCATTATCGGAAAATCAAATAGATGGAAGTGGATGGAGAGTGAGTGAGAGTGCGAGTAACTGTGAGAGTACGAGGAAAATAAAGTGTGACATATTGGTGTGACATCGATCGTGTGTCAATGCGGAGAAACGCGTGACCAAGAGCTAATAGAGTTACGTTCATGGCCCATTTGGCTTATTGACGGGCAGAGAGTATAGTAGTGCATCGTGAACGAGGACATCGACGGAGTTCGAGGGAAATTATATCGAAGCTCGGGAATTTAAGTGACGAGAGGGAGTGTCCAAGTGAGAAATAGAGAAAAGTGGGAGCACTCACCACCTCGAGGGATGCATCCGTCGACAAGGGAGGGCTGTATAATTAATGGGGTTGTTACGGCGGTGATCCCGCATCGTTTTTTAACGCGAGTATCGAGAATAACTGAATACAAAGGGAGCAATTTTACATCATTTCGTTGCCCTGCGATCGTCGAATGAAGATCAAGGACAGTCCGGACATTCTGCTTTATTTTTTAATTTATTTATTCTTTTTACTTTCTAAACTTTTTTTTGCAGGTTCACGGATCCTTAGTGAGGATCTTTTGAAATTTGACAGCGGTTTTTGTAGACTAAATGGGCCAAAAAAAGTCACGTATTAGTTCGGCAAGAAAGTCTGCGTTTTATCACCAAAAATGAAACAATAAAGCAGTCTTGGACCGAATGATTAATTTTATTATTTATTTATTTATTCATTTATTCATTCATTTATTTATTCTTTTATTTATTTATTTATTATTTATTATCCACCTACCAGCGAAAAGTTTCCGGACAAAAATTTAAAGAAGTTCTGGCACGATTTTTTATGCCATTTCGCCGATAGTCGACATAAATTAATTTAATAAACGGAATTTTGAAGAGGAAGAATTCACCTTCATTCCGGTTTTTTTTTGTTTTTTTTTTAGTATTGATTACGCAATAGAATTATATCACGTCAATCTATTGATTTCAACCGATTCTCTCGCGTTGAAAATAGAAAAATACAATTTCGTTCTTCTCTTGAAATTTTACCACAAACCCCTTAGTTTTCGAATTATGGTAATTAAATAATCTGATTTTTTACCGAAAAGAGGTGAACATTTTTCTTTAAGAAAATTTTTTTTTTTTAATTCTCTCGAACTCAACGAAAACCGATACAACTTCTTACTATCTTGAGGTTTTCTTTGAATCCTTGTTGTGTTCGCGTTACAGGTTATTTTTTAAATTGTCTTTTTTTGTTTTTTAATTAAAATATCTTTAGAAACAAAAATCGTCCGAAATAAAAAAAAACAAAACTGAAGCTTGAGCTTCCTCCTTTATGATTCCGGTAAAATAAATGCCTAACAAATTTTTTGTCTGTAAATGTGGTCACCAGAAAAGGAACAAAAAATGAAAAAAATGGTCATTTTCGAAAAAGGGTATTAGTCGTAAAAAAAATAGTAAAATTTTTTAAAAAATAGTAAAAAATTTAAAAAATAGTAAAAAATTAAAAAAAAAAGAAATGATGGTGAATTCCTCCCCTTCAAAATGTCGTTTATTAAATTCATTTATGTCAACTATCGGCGAAATGGCATAAAAAATCGTTCCGGAACTTTTTTGAATTTTTGTCCGGAACCGTTTCGCCGGTAGTGTAGCTCTATATAATACATATGATATTATTCTAATATAATTTTGCAATTATCTGAAGTGTCCGAAAACTTTTGGCCGGTAGTCTATACGTTTTCAAAACCACGATCGTTTCGTAGGGAAAAATGAAAAGAAACGATTTGGTCATACGGTTTTGGCTCTGTGATTGACATGTCGCAGATTGTACGTGTCGACTTGTACAGCCACGATGATCTTCCTATACGGTCCACACGCGGATTGCCTGGACGCATCAAGGGAAATCCATTTCTAGCATGGCTACATACGGACTCGGAGGTGAAGGAGAGCCCAGCGGCGAGCGACGCGCGGGTAACTCCTTAATTGGATTTGCCTAATAGCGTGTCGTACGTGCCCACCTTCGTTCTATGTATCCATTGTATATATATCCGCAGCGAATTGTGGAGCAGAATAGATCGAGGGTGTGATTTGATAACCGTAGTGTGTGCACGCATCCGTAGCCCCACGATACTGTATACCGACGTTTCGCAATCTGGACGACGATTAAGGTACAACGAGCGCGCGCTTTTGATTTATATTAATTTTGTTCAAATTTTAACCAGGCATTGTCCATATTATCATGCAAGTTTGAGTGAAATTTCAGAACAGTCGACCATTTAGATTGAGAGATAATGGGTTTTAAAATTGAAACTTTTAAGGCGAGAAATCCCTTTAGGAGCGTGAAAAATAGGTATTTTTCGGGAATTTTTTTAGAGGGGATGAAATAATCTGATCATTTTCAAATTTGGACATGAATTTATTATAACTGGCAAGTTAAAAAAAAATTTTTTTTTTGGGATGACCAACAAAATGGCGGTGTTATTAAGGGGTTACCCCCACTTGCGATTTTGAAAAAATCGATTTTTTTTGTTGCATTTTTTTTGAAGTATAAGTATCTGAGAATATGTCCTGAAAATTTCAAGTCGATCCGAACAAAATTGACTGAGATATGAGCGTTGAAAGAGAAGAATCCGCGTTGAAAGAGCGTTGAAAGAGAAACTTTAAACGCGTTTTTCTCAAAATGGCATTTCTGAAGTCGGTGACCAAGATTACTCGAACACTAATGAACCGATCTTCTTGAAATTTTGCAGGCTTATTTAATACATAAAAAAGTAGTCTTTAATCGTTCAATTTTTTTTTCGAAAAAATGGCCGTTTTATAGCCAAAAAACGGCCGTTTTTTTTCGTTAAAATCGAACCATTAACTTTGACTGTCCGCCATTTTGTGAAAAATGAATATTTTTTAAAATCCTTCAATTAAAGACTAGTTTATACTTATATTTGACTAAATCCATCCGCATTTTTTTTTCAGGTGATCCACTTCGCCGCAATGTTGGTCACCGCAAACCGTGTATATAAAAACATTATTTCATTGACGGCCATTTGCCACTAAACAATGTAATATTTTTCAATAAAAAAATTACTGAAAGTTCTTCAAGATGTGTTCTTTAAGATGGTATATTGATCGATTAAAAAAGTTTTGTAGTTTTCTTTAAAAAAAATCATGAAAAAGGCCTTTTTTTTGCGCTACAAGTGGGGGTAACGCCTTAAGGGGAAGGTTATACCTAAAAAATGATGAAAAAGTGCAAAATTGAAAATTTGGGAGCCTTTTTACTCCAAAGTTCGAATTTTCGACCATTTTATCGACATATTTGACCCCAAAAAAATAATTTATTTACACGCTACCTTTCGAACTTTAGGTACATCCTTCCGATAATACTACTGAGAGTAACCTCCCAAAATTTCATCCATATCGGTCGATAACTTTTTGAGCTACAACACGAGCAGTTTTTGAAAAAGTAGTTTCAAGATAATCGCGTTTAAAGTTTCAACATGTGACTTCCTACCTGACCGCATGCTGTCCCCGCGCTCTAGAACATATGCGATAACTCCGCAAATGTTCAATATTTCGAGTTTTCCTTTGGTCAGGATATTCTTTGATTATCATACTTTCGAATATGTAAAAAAAAATCGATTTTTTGAAAATTCTAAAAAGATTTCTCGCCTTAATACTGCAGGGTCTGCATCGACCGAAAGTCAGGATTGCATAATTCGTTGTACCATTCTATTGTGTTTATACTTTTTGAAAAAAAATTATGTTTAGATAGCAAACTAGTTAGGGAAAAAGTGAAAAAAGTTTGAATTGCCTTTTTTACTATTCAGTTCTGCTAAAAACGTTCAGTAAAGACAGAATAATTGTCCGTAAAAAATATTTGTCCCCTATAATAGGAAGACATATGGCAACACCGTAGAACAGTATTGTTCAATATTTCGAGAAAAAAAATATAAATTGTCGTCTTCCTAAAGTTAAAAACTTTTATTATAAAAAAAATATTTGCTTTTTAAATATTAATATTTTATATTGTTTATGTTATCTTCATTAACAAATAAAAGTGTTGGTTAATTCATAACTAATTAAAAACTTCGTTCGATTAGAATTTACTCCCAAAGAAAAATTTGTGTTGCAGTATTATTTTAAATATGCCGCGCTAACTTACGTCATTGGATACGTGAGACGATGGGGGGTTGCCATAGGTCTTCTTATTATAGGGGACAAATCTTTTTTACGGAAGTAAGTTAAAAGTTGAAATTTTAAAACCCATTATCTCCCAATCTAAATAGTCGACTGTTCTGAAATTTCACTCAAACATGCATAATGATATGAACAATATCTGGTTAAAATTTAAACAAAATCTATAGAAATCAAGAGCGTGCGCTCGTTCTACCTTAAGTACGCACTCGTATGTAGCTTTGACCAAAAGTGTTAAGGGTATCATCACAGTGTAATATTTTGAAAAAAAAAAATCAATTTTTTTTGCATTATCCGATAGTATAGACGGTTATAAACATGCTGTTCAATTTTTTGGCGAATTTCGAATTATTCCGAATTATTTCAGTTCGAATTGTTCCGGCTTTTCTTAGAAAAAGGGATTCGACCAGCTAAGACCTGGCGCAGACGGACGCGTTTTTCTCGAAATGTCGTTTTTGAAAACGGTGTACACTCTCAAAGGAAGAGTTTTCCAAGCTATCCAGCTCCAATTTTTACACAACATTCTTCACACCATTCTTTATCTTGCTATGGAAGCTTTTTTTTCGAAATCTTAATATTTTTTTTACCGAAAAACTCGAAAAAATAGGCTAAATTCGATACTTTTTTTTCCAAAACGCCACCATTTTCTCTATTTTGATTTTAAAAAACCTCCATGGCAAGATGGCGGATTTCATACTGATTAATCTTTTTACAAATGACATTTTCAGCCTTCAAAAAAATGTTAAAAAATAAAAATAAACGTTTGAAAATTTATTTTCAGTTCTTCATGAGTGCTTTGAATTGACATAAAACAATCAGACTCATTGGCGTATTTTAACCATCGAAACAAAAATCGCGAAAATCAGTTATTTTCCGACCCGGTACACTGTGATGATGCCTTAAGGCGGGAGCCTGAATTAGAAAGGCCAAAAAAGCGTTATTTTCGATGTTTTTTTAAGAAATCAAACAAACGAGCCCAGTAAACATTGAGGTATTTTTTCATGTATTTTTGAAATGTATAAAAAAAATGTTTTTTATACATTTGCCGTAATTATCAAAATTTCAGAATAATATACAGTCATACGAAATTTTAATTATTATGTATTAATTGTGTGAAAAATACCCACCACGTCATAACAATACTCTCATCAGAAAAAAATATTGAAAATTGGCCTGTTTTCTCGGCCCTAAGCCGTGCAAATCTTGATAGATGTTCTCTTACGAACAGTTCATGGTTTTGAGAGGAAACTTCAGGCATGTTTAAACATGAATGGTGGAATATTTAAACACCTTTAGGAAGGGTTCAAAGTACACTCGCAAGGAGGGTTTGGAGTCTAAAAATACTGCGGAAGTGACGAGCCGCAGTGACCTAATCCTTGTGAGTGTTCTACACGCAGCAGTCTTTTACTACACATGCACACACACATACACACACTCATACACACAAACTTACACTTGGGATGTTAAAGGCTTTACTTTCTCGTGGTACATCTTTGATAGCGCTGAAGTAGTCAACATTGTTTTCTAACCTAAAAATTATGGACTTTATAAAAAATGGTTTTCTAATCTAAAAATTATGAACTTTATAGGAAAAAAAATTCCTACAAAAGTTGTTAGTTTTGGCCTGACAATTTTTTTGGTGAAAAAAATCATGCTTCCTTTAAAAAAAACATATTGGTAATCTCAACATCGCCATCTAAAATTTATAACCAAACTAATGGTTATACCAAACTAATACGCCAAACTAATAACCAAGAGTATTTTTTTTTGTTAAACCGGGTTCAAAAAGTTATCATTTACAGAAATGGCATGCGAACAACCAATATATATATATATATATATATATATATATATATATATGGTTGGAATTTCAGTTTATAAATATATGGCTGGAATTTCAGTTTAGTAAATCCCCACAGTTTTCAGGATAAAAATCATCATCATCATATATATATATATATATGATGATGATTTTTATCCTGAAAACTGTGGGGATTTACTAAACTGAAATTCCAGCATATAGGGAATGATCTATACATGATCTCTACATGATCTGATTTATCGAGAGTTGCAGGATGATCCATTCATAACAGGATAGATATATATGTGTGTGTGTGTGTGTATCTATATATGTACATATACATATAACCGAACCTCGATATAACGAATATTTGTCCATTCCTACATATATGTACCAGGAATTATTAATACCATATATATAATAGGAATTATTAATATGGGACCCCCGTTCCCATTTTTGCTTTATGAATAATCCATGTACGTATACATCAATGTCACATATATATATATATATATATATATATATATATATATATATATATATATATATATATATATATATATTTAAAGGTTTTTCATGAGTATTTTGAAGTATCTTTTCCATTTCTTGGTTTTTTGAAATTTTATTTTGACGCATAGATATCCGTATTGTATTTGCTTGTCAGTCGTAGGGGGAATTTCAATTTTCTCGGCTCCTCGTCAATGACCCCAGTACGAGGGCCCGGGAGCCTCGTTCGGAATTCACTGTCGACGGCCACGCGAATGTATTTTGCCGGGGCGCAACGAGAAACAGGGGGGTAGCGGGGCAAATTCACTTACTCGGGGAGCTCCTGAAATAACGAAGCTTTGGAAGGCTTCGGGGAAACTCCGGTATGACTAATTGCTCGTAATCACGCGTTATGCCGTTGTCTCTCCTCCGTACTATCGATCGTCAGTCACAACCTTCCTCTTTCCCTCTTTAGCACACCCTTGATTCACAGCCCGTTCACTCGTTCTGCTTTAGCGGGCTTCTCATGTCGTCAAACATACCCGCTGGAACGTCAAACGGAGATTGCTCTGGAGCTTAAATGATCGAGGGAGCGAAAGAGAAAGAGAGAGAGAGAGAGAGAGAGAGAGAGAGAGAGAGAAGGCTCTTTGTGCTTGAAATTTAAATATCCGAATTCACCATTCGTGACAGCAATTCGTTTTCAAGGCTTATCCTTGCCATTCGACAAAGAGGGAGCTTTGAGAGCATCAGTGAGTGAGAGAGATAGAGACAGGCAGGGAGAGATTTAATTTTCCATTTTTTTTGTGCCAATTTGATCCTCCCCCTTTTTGCTCATCCACGAACTACTCTCACGGAAACCAGGAACGCTCAAAAGCTCATAATTTCGGGCAGTCGAAAATGATGAAGAACCAATGTGTCAGCTCCTTCATCCATTTCCCACAATACTCTCAAAATGGATTCCAATAAAAGATTTGAGGCAATTTGCAATCTCTTTCGTGTCCATTCGTCATCATCGACATCGTTGGCTTCATGAGAATTGTTTCTCCATGTTGTTCCCGAGCGATTGCATTCGATCAGTCATCCAGACGTAAAGCTTTTTCCGATTTTTCGATTTCCGATGCTAATGATATTTCCGATTTGTGACTTTTTCAATATCTATGATCGTCGTAAACATTGGCGAGGGAGGGGGCAAGGAAGTATTTGGTTGGGTAGAAAGGTTGCAGCAATTTCCATTTTTGGCTGCGTTTCGTTTAAGGCGGGACATACGTTTAGGCGAGGAATAAAATTGCGGATTTCCATGATTTTTTTTTAAAGGAATGCTTTTTTTACCATTTTTGAAACTTGGGGTATGTTTTAATACTATTTTTGGCTGTTACGTAATTGTTTTTGTTAATGTTTAAAAATGGTGGAGGTATGGCACGGTTTTGAAGGGGCTATACCAGTGTGACACTTTAAAAAATCGATGTTTTTTGCCTTTTTCGACAGTTTACACTTTCAAGAATATCCTGTAAAAATTTCAACGCCGTATCTCTAATCATTTCATCTTGCAAAAATCGATAGTTAAATCTTTAAACGCGTTTTTCTCGAAATGAGATTTTTCAAATTTGCTGACATTGCAGCTCAAAGAGCAATCATCAGATTGACTTGAAGTTTGAACTGAGTACTCTTGAATATATTTACTCTACAATGACGTAGGATATTTTCGATTGGATGAAAATTGACGATTTGGCATTGAAAAATAACGACCATTTTATAGGCAAGAAAACGGACTTTTTTTTCATAAATACGCCATTTTGTTACATATCGATATTTTTCGAAAATCCTACGTCATTGTACAGGAAATACTTTCAAGTTTAACGAAATTTTTCCCTTTTTCGGTCTCAGCTACTCAATCGGCCGGAATCATGTCAGCAGTGGAGGAACCTTTTTTTGGCGCCTCCGAAGGCAGCGCACAAGTCGCTTGGATCTTAATGTTTTTCAATGAAAAAATTATGTCATATAGGTGAAATATAGCCAAATATATTCTCAATTTTCCGAAACATTGGATTGAGTACTTTTCTACCAAAAAATGCCCGAAAATCACAAAAAATTTCAGCGTTCACACTGGTATAGCCCCTTAAACTGCATTTCCAAAAATGGCGTGACGTATACATGGCAAAATATAGCCATTTTTCCAAAAATACAATCTTTTTATTTCAAAGCGTACCATTTCTTCGATTTTCAACATATCTCACTTTTTCTTAGTTCATATTCTGCGTGTGAGCGTTAATGAAAGAAAAGTTTTCGTTGGTTTTCTTTTCAGAGTAATCCCGGAGATGCTACGTGTCACGCCGCCTGACAACATCCGTTTACAAGACCATGCCATAGCCCCGCCGCTTTTAAAGATTAATATTTTTTTTAAATACCATGTAATAGCCAAAAGTAGTAATAAAATATACCCTAAGTGTACAAAATGGTGAAATGACTTCTTAAAAAAAAAAAAAATCATGAAAATCGGCAACTTTTTGCCCTTTAATTTCACACTAAGCTTTGCAAAGTTCGTTCTCGTTTATTTCGGCGGAAATTTCGACGGATTCGAATTTTATTTCATTTATATCTATACACACATATTATGACTGTGAATTGTCGAAATTTAATCAAAAATATACGTCCTCTAGATTGAATAGATGGAACAATAATGAATGTATATATTATCCGACAGTTCTCGTACATAAATGATCAGTGAAAACGGATCCCGGACTCGTTGCAGATCCCCGTCGAATTACCACAGCACCTGATAGTATCCGTTCGAAATGAATTCTATTGTATCAGAGGAGACCAAGGGAGCTTTGGCACAGCGAGCAATGCAGGAGTTGTATTCGTATATAGGGTGCTTATGACGCTCGTGAAAATTAACATGTACGTTGCATAGCAACGTTTATCCATACAGTGAGAGAATTCTCTCTGCCGCTTCCGCTCTTCTTCCTTCCTTCTCTTTCTCTGTCTTCCTCATAGTCGTTTTAACAGACGGAAAAGCACTCGTCCGCGACGCGAGACGTCTGTTTACGCAACTATCGAAAATCCATCTAATGCAAATGCCTCGTAACAATTGAATATTACTGTACTCGGTTTATTCGCCCAAATTTACAATTCAATTGTCCGCGATACGAGATCCGCGGCCCGTTCCCATTTTTGCTTTATGAATAATCAATGTACGTCGGGCGATGCCATTATTTTTCGATCAAACAGATTTGCGCGTAAACGTTATTTTTTTACCGGGCATATCATTGGCGAAAACGAAAACAATCAATATTGAAATTCTATCGTCACTCGTATCAAACAATGTTTTTTTTTTACTTATGATGAATAGCATTGAAGTTTGCATCGTTGGGATGTACCGAAATTTATGTTTCTCCGTCTCCTACATTTTTGGCCCATTTAGGAGTTACGTGGGTTTGAAAATTTCAGGAGATCGATTTTTTTATATTTTATTATCCAATGGTACAATATGTCTGGAATATTCTCCCAAAGTTTTAAGTCAATCGGAGTAAAAGTCCCGAGAGAGAGTTTTTGGGAATTCCCCCCGTTGGGAAAGACCGGCTGGGAGCGACGCAGGTATATAGCATTTTTCTCAAAACACTATTTTTGAAATCGGTGGACACGATTTCGCAAAAATGAATGCAAATCTTATTGAAATTTTGCACTCTTCAAAATAGCATTGACTAATGATTCAACGGAGGTTTTTTTTAGTACAACTAATTTTAAAAGGCTATACGTAGTGTAAATTGTACCAGAAATTTAACTCTTTTGCATATAACTCTGCCAAAAATTCAAATTTCATTTTTTTAAACATCTTCCGTTCAATGATACTTATCTACTTATCCACTTATTATTTCTACTTATGTCTACTATCTACTTATCTACTTATCTATATTTATCTACTAACAGAAAAAAATTGATTTTTAAATTTCGGATAAAGCCATCATGAGTTATCCTGACCACCACGAGGACACTTTTTTAGACGTCTCCGGAAACCAGGTCCCACCAGCTGAATTTCCCAAATTTTTGGATAATTTTTTTTTAATATTGTTGAAATATTGCTCTTTTATGTGCTTAACATATTGAATACAATAATTTACATATTATATTTTTTTTAACCGAGAAAATATGTTTTTTTGGCTTCGAAACCCACGTAACCCCTTTGGGCTACAAAAATCACTCGAACATTTCTTGGACATCCTTGTTGGGGTTCCGTAACCTAGACTTGGGAAAAGGGTCTAAATAGTGATGAAAATAAAGAAAAAAATTCAATGCTTTTTAACGACGCAAACTTCAACACCATGACGAGTAATTCCAGGTGGAAATAAAATAAAAAGCAGGTTTTTCAATTTTACATCCAAGATTGACGTGTTGCAATGACAAAGAGATTCCAACTATTTCACGATGCTCATCCAATTTCACGAAAAGTACCTGCAATATTTGCGAATTTCCGCTTGGTCCGTTTCAGTGGCATAAAAAATATGGAAGCCATACGGTCACCGATTTTTTTCGCAAAGAACAAGCAGGAAGACACAATAGTCCTGACAAGTCACATTTCGTTCAACAATTTTGCCATAATATTCATCGCATACTACCTTCTACGCTGTTACATAATTGGACACATTCTTTTCTTCTTTGAAGCTGCAATATTAATTTGTCTACAGTTATAAGACTTTATGCTGCAATGATTTAGCGTCAACAGAATATTGCACGGAGAAAACCCGCGAATCCTTTGTTCAGTTAATTGCCGGAATATTCGCTATTGCAGATAAGATCCAATTACATCCCAAGAGGCCTGAAGGTATGGACGCGGCATCGTCGATGAATTACTGCCCTCAGAGGTTTTGCGCGTCGGATAAAGGCTTCGGAAGTAGACAACGATGCTTTGAACTTAACCGAGAGACCGAGCGCTCACCAAACGACAAAGTGAGGCTTTTTTTCCACGATAAAGCCGTAGAAAATACTGTTCGCATAGTCTTACTTATTTTCCACGTATGGTATTGAAGTTTACATCGTTGGAACGCAACGATTTTTTTTCTTCTTATTGGCCCATTTTGTTGACACTTTTAGGCTTCAAATATCACTAAAGTAATTTTGAATATGATTATTAGGGATCAATAATCTAAAACTCCAAAGGAAGAATTTAGATAATAATGAGCATAGGAAAATGAAAAAATAAAGAAGGATTTTCGTTGCATTCCTACGATGAAAACTTCAACACCATAGCCACGTTTGAGGCAGTCTCATGTATTTCGCCAGCATATTTTTTTGTCATGTACTTGTGAATATATATATATATATATATATATATATATATATATATATATATATATATATATATATCATGTCCTACTATATGCCGGAATTTTAGTTTCGTAAAAGTCCCACGGTTTTCGGGATAAAAATCATCTGCTTTTGGTTTTTCGCATGCCATTTCTACAAATGATAACGTTTTTTGACCCGGTTTAAAAAAAATACCCTTGCTTATTTGTTTTATCTAGAAGTCTTCTTTTTGACCTTAAATGTTAAGGAAACTTTATGAAAAAAGATCTTATGCAGAATTTTCATACAAACCAATTCGAACATCTGACTTTGATGGCCTGCGGTGTAGAATAAATGTAGTACGCATATCGTGCCAATTACTTTAAAACGTTTCTCAGTTATTGTCGATTCATATTATTTGTAGAAATGGCACGCGAAAAACCAAAAGCAGATGATTTTTTTTTAAATAACATAAAGCTCAAAATCCCGGAAACCCGGAATTTCAGTTTAGTAAAAGTCCCACACTTTTACTAAACTGAAATTCCAGCATATAGTAGGACATGGTCTGACCTATCGACAGTTGCAGGATTATCCATTCATAACAAGACACCCTGAATATATAGATAAAATGTCATTGAATGATATTTAATATTAATAATAGGTAAAATGCAGAGAATTATCATTGATATTAATTAAGCAATTCCACCTCCTATTTTGTTCGGGTCTGCTCGGAGAATTGTATAAATAAATAGAAAATCCAATACACGAGTTTATATTCAATCTTTATTGATAATATTCATTAAATATATATACATTAATCATTGGAATAAATGCGTAATATATATACATCTTTTTTTTTAAGACGAAGTAGAAGATCTACCACGTGGCATATGAGTGCGAGAGAGATAGCTGAAATTTTCGAACAGAGATTTCTCAGAGATGAATAATATTTAGGGCGAACGGAAATCATCAAGCTCTGCGTCAGGAAATTCTTCAGAGCCTAATGCTTTGTTTTTCCTATAAAAGTTAACCATCTATGAGAAAATTGGGTTGGAAAATTTGTGAGCTTATGTTGACCTTGCACATGCCCTTAATGTTCCTTCGTACGGCTTTGCACCCTTTTACGACCACATCTCCTCCACCCTTACCCAAACAAACTCATTATTTCCAATTGCGCGGAGCTCCCCGAAGGGTTGCACACAGCGACTTTCCTAATGCCCTGCTACCGCATTTCCACGAGGGCACCGGGAAACTGACAAAAAGTCGGTTCAAGCTCGGTGGCCGGCGCACAGGCCAGTGGGCCGTCCATTGGTCACCGATCCAAATATCTATCCGGGACCAAAGTTGCTTAACATGGGAGATTTTCGCACTTTTCAATGAGCCTTCCGGAATTGGAGGATTTGTTCTTCTCTTGGTCGACCTGTGTCAATGAGATTCCAATTACGGGTCGTAGCGTTCCATCGATAAGAGCCTGTGTCATGGCCTGACAATTGTTGATGTCGAGGGGGTTCGAGGTCTGGCGCAACAAGCAACCACCAACGGAGCGATATCAGCTTCTGTCCCTTTCTTTCCCCCCCCCCCCCCCCCTCTCTCTCTCTCTCTTTCTCTCATACTCTGATTCTCTCGGGCTCGTTTCGTGTTATCGCGTGACCCTGAGGGAAGAAAATGGCAAAGCCGGAGTTGCGGCGGATCGATGGTTGGGCGTGTTGTACTTGGATAGGTTTAGCGTGCCAGTCCAAGGGCCTCGAGCCCATTGTTTCCGCACGTTCTCATTGTCCCGACCTCTAGCTAGTGAATATTCTCCTGAGACGGTCATAAGCACGTTGCTGAGGCGATAGCCGAACTAGATGGCCAAGAGTTCATAGCGCCAAGAAGGAAAAGCCGTTAGGTTAGGCGGAACATTCATTTTTCCGGACGAATAATAAATAGTAGGTTTCTCATTTTGATTTTTCCATTATCCCAACCCTCAAATGAAGTGATTGCTCTTCCCTTCGTGCGATCGTAAAGAGCACATGCATTTTTCAGTTTTTTTGGTGAGCCGCGTATCGGATTTATCAACAATCAAATTATGGATTCGCCTTCACAATTTCCTTGTCACGAGGTGGACCGATCGAAAGGAACGGAGAGAAAGGCAGGTCACGTATTGCCTTTGTTACCGATTGAGCTTTAGTCACGGCAGGTATTGAGGAGGCTATCGAGTAATAGTTCGCTATCAGCCGCGAAGAGGAAATGACGGGGCTTAAAACGAGGCATTTGTACCTGGAGGCTTCCGGATTGCCAATTCTAAGAGAATATTGCCCCCGCGCCGTCCTGCTGGGATTCCATCATAATCCATTTTCACTCGGGAGAGCAAATATGGGTCATAGATCTCCGGACATAAAGGGGAAGCTGATAGGGGACATACGAGACGCGGGGCGAAAGCAGAAGAAGGATGAGATTGAAGGGTGGGAGAGGACCAATTGATGCAGGATGCTCAGTGTGAAGCCCTCATAACCAGACTAAATCTGTTGCTGGCCTGAATTCCGCAGCAGTACCGAGGACGGGCACTGCTGCCACTGAATTATTGAATGACTGTAGCTATCGCGATATCGCCGCCGCTCGAGCATCCCCTAACGACGTTACCACCACTGAAATTACTATAGTTCTGGTAAGCTTGTACGTCGCGGCACGATATTGCGGTGTATACGCGCCCTCCACTGCGCAGTTGTACGCTCTGTGTGCATGAGTATACACCAGTGAATCCCGAAAATTATATTAGCTTTGTGCCTCTTCGTTACTGAACTCGAGTAAACAAGTGGATTCATACAGCGCGAATATACTCGATGCTTTATTCCGAGCGGAGAGTCTTGTCAGTGCACACAGAGAAGCGGCATATTCGTTTGGGCCAAGACGAAACTTCTGGACAAAAAGATAAGTTTCCGTTTCAATGTAGAATAAAATGGAATACTGATATGTCATTGACATTTGGGACACGCGATTACTATCAATAGGTCTTGAGAGGTAATAAACATCAGCATTTCTCGATATCGAGACGCAACGAATGGACGCAACGATCTGGACGTGACGAATGCGCTCGCACAGCTTTTATACCACACGATGCTGCGCAGTGCTTTGCCGCGCAGCTGACCTCGCGGCTAGCGGCCACGCGATAGGCGCTTCCCCCACTGTACGCCGCGCTCCCACCACCATGCGTGCCACTGCCTCCACCACATTTAGCGATTCTCTTGGTATAAAGCGCGTTGCTGTTCGTTATAGAAAAAAACTAGAGAAATTTGGTTCGCCCCTCGGACGATCGTTTGCTATGTCAAGTTATGGTCTCCCATTTTGATGTCGGTTTCAATCTGACGTTGCAATTAAACGAAGATTGTAACGAGAAAAGTGACACAACTCGAAAAGTCCGAGTTCCAAACGTTACATTTGGATTCTTCCAACTGATCTGTGAGGGACGGAATTAGCGACACAAGACAGGAACGAGAATGGTCTCGTTACATTTTTAATAACACGAAATTTCATGGGGCTTTGCTACGGGTACGGTGTTTATTTTGAACGAAGATTACTGTGCCATTGTTGGTTCCAACTCACGAACTCCCAAGCTAAATTTCTCCGTCTCCAGCAGTATAGTGCTGGGAAACTCCGAGATACCTTGCGGAACATACATGGAAGCAATATAAACGGGCAGATGTTTCCTAATTGTCTGGCGGAATATTGCGTTTCAACAAACAGTGACTATAGTCAGTAGTTACGGCATTTCTATATCACTTGATGATTCGGTGCAGCAGCATCGGGCGGTGCACCGTTGGTGGCGTTCGCTTATTTACCAGGCAATGGTAAATAAGCGAACTTGATGACAAGATTTCAAATAGGAAATTGGTCGTTGTCCATCACTAACAAAGCTTTATCACCTGAATCAATATTACAATCCGAATTTTTCTAGAAACCGTAGAGCATGCTCGCCGTAAGCCAATGTTCACTTCAGACACGACACTTGGATTAACCAATCAACTGATGACGGTTTTCCTCCTTTGAGCCTTCCACGGTTTTCTCTCGCAGTTCGCAAAGTGCGCACATTTCCTTCTTCTCGTTTCTTCTCACCGGACCCACAATTTGCTCGACAGTGGACGTGCCAAGATGAACGAACGTTACAATTGTTCTCTCTCAACGTAGCCCATTGTCTACTTATTATTGCGATGTTCTCTGTCCGCACGTGATC
Organism: Ophion ellenae; assembly: GCA_963210295.1. NCBI lineage: Eukaryota > Metazoa > Arthropoda > Insecta > Hymenoptera > Ichneumonidae > Ophion > Ophion ellenae. Next base: position 27,171,977 of record OY723396.1, on the reverse strand, counting down.
GCAGCGTTTTAGATAAGTAACACTCAGCGGAATCATTCCGAAGAAGCGTTCAAAGACTCTATGTGCGAGTAACAGTTATCCCAAGATTCGTTTACCCGCAACAGTTGATCATTAAGAATTCAAAGATAGCCATCCTCCGGGTGGACGGTCTGATGGTGGAAGCACTGGAAAGGCGCGGGTCTCGTAGACCGAGCGGAGGGTAAGTACAGAATTTCCTTGGATACGGTCATCAAGCAGACGAGAACAATAGACCTGGCGGACATACCGTGACCCCACTCACTAGTACGTCCACCTCCAACCTCCCACGGGCGAAACCGGCCGTACCTACAGCCTTCGCTCTTTCCACAAAAGGTTGTGGCCTCGTTACCGTGCGGTCGAGTGGTCTGCTTGAAGAAAAATACGATGCGGCGAAAATGTCAAACCGGGTGGGATCCACACCCATCCATTTTAATCCTGAAAGAGCGAGTAAGCTTCAATCTTCAAGCGGTAAAAATCGGTCGCCAGTGGGAATAGCTGAAGGGGAAATACATCGACTGAGACGTAGGGCAGGCCAAAGAGGAAGAGTTTTTTTTTCAATTCATCTCCGCTCTTCGTGTCTCTTCTCGACCTTCATACCAAAGTGTACTCGCAAACAGAACGAGCTTTTCTCTCGATGTGCCTATGTTCCCGTCATACCCGTTGTTATTCTAGCCAGGGAGACAGTAGCTCTGGCACGCTGAACCGCTTCCAGGCTTTTGTGTTGTTTATCTCCGGAAGCGAAGACAGTAGCGGAATATGCCGTTCGTAGGACGCTACGGAACTCTATCCTGATCCGTTTCTCTTTCACTCTCTCTTTCCCATCAGCCATAGCGGTGAGCCCGTGGTCCAAAAATGAGAAATGGCTGAGAGAGATGCTGCATTTCGCCATAAAACTACCATAAAACGTCAATCAAATCGAACGGCAGTTCAAACGGATCGGAGGCTGAAAAATCGCCATGACCAGTTGCGATTCAGGAATATACTATTAATCCATTTTCGTGAATTTAATGCGAATCTAAAAAAAAAACAAGCTACGTTCGTTGGGTACAACTTGCATGCGAACTTACTTGTTTTTGCTCATCAACGAGATTCCGGTTGCAGAATTATTTTAAATAAATAGGAATGCATTTTTGACATTTGTCGAAAAGTTCTTCTCGGTACGAGGAAAGCTACGTTGATGAGAATGCAGGATTTCCAGAAAATGAAAATGTAGATGAAAATGAGGGAAAGTACCTCGCCCCATCAAATTTCCGGTGTTCTGCCTGGGCAAATATTTCGCTACATTATTGCGGTGCATTTCTAGTGACACGAATCTGTTAGCATAGTATGTGCTTGACTTTGTACTAAAGTTACTGTTCCGCGGAATAATTAACGCTCATTTCGTTAGGGGTACTTTGAATTTACATTGGGATTGTGGTGCGTAAATTAAACAAAGAAGAGACAAAGACAAGGGTAAGATGGAAAGGGAATCTTTGCTCCTTTCGTTACAACTGTATCAAGGGTTCTTCGATAACGAGCATCTCGACCGTCAAGGGGTGCGTTACGTGAATTCTCCTTTACAACTGGATGAGGAAGTAGAACAACATGCACGAATATTAATGAACCGTTCTACCCTTAGCATCAAGTTTATATATCGACATTTATAGAAACGACAACAGGAACATTGTCGTCTATTTAATTCGCGGAAGTTGTTGCGAAGAGTGCTGGATGATGTTAACCCCATATGTTCCATAATTACACTGCTGTTTCGAACGTTCGTAGGGGTTGCGAGCGAGTGATGGGAACCTGATGGTGGAGGTGAAGCTTCATAGGTAGTTTGGAGTTTTCGAAAGGCTGCTGCTGCAAGAAGCTTTCTCGTCCATGCTCGTGTCTAAAGTCCTTGATGGGATGTCTCGGGTTGTTTTGAGTCATCTGGCTTCACGAAGTCATCCCAGTTTTGCGCTCAGTTCGGATCGTCATCAAGTAGTCAGAGTGCTCCGAAACTTACGGCCAGTTCTTTGGCACGTATGCAGCAGCTTGATACTTCCATAATAATGCAACGTTATCATTGGTATTGATATTTATTCAATTATTATCACATCTTTCTTCGCTCTCGGCGATTTATCAGAGGATAACCTAACGCGGCTGAGAGCCTCAAATGTGGCGTATCCAAATGTGGGGTACCATTAAATTCATCGGATTGAAAACTCCGAGAAGGTTGAAGCAAATCGTATGCAAACGAGGAGCATTGGCTGACACAGTTAGGCGGTTTCGAGAGCCTGTGATTTGATGAAATACCAAGTAGAACCCCATATAATCCCCTATGACCACGAGCTATCCTATCCTATCGCCGTTCTGTTATTACGTCCCACGTCTGTTACTCCCATTAATTTGGCCCATTCAAGCTCGGATTTCCCGGGCCCCAGCGTCCACGAGAGTGCATACACATTTCGTGAATTCATTGGACTTCTGTCTTCCTCTCCGATGATGCACCATTTGATTCGCGGATATACGAGCGGTTACTGCGTTTCAAATACTTGCGGTTACGCGCATCGGGCCAGGCTTTTGACGACCGTAACCCGAGATACGTCAGTGCTGTCAAACACGGCCAGTTATTTAACCGATTATCATAGGGGCGGAGAGAGGGTGAGGAAATGCAATAACCCCAAACTTCTTCCATTTGTTTTCTCGACTTGTGGAAACGAAGGGGCTGTTATAGAGTTGCTTATCAGCGAAGAACGACTTGGTGAAAATTACTTAGCCGTTCAAAATGTCAGTGAAGTTAACAAGATTGTCTGGACAGAGTTTTACAACCTAATAAGCTCGGCAGAGGAAGTTTTTAAAATGAATTTCGTTGGACTTTGGCCATAGAGTGGCTTTTGTAGGGTGGCTTAGCACCGAAGGCTAGAACGATGGTAGGAAATTAGTCGTTGACGCCCACCTCCGAGTAAACAATGTTGTTTTCAACAAGTCGTTGGCTTTTCCTTCTCATAAATCAATACCACCAACGCGAATGGGTACCCTTTTTCGAGAAAATTGAAAAAAATATCATTATCTATTCTTGTGAACTTACTATCGTTCGAATTTGATTCATACTACGATGCGAGAAAGCTCTCCATGTTTTTTTGCTTTCTCACGGCCTTTTTTGTTCTTTGCCTTTATCGTCGTTTATTAAGGATGAATGATGCTTCGATCTATCGCTGCACGAAATATCGCAACAAAAGGTCGCACGGCGCAGCCGGTTCGTCGCTTTTGCAGCTTTAATGGAGTCTATCAAAACAGCGCTTTCAGAGAGATTGCTCGTTCTCCGCATTCGCGTCTGTCTCCGTATTTGGATCTGAAAGTTCTGACCCATTTTCATCGAGTAAACGAAGTTCTTCGTTTTCATATTCTCCTCTGTGCTTATCCCATGTACAAACGAATTGTTTCACGTTGATGGCGAAAACCTGATCGTTGTTCTCGTTATTTTTTAATTTGTTCCAGCGTCAGTTCAACGTGTGGCCCAAATTGTTTGGGCACCGGCCATTGTTGCTTCTCTTTTTTCATTCCTACCGAAACATTTTTCACACTCGAACCGCTAACGGTGGAGACCGTGGGCTTTCCTGTTTCGATAAATACGAGATGATGACAAAAATTTGATCACGAATTCACTCACAAATTTCTTACAAGGAACATCATTTTGGTGTCATCCGATTTTGTTGGAACCTTTTTATGTGAAGAGTATCAAAAACTAAGAGACACGTACTTTTTTATCGGCGGAAAAACGGTTTCAAGGGGTGAAACGCACCCTGAAAAATGGGGATGTTATTCGTTTTTCATCGATAACGTTTCAACGGTACGAGATATGAAAAAATTTCAAATTGCAACAATGTTTATTTTTTTTGTGTACTATACATTGGAGATGAGAACGATAACGTTGCCGACGAAAAACACCCCTATTTTTAAGGGTGCGTTTCACCCCTTAAAACCGTTTTCCCGCTGATAAAAAAAAAATACGTATCTCTTAGTTTTTGATGCTCTTCCATATAAAAAAGTTTCAACAAAGTCGGAGGAGGACACCAAAGTGATGTTCCTTGTTAGTTCAAATATCAAGGTCCTATATAATCGTCGAGTATTCAATAATCACGAGTATCACGAGTAAGTTTTCCCTGTGTGCATTTTTTTGCTCTCCCGCTCCGAGCCTATTTTATTTCACATTTTATTTATCGGAGAATGCTTTTGGAGTTGCATATAAAGTTTGTTTAGATAAAGGAAGATGGCATTTTCACTACTCAGTGAAATGTGTCATCGAGAAATTGGCCGTAAACTTCTTCTGTCTGCGCTCGGTACAAAATTAATTGGACAGGGCGCGGGTTTTTTTTTCTGCATTGCGGGGGTGTACAGAGAGAGTTGGAAAGTTTACGATCCAGACAATGTGTGAATTGATGCTGAGGGAAGGTGTCGCCTCGGAATCGAGAAGCGGTGGCGCAACAATGACACAAAAAGTCGTTCATCTCTCTCTCTCTCTCTCTCTCTCTCTCTCTCTCTCTCTCTCTCTCTCTCTCTCTCTATTTCAGCGATACAGTCATGAATACGGACATGCAATGGGGCATAATATATATCTAGATAGACATATCTATGCAGGACTATGGCTGATGGTGTATGGACGATGCGGTGTACTCGCCACGTTGTTTCCGCATTCACCGGTCACTTTAAATAATTAATTGGCTAGCCCTGGTACGGTTCGTGAACACACGTTACACGGATATATGAATACTTGGTCGTTCATTAATTTCATGCTTCATTTAATTTACCCTTTCTCTCTCTCTCTCTCTCTCTCTCTCTCTCTCTTCCCCTCTCTCTCTCACTCGCTCTCTATCTCGATCTCTCTTTTGCTGTTTCCGTTTTCCTTCCCGTCTCTCTTTCTCGCTATCCCTCTTTCGCCACTTTTCGTTTTTCACACATTTGATAGCTCACACATGATCGCAGCTTCCACGGTGCTTAGACTCGACATTTATCAAGCCCCATACACGCGAATTCGTTGAATCACACTGTGTCCACGTACACATGGCCGAGCCCACCCCATTCTGACCCAGCAACCCGGCCCCGCATTTCCATTACATCCGGCACTTATTTTTATGTGTGAGGAGAAGTGACGATCCGGCAAATTACAGTCCGCCAATTTTGTTTATTGTCGACGAGAATTCATTCTATTTTTTATTTCATTCGCATACGGGTCTTCTGGATATTCGGCGATAACGCGGAATTCTGGAATTCAAAAGGACGCACGGTAATTTCATTTGGCACCGTTATTCGTCGAATATGACATTTTCTTGAAATTTCAGATCCACTGTTTGTTTTAACGGGTTATGCATAATAGTAACTGTTGAAAACAGCTTTTTGGGATTTTTTGAAGTAAATCGCGATGATAAATGTCTACACAAATTAGGCATTGAAAAAGGATCATCTGAAGAACAATCAGAACGCTCAAAACTCCGGAAGAATAGTACGCCGAAATATGGAAACTCCGAAAGAATTTTACACGAAACACCGAAACTCCGAAAATCTTAACACCGTCAAAATAATTCGGCTATGGAAGTTTTAAACGTGTCAAAATTTTCAATAAATCGGCGAGTTATTTCACGATTTTTTTAAAGAAGTGATCTTGCGTCAATTTTGAAATTTGTCTAGACAATGTTATACGTTCTACATCATTTACAGTCAACTGTGTAGACTTTCGCTGGCATGATCTTGACAGGAGGGCCGGGTTGAAATTCCGAACATTTAATGCACCGACTGTTGACTGTAAATGATGTAGAACGTATAACATTGTCTAGACAAATTTCAAAAATTACGTAAAATCACTTCTTGATAACTGAAAAATTCTCTAAATAATTCGTCAATTTATTTATAATTTTGAAACTTTTAAAACTTCCATAGCCGAATTATTTGGACGGTGTCCTGATTTTCGGAGTTTTGGTCTTTCGTGTACAATTTTTTCGGAGTTTTGAGCGTTCTGATAATGCAAAGTTCGGAATTTCAAACCGGCCCACGTTTGCCCTATGATTAACTGAAAAAAATTCCGAAATATGAAATTGAAAAAAAGGGCGCGTGTGATTCTTGATTTTTGCGAAAAAAAAACGGGCGTTTTCGTTCATCAAGTTGAAGGTATACATCGAAAAAAAATCCTTCGATCAAATACTATATTTTTACATCTAGAAAAAGGCCTGAAAACTTTAGAAAGATAATTTTTTAGATATTTAGCTGACCGATTTGGAAAACGTTCTTTCTTTGACGAATTTAACGACAAATTTGTCAATTTCGATCCGATCACTTTAAAATGTTCAGGGAAGATTTATAAGATGATATATTGTCAACATATATTGGTTTTAAAAAAGGTGATTTTTCAAATTTTTTAAGCAACTCTCGCTTGAAAAATGTTATCGTATTTTTGGTTGAGATATGAAAATAGGGAGTGGAATCCCTACTCGCCGTTTAATAATGTATTTAAAAATTATCACTTAAAAGTATAATCGTTGCCTAGAATCAATTTCTCCCTAGTAATCCATAATCAATCTTTGCCCCTTCTCTTCAGCACTGATCGAAAAATTCGGCTCATTTACCAATTTTGTTGGAGCGTGCCGTATTTCACTTTAACGCAATCGGCGACGCGTTAAACGCTACATTAATTGTTTGAGCTACATCGTCCGACCCGCTCTAACACTACGATCATATCTCTCCATCTGTCTCACCCTTTCTCTTTCTCTCCCCACCTGCGAATATATATATATATATATATATATATATATATATATATATGTGTGTGTGTGTGTGGGTGTGTAGAATATAAAACATACAGGGTGGCCGCATTAAAATTGTAGCAAAGGCCGGGGTACCTAAAGCAGAAAGTTTTTCAATTTTAATAATCCAACAGATTGAATAAAAATAATATCGTCCACGAAAAATTCAACCCAAACTTTCAACGTCCGGATAAAATGCAAGAAAATATAAATGATATTGAGTTCGCCGATGTAAATCTGTTATAGCATTTCAACTCTAGAGAAAGCGAAAAAAATGAGTGCATTTGTATACTTTCTCCACGTTTTCTTTTTGAAAATGATTTCATGTAAAAATATATATATATATTTTATCCAAAAATAAAAATATATACTTTATCCACCTGCCATTGAGAGCGCTTCAGTCGGTTTTTATTGGAAAAAATCGGAGATACACTTTAAACATTTCTTAATATGTCTCCATAATCGAAACTCGGATAACATCAAATTAAATCGTTGGAAAAAATTATTGAAAATTTCCGATTTTTGAGCAATGAGCATTTTACTGAAGATTCATCCGGATCAAAATGACCCAGCGTGTCAACGCGGGGTTAACGTTAATGTTCACTGACGGTGGAAATTACAAAATTGTAAAATAAAATAAAAAGATATAAATGCAAGTTTCATGTTTTTTTTGCTATGTATAATAATCTCGTACTTCGATTAATGAAGAGAGGAAAAAAATCCATCATCACTCGGTCCTTCTGCGTTACGAGTAAAAAAACACTACGTTTTTTTAATAAAGAAATCAACGTCCAGATAAAATAAAATAAAATATAAAAGATATTGAGTTCACCGATGCAAATCTGTTATATCATTTGAACTCTAGAGGAAGCGAAAAAAATGTATTGCATTTGTGTACTTTTTGCCACGTTTTCTTTTTGAAAATGATTTCTTATAAAAAATATATATTTTTTGTTCGTAGAGAGACAAGTCATTTTCGGCTGAGCAGTTGACGATTTTAAATCAATATGTTGCTGATCAAGAGAGCACTGGAATTGATGTCAAGAACAGCCGTGCAACGAAAAAATAAGAACGAAGTAAAAAAAAAGATGTTGAAAACAAAAATAATGTAGCCGAAAGACAAAAATGAAAACTGACATAAACATTTTTAAAAACTCACTTCTAACCCATGAATGTATAGAGACCCTAGGAGCCATGATTTCTAAAATATGTAAATATAACTTAAATATAAATAAATAACTATTAGCTCGAAAGAAAGCGAACAATAAACCGAAGCACATTTGTGTTCGTGTTTTTTTTCCGGACTAGCACAACTTTGGTTCGTCGGTATTCCGTCACTTACAGCCCGATCACTCTGTATGTGTCACCGCGCGGCTTCGTACATTGTATAGCCGAAACCAAAGCGCCACTGTTACCCAATGGCCCTTAAATTCCCGATTGCTCGACGTTCGTGTCTCTTCTCCGTGAGAAACGTTCCACCAGCTCAGCGCGATTCGCCACCTCGGTAACGCGAAAAGCCACAGTCATTCGGTCGAGAGATATGGTCCAATATCTTGGGACGTGCTGCATGGAATTTTCGCCAGTCGCGTATGACAATTGTGAAGAGCGACGAGACAATAAAACTTGTGAATTCTCACCTCAAAATCGATCCGATAAGTTCGAAGGGGAGAGAGGGGTCTCTCGTCATGAGAGATCGGGATATCGAAGGTGATTGAAAACTGCAGAGAGATCTTTTAAGGTAGTACCTCCACAGAAGAGTTGAATTACGAAATGGTTGAAATTTGACATATACGTTATTTAATACATTATCCAAACATCTGTGCAATTTGAATAAGTTTGACCACCCCAAACCTGAGATATTTACACTTAAAGTTGGCTTGGTTTAGACGTAACAAATGCGTTATGATGGGCAAACACAGCATCATTAATTCCTACCGTCGAAACTAAAATTAAGAAATTGATCAAAAACGAGGATAAGCTACAGTAAGACATCACGAATAATGTGAAAAAAAATGAGAATGATTCACCATCTAGTTTCCAAGATATAACCATGAGAAGACTTCACAATTTTCGTGCTAAGCCTGGCAAAGCCTGGAAAAAAACAATTGGGGCAAAGCCTGGACAGTCCCGGCAAAAAGTTTACTGGCAATGGTCGATCAAAAACACAATACAAAATATATTTTACGGCAATAAATGATATCCATCGTATTATCTACTAGTACCGAGTCAATATTGCGTAGTTTTTAATTTTATTCATTACTAATTAAACCAATTATCAATTTTTTAAACATGAACATGGTATGTAAACTTTTGGTTGAGATTTACGCAGAGGAACTACCTTAACCCTGCCTGTTTTACATGGATTCTTTTTCGTACGAATTATGGGGTCTTCTCACTTTGGACTCTAAAAAAGGCTTTTTTCAAGAATTTTTTCATAGGTTCATATTTATCCACCTGCCATTAGGAACCCTCCGGTCGGTTTTTGTTGCAAAAAATCAGGGATACACTTTAAACATTTCTCAATATATCTGCATAATTCAAACCCGGATAACATCTAATTAAATCGTTGAAAAAAATTATTAAAAATGTTCAATTTTGGAAACGTGAGCATTTTACTAAAGATTCATCCGGTTCAAAATGACCCAGTGTGTCAACGTGGGGTTAGTATTAATTTTCATCGACAGTGGAAATTACAACATTGTCAAATAAAATACAAAGATCGAAATGCGAGTTTCGTGTTTTTTTTTTGCTATATCTAATAATCTCGTACTTCGATTAATCAAGGGACGAAAAAATTCGTCATCTCTCAGCCCTTCTACGTTACGAGTAAAAAAACTTTATGGTTTTTGGTATTTTCGCGGGATTTCTCAGAGCATATTTGTCCTCGTGAAAAGCCCGGTGGATTTTCCGCGACATCTTTATCCGTGCGATCGTAATCTTCGCGTGTCTTGTCGTCTATTAGAATTATCGTAAAGTCTGCTTGTTGTTATCGCGCGGAAATCCCGCGCCGGATGAGGTGGCGCCACTTTCGTGGATGTACACCAGCGCTGCTTTTCCGGTCGGCCAACTTGGGTGTCGAGTACTTTATCGGGGCTCTCGTTGCGGATGTGTACAAGCGTTTACGTCGGATCTTTTATTTTCCACGCTTGGTGTGCGTTTCTAGGTTAGACAGCCTGTTTTTTTTAAAGGGGTTAAGCACAGCGGTCGCTCGAATCAGACCGCTTAGGACGTTCTGGATGTGAAACCAGCACCCGAAGTTCACCCCTTGTCCAATCCTAGCCACTCATACCCCTCCTGGTGGCTTCCAATCCTCGTTTTTTGATCGGAAAGGAGATGGAGGTGTTTTAACTTCCAATTAAGAGGGGAGATTTTCCTGATAAAAAAAAGAGATTTCTTCACCATTTTTTAGACCTAGGGTATGTTTTATTACTACTTTTGGCTGTTCCATGGTATTTTTCATTTTATTAATCTTAAAAAATGGCGGAGGTATGACACAGTCTTCCAATTTGCATTTTTAAAACTGGCGTGACGTATAGCTAAAAAAGTAAGCGACCGATTCTAATGAAATTTGGTATACATTACTCTAACCTTAGTGTCTAAAACATGAACCTATTTTTTTGTCAAAATAAAGGAAAAACGAATTTCTTATTTCAAATAGTCGCCTTTTTTTGGAAAATTCGATCTTTTTGTTTCAAAGCTCACCATTTCATCGATTATCAACATTTCTCACTTTTTCTTGGTTCATATTCTGCGTATGGGTGTCAATGAAAGAAAAATCTTCGTTGAGTTTTTTTACATTAATCCCACCGACGCTACGTGGCGGGAGCCTGAATTAAGAGGTCCAAAAAAGCGTTTTTTTTCGGGAATTTTTTTAGAAGGGAAAAAAACAAGTGAGCCGAGTCAGCATTGATGTATCTTTCCATGTATATTTGAAATGTATAAAAAAAATGTTTCAACATGAAGCATTAAATGACTGCAGATTTATCAGCCTATTCCATGTGCTTTTTGCCACTACAGTCCCCAATCGGCGGCAAAGATGCAGCTTGTTATTCTTGACAGACAAAAAAACCAATACAATTTTTAATTTTCATAGATTTTTCTTCTCGGTGAATTAAGAAAAATATGAAAAATATCGTGCAATTATAACGTTTCTCAGGTTTGAAAAAAAATGTGTTAAAAAACACTTTAACGTGCCATAAAAATGATTTAAAAAGACTTTTTCAACGACTTTTTTCATTCACTTGGAGAAGATTTTCATACTGAAGAAAATAAAGTTTGGTTTGACTCAATAGCTCGTTTAGTTTTTTTTGCTATCACACCCGCAAATTTGGAAAAATCGTGAAAATGAAAACTGGAGAAAACACGCTTCAAAGTTTTCAATAGGAGGAAATATAAATATCAAATATCAGTCAAACAAAATATTTACAATTGGGCTCTGTAACTTTGTAAATATATTCTTGGATAGTTTATCTATCGATTTAAGCAATAAACAAAAAACGAATTTTCGGACCTTCTAAATCAGGCTCCGGCCTAAAAAAATCATGAAAATCAGCAATTTTTTCCTCGCCGAAAGCTATTCCACCCCGCACAAGATATCCCAAGTGGTGCCATTTTCTCTTTGATGTACGATCTCTTCCATAATTCCTCAATTTTAGTAAGCTAGCCTCATTTGCTCCGAGACTCGTTCCTGACGAGTCCCAGGCCAGTGGACGAACTCCCTTGTCCCAGACGTTGGCGAGCATAATGAGATGGAGTATCAAACGAAATTGGAGAAAAATTCTCATTCTCAACTTGAGATGTGGAGCGTGACCGCGCAAGTTATGAAATTGCGGCTTCGATATTGCAAATTCTTGGTTAATTGATAACGATAATTTATACAGAGATCGATCGAGGTAGGACGAGGTTACCATAGGAAATTCTTCCCAATATCTCTAAAGTGCAGCTTCTTAGTCATCGCCACAAGTGAACCTCGTTGGCTTTTTGGAACTGGGCGAATAATTGTAGACGCGGAGTCTTGCTCTTTGATTGCCTTTGACCAACACGCAAATATTGCCCACTCGGCTTATTAATATCAGAGAACTGTGTGACAATGGCTGACGGAAAACTTTTCGCCCTGACAATCGCGAACGACGAATGGTTTGCTCTCGAGAGCATCTTCGGGAGACAGCCCCCCCCCCCCCCCCGCCCCGGCTCTTATTGGACTTTATCCGTAATTGGGGCTTTCCTCTCCGTCGGGAAAAGCGCCGCCAGACTTCGAGTGCGCCTACGTCACGATCTCGTTCAATATATATATTTCTCGAAAGAGCCATGACGGAATTTCCCTCACAATGAGGAAAGATGAAGGAACGTCGCGCGTTCGAGGCGTATTTCAATGTGGCAGAGAAGCATTCGATGGAAAAGAATGATTGAAAATATTTTTCTCATCGTTCACGTTTTCATTTGTCAGGTCTCAAGCGTTGCGACATACTTCGGAGGATTCCATGTTTTTGTGCCCACGTATTCGAGCAAAAAAATATAATATCGCGGGATTAAAAATATTTCGTTACCAATCGAAATACGAACGAGGGTCGTAGTACAATATTCGAGGACTTGATTTTACATTTGAAGTTACATCAACGAACAGTTGTGTTATGAGCTAACATTTTTCTTCATACAAAAGTGTCGGAAATATGTTTTTTAAATTTCATTATTTCAACCTACAAGCAAAGATTTTGACAGCAACAAGGCGGGCACTTTGTTGCTCGCCTTCTATTTCGTTACAACTCAGGGGTGGGGTAGAGCGTTAAAAACGATGAGACAAGTATTTTTTTATCGCCGGAACGTTGGATTTAAAGGGTGAAAGCATCAATCGTTCGGCTTTGAAATTCCGCCAAGAATATAAAAATAATCGTAGCTCGATACAACAAATTTTTTTAGAAAAAAACGACTCCGAGAAGAATGCGCGCAGGAGGGGTTGAAAATAAAATTGAAAAAGAAATAAGCGGCCATCGAGTGAGGAAATTTGTGGTCGAGATGCGAAAAAGTTTTGGTTTTTCAATTATTTTTTTTCTAAGTCTCTGTCGATGTTTTTTTACCCCTTGAAAACGAATTCACCATTTATGTACCCCTAAACCCTCAATTGTCATTAAAAAAACGCCAAATGTGTTTGGAAACTCGTTTTCCACTTTTAGTCGGCGTAATTTTCATTTTTCGATAATAACTTTGTGATATTTGCAATTTTTCATCGGATAGACCCTTAAGTGGTATTCTCACTTTAGACGCTAAAAAATACTGTTTTCGTGAATTTTTTGATAGGTTTATAATATAGATATTGATATAAAAGTTGTTACACTTAATAAATACACTTTCGAAATGCGTTTTTCTCGAAACAACGTTTTTCGACGGCTTGTTGATAAATTCTTCGAAACTACGGAACCGATCCTTATGAAATTTTAACCACATATTCTTTACAACTATAGCTATATAAAGAATTTCTTTAAATTTTGATATTTACTTTTTTTTGTTGCCAAAAACGGTGTAAGAAACACGTTTTTTTTGTCTTTTCGAAAAATGTTCGCCATTTTGTTATTTTTGCATATATCAAAGATCGTATGATATGCGCTATAGTCATTAACATACTGAATCTAAAACCGTTTGATCTTTTTGTTTCGGATGCTCCATCTCCGAGATTTCATCAACGGCGCAGACCTACAATTTTTTAGCACATTTTTTTAACTACCATTTTCGTTTATAAATGGTGACTTGAATAAATATTTTTTTTACATGTATTTCGAAAGTGTACTCATTAAGTGTAACAACTTTCATATCAATATCTATAATATAAACCTATCAAAAAATTCATGAAAATAGCCTCTTTTTAGCGTCTAAAGTGAGAAAACCCCTTAAAATGGTCTGACATTGAAAGAAAATGCTTTCCAACCACGATAGGGAACTTCTCAAGAAGAGGTGGTTTATCCCCTAAGGTTACTATACGGCAAAGATGCAAATATACGTAAATTTGAACCCCCCCTCCAAAGTGTTACCCGGCCCATGCAATTTAATGCAACCCTTTTAAATGTAGGGCGAGAGAAAAAAATACAGGGGTGGTTCATCTCTTAATATTTTTTCAATGTGTCCGTACTGAATTTCTAATCTACTTATGAAACGGCAAAATTAGCCCTTCACAACCTTCACTATAAGGCGTGGTTCCAACCCTTAAAAAGATTTTTCCGTAAATAAAAAAAATGCGCATCAAGCAGTTTTCAATGCTCTCCCATATGCGTGAGTTTGCGAAAAATGAAGGCGGACACCAGAGTGATGTTCGTTGAGAGTAAGTAAATCCTAAAACAAGACAAATCTGAAGACCATCAATACATTTGATGTACGGGAGTAAACTATAAAATAATCAGTGCCAATAAAATGGAACAATGTATACGAATAAAGATGCAAAATAAAAGTTCCGATGTTTGTAACAGAATATTGTTTTGTATATTTATTATTATTACTTTTAGAGTTAAATGTAGCACAAATAAAAAATCTGCAATAAAGGACAATTCTCCATGCTCAATTCAATGGATTTTTCTTTCATTTCATTCAACATAATTTCGTTACAGATTTTATTGATTGGTTTGCAATCACTTCACGAAATTGCTGCCCTTTGGTGCTTGAATTGATTCATTTGCATGTCCGATTCACCTATTTGTGCATCATTTCGTGCTCTATCGCGAGGAATCTCAATGCAGGGTACAAAGCTCCATCCCCTCACGATTTTTTAATCGTATTTTTTTTTATTCTCCGGAGATTGTTAAGCAGCCGATAAAAGGGCTCTTGGGGTGGGTACACACGGTGTAACTGTGTGGGTGCGCGTGTATGTGTGCAATCATCGACTGAATCCCAGCGCGAAAGAATTGACGTTCGGGTGCCATCCATAAAATATAGGATGAACGTGACATGAATTATTCCCAAGCTTCAAAATGTCCGCATGAATATCTCAATGAACGAACGCTATATATAAGCCAAATGAGAAAAAGAGACGAAAATAGTGAGAGAAATAGAAAGACCTTTCGAAATCATTTTTATCGTTCCACTTTTCGATTATTCTCTCCAACAGCATGAAAATTTAATAAATTTGAATTCTGGAGAACACACGTCTGGCGATCGCCGCCCAATTTATCTTTGAAGGGCTGGGAGATTAGCTCGCGAGAGTAAATGGACGGGAAAAGCAAACGAGCGAGGAACGAAGGGAAATTTGCAAACAAACGCGAGGCCCTGGGTTAAGGGTTGTTATTGACTTTCCCATGCTCGTTATTCGTATATTTTTTTCTCTCGTCGATTCGCGAAGGCCCCGCAACGGAGCCCGTACCCGTAACGTCAATTTTTCACGGATTATTGATAATCCGGGATGTCGAAAGATCGCTGTGAGTGACTCTCGAAAAGCTTTATCGGATCGTCATAATAGGCGCCTAATAATGCTATCAAGGCGGTATTACCGTCTAGAAACTGCAAAAATTCGATTTTTTTGCTTTTTCTTATAGTTTGGAGTTCTGAGAATGTGTCTCGAAAATATTAATTCGAAATTCGTAGAACTCCCATAGTTACAGAGGCTTAACCAGGGTGAATGTTGAAAAGTTGGGTGATTTTCGCGAATTTTTTTGAAGAAAAGCACTTAATTAAATTGCTTCGGGAAATTTAGAATATATTTGGCTATATTTGACCTATATTACATAATTTTTTCATAGAAAAATATTGAGATCCAAGCGACTTATGTGCTGCCTTCAGAGGCGCCAAAAAAAAAGTTCCTCCACTGCTGACATGATTTCGGCCGATTGAGTAGCTGAAACCGAAAAAGGCAAAAATGTCGTTAAATTTGAAGGTATTTCCTGTACAATGACGTAGGATTTTCGACAAATATCAAAATCTAACAAAAGTGGCGTAGTTATGAAAAAAGTGTGTTTTCTTGCCTATAAAATTGTGGTTTTTTTCAATGCCAAATCGTCAATTTTCATCCAACCAAAAATATTCTACGTCATTGTAGAGTAAATATATTCAAGAGTGCTCAGTTCAAATTTCAAGTCAATCGGATAATTGCTCTTTGAGTTACAACGTCAGCAAATTTGAAAAATCTCATTTCGAGAAAAACGCGTTTAAAGATTTAACTATCGATTTTTGCAAGATAAAATGATATTTACCATAAAAGCTGCTAATTACAGGATATTCTTGAAAGTATAAACTGTCGAAAAAGATTTTGAAAAATCGATTTTTTAAAAGTGTCACACTGGTATAGCCCTGGAATACCGGTATACTGGTATACCGGCTTGAAGAATTTCCCTATCCCTTGCGCTCCTTGCAGTCCAATACCCAAGGTACCCTTACAAATAGTCAGTCTACTTTTGAGCTCTGTAAAGATCAATCAGTGTACATTTGCACTGTGGCAAAAGCGCCATAGATATTGCTAATTATTTAGCTGTCGACACTTTTAATTAAGGATTCAAGCAAATCCTAAAAATTATGGATGTATTGGGAATCAAAATCGGCCCTAACGCAAAACTATACGCGAAATGTAGAGACAACGAGCGTATACAAAGGGCCAACAGACGGGCGTCTACCGCATCTAAAGAGGCGCGGACCGCGAGAAGAGAAGCGAGTGCTAAATGTAATGGCAAACTTTAATCGCGTTTTTCTCGAACGCCATTTTTCAAGTTGGGCGCACATTTTTCTCCAAAACTATTGGCCCGATTGACTTCGGGTGATGCACACATTTCGAGGGAACCTCCACCTATAGTTTGAACTAGAATGATACCGATAGCTTGAATACTTTAGCCCCGCTATCATGCTTTAGTTGACAATTTTCCGGCAAAATAAAACCTTAATTTTCAAACAGCTGCGATTCCGATTAAAAAATGCGTACTTAGTTCTAGTTCAGACAATACCTACATTCATATAGATTTAAAAAAAAATTGTTCTTGTTTCAGACGACTAGGATCGCCGCGACGCGTGCGCCCGATTGGACAAGCGTCTCACGCCACGACCTGCATATCAGCGCATAACTTGTATAGGTTTAAATAAAGCAGTTCATAAAAATTTGTGTTGCTAGTTGGAACATATCTTAATATGTATAAAAAACCCCGACACTGTAGGTTTGATAGTTATCGCAAAATTAATTCCTCAATTTTTTTCAAAAAACAAGCTTCTAGACGGCAATACCGCCTTAATGCATTATTTCACTGCCTCAAAGTCTCTCACGGTCCACTTAACAGGGAAGAAATGCAATCGAAAAACATCAATGTCCAACTGTAACTCGTTGATGTCGTATCCCTTTCGAATAAAGATAGCTCTGTATGACGTAATGTTTGAGTGTGGCTGCATTATTCCCGAGGCTCCATATTATTCATGTAATTATATCGGTTCATAAGCCGTCATAGTATGGTGAAGGAATGACAGGGCAATAGAGTGCGAGAGAGAGCGAATATAAGGAAAAAGGCTGGAAAAAAATTGGAGCACCGTATCTCGGAGTAAAAAATAGCAAGAACATTAATATTCGTCAGAGGCGAACGAATGAACGAGATATTGCGTCCCGAACAGGGTCGACCTATTTTTCCCTTTTCTGTTCAATTAACGGCCCGTACTATTTTACTTCTGCTGCCACCAACACACTACTATAATGATTAATGCAAAGAGAGTGTGAGAGCGAGAGGGAGCAAAAACGCGAGATATGAGGGTGGAATATTTATTCCCACGGAGAAGGGCTTCAGCCTGACGGAAGTAATTACGAAAATACCGCGATAGTCTTTCGGTTCGATTGTTAACGATGTCGAGAATTCACCGTCAAAATAAATTTTTAATCGCCTTCTGTGCACAAATCGTACTGCGAAAACTTGTCACGTAGCACGGTTGATATAAGGGAAAATACAAAAACTGAACTATTGCCGAATTTTCGAGAATCGCGTGAGAAATTGCTCAAAAACAACGCACTCTGATACGTTCATGTACTTACAGTAGGGACCCGATTTAGCGATGAGCAGTGAAACAAGCTTTGCTCGCCCCGAGCTGCGCGCCAAGTTCCGCGCAGCTCAGGGAAGGGTCAGCGCGCTCGCGATAGGCTCGGCGCTCCTCCCACTCCGCTACGATCGATGCGTGCTCCAGGGTGGGGATGCACATTCGAATCGTGAATTTCACCACTCCCTTATACCCGGGTAATGAAATATCGCGCTACAGTGCAATATAGTGATGCGAGGATACGAACAAAGAGGCTCAAAGCCTGAGACGCTCGTACAAGGAAACCATCTCGGTGTTTGGCTCTCGCCTTTGTACAAATTCTCCATACAGATGTCTCTGCACGCGTCGGCAATCACGCGAATGTGTGCACGTTCCTTTGCCTGCGTATTTCCGTACTCTGAAGCAACGTAGACAGGAAATACGTGCGGGAGTTTTCCCGTTTACATATAGGAACACTTTGCTCTCGGGGAATTACCCCGAGGTAAGATACAAGTATAACCAATGATACGGCGGAAAGTTTGCTCGCATTTACATTGAATACCCTCGGTTTGGTGAATATTGTATTGCTATCGCGGTAAAACCTACGTACGTTGCACTCTAACCTCGTACCCATATGCATCAATATAATAAAGTATAATATTTTATTATATACACATGACTGTTTTTGATCTCGTGTTTGATCTCAATTTATAGGGGAAATGTGAGATACCTGAAGCTTTTATAGAGGCCAAAGACCCTAATACATCGAGAATTTCATCAAGGCGAAATTCGATATTATCAAAATTCAACTCCCGCAAGCCATGGAATAAGTAAAATATGAAGGAAAAATTCAAAACCAGAGAGTGCACATGGGATCTCAAAGTACATGGGTCAGTGAAATGCATTTTCGTCGGGACTACACGAACTCGAGATAGTATTCTAGAAGTTGATGTGAATACGGACAGGAGTAAAAGGGCAATAGTGAACACGGAGGCATGTAAAGGAAGGCGATCGTTTTGTGGTCGAAGAGTTGCTCGGGCGTTCATCTCACTGATTGGTTTCGAGAGTCGCCGTGCTCAGTACCGCAAACATATTTCTGCTGCGTAGTGGTGAAGATCGTGCAAATAATAATTGCCAATGATTTCCCGCAATAGAGGAAGAATTTGTTTTGATGCAGGTTAATTATGGTGTTGAACTTCGCATAGTTGGAATGCAACGAGAATTCTCGTTAATTTTTTCATTTCTTCATTTTCATTACTGTCTAAAGTCGACTTTTACAGGTTTGGGTTATGGATCCCTTGTAAGGATCTTTCAAAATGTTATAGTGAGTTTTGTAGGCTAGATGTGCCAAAAAAAATAGGCAATTCGAAACAAAAGTATTTTCGTTGCATTCCAACGATGGAAACTTCATTACCATGGTTAATTTATTTGCCATCGCAACGAATTCGGAATGTGGTCTACAATGAATTCAGGCAGTATTATGGCAATTTTTCGGCGGCTATTATTGATACGTTGTGATGCAATCGGCTTCGTTGGTTAGCCCACAAAAATGTACGTGGCTAAGCGGTCACCCATCTGGGTATTGGTCGGTGCGACTGTTGGTTCATGGTACAAGAAAATTAGGACACAAGTTATGCTGCCACGATATTCAGCTTTTCATATTCTGATACACCCTTCGGCAAGTCTCGTAGGAGCCGGGTTGAAATTCCGAACGTTGAATGATCAGAACGCTCAAAACTCCGAAAGAATTTTACACGGAAGACCAAAACTCCGAAAATCTGGACACCGTCAAAATAATTCGGTTATGGAAGTTTTAAAAGGTTTTAAAATTTTTAATAAATCGACGAATGCTTTCGGGGTTTTTGTTTTTCGTTGAGAAGTGATTTTACGTCAATTTTGAAATTTTTCTAGACGACGTTGTACGTTCTACATCATTTACAGTCAACTGTGTAGACTTTCGCTGGCATAATCTTGACGAACCTTGTAATTTCGGAACATTAAAATAAGGAATTTTGACCCGTCGGCGCATTCAAGGTTCGGAATTTCAACCTGGCCCTCATGTCAAGATCATGACAGCGAAAGTCTACACAGTTGATCGTAAATGATGTAGAACGGATAACATTGTCTAGACAAATTTCAAAATTGACGCAAAATCACTTCTTAAGGGGTTACCCCCACTTGCGATTTTGAAAAAATAGATTTTTTTAATTGCATTTTTTTTGAAGTTTAAGTATCTGAGAATATGTCCTGAAAATTTCAAGTCGATACGAACAAAATTGACTGAGATATGAGCGTTGAAAGAGAAGAATCCGCGTTGAAAGAGCGTTGAAAGAGAAACTTTAAACGCGTTTTTCTCAAAATGGCATTTCTGAAGTCGGTGACCAAGATTACTCGAACACTAATGAACCGATCTTCTTGAAATTTTGCAGGCTTATTTAATACATAAAAATGTAGTCTTTAATCATTCGATTTTTTTTGCGAAAAAATGGCCGTTTTATAGCCAAAAGACGGCCGTTTTTTTTCGGTAAAATCGAACCATTAACTTTGACTGTCGCCATTTTGTGAAAAATGAATATTTTTTAAAATCCTTCGATCAAAGACTAGTTTATACTTATATTTGACTAAATCCATCCGCATTTTTTTCTTCAGATGATCCACTTCGCCGCAATGTTGGGCACCGCAAACTGTGTATATAAAAACATTATTTCATTGACGGCCATTTGCCACTAAACAATGTAATATTTTTCAATAAAAAAATTACTGAAAGTTCTTCAAGATGTGTTCTTTAAGATGGTATATTGATCGATTAAAAAAGTTTTGTAGTTTTCTTTAAAAAAATTCACGAAAAAGGCCTTTTTTGCGCTACAAGTGGGGGTAACGCCTTAATAAAAAAAAATCTTGAAATAATTCGTCGATTTATTAAAAATTTTGGAACTTTTAAAACTTCTACAGCCGAATTATTTTGACGCTGTTAAGATTTTCGGAGTTTTGGTCTATCGTGCAAAATTCTTTCGGAGTTTTGATATTTCGGGGTACTATTCTTTCGGAGTTTTGAGCGTTCTGACCATTTAAAGGAAGAATTTTTACCCGTCGGAGCATTTAAAGTTCGGAATTTCAACCCGGCTCCATCTCGTAAATGACAAGAACGCAAAAAATACGGAGATTGATGGCCTTGTTGGGATTTAATAAAGTGAATCGAGTATCGATCGTGTGATTTGTTCTTCCTCCACGCATAAATTTCACAATGCTGATAATTCATAATTAGCCTCACCATATCGGCCAATTATCTTTTGAATCCTACAGCTACATGATTATCCGGCTGCCCGTATTGGAACGAAGCGAATACGATTTTCCCTCGATCGGCGGATGACCGATGCATCGATCTATTTCAATATCCGTTTGATTCTCCGTGTCTCGCGGCTTACTTATAATTACGTATATCGCATTATATGCATCGAATATATGTATACGTATGAGAGATGTACGTGCGTACCGTATATTATTTGTTGGAAAGCTTCAACGTTTTGCTTTAGCAGCACGTCGCGCTTTCAATCCGAATTTAATGAATAGCACATTCACCTCATTATTAAACTCTCCTAATTATTATCGGTCACCCCATTTATTATTCAATCGATGTGAATTACGCGTAACAGTATATGGAGACGATTGGACGTACGACTATCCGGGAGTATGGGAGCTTGGTCGATTGATGAATCCGTACATGCGCGTACCATAATTGAGCATTTACATTTGGAATATATACGGTTCACGATTTGATGCAATATGCGATTCGCTTTCTGATTTAAGAATGTACGGAAAATCAGCAAAAAGCAAAAATTTCAAATTCTAAAATGCATGCGCTAAATGTGAAGTCAAATTTGGCGTGAGCGGCCTAGTATGCAGATAGGGTCTTAAATGTGCAACTAAAGACATTTTTTTTTTTCAATTTTTGTTTTACATGTACACTACGGGCGAAAAGTTTCCGGACAAAAATTCAAAAAAGTTCCGGAACGATTTTTTATGCTACTTCGCCGATAGTCGACATAAATTAATTTAATAAACGGCATTTTGAAGGGAAGAATATCACTTTTATTTCCTTTTTTTAAATAATTTTCTACTATTATTTTTTACGACTAGTACCTTTTTTCGAAAACGACAATTTTTCGCCTTTTTGTTCCTTTTCTGGTGGACCCCGTTTACAGATAAACATTTTTATATGCATTTCTTTGACCGGAATCATAAAGGGGGAAGCTTAAGCTTCAATTTTGTTTTTTTTTACGCTTCGTACGATTTTTTTTCTAAAGATATGTTTATTAAAAAAAAGAGTCAATTTGAAAAATAACGTGTAACGCAGAAACTACAAGGATTCAAGGAAAACCTCGAGATCGATTTTTTTCCCAACTTTTTTATCACCTTTTTTTTCGTAAAAAAAATCAGATGATTTAATTATCGTAACTCGAGAACCCAGGGGTTTGTGGTAAAATTTTGAGAGAGGAAAAAGTTGTATTTTTTCTATTTTCGAGGAATTTATTTATTTATTTTATTTAGACGAGGAAAAAATTTGCTGATTTTCATGATTTTCTTTTAAAGGGAAAATTTCTTCACCTTTTTTGACACTTAAGGAATATTTATTACTACTTTTGGCTGTTACATGGTATTTTTTTTGTTAATCTTAAAAAATTGCGGTATGACACGATCTTCTAAACTACATTTTCAAAACTGGCGTGACGTATAGATAAAACGAATCAACCGATTCTGATGAAATTTGTTATAAATCTTTCTAACCTTATTGTTTAAAATATGACCCTAAATTTTATTGAAAGTTAAAAAAAAGAAAAATGTTTAATTGCGAAATGTAGCTATTTTTTCGGAAAATTCAATCTTTTTGTTCCAAAGCTTACCATTTCATCGTTTTCAATATTTCTCACTTTTTCTTGGTTCATATTCTGCGGATGATTGTTGATGGAAAAAACATATTCGATGGTTTTTTTCCGCCGCAATCCCGCCGACGTAACGTGTCACGCCGTCTGACAATATCCGCCGCAACCCGTTTGAAAGACCGTGCCATAACTCCGCCATTTTTGAAGATTAATTTTAAAAAATTACCATGCCTCAACCAAAAGTAGTGCTAAAACATACCCAAAGTCTCTAAAATGGTGAAGAAATCTTTTCTTTAAAAAACATCATGTGGGTCAGTATTTGTTTTTTCGCCTAAGAGTGTCTCCCCTCTTAATGCGCGATGTAAATACACTAAAAGGAAACACATCGAACGACTGACTCAGCGGGAAACGTTTATGTATGGGTCAAAACATAGTCAGTAAGACTAAAACATTCGCGAATTAGTGAGTCGATTCAGCGGCGAATGGAATGGGGTGCGATAGGGGCGGGGGTAGGAAAGCAAAAAGCAGCACGATCGTCATTTTCAAATTATTCAAATTGCTCGCACCGGAAACTCTGTCTGCTACGTACCTGTTCGTCGTTTATACAGCTTTTTCCGCAAATAATCCGAATCAAATCTCATTGATATTCCTTGCCGATTTCAGCGCTCAGAGAGTAAGAGACATACTGACAGAGGGAGGCGGGAACAAGGAACGTGGGCGAGAAAAAGAAAGATCCAGAGCGAAGAATTTCGCATATACAATTGGTAAAAATCGATTCACTTAGAATTTTTTGGAATACATTCAAATCAGATACAATAATAAGTAAACGATGTCAGTAAATGGGAAGAGGAGAGCGGGAAACATTAATCAGAGCTTTGAATCAATTTAACAATTTACACGGCAGCAATGAGAACTTTTGCGCACTCGTTCTCTCTATAGCAGAGAGAATCTTTGAGAGAAATCTTTACCCATAAAATTATTGATAAATATTCCAATCGTACTCCCACCTGACCGTCACTGTACATGGTCACTTTCCTTTGTCCTTGCAATTACCGCGACGTTTGATTAGACCCTTACAATTGACCTGCTCGACATATACGAGTGTTACTGTATTGATTATCTTTGTGCTTTTGATAAATAGCCTCCGGTTTCGTATTGTAACATTGATTTATACAATCTCGCAGATAGTGAGAGATAGAGAGCACAGAAAAACAGAGTTAATACAGACAACGGCCAAATGGGAAACGTCATGTAGAAATTTAGTCAAGCCCTGGTGAAGTTCCTGCCAATCTATTTCTCCCTGCGAGCAGCTATTTGGGTTCGCACAGCGAGATGTCGGTCTGACTGTGTGGAATCAATGTGACATCCCCAGTGGCTCCTAATGCCAGATAGTTCCCTATAACAATGTTCCACCAGCATAATGTACGTAACATCGACGCCACACATGTATCATTGGAATATCCAGCCATGTACATACTAGATTATATATCTAGCATATGTGGCATCGTTAGTGTTCAAATTGGGTGGGAACAACCCAGCACAGGACCGCAAGAAGGGCATAGAGGTGGCTGGGAATTGTGTGCTAGATGCAAAGGAAAGTTAGGTGAGACTGCATCAACAAACGCTAGATACTAGACAGACGTATACTATATATGTAGTCTTCGTATATATACCCTCGAAAAAACTCCAAGAGAACTATTCGAGAAAAAATGCGGTACGCTTCTGGGCGCGGATTCGAACCTTTCGATTGCCGGTCGACTGCTCTGACCACTGAGCTACGTCAGCCCGCTTACCACACCTTCTCGGATAGTCTTAATATTCGTAACGCAATGTTAGAATATATATATATATATATATTGGAATGTTTAAAAAGTTCTGGCTGTTTTCTTTGTTCGTGAAAATGAATGCTTTATTTTTTAAAATTATTCCCAATGCTTTCGAACGTTTCGAAACTGTTGTATGACCATCTCCTAATGATTATACAAGTTCGGCTAGAGTCTGACATGAATCTTCATAAAGTAATGCCTCCAATTCAACTCATCAACATCATTATTTTTGAAGTGTCCACATCAATCTTTGCATGTTGTTTCCGACACAGCTTGGTCGCCCTAAGTCTTAACAAGAATTCTGCGTGCTTCAGCTGCAGATTAAAAAAAAATAAAGTACTGCAGTAAAATTCCCCGCAAATACTCTTTTGCGGCACGGAATTTGACATGTTTAACACTATGAAGAAAATTTTGTTTGTGCTTCGGCGAAATGACATACACTAAATTTCAATCTTGCTTATAGTACTTCTTTGTAGATGCGTTACCATCTTAAACTACATGCACGCAGATCTCGTAACGCCATCTGTTGGAAATCAGCGATAACTTATTTAACGTCTTAATGTATATATATATATATATATATATATATATATATATATATATATATATATATATATATATATATTGTAATGCTGTGTTACGAATATTCGAGATTGCTCAGTGGTCAGGGCAGTCGACGTCTCGGGTTCGAATCCCGGCCCAGAAGTGCACCGTATTTTTTCTCGGATAGTTTCCTGGAGTTTTTTCGGGGGGGGGGGGGGGGGCAATATATATATATATATATATATATATATATATATATATCAATATGAAGTATGTTTTAAGAACGGTCGTTGAAATGGAGCAACAAAGCCTTTCTCAAAATTGGATTTGTAAAAAGATTTTTTTACATTTGATTAAGAATGATTTTGAAGACATTAGGCTTTACATAATATTGAGCGGTGGGAAGTAGAGGATACTATGGAGATCGAATGTCATCGAAATCACCTTTTCCCCATATGCATCTGCAATGAGATTTCAGTAGATGCTTTGCACGAAGAGAGGCCGTGCCGAAAGACGAACATTGGATACACACGCATACAGACTGAACGATGAGAGGGACAGACCTCGAAATTGGTGCAGGGTTCCTCACTTGCCCGGAGGTCTGTTACAATTACACTGCTACATATTGTTGTAACATTGCCGCCACCCGAGCACTCAACGTGTAGCGTCCTCGTTTGTTAAGGATCCCATTAAGGGAGCACGATAAAGCCGAAGGTGAATGAACGGCCAGTAGTGAGGAGCGGAACCGGAAACTGCGGTAGGTTTCATCTCGTCAACTGCGAAAACGTATATAACGATAATGCCCTCGCGTGCATCGCCGAGCGGTGAGTAGCGACGATGTATGTGCGGACAAATGACGACGGAGGGCGAGAGAAAAGTGAGAATTTATGGAATAGTTATTTGATCTGGTGAAATTCGTTGATACGGTAATTCTTTATTCATATATCTGGAGCGAGATCGAAATGAAATTGGATTTGCATAGTGGTTAATTGCGTTTGCAGATTTTTTTTTAATATCCTTTTGCTTTTGTTTCATTGTAAATATTACGGTAAATTATTCTTTTGATATTAAAATTGAGGTGAGCGCTATTGAAGTGTGGTGAATTGGGCAATAATGAATTTAGGTGCATGTTTGGAATAATGCTTACGAATAAGCGCGCATTAAGGTATTCCTTTCACGAACCCGAATATTGAACAATTAACTCATTTTCGTCTATAATCAAGTATAAATACATTCTAGTATATTGGTAAAATTTCCAGTTAGGTTAGCGAAATTTTAACAAAAAATTACAACTCTTAAAATCGTCTCATTTATACGGCACACTATGGAGATAACATGCTGGCCACTTTTTTATATAATAATTTATATTCTAAATAACTCGAGATGCCTGATATAAACTGCTCAACGCGTGTAAAAAAATTCGAAAAATTCCGTTCCGACGATAGAAAACAGGGAGTCATCGAATGATCAAAGGAAATATGAATGATAACATGGGGATGTGAAGTGGAATATGGTGGGGAATGTAACACTTAGAAAAATGTGACCAGCAGAAAATTTTTCGTAGCTATTACTTTATAGAGAAAATGTAAAAATGTCCAAATCTGCTAAATTTTAACGATATTTTTATTTCAGTTTATCGCAATTATGTTAACTAATATTAATTATATACGGTTATACAGTTATTAATAATATACAGTTAATCACATTATTAATCACAATTGATCGTGATTCATTTGTATTAAGCACCACTATAATTTACCAATGATTAAAAAGGGCCCGCTTATGGCCCCACAAAATACGGCCCTCCACGAAAGGAATACCTTCAGAGGTCTAAGCTCGAAACTTCAGAAATATGATTGTTTTTAGCGCCTAGGTTCTTAGCTTTCATTTGCCATAAAGGTTTGTAAAGATTTCGAAAATCGACCGAGTTACGAAGATTTTACTGAAGGATAAATTCACTCTCTGCGGTACGGCGAACGGCCCCGCTGTGATCCGTTTTTCCTTGTGTGTTTTTTCTCGAAACGATGTTTTATGAAACGAAAAATTCCGAACACAACAGAGTTCACAACATTTTCTTCCGTAAGACCAGATGATTTGTCTATATATTTCTCCATTCGTCAAGAATAATTTATCAAAGTTGTTTTTTTTTGTGATCGAATAAATGATCAAAGAGCACTGTTCACTTTGATCCCGGATTTAGTCCCACCGTCGGTTCAGTACGGGAGATAACAGAGGAGAATTAATCATTTATTGGAGCGTTAAGAGTAATTAGATATTCGTTCTCGTTGGAATAGCGAGCTTCATCGGAGATATTATTCATGCAAGTTTCTCTCGTGTTCTCGTATAATCAAGAGAAAACGGTGGCCCATCTTCCGGGCAAATTTACTTGGCACAGCTGCATGGGCGAGAATTCTCGGGTCGGCTCACCTCGACGTCTTAGTCTTACTCACGGAGTGGCAATTCCACCTCGAAACAATGTACGAAATCTCCGGAGAACTCCTGGACCACGATATAAGCGCGTTCCGCCATTATCATTCGTCTTATCTCAAGTTCTTTCTCATCCTATGTTGTGAATACGACGGAAATGAAGAAAACCCAGTCAAAGTTAGCGGCTCAAAAACAGCTCGTCAAATTACCACATTCTTTTACATTTCGACCAACGGTCAGTATCTCTGTGATGTTTCATTGAATTCGGCATGCCACCATCATTCAATTGTTCTCACGATAAATTTACGACGACACAAGTTCCAGCCACGAGAAACGACCGGACAATGACCAATCAAAATTCATATCAATTTACCTAAGATTGTCGACCATTGTGACCACCGTTTCGATGCGTCGATTACGTCACGAGTCTTTCTAAGCTCCGTCGACGGGATGTTGTGGCCAGCAATTGGAAATAAAAGACGTGATTGGTCGAGGGAGAGAGAGGGAGAGGAAGATGGAGACGAAGAGGAGCCCGAGAACGCGTGTACCATCATTGTCAACTTCGAAACGACTATACAATTGATGACGAGACATTGACTGCTCACTTGTAAAGCTCGGGTCCGTGTCTAATGGAGGGTCTCTCCAATTAATGCTGTGATCTTCACATTCCACCGTTCTCAGCTGTTACAAAAAAAGATCATCAGTTTCTTTTTTTCAAGTTGGTTCATCATATTTGTAAATAAATGAAAATGGTAAAAAAACACCTGATTGATATAGGGAACAAACCTAATCTACAATCTTTGAGGTGGCGTACAGGACAGGCTCTTTTGGGTACATTTCCTAATGTTCATGGGGACGAGAATTAGAGGATGAATGTATACCGAAAAGGGAGACTTTAATTCAACTTAGATTGGAAGATCATGTCATTAGAAAGACATAGCGAGTATTGATAAAGTTGTTGCGGTTGGTTGCTTCCGTGTGGTTAATTCGTATAATCGATCGTTGAATGATGAATGCGGATGAGCAGAATAGATGTTCCTTGTTGGGATTCTATGTCACTCTTTCTCTCTTCAGTATTCCATATATCATATGTATATATATAAACATTTATATTGCGGTGTACTCTTGACCACAAGCTTTCTCATCAGCCGTCCTTGATTTACAAGCGTTAGCATTAAGGGGCTTTTTTGACAGTCCATTGTATGGGACAGGTATAGCTGATCAGCAGTTTTTATGGTGAATTTCATTTTATCGTGCAAAAATCGATAGTTCAATCTTTAAATGCGTTTTTCTCGAAATGAGATTTTTCAAATTTGCTGACATTATAACTCGAAGAGCAATTATCCGATTGACTTGAAATTTGAATTGAGTACTCTTGAATATATTTACTCTACAATGACGTGGGATATTTTTGATTGGATGAAAATTGACGATTTGGCATTGAAAAAAAACGACCATTTTACAGGCAAGAAAACAGACTTTTTCTTCATAACTACGCAATTTTTTTAGATTTGGATATTTTTCGAAAATCCTACGTCATTGTACAGGAAATACCTGCCTGTTTAACGAATTTTTTTTCCTTTTCCGGTTTCAGCTACTCAATCGGCCGGAATAATGTCAGTAGTGGAAGAACTTTTTTTTTCGCGCCTCCGAAGGCAGCGCATAAGTCGCTTGGATCTCAATATTTTTCTATGAAAAAATTATGAAATATAGGTCAAATATAGCCAAACATATTTTTAATTTTCCAAAACATTTAATTGAGTACTTTTCTTCCAAAAAATTCCCGTAAACCACCCACAATTTTCAGCGTTCACACTGTTATATCCCCTTAAGCATTTCAATTAGCAGCAGCAATTACTCTCATGGTTTCTTTGACAAACCAATTACCTGTCAAAAATGAAGTTTTCCATTACCAACTGCAACTAAAGATCGCTTCGTTACCCACCGTCTATTTTCAAATCGATGATAATAATGTGCTCACCGCGCTTCAGGTTCATTGAGGGCCGTAGAACTAATTAACTATTGGCTTATTCGATGTTCCGTTAAGTGGTAAGCTTTCGAACGACTTTTTTAAAATCCCGTCTGGCTGTGGCCCCGCAATGCGACCTGCGGTTGAAGCTCGATAACGAAAATACCAATTAACAGCGGAGACGGTGATGAAACCTATCGAATGAGGATTGGTCGTGACAATTGTAATAATGGTGGCTTGCCGTTTGAGACAAAAGATTGGGTAGACAAAACCATTTTCAACCGCGGTCTCCCGAACCTACGAGTGTTATTGATAGATGAAGTGACATATGAGATAGCCCCGATGTTCTACATTTTTCGACAGTTACGTTTCAGTGATGCGATGGGGTCAAAGAAAATTTGGGACCAATTTATCGAATGGCATACTCAGATAGAGCGCACGGGTTTCGAAAGTTCCGTGTTTGGAAGTTTTCCCGATTCGTTGATGTGAACGGACATTGAAGGGCAGTGCCCCAGTGTTCATTCTCATGATAGACGATGCAAGGATATCGAAGGCGAGGATAGTTGATGCAATTAATCCCAGAAACTGTAATGGCAAACGTTCGAAATTCGCGGAAACTGCAATGGAAACATTTCACAATAGTCTAAATTGGTGCAGCTGAGTTTTGCCGTTTACTTGTAGTCTGTATCTGTCGTATTCTGTGTATTTCAATATCGTCGACGTTAATATCTTATTGCTCCTGTAGTAGGATAGACGCTTTCTGGAATAAAAATCCAAACGTTCCACATCAGAAGGTCCCTTGAATATCTTTTTCGAGTCACCAATTTTGCCCAAATGCAATAATATTTCAGCTGATCGAATGTCTGGATTTCGGTAAACGCTAGAAGGTTGCGCCATTTAATGAGAACGTTCTCAAAGACTCAAGTTTGACTCGTTGATCAATACGCGTCGATCAACAGTGGTTGACAATCTGGGAGCAAGTCACGTGACCTCAAAGGGCTGATAAGCGGAAGAGAATTGATTCGATATTAATGGTAGTGAGATGCGGTGTGTGGATATGCCGGAGCCCGAAAAGATGATGGTATCATCCCGAGGATTTCTGCAATCGAAACATCGTGACGATGCAATGCTTCATAGGTCGGTGAAAGCAACATCCTGCTATTAATCGACGATTACCAGAAAGCAGTTGCCGTCAGTCGCCCCACACGTATATACTCAATCTCTGCCTCCACCATAACCGCAGGCGCATTACTCCATGACGTATTGTACGCCGTTTACTCGGACCAGAGTGCATGTCCAAATCGCGTATGTAACGGACGTCACAACGGCCAGTGGGTCTTGCTCGATTTTGCAGCAGTTCGTACGATCCATCGAGGGTTCATTTTGATTTTGATATATCTCGAGAATTCCGAGCAAGCATTACGCGTCTAGACACCGTGAATTTCGTTGCTATTAGTATACCGGACATTGCTCCTCAAAGACCATCCACCGTAGTAAACTTTTGAGCTGTTGGGAGTTTACTCCCTTCAGCAAAGTACATTCGAGCTGCCATCAGAGCAGTATAAAACTTTTGGATTAGCAACAAAATTAGATGCCCCAACTGTGGACGGAAGCTGTTGAGGGTTAGATGAATCATTTGTCTCGTTGGCTAGAGAACCAGACAGCTAGAGGAATCATTCTCTAGTTAGTGATCCGGGTACGTGTGCTCTAGATCTGTTAGCGATGTGTTCCTAATTATTCACACAGAATTGCACGATAGTTAGATGCATCATTACTGCATCGTACATCTAATCATCTCCCAAGGAAATCAACAACAGCTGGATCAACCTGGTGCTGAAGCAACGTCAAACCGCCTGGTTTATATAGGACATGCTCAACTATGCGTAATGCCCGTCTTCGTCCGCTTCGAGTGAGGCAGATTAGCTTGTCAAGTTGTTTGAAAAGGGAAATTATATCAATAAACGTATTTATCAAAATTGAATGCCGCGCGCATCTTCAGTCCGTGAATCTTCGATGTGCTGGCAATGAGACGAGACACGTTGGGTACTGCTGGATCGTTCGAGGTGAGAGATGAACTTGGCGCCCTGTATGGTACGGCAGACGCGGAAATAGAGACAGCTAAGTGATTGAGTCGGAACAACCTCGGCAACGGGAAGGAGAGACAAAGAGAGAGAGAGAGCGAGAGGGATCGAGGTAGGTTGTCTACATCCCAGGCGTCAAAGGTACATCGGGAATGTTGGGTTGCAGCCAATATTAGTCAACTGAATAGCATTAGACGCTCGGGGACTTCGACTATTGGACGTTCATTTGGTCCTCGTTCGATCTCGCCGTTTGCGTCACTGTTCGCGTTCGAGAGTAATGAAGTTGGAGGGGGTTTCTTCCGTGCATCTTAAACCCGGAAGGAGCGAGCGCGCAAACACTTCCGTGGAGACAATACGGAAGAGCGGAAAGGGAAAATAAAAGTGATCAACGACGGGAAGTTAGCTTACTAAACATCCGTACCGCAGGTCAATTACGGGAGAATTCTTGAAATTCTAGGGTTCACAAATACAATTGAGATACTGAAAGATCGTATCGATGTTTACTGGAAGCATTGGAAAGAATAACGTAAATCTTCGCTGTGGGTGTTGCTGGCAACGTTTCAGACGTTGCTAGATGTTTTGCCATCAGCGGCGTACTCGTCGTAATCAGAAACGAGGGACTTTTTGTATTCTCAACGAACTAAAGGTATTTTTGGAATAGTGGTATGTTCTAGCTGGAAGGCAAGCCATGTAGGCTACGTAATGTCGACTTGACTCGAAGGAATCACGTCCGATTGATCCACCTTCTTTATTGGATAGAAAAATTAAAACCACTTTCCACTTGTCCTCTTCCTAACTGGACTCACTTTCATTCTCACTGATCCAAATGACCCTCAACTTGTTTAGCCAAAGCCCTTAGTGCCCACTTACGTGATTCACGCGGACAGAAAGTTGTAATCCGAGAAAATAACCAAATAGATGAAAAAACGTGACACAGGCAATACGAGGAAACCGAACGTTTCTCGTCGTAGAAAAGTAGTATGCAACAATGCGTCGTGATTACGGGGCTCGTAAGGTATCTCGCTGTGGAATATAGACCGAGGTCATGTTCTACATTGCTCGTATACTACACTGTGCACACGAATACGATATCATATAAGCACGTTACCCACTCTTGGGAAAACTGGCATCGCAAGGGAATAGGCGACGAACTAGCAGGGTGGGGGGGGGGGGGGGGGGCAGTGGTTGGAGATCCTCTGTCGAGCATGCATGCGAAGCATTGCTCGAATGTTACCGGCGCACATAACATACAGGTAGCATGGTGCTGTGCTAGCACAGCTTGCAAAAGCCTGCATTACATAGACACGACTACGGAATGGCTAATGAGTAATTTGCATTTTGCGTGTGACTTTGTTACCGCATCGTTACATAGGCTTTATTAATAATGCAACGTACGCGATGTGCCTCTATCGGTTTTTGCGTGCGCCTACATAACCCACACAACAATATTATTCGATACGTGCGGTGCACTTGGTTGCAGAAAATGGCGCTTCGCGAAGGACCAACGGGTAGAATGATGTTTAACTTCGTTTTTATTCTTCTATATTCGGCTGATTGAGGCTAGTGGGAAAATGCTACACTCGCAATTACCGTGCCAATTGAAAAACCGTAATGTCGAATTCGTGTTCCGAATTGCGATATCGTCATGGATAAAAAGTAACAATGAGAGGACAAATTATGGACATCACCAAAAAGTCACGTCCTGGTGACGTCCCATTCAATTCCTACACATACACACTGTGTTTTGCGTAGTGTTCTTTGGTGAGGGAGATCGGGGGCCGAGAAGGAGGGTGGCAATGAGTCCACCCTCCTGATATACACAACCCTTGGGTGTTCACGAATTCGCGTGTCCGCTCCATATTACTCCCGAAAGAGAAGTGTACAGCTAATTATCATTAGAGCAGGGTAAGGTTGCGGCGATGTAACACGGATGTGGAGGGGGTCGAAGAGGGACGGCCAACAATTAGAAATAATTGTAATTGAGATGGGATTTGAAATGATACCTGTGGTGACTTAAATGACAGACCCGATGCCGACTTAGTCTATTCGCTTCCCGTCGTGTCATTCAAATTGCATTTCGCGAGTAGCTCGTGAAGTTTCCAAGGGATATGAGTTGCTCGGTAATTGATCGACGGGGAAAGCAGGGGCTACGTCAGGAGAGCAAATAAACAAGTTTCAGAAGGCGATATATAGCCTTGTACATGTACATACATCTACATCGAATCTTGTTCATTGCCGGGCGTGTGAGCAATCTGACAAATGAGGATTATTGTGTCATAGGTCGAAATGAAAGAGCGAAATATGAGGGTGACGTATTCCATACCAAAACAGGTTCATTTGCCCGTAGTGATAGATCCTCGCGTAAACTAGGAGTATCAGGATTATTAATCATCCTGGGAATGGTGCAAATTGGTTTTTTTAAATAATTTCAAGCAGTGGATCTGTCACCTACGTCTAACAATCACAAAACATAACCACACTTTGTAATTTGTGACCAGGATCGGCTGGGCAGTGCCCAGCCAAGGGGTGCATCGCCGCAGTTAGCTAGTGTTGGCTAGGTCATGGCGACATGCCCACATGAGAATTTTTCTCTTTTGCAAAGCCATCTGAAACTCGAATTGGCTAGCCAGCCATGAGTCATTCGATTGATGGAACTACACGTAGTCATATAACCTCACTTTGTCATTTGTGACCAAGATCGACTGGGCAATGACTAGACAAGGGCTGGATAACAGAACATTCACAATATCACTAGCTCATAGCGAGCCAACCGTTTGTCAGTTCGTATGAGCTCAATTGAGCGAGCTAGTTACTAGGTTGTAACTCAGACAGGCTAGCACAATTCCTACTCGGGCAGTGGTGGGCACCCAAGCATGAGAGAATCCAACACGACGCGCAGAATTCGCAAACTTCAGAAACGTCTGTAGCGTGCAGATTTGTATTGAGTTGGCCAGTGGAATACAAGAGATAAATCTAGGACGGTGAACAATTGACGTCCAAGATTCGGACGAAGCTCCACGCGTACGAAGTCGCGGCCTATCGCCACCTACACGTTACAGAAAACCCAGGGAACGTCTGGTGTAGAGGTGCAAAGAGAAGGCCCCCAAGCGTTGTAAGATCTTCGACAGAGACGTTTCGTGTGAGATACAAGGGATGGAAATGTCGATAAATCGTATCGGGAAGCAATGATAATCGCAGGTGTCGTAGTCGTCGTCTACCGTGGCCGAATGGCACGTACTATCGCAGCGTGCGGTCCTGTCGACGTAAATGTGACTCCAAGGCAACCACGAAGGCGACGAGACATTCAGTGGAATGGAATACTCGCTCAATATATATCCTATCACCTTCAAGCTGATAACCCAGACAGCCATGCCTCTATACTTGTCCAATATACAGCTTAGATGTAATTCCTTCTAGCTATACACAAATTTCCACGGGAAATCGGCCCTCTCGGCTTCTTCTCCTTCGCCTCGGAACTTTCCTCTCGAATTTCGACGGGTTGTGCATAGAGGTATATAACCACGCGCGTATATAAGGGGTAGCCGGAGAGACGCTGGTTCAACGACTCGATATTCATGCAAAATGGAAAAATCCCACGGGAGCATCGGCTTCATCGCCCTTTCCCAATCGATTTTTCCCACCGCCGGAGGGATCTTTGCAGTTCGCACCACAGCCATCTGCGGTATGAGGAATTTTATAGAGAGGAAAAGGCGGAGAGCGAGAGGAGGAACTGAGGTAATGCAGCAAAGTCAAAGAGCTTCTCCCTGTGACTTCCATCCGAGCCCCCCTTTCTGCCAACACCCCCGCACAAAGTTTGCCTATTTCATATGCATATTTCACACATTTTAATGCCATGAAGGGTCATGAAACAGTCATGTTATGATGCACTACGTAGAACTTTTTCGCTCTCTCTCTATTTGCCATAGGCGAATAAGATAAAACCTCCAGTTATCAACAAAGAACTTGGTTAACTGAAAAAAGTCCCTCCCGGTTGTTTACGCATTTGGGGTACCTCGTTGACCCGCCTTTTGTCTTTTTTTCAGCGCAAAACCTTTTTAGGATCCTAAGAACAGGTCATGCTTTGGTTCCTTTCCAGCAACTGGAAATTTTGGCTCGGAAAGTAGACAATTACTTAGCTGATGGGCAAACTTGACACCCACTCTCCGTCCATTCGTTTGCACACATTGTTGTAATGCATATGGATGCAGTTGATGCTTCAAACGCATCACCAAGATCGTAGGAAGACGACTGCTTGGCTTTGTGGATAACTCATGTTTCTCCTGCAGCTATAGAGCTGCCGTACCAGCTGCACAGTCCATCAGTAGCAGCCCAACGATTGTCTGGATGCTTGGATGGCATTCGTGACCAAGATAGCCATATGTGTACACAAACCCAGTATCATGTACATGTATATGCGGAGGAATGATATGTGATAATATATGGATGATCTCGAACAGCTACGCCATATATCATTACCAGCAATATTAGATGTCTGCTCGAGATGAGTTTGGCCAAAGCGATTTAATACCAGTCACGAATGTCACCAGCATTGATTCGCAAAGACTAGCTTACGGAAGCATGAAACGTTGGCCAACAGTACCAGGGCGGCTCATCGACGATCTGGACAGGGATTTAAAGACTTTCGCCTTTTATGGCGAATATACCACTTTTTCTAACCATAAATAGGTTTTTTTTAATGGCCAAATTTTTGTATGCATGACTATTATCGAGTGATAAGTTATTGTGTAGTCGGAAATGCAAATATATAGGAAAGATCAATAATGTCAATTGATCTCGGAAACAGCGGAGGCGTGTTGTTGATTGATCGAATATTGGAGTACCAGCTTCTCTAGGACGAAATAAATAAGTGAAATCAAATGTTCATCTCCTGCAATCGAAGTTTTTTTTCAAATCGTAAAGTATGGAGTCTGTTGAGGACAAACGCGAACGAGCAACAGCTGGAAGGAGTTTTAGGCATATACCGGCACACGGTTTTGGTAAATTGGAACTCGAGGCAAGTGAATAAGCTTTCACGGGCTTGCTCGTTTGCACCACTCGAAGTTTTCCGCACAAAACTCGCCCTCTCTCCCGTACCCTCTCTTCAGCCTCTCTTCAGTCTCTCTCTCTCCTTTTTCTTTTCCCCTCGTTCTCCCTCTACGATCTGAATTCCCCATTTTCCGAGATCCGTAATTTTCGCGGATGGGAATGTTCAGAATATCACATCTTTCGGAGTCACTCGGATCGACGACAAGGAAACGACGGGGGAATATTCTGATGTCACTCGCATCCACACTTATACATTTATATATGTGTATGTGCACGCATAATCAACGTGTACTCCGTGAATTGGACGCAATTAACAAATGTAAATATACCACTACGACATCGTGGTGCGTGTATATTAGCGACTGCATCTCCACGGATCTAATTGAAAACGCGGAACAGCCGATGAGCATGAAAAAAAATATACGAAGTGAACTCGACCTTTCACATCCCACGGTAATAACGAGAAAAGGCGGATTTTAATATGAGCGTAAAAATTAAGCGAGCATTTAAAAAAATATGTAAACGTGCCCGTTCGTGGTTCGATTATCCAGATAAGTCGAATAACATTTTTGATTATGACGGTCATCCCGTGTGACAGGGCCAAAAAATGAAAAAAATGCACATATTGCAAAAAATATATGCGTGCGATTTGGACCCGGCGCATAGCAGACTAATGGTCTGTCAACATTTTTTTGTTGTGTAAATTGTACTTGAACTTTCAACCCTCAATCCGTGAAGGTATTTGAGATGCCTTAATCCCGTGAAAATGGTTGGTTATTGCACTATCAAACCAACAATTTTCAATGAAGAATATCTAAAAAAAAATCATGGTCAATCTTGAGGCCGTACTTTTCAAGGGAAACTAGGGTTTTTCTTTTCTTTCTTATTTTTAATATTTTTTTTCATTACATATTAAACAACCTGTGAAGAAAATAATTTTGGGCAGGACGCAAACGACCCAGGTTCACGTATTGAGGGTTAAAAGCGTTTTTCTCAAAACGGTATTTTTCGAATTGCCTTCCATAATATCTCAAAAACCATTGAACGGATTTTGCTTAAATTTGTATGGTCTAGTCAGCATATCTATAATTCTCAACCGAACTAGAATATTTCTGGTATCTGCCATCTTTTTTTTAAGCTGAAAAAGTCGAAAAAAATTCCGAAAATTGGAACGTAACTCTTAAAATCGTGCCAAAACTGCAACTTTCGCTATTTTCACTTTACTCTAGTCCCGGCGATAGTCTAACGTCCAAAAATTAAAATTCCGTTTGAATTTTCTATATCAGATGAGCAAAACCGCCTGAATCATGGCAGCCGTCAACCAACTTTTTTTTACACATGAGTGTCTTCCGAACGTTGTAAAGTTTATTCAACTCGTTATTTTTGTTTGATAAAATTCTGAGGGTCTGTAAAAATGTTAATACATGAGTGGTGAAAAATTCAAAGATTGTGTGTTTCAAGGTTCATAAAAAAAACTTCCAAAAAAGCAACAAAAAAATAGCTGTCACATGGGATAACTCCGTTAAGGATTATCGAAGGATTACGATTTCGTGGTTCGTATAAGGATTGTATAACCGCAGATCGCAATTTAGTAATCAATCTTCGAGCCTGCGACAGTCGGAACACTTGAGATATGCTTGGTGGAGATTGGTCGAAAATGTTCAGACCGCGGTATTTGTGAGAAAAAAAAACGTGAAGTTGGCACAATATGAGAAGGCCGAGGGCCCGGGGATTGTCGGTTTTTTTTCCACTTCGGAGAGACTCAGGAGTACGTGAACTGTAGCCGAGTACTCGGGCACCCCCTTGACCTGTAAAAAGCCCGGCTCACTGTTTACCACTCTCATACTCTTAGGGATAGCGCAACGCCTTTGTTTCCAAGATGAAGAAGATCTTGAATACTTTTTTGGAGCTTTTCGCTCTTGCCTCGCTATAATCTTTTGCGAAATAACAAAACAAAGAAAAACAAAAAAGATTGCACGATGAAGATAGAATTTCCGGGTGATGCAAATATTTATGAATTTGTGCAGGCAAATCGGCATGGTGACGGAAATTTGAAGCGCAGCGGATACGAGACAAAATCGAAAGGAGTATCCATCGATCGCGTAAAATAACCGAGTAGCACGCTAGTGCGGAGAACCGACGCTCCCAAACTTGCAATATTGCATCGCATGTTGAATATCAATATTGACTGTGCGTTCCATACCTAGTATAACTATTTGCTTTCGTTACTTTCGATTTGCTTCGTTTTTCATACTTCCCCGTTGTTTGTTGCTAAAAAATAATCATTCGTACGTTGCCTGGCATTTAATAGACTTTCGTAATTTACTTCGTTTTCTACACGATTTTTGTTGTGATTCGCAACTACGTTTGTTTTAGTCACTTTCAATATTTTTGAAAATCGAGCTTCGAGTCATTTTGAAAAACAGAAAAACTATTTTTTGGGTTTGTTAAGGTCTTAGGCTACAGTAACGGGTATAAAATCATGTGGGAATTTAACATTTTTTTTCGTATGAAAACGGGATTCACTCATAAAGATAATTACACATCTATTTAGTATGAATATCAGGCTGATAGAAAAAAATATATATATATTTTTTTCGATGTACAAAATGGCCGACTATTCGAAACTTCTCGAAACAGCATTTTTCCAATTGGCGTGACAATTGGCGTGACAACAACTTCAACAATTTTTACTCGATTTACTTCAAATTTAAAAGTTATGTTCCTAATTACATTTCGCAGAGAAGTACGTACGGAATTTCTGATTAATCGAAAACTTTTCATTTTATGAGCAGTTTATGAGCAGTTATAACGGAATTTTTCACTGAAAATTCATTTCTTAAGTTCAAATACCTACAACTTGTGAATAAAGCAATAGTTTTTTAATTCCGTACGTACTTCTCTAGGTATTCTAATGTAGATTGACGAGGATGTTTGTTTTTTGTTCTAGGTAAAAAATTGTGGATGCTGAACGTCACGCCGCGGAGCGCCTAAAAAAAAGATAAATGAAAATATGAGTAGCCGGCCATTTTGTACATCGAAAAAAATATATATAAATTTTTTCTAACAGCTTGATATTCATAGTGCATGAAGAAAGAGCCATTTTTGGTCTCTTATTTTTCAAAACTTACCTACATTTGTAGCGAGACTTTCGGCAGTGACGCGTTTAAGAATCTGTAAAAAAGAACACAGAAAAAACTTGGTCAACATTAAGCATATAATATGGCAGAGAATGAGTGACAAATAAAAGAACGTAAAAATTAGAAAACGTTACCCATGCGCATGGACATTCCGCCCAGAATTGCAGTAAATTTAGTAAGATGCATAAGAAGTATAATGTTTAATATTTGCCAGATGTATCTGTTAAGGCGACTTCTCACTTTAGACGCTAAGAAAGGCTATTTTCAAGAATTTTTTTTATAGGTTTATATTATAGATATTGAAATAAAAGTTGTTGCACTTAATAAATACATTTTCGAAATACACTTAAAAAAATTATATTTATGTACATAAATACATTTTAAAAATTATGTATTTATGTAACCCAAACAAACTTTAAATGCGTTTTTCTCGAAACAACGTTTTTCGACGGCTTGTTGATAAAATCTTCGAAATTACGGAACCGATCCTCATGAGATTTTAACCACATATTCTTTACAACTACAGCTATAGCGCATGTCAAGGATTTTTTTTAATTTCGGAATTTACTTTTTTTGCTGAAAACGGTGATAAAACACGTTTTTTTTGTTTTTTTTAAGTGTCCGCCTTTTGTTATTTTAGCATATATCAAAAATCGTATGATATGCCTTATAGCCATTAACATTCTTAATCTAAAACCGTTTGATTTTTTTTTTCGGATGATCCATCTCCGAGATTTCATCAACAGCGCAGACTTACAATTTTTTGAGAACATTTTTTCAACTACTATTTTCGTCTATAAATAGTGACTTAAATAATTAGAAATAAAAAAAAATTTCGCAAGTGTATTTATTAAGTGTAACAACTTTTATATCAATATTTATAATATAAACCTATCAAAAGAATTAATGAAAATAGCCTTTTTAGCGTCTAAAGTGAGAAGACCCCTTAAAGTTTCTTGATACAAACAGTAACTCATCAGGTATCATTTGCCGAATAATTTTTTCGTGTTTGTACAGTTAAATCTAATGAACATTGAGCGAAGCAATCTACGGGGACTACCGGTGATATATTTCTTCCTCAGCCCCGAGGCAAACTTGCTGTTGCTAATTCCAAGTGCAAATTCTCTGATACCGTCTTCGAAACTACGTACGAGCACGTCTTCTTCCCCCTGTACCCCCTCTCTGTCGCTCCTTCTTTCATAAACGCATATATATGATGGTTCTCACATTATCATCGAGGCAGTGGAACTCGCAAAGTTCTTAGTGAACTCTCGTCAAAGACTCCTCAGTTTAATCGCATTTGGGTCAGGACGTATCTTCGAGTACACACTCCTCAATCGTCGTTGTTCTCTTCTCAGGGCTCGGGTCGTTTGTCATTCCTCGTTCGTGAATAAACCAGTGAATCAATGAACTTTACAAGTCAGCGATAAACTTCCCAGAAGAGAGACTTTATAAATTGCGCTCGACTGCGCAAAAACGATCAACTGGAATCTTCGCGAGGACAGAACTCTTTCACTTGCAACGTGATTGGAAAACCAATCATCCATATTAAGATCGAAGAAAATGGCATTCCAAATCGTTGTACAACTTGGAACTATTGATGTTTTATTATTTTTTCAACGAGTATTTACTCGAAGTTGCGAGTGCAGTTGAGCCCGAAAAGTCGAGTGTTTGGATTCAACGTTAACATTCGTGAAGCAAGCCCCAAGGGAGACCGCGAGGCAGTTCGTCCGGGAGGTTACTCCGGTGATTTGCAAATGTGACCAAATTTGTGAAACTTTGTGTACGCACATTAAATATGACGCGAATTTCGGCAAGTTCTAATAGCAAGCTCTGAAGGTATACAGTGCTTATGTTCGTCGACGGGGAAAAGCAAATTTGAAGTTTTAAGTCAATGCATGGCATAAGTCCACATGCCTGCAGCAACAACCACCAACGGTACGAACTCCTTATCCTGTTACTCTGTTTTCAAAACAATTAATTAATCATCCGATTTTCACCTGCAAGCGATAATACTTGGCGGCAGAAAAATTGTGGAAGCCGATACCTCAAGAAAAAGAATACATCTGCATGTATGGGAAAGATGATTTTGAAGATATTCGACTTCGGAGAACCTCGTGGTAGTCAATTGCTCCCATACTCAACATTATGAAACACTAAATCCTTTCAAGGCGGGCAACCACTTTAGGAAACCGAAAATTAGATGATGTTTCGGATTTTTTTTATTGTGAAAAAAAAAAACGGAAATTTCCGCAACTCTGACAAGAATTTATTCATATTTTCATACATCTCTGGTAATTTTTTCCAGTTATTTCATGCGTTAATTAAGGTGTGATCCGCTGTGTCCCTCGACGTGTCCTCATCGTCATTGTGGATTTGTGAGAATTGTGCAGTTCGCAATTCGCGTCCGAAATAGTCCAACAAATTTTCATACATTCTTGGGATGTTTTTTAAGAACTTGAACTTAAATTTTGGAAAAAAAGTCGAGAATTGAATGTTGGAACGTTTGAAAAAAAATGATCGATTTTTAGCATTTTTTCCCGGCATTTTGCAATAATAAATATGTTTTAAACAATCTAGTCTTTCCAACTTTGGGTTCATGGGTTGATAAATAATATGATGTAAACGTGTTCCAAATTTGAAGATGGTCCATCAATTAGTTTTTGAGTTACGGTTCCCGCAAGGTGAAAAAATTTCGTTCCGAGAAAAAACGCGATTGAAAGTTTTAGTATATGTAAATCGTTGCGCTTCCTGTTCTCACTAAATCGTCTGTCACTTGGTCACGTTTTAATATTTTAACTTGACACGTTTTTCACATATTCTCGAATATGTACACTCTGAGAAAAAGCAAAATAAAATCGAATGTTTTGACCCGTCACAGTGGTTGGGAGTCGAGCGGAGAGTCGTTATCATTTATATACATACCGTTAGAAGGAAACCGAATATCGTTTTGAAATTTTCAGGGTGTATTCTTAAGAAATTTCGATAACGATTTTTGAAATATAAACAAATAGATTTTTTGAAGCATCTAAAGTAGTTACCCGCCTTACAATACCCTGTGTCGCAAGCATTTATACCTAAGCGGTAATTTCAAGGATCACACTGTCCTGATAATGAAGAATTGGTTGAAAAATAATTTGAGGATCTTCCTCAAAACACCAAAATGTGCTAATCACCAACGTTACATGAATGCACCGACTTCAAGCTGATCTTCTTCACGTATGTATTTGATCG
The DNA here is from genome assembly GCA_963210295.1 of Ophion ellenae. Classification (NCBI taxonomy): domain Eukaryota; kingdom Metazoa; phylum Arthropoda; class Insecta; order Hymenoptera; family Ichneumonidae; genus Ophion; species Ophion ellenae. The sequence goes on along the minus strand of OY723396.1, from coordinate 27,129,102 downwards.
ATGTCTCGGAAAATGATTGCAACAATTAACATGGATCTTAAAATATATCAGCCTAATATACGCATTTTTTTATACGTCGTATTCTTCTTTGTGTCATTTTTAATTCCAGCAATGTCTACACTGCAGATTGCGCGCTAACGACAAATTAGGGAACCCCATTTCGAGTCGGTAGTGCAAATCGTGTTTCACAACAGTCAGTCTTGTAGTGGGAGCAATCTCGAGAATGAGTGACGTAGCGCCTTAAGGTCTAGCTGGAGTTGAACGCACGCTTGATATCACATACACACGCGCGCAATATGAATATATATATATATATATATATATATATATATATATAACACTTGAGAGGCAAGTGTTCCCTTTTCCTTTCTTTCGTCTACCCGTTGTACGATGTGATGTCACGAAGCCGGGTCTCTTCAACCGGGTTCATCATTTGACGAGGTACCCTCGTCATATGTCAATGGGCTAATAGTGAGACACGAAATTGCCTTCGGGTAAAGAAGACACTACTTTTGTTCCGTGGCGTATAGTCAAGAGCCAAGAACGATGTGCCACTAAGTCAGTGGCTATTTGCCACGTCTGGGTCAAGAAACGTTTAAAATCCAGGATATAGAAGGACGTTGAAGTTTTTATCGCAAGCAAGGAAATTTTTTTTTTATTTCCCAACTTTCCTTACGATGTTGAAGTTAGCATAGTTGGAATGCAACGAAAGTCAATCCTTTTTAGTTGCTGAAATATTTTTTCGGCCAATTTAGACCACGAATTTCACTTAAACGTTTTGTCGGATTCTTATGAGAGATCTGCGATCGTAATTTTCAATGGAAAGCCTTTGAGACGAGAACGAGAAAAATGGAAAAAATAAATCATTGCATTCCAACGGTGCAAACTTCAACATTATTCTTCCGTTGGCAGATTTGAGCTACAAAAATCACGCAAACATTTTTTAGGATTCTTATTTAGCGATCTACAACTTAAATCTGCAAAGTATGATTTTGTATAGTAATGAAAACGAGAAATTGAAAGAAAAAAAATCCGTCGCAACCCAACGATGCAAACTTCAATCCCATGATATAGAAGATCTGGCATGCAGGGCCTCTAATTGTACTTTTGTCACCTGGATTTCCTAATGTTCCTCAGCGATTTAGCTTGCGAGTATTCGGCTAGCCAAAAGAAGTCATTGTAGCTAGTGGAAAAACCAGGTAGTCGTTATTACTGAAAATGTTTTCCCATGTTTGCACTTACGATTAAGGGTCCTTCTCACTTTAGACGCTAAAAAAAGTTATTTTCATGAATTTTTTTATAGCTTTATATTATAGATATTGATGTGAAAGTTGTAGACAAAAATTGTACACTTAATAAATACACTTTCGAAATACTTTTTTTTTAAATGTATTTATTTAAGTCACTATTTATAGACAAAAATAGTGGTTAAAAAAAAATCCTACACAAATTGTAGGTCTGCGCTGTTGTTGAAATCTCGCAGATAGATCATCCGAAACAAAAAAATCAAACGGTCTTAGATTCAGTATGTTAATGGCTATAGTGCTTATCATACAATTTTTGATATATGCAAAAATAACAAAATGGCGGACATTTTTCGAAAAAAACCAAAAAACCGTGTTTTTTCACTGTTTGTGGCAAAAAAGTAAATATCAAAATTTTAAAAATCCTTGATATGCGATAGATAGCTATAGTTGTAAAGAATATGTGGTAGAAATTCCATAAGAATCGGTTCAGCAGTTTCGAAGATTTGATCAACAAGCGGTCGAAAAACGTTGTTTCGAGAAAAACGCATTTAAGGGAAGGTTCAGCCTTGTTGGGCCAAAAGATGTTCGATTTTTCACCAATTGTTTTTTGCGAAATGTATTAAATATAGATTGTTGATACGTGGTATGTTCACTAAGCGATCTTTATTGAACATCAAAATATTTTTTGAAGTTTGACAAAACATGGTGGTGGGAGTGGGAGGAGCCACGTATGTCGCGGGCGATGACATTTTTCGCTTGTGGAAGTCCTAAGGCCCGGACAGGTGATCTGAAGCAAAAAAAATCAAACATATTTTTACTTTGTACAATATTGTGTATAAGTTGACCTAGAGTCAAGAGGAAAAATTGAAAAATAAAAAAATAGTGAGCACAAAACTGCGAAATTTTTTGGGAAAAAAAACAAACTTCCTTCCGATCGCTCTCTATTTTTTTATTTTTTTATTTTTCTTCTTGTTTCTAGGACAACTTATACACAATATTGTACAAAGGAAAAATATGTTTGATTTTTTTGCTTCAGATCACCTTTCCGGGACTTAGGACTTCCGCAAGGGAAGAATGTCATCACTCCCACCACCATGTTTTGTCAGACTTAAAAAAATATTTTGATGTTCAATAAAGACCGCTTGGTCAACATACCAAATATCAACATTCTATATTTAATACTTTTCACATAAAAAAATGACGAAAAATCGAACATTTTTTGGCCCGACAAGGCAGAATCTTCCCTTGAAGTTTGTTTAAGGTACATAAATACATTTTTAAAAAAAATTAATTTATTTCGAAAGTGTATTTATTAAGTGTAACAACTTTTATATCGATATCTAAAATGTAAACCTATCAAAAAATTCATTGAGAAACTGGTGTTGCCAAAGTGGGCCCATCCACTGGCTCCTATCGACAATTCGATCATGGCATGTACACGTCCTACGGGGAAGCCTATCCATTACGGTATCGAACAAAAAGAGCGGCCGTACAGAGAAGATGGGAGTGAAGGGAAAAGAGCGAAAGCAAGTAAAAAGGGATTGCCCTCTTGTGTGACGTGCAGGTTTTCGAATCAAATATTTGAACGATCCGATGAAACGCGCCAAAGCTCCCCGAATCACAAGTATTCGTAAAACACTGACAAATTCGCCAGAGTACTCGTAACAGGAAAATTCAGAAACTTGGTCGATAAGCCCGCCGTTCTCCATCTCTTTCTCTCTCGGTATTCCAATCCATCCATACACGAAATTTTATTAATCGCGTGGGAGAATATTTGTTTATCCGATATCACTATCGGGCGAATCGAATATTAAAACAGTTTTTGCCCGGAGCAGGAGCAGGAGAATCGAAAATTAAAATTGGACCAGAGCCAGGAGTTCGAGAATCATCGCCACTAGCCGCTGCGGTGGTAAATATAGGCAGTAGAGCCATCAATAAACCGGGATGGATCGAATGAGCCCGGAGGGGTTTCCATAAAAATCGCTCTGAACTACAGAATTTTCTTTGAGTTGTGCGAAAGCTCGAATGAGAGTGACCAATCAGGGGGACATTTTGAGGGTAAACGTGTATGTGCGAAGAGAGGAGGATTTGCCCTCGTCCCAGAATGTCAACGACACTGGGCTGATCATATATTCATCAGTGAAGGATAAAGGCTCTGATATAGCCGTGGGTCTGAAATCCACATGGGCGCATTTCTGATTTTAGATAGTATCTTTTTCGTGAGAACATAAAATACTGGTAGAAGTATTTTTCACGTATCGGGACATCCCAATTCGCTATTTTCACGTTCTAGAGGTGGCGCAGCGATATTTCAATACCGTCGTTCAAAGTATAGCCTCAAATGTACACAATTACTTCCTTCTTGATTTCCTGCGAGTTGGCTGTTGGATTTACCTCCATCGTAGATTGTTAAGATGCTACTGCAGTGAATAATTTATTTTCCGCTCTTGGTTTAGCTCTGTCCGCTCTGGATTTAGATTTTTTAAGGTTATGAGAGTCACTCCCAAGTTTCGAGTTCTATTTTTCAGAACAGATTTTTTACAAGAGACGTCTGAAATTATATTTATACATTATAACAGAAATTATATTTATACATATTACAGAATTTATATTGAATAGAATTTATGCATTATAAAAGATATTATATTTATACATAATAACAGAAATAAATTTTAATATTGCTCAATTTATTATTTATAACGATACAACCTTGGAAATAAAAAATCTTGTGGATTGACTACAAACTCGTTTTAGTGGGGTGTGAACCAGTGTGAACCAGTGTGAACGCTGGAAATTTGGATGATTTTCGAGAAATTTTTTTGAAGAAAAGTACTTAATTAAATGTTTCGGAAAATTAAGAATATATTTGGCTATGTTTGACCTATATTTCATAATTTTTTCATAGAAAAATATTGAGATCCATGCGAATTATGCGCTGCCTTCGGAGGCGCAAAAAAAGTTGCTCGACTGCTGACATGACTCCGGCCGATTAAGTAGCTGATACCGAAAAAGGAAAAAATGTCGTTAAACTGGAAGGTATTTCCTGTACAATGACGTAGGATTTTCGAAAAATATCAAAATCTAACAAAATGGCGTAGTTATGAAAAAAGTCTGTTTTCTTGCCTATAAAATGGTCGTTTTTTTTCAATGCCAAATCGTCAATTTTCATCCAATCAAAAATATCCTACGTCATTGTAGAGTAAATGTATTCAAGAGTACTCCGTTCAAATTTCAAGTCAATCGGATAATTGCTCTTTGAGTTTCAATATCAGCAAATTTGAAAAATCTCATTTCATATTCTTGAAAGTATAAAAATCTCATCTCATATTCTTGGAAGTATAAACTGTCGAAAAAGGGAAGAAAATCGATTTTTTGAAAGTGTCACACTGGTATAGCCCCTTAATGGTCTAAAAAGTCATTACCAGAGCCAACAACCACTTTTTTAAAAGACTTTCGTTAGATGGCTGATGAAACGACAATTCACTTTTATTATCCGTCTTGCACCCTGGAACACAGCACTATCTCGAGTAACTTCTTGTTTTTAAAATGTTGTCCATTTCAATGTATTATCAATGTATTTTTACAAAGTTTACTATACTAAATAGTAGAGCTTCTGCCATGGGCCGCGAGAGGCGCCACCACTTTTGGAGATCGCGAATTACTCTCAGCCCTAATTAGTTCTGTTAAGCCAATGGCTGATCCGCGTGGTAACGCATCCAATAACGAATAATAAGTAGCAAACTCTTGGTCTCGTTGAATTTGCAGTTCCGTCATAAGTGGTCGGTGACCTTAATGGACGTGGCTCGGGCTTTGACGTTCTCTCGTCAACGATGGACAAATTCTACGATGACACAAGCCACGATGGTTGTACGCCTATAATTGCGTGAGCTATTATTGAAACAGATTCGGATTGCTGTCAAGGGATCTCGGCGATTTTCCAGGAATTCAGGATCCATGATAGCGTATAGTTAGCCGGCTCGTTGATTATCTCGGTACGACCCAGAGAATTTCTCGAAACTGCACGATCAAGGGACGGAGGGTCGTTGCCAAAATTAGCAAAGTTCATTCGCAAGCTTTCTCCACTACAGTTCTCTCTCGGGGAATTCTGCGATCAAACCTCCACCCAGAGAGGGACGAACTTTCCTGCTCTCTGATTCTTCGAGATATATACTTTCATCGGGTTCCAGAGGTAACCTTACACACTGTTAAAGGTCTCGGCATCGCGAACGGATAATGCTTGTTTACGGTCGAACTAGTCGAACGCTTACGAGCTTTCTCTCCGTCTTTCCCTCTTCTTCTATTCGTTACTTGAGGTGGCTACTAGTCGTTGGAAACTCCACAGAATATTCTATACGACCCAACTAAACAATGACAATTTTCGAATTACGTGTGCCCTTGTAGCTGGCAACAAAGAACAATATTGTCGAATTATCTAGCGCTGAATATACTACGAAAAATTGTGCGTTATATCCGTCGCGCTTCCATTTGTCTACGTGACCTTGGATTACAGTTTCGATCATGAAGGAAAAAACATCTAGTTAATCCTACGATACAACCATTCTGGCCACAGGATGTGATCCCATATATTGTGTCCCGGGTGGCGAGGTAACGAAATTTGTCGACGTCGCGCTCATCCCCCTATCGAGGGTTTCACATTATCTTATCCTCCACCAGTGTGTCCCGTTGGTCTTTTGAAATTAAGTATCCTGCAATAACAGCATCAGGCAGCATTTTATAAAGAGGCTGGATAGAATGGACGTGGGGAAATGGGAGAAGGGGCGAAAGGGATAATACAGATGACGTGGGGGTCACCGTGAAATTGCGTTTTAACTCGATATAAAATGCGGCGCAGACGAGAAGCTTCGGAACTTGATTTCTCCATCCTTTGCGCTCTCATAAGGGACGGGTAATGCGTTGCGGTTTTTATTTCCCGGGGCCACTCCATTACGACCCCGTTTAATCTCACATTGTCTAGAAATAGCAGATGGCAACTCCATCTAACGTTGTAGCCCCGAAGATGAGTGCCTCCAATGAGTAAAATAATAAAACGCGAATCGTCAGGGAAGTAAATGGAAGTGCTTTGGCCTTTCACGTTACCTGTGAATTTACCTAAATATAGTTGCGTTACAAGAAAACGCCTTGGAAGTAGAGGAGGCTGGGGTCAATTGGAACGTTCGTGTGAAAATCGGTTAGTGTGACTTCATTTTATACCTTATCTGTTCGGTGATGGGCTTAAATTATAGACAGATTATATGACTATATGATAGCATTATTGATTTTGCTTCTAACATGCCCTGAACTTAGGTAGAAGCTATTTACAAACCCTTGGAAAACCTTTCCATTGAACCTCCGTCGGGGTCAATCGAAACAGTGTCTGGGGTTAGTTGAAACAAGTGTTTTCAGCTGATTGAACTGGCGTTTCTACTCAACCCAGGTACTGTTAACGATGTGTATAAAGTGATAAAGTATGTTTGTTGTGAATAAAATACGCTTTTAATTAAAATAATCGGTTTCATTGCTTTTCATTCCAGTTTTGGTATCATCGAAGGCATATTGAGGTGCTTCAATATTATTTTACTTATCTAGTTGTAATTTACTAAAGATAATCAAGTAGAGAATAGTTTTTGTTACTAGCGAGGTACTCAATGAGATCGACTTATTTAAAAACAACACTATTAAAAGTTTTTATCTAATATTTATCAACTTCTAAGAAATCAACAAAGACCTATTGGTCCAAACACTCAAATATAAACATTATTTGGATTCACAATTATGGCACGAATAAATCAGATCGCCTGCTGTGCAGGCTTCGCGTGCCCACAGCCTGCACCCAGCCTTCTCTTGGCCTGCTGGGGCCGTAACTTTCCACGCAAACTAGACAGAAGTATTTTTCAGATTCATCATCTGTAGAAAACTCTGCATTTTGACGTTTATTCTTGTTCTTGCTTTTTTTTCTTCATTTTTTCTCCGCGGTTTTTTTTTTACTCTCTTGGCCTGTTTTCTGCGGTCTTTTAGTCTTCGCCTTCAGTCTCTTCTTTTTCTGGGGTACCGGTGTATATTGTTGACTGTCTCTTTTTCCTACCCCTATTTAGCGTTTTCATATTTTTATTATTATATATATTTTTTGGAATCTCCATATGCCTTTTTATAATTCTCGACATCGCAGCTTCCGCGGTTCGTAGTTTCGAATAGTTTCTTGGCATCTAAAAAAATCCAAGCTTTAGAAAACTTGCTCGCGTATAAAATGTTTGTTCGGGGTCAACAGAAACACGTTTCAATTGACCCCGAACCACTCGTTTCAACTGCCCCCATACCCTCGCTTCAAATAATTTATCAAATATCAAAGAACCTAAATGATGTAGGTAGGCGTTGACCACAATAAACTCACTGGGATATTCATAGTCATGACGATTGTAAACAACGCTGAAGAAGGAACAATAGTTTTGGAGCAATACGCAAAATAATCGTAATAAAAAAAACTTACTTTTTGTGTCGAAAAAGCGATGCACCCACATAAAATGTTCGTTCCCACCTTGGGGCCCCACCGCTATCAATAACCATCTTCGAGTTATTCAACTTGTTTCATTTGACCCATGTTTCTATTGAGCCCAGCCTCCCCTAATAGCCACTTTCATGAATTCGATTGCAACCGCTATGTTTGTCAAATGACGTTTGGGATTGCAACGGCATAGTGGTAAACAAGCGGCATCTGAAAGACAGACACCTAAATGACCCGACGGCTGGAACTGCTTTGGGGCTCTACCTAATCGTGGGGGCTCCGAGTTGTTTGGACTTCTGGCACGCAACTCGAGTCCATTTGACGTAGGTATGTACGTTCGAAAGTTCCGAGGCCGTTGAAGACAAGTATATGCCGGATGTATGACGAGATACTGTAGGAAAGTCTCGACGGGGTGCGAAATACAGAAGCGTTGGGGTTACAACGGAAATGGAGTATACGTCTGGTCGCCGACTCGATTCACTCGAATGATGGCGGGTTTCTTACCAAACATATATATCCGCGCATTATCCTATCTCTGACAATTCCCGGCTCAAAGTTGCCGAGAACCATCGCAAAAGTTTTACGTCTCAAACTGTGAAGATTTCGCGGCCAACAGAAGTCGTGGTCGTCCAATCAAATGGAGACATCGCCGCTGTCAGTCGACAAAAGAGCTTTATCAACTTCCATGCCACATCGTTCTTGCACAATGGCGGATATAGATCCCATTCACGTCTAAATTATAACAACCCCGCGTCAACTTGTAAGCGCGAAAGCGTACCAGAGATGTTCGGGGAATCGGGTATAAGCTCGTCCCTTCGTAATTAATCCGTGAAAGAAGACGGGATTCCGGTTGGTCGCACGCAAAACTTCTTCCTTCGCTCGGTTATACGTGTTTCGTACGAACGGCGCGTATTCTCGACATTTTGTAACTACGAGCCACGGCGGATGGAAACCACCTTAACAGGCTGAATCACACTCATAAAAACGGCTGGTGTTAAATGAGTTTAACACATAGGTAATATGTTCCCGCAACGAGGATTCGTTGAGGTCGAAAATTATTCACCACACTTCAATGCTTACTAACTTGCGACAGTTTTTTTTCCATATGAAAACGCTCTTCTTTTTTTCGTAAATATAGTTCGCCGAGATGAGTGTTACGGTCTGAGGGAGACACTCAACGAATTCAGGGCAAGCGCCCAAGCGAGAATGACCCGGGGCAACACATGTACGTTTCCTTGGCACTAGTATCCACAGCAGAGCGTTGATTCTCCAGTTCGCTGGCTGGTATCTCATGCACGAGAATGCTCGGAAAAACCTAGTGAATAAATATAGGTATAGACGCTTAAAATACGGCAGAGAATATACTACTCCAGTATGCAACCGTTGGGGGTTGAGGGTCGCGAACTTTTCTCTCGGCATGCATGTTCGTCATATTTAATTCAGAAGCCCACTACGCCACGGTGGTTCTCTTCCTCGCATACGATACGGCTTTCTCTTCACCCCAACGCGTATCTGTACGTACCTATACTCCACCCATCTCCGAGCCCGAAACCGCTATAAGTGTAAAATAAGAAGCCAGTGAGATGAGTCTTGAGGTGCACGGAGCCTTGCGGAGTTTCAACGTGCCGTCTTCCTTCAGAATTGAGAGAGAATGCAATTACGAGATGCAGCTGTACAAACGATCTTGCCATTGCAATAGTAATAGGATTATGCTTATTAACATGTTGGGAAAGTTTCTGGTAATCCACTGCATCTTTATAGACATTCTATACTTCGTTTAGTATTGCATGATTTGCTGCATCATGAGTGCCTACATCTAACGGATCGTTGGCATATTGGTTTTCAAATGGATAGAACTACAACTCTGTGACTTCTGATAGGATACACTTGACTGCTCGTGAAAGCACAGTGTCAAACGTATTGTATGTCATGGTATTGAGCGCTAGTTTAGCTTCACTTTGAGGGTGGCACTTTGAAAGGAATTATATGCGGGTTCGCCTGCTTGCTGTGCGGATTGCTCCTTCCGGTATGTGGAGACGTTTCTGCAAGCTTGGATAGGACTGCATCATTCTCCGATTGTCCAGTCCACATCTACTCATAAGTAGCTGTCAGTCAGGTTCATTATCGTTTATCCGGTTTCCGTATTCGACCGATGTATTCGCGTCAATGCCGAAATGTGCACTATAACAACGACGGACGTATCCCTTGAGGACCCGTATACAGCTCCTCACCTAATCAAGATACACACCAGTTTGGACACCCGCGCATTCAGTGTGTCAGTATCGAGTCCCGGAAGGTTTCCGGATAGTGCCACCTCAACTGTATCAGGTAGTGTCAATTGATCTCGTCAAAGCGTGGCTTGAGCTCCATTAATTGATGGGGCTTGACCGCCAAGGCATCGGAGACGAGGGTCGAGAACCACCAGGATCGAAAGCCGATCGACCCGTATCTCAACGGTATTCAGCATGCGCTTCGTGTATTATTAAAGCCTTGTTACTATACACAAACGCCGGCGATCCAATACGGGTTAGAATAAAGGACGAAATGCATCATGAACGAATTAAGTACTTCATGCACTATCATTGTTTCGATCCATGACCCTAAAATTTTCTGTTTTCAGAGCGTCTATTAGCAGATAGTGTACTCATAGACGGCATTTGGCCCGAACGGATGGGGATAGGCGTCTGCGCCGTTGGGTCGTTATCATTGGCGTATGTGGGTTTGAGAACGGGAAATTGACCTAGGCGCAAAAAGTGGAATTTAACATTCAAAAGTGTGCCTTTGTGGCATGTGTGTGGATGGTGGAGGGTCCTTCTACACTGAGCAACTATCAGTACATGGCCGGAAGAATATCATGGATTCAGCGCCACCAGCGCGATGCCGTGAGCAGAATGGTTTTTCGGCGCGAAAAACTAGTATTGAGAACTGGATTTTAACGCTCAACTGATGTTGAGAATAAGGGTTGGGGCAATAACGAATTAGCTACTTCATCAACCTACTGTCGGGACCAACGCTGGCGTTCCATCCACGCCTTGATGTTGTTTCTGCAAAGCAAGCTTTCGTGCACACGCGGCTCTGGTTCGTTCACAGTTGGTAATTATACAAGCGAAGCCTTGACAAGCTCGTGTTTCTTATATGTGAAAAAAACAACAACCTCAAAGATCGCGGACTTTGTGTTGTAATATGCATAGCTGGCTTAGGCTCTGTTATCCGTTCGCCGTGCTTTCCTTACAGAAGCCTTTGGTGGCAACAACACCAGCAGCCACCACAGCCACTAGACGGTACAAAGGGTGAGCAAAGAGCTGATCGAAAGCTTCGACGAAGTCGTTGTATCAAGGTTTAACCTCGTATCAGTACCAGACTTCTTCGATGTTAGTGACGAGGAAGCTTTACCAAACGAACGAACAGAATAAGCCATCCAAGCTTCAACGATCGCTATTTCGATATTTTCGACTAACAAGACGCATAACCACGTCTCGCCGCATCATCGACTCATTGCTGGCGATCCCGTCGCGCTGGAACCCTCGGAAAAAGACTTCCTCCAAGGAAGTCGTTGCAGAGGCAAGACAGAATGTTGGTGGTTTCTCTACGGCCACATTTATGACAGTGCCTGCATTTGAGGGATGCATATGCTCGCATTGTAACGACACTCAAATATTTCGATTCCCGTGTGTTGAGATTAATCAATACCAACAGAAGTGCGGGGCAATCAAATCATTTCTGGAAATGCACATGGGAACAGCATGGAGGTGGCAGCTTATCGGGAAAGGTAGCTGCCAAGCACAGTGTATCGACATCGATTAAGCACAAGCATTCGTGTTATTGAAAGAACACGAAAAAAAAGGATCGGCATGCCGCGCCAGCTATTTATCGAATATTACTGTTGACGGGGATTATCCTCACGAAGATTAAGCTTATTGGGGGGAGGAAATTCATTTTTTCGTAACGCAGAAATTATGGCAATTGCTATAAGGAGCTGTATAGAAGAAAAATTGAAGCCGAGGAGAAAATATTGTCGGCTGGCTCCAGCAAAAAGCTGGAATAGCGGTGAATCTACCATATAGCTTCATGACGAGCTTCGAGATGTGACTCGATACGAATCCAGTAGTAAAACATTTTCACGCTTCGGGAAAATCAGTGTAAATCGAAGCATCTTGTTTTCGTACTTTCGAGTTCTTTGAGATGCTTGGCCATTTTTCCCTGTCCATTCGGAAAATCGTCTACTCAATTTTTGATCAACCGGGATAGTTTTCAGACCCTCGTCCTTCAACGCAAAGTGGCTGAAAAGCTTGCCTGTCGAGTAAATCGATATAATCCGACCAATTGATATTGGTCGAATAAACTCGAGAGGTAGTACCAGAGGAAATATACCTTTGCGAAGGGTAGGTAGATTCTCGGTCGCAACGTTTCACGCTTATGGTCTCGACGGGACATGCATGCGATCTATGGTACGGCAGTGTGATTCCAAGCGAGGGGACGTTAAGAGACAGGGGTGACACGTACCAACACTTGTTCCATCTCCACGAAGTAAACTCCGGTCATAAAGGTATGGGGTCCCTAGTGCTAGTCTTGATAGCTCCGTAGCCAGCGGATTATACAGTTCAAGGCAATATCACGAAGGGCACATAGGAGGGAGAAAATAAAAGAGAAAAAGATCGGTGGTAGCCATGTGGATAGATCTTGTCGATGTAGTTTACTACTAAGAGTAGTAAAATGGCCAATTGTCATTATTATACAGACAATTCATTCGACATTAAAAGGGTTGAGACTTTAAAGGGGTCCTTAAATTTCAGCCCTTTGTCGTGCAAGCCAGTAGTTTAGTCAGCGTTTTCCCCATGAAGGACACGCAGAAATGTTTGTGTCCTTTACATTCTACCGGTGTCCTACTCTTACGGCTTTAGAATACGTCGAAGCTGTGTGCCTTCGATCATTCGCTACTCTTTATTATTATTCAACGTTCATGTATTAAGATAGTTAATGGATCGCGCTGTGGACGTTTTATTCTCTGCCAAAAGCAGTACCAGTACCAGTGGTCTCTGCCAAAAGGCTATACCAGTGTGACACTTTCAAAAAATCGATTTTTTTGCCTTTTTCGACAGTTTATACTTTCAAGAATATCATAATTTATATAATTTATATCAATATCATTTTTTTCTTGCAAAAATCGATAGTTAAATCTTTAAACGCGTTTTTCTCAAAATGAGATTTTTTGCTGACATTGTAACTCAAAGAGCAATTATCCGATTGACTTGAAATTTGAACTGAGTACTCTTGAATATATTTATTCTACAATGACGTAGGATATTTTTGATTAGATGAAAATTGACGATTCGGCATTGCAAAAAACGACCATTTTATAGGCAAGAAGAGAGACTTTTTTCATAACTACGTCATTTTGTTAGATTTGGATAATTTTCGAAAATCCTACGTCATTGTACAGGAAACACCTTGTTTAACACGTTAAACTGGTGTTTAACTGGTCGTTAAACACCAGTTTAACGACATTTTTTCCGTTTTCGGTTTTAGCTACTCAATCGGCCGGAATTATGTCAGCAGTGGAGGAAATTTTTTTTGCGCCTCCGAAGGCAGGTCATAAGTCGCTTGGATCTCAATATTTTTCTATGAAAAAATTATGTAATATAATAAATTTAACCTAATAATAACCTAAATTTTCAGCGTTTACACTGGTATAGCCCTTTAAGAACCAGAGGGGACAGTTGTGGCTTCCTGTTTACTACTGCCATAGCCATCACGCTTACGAAGCAATTTTCTTCCACTGCCTACGTACCTGGTACTTGCTACAAAAGTTTTACAAACTCGCCGAAGCGCACGAGACACGACCAGGCGAGCGTACTCACACCTGAATTATTACATTTCTGAGTATTTTTCGTAGATTTTATTGTCACGTGACTACATGTGGAGCATGCTACTAGGTTGGGTATATACGTACCAGTACACATACAGCACACTGTACACACATATATATGCGTATGTAGCCTACTATACTGGTTTCGGTACGTATCACTTGTTCGGCACGGATGCAATTTCCTCAATTCCTTTTTGCAGTCTTATCCTTGCACTGTTCGGAAAATTCGTCATCCTACAAATGTCCCATTGTTACCGGAAAGCCCAGCACACTGCACTCAGCCCTTTCGCTCTTTTCCGCATACCCGTTATTACCCGGCGTGCTCGGGACGCGTAAAACTCCATCGATAAAACAGCTTCTGGGTAAAACTATTACGATTGTAGCAATGCCACGTTTTCTACGGAGTGAATTTCACCGGAAACCCTTGATGTTTTGTCCCAAATAACAGACGTCACTGAGCAAAATTACGGTTTTATCGTGTGGATGTTTTTTTTTCTTCTTTCGTACCGTCCAAGGCGGTCGCATTAAGAGAACTTTCCCAATCAACGTGGAGCTGAAATCGACCGCAGAGCACGTATATTTCTTCATTTCTGCGGTCCAGCAGCCACGTAAACTTTCAAAGAAGTTCTCACCCGAACGAAATGAAAAAACGGGATACAAAGTACGCCCGACAATTGAGGTTCAGAGAATTTGGAAGGATGACAGAAATACCTAGATTTATTCGCGGAAGTGATATTACAAACGAATGAATATCATTTCGCAGAATGATTTCATCTGGCCTGCAATAAAGCCGAGAAAATGCTTTCACCTATAGTGACAACGAGTTACTGCACATTTGATTGCCTTTGGCTGGAAAAGCCACTGACGGAATAATCGAATATCGGCTCTATAGTCTGCGGTATAACGGAACTCGCAAGAGTTCATCTCAATACCCAGAAACCCGATGGTCGACAGGGTTTCGACTTGGCCTAGTAAAATAGGGATTGATGCACTGTGGTGTAAGAGACGGAGAGGAGAGCGAGAGAGAGAGAACAAAGATGAAATTCGATAAGTATAAGAGCGATCGATAAAGTTCTGTGAAACTAACAGCGTAGTAACGTGTACGATAGCTTGACCATTCGATGTACCCACATCAACTCTACAAGACAGAGAAGGAAATGTTCGCCGAGTGCTCTTGAGCTCCTTGGCCACTATCCAATTCACATATCCATTCCCACTGAACAGAGCGACAGCTTTCATTTGATGAGCGCATTTGCTTTCTCGTCCATCCTCTCCCTCTTTCTCTCTTTGTCTTCTCCAATTTCTACATTGCAATCATTCAATGCACGAGCTCCAGCAATATTCCGTTCTATTCACTAGTGATCGAATGAAGTTTATCGCATTCCAATCGGCACAGAGAATCCTCGACGAAAGAACGCCTTTCGGAATGAAAATGAATTTATGGAGTCCCGCGGAATATTAAACAATATTGGACGCATCCGAGTGACAGCAGGACGCGATGTTTGTCCCCAGCTATCCAATATTCGACGGCGACTGAATATTTCACATTTTCTCCCGTTTGGATTCAACACTTCTCAGGCAGGGTACGCCGTAAGTTGCGTTCGTTGGAAGACAGACAATCCTCCGCTAACAGGCAACACGTATTTCGACCGTGATTGAAACTTCACGTGTACATGAAAATCCCAAGTTCACCCTCTCATGTGCACGGCAATATGCTCAATTGCCGAAGGCGCTATCTTTCAATTTTACGCTGGACTGGTTGCGCTCGGTGTTCCGAGTCGGAAACCAGTGTTTCCTTTGCAAACTGCGTCTTTAAAATGCCAGGCGAAATCTCAGGATGTTTACCCTCAACCCTACACCCTACGAGTCTTGGTCTCATGTATTCCTCGGGATATTTAATATCGAAAGGTGGATCCAGGAAGCTCAGCCAAGCGAGAGCGAGATGCCTGAGCAAAAAGGGTTACAAAAATATAGGTGAATCTAGAACAGAGCAGTCATAGTCTTACGCAGGATAATATAGAACTAATCCAACGGGTGGAACGAGGCAGCATAACGTTATGCTCATCAAGCTCCAGTGATGTTGGAAAGTTGTTCATGATTTACAATTTTATGATCTGGGGTATGTATAAGGCACATAAGCAATGAGCGATTCGTCTGGACCTATACTATAGCTCATATAGCTCATTACTTATGTACAGATCTGATGTTTTTCCTTCGAAGCGAGAACAAAAGACTCATCCTTAGTGACAAGGAGTCGGTACAATTTGCATCGTTAAAAACGTAAGAAACTCGATCTAGGAGAATTGCAGCATTTCTATTGCAATTCTAGCAAAACTCTACACTCCAGCGCAAATCAGGATAACATTGAGCAGCCTGGTGCAATAAGGATTTTAAAGGCATGTTCTCCCGTCAGAAGAGTTACCAATTGCTATACTCCTACCCGTGCAGAAATGTGACCAGGCATTCCCTACTTTGTATTCGGCCCTGACCAGACTTGCCTCGTCTAATTTACCTGATGGGCCCTCCCATGGAACAAACCGGGAAGATCGCAAAATCGTTTTTTTACGGCTTACCCTCTATGTTTGGAAATTACAATCTTCTGGCCGGGATACATTGCGAGCAAGTATATCTTCACGCAATGTCTACCTGGCCAGCTACTTTGCTTTTCACCTCATCAAACACATTTATAATTGATTGGGATGAAACTAATGCATCTGTGGTAATTCTATTTATCATTAAGAGCATTCATTTCATCAATGATAATCGACGAGGATAAAATGCATATCATAAATACCGGGATTACGATAACTAATTATTTGACCACAAACAATAGCCAAATTATTTTATGAGGCAAAAAAGTAAGGCAGGTCATTCGCGGTTTTTGCAGGCCTTGTCGCCATGTTGGGAAATATCAATGTTGTGGCCGGGAAGACAGTACCTAAATGTATTTCGCTAACAATCCGCCAGGTGACTACAAGCGAAGTGCTTCGCGTAAGCAAGGTACCATCGTGCGAGGATAAAAGTTCGTCCTGTGAGTTGTACCACGTACAGAAGTGCTATGGTTAACACCGAGCACTTACGCTTACGATTTTGCGATGCTTGTGAAATAACACTCTAGACCTTCTTCGTTCGGATAGTGATCTGTGTACGTTTTGCTGTCTCTTTGCCTATCAGGAAATGCGACAAAGCATATGTATACACTCGTATACTACTTTAGCAAGTAGATAACCAACAAACAATATGTTGTCGAAATACCAAATTGAATACACTCCCGATTTTACCTTCTCAAGGATTCCAAAAATATTGAAACGTTATTTTTAATGTCCTCGTTTGTTCCTGGTTATTTCTTGATCTACTCCCTACGACTTTCCTGGTCATTTACCGCTTGTTCTCCGGCCCGTTCCTAATCAGTTCCCCAGAAAGGGAACGGCGGTTCGGGACCTAGCCATAGACCCGTTACATTGCGAACCTATTCCAGGGTGGAAGGCCCGACCAGAGCCTGATACGACCTAGGGAAGGCAGATCAGGGGCAGTACTTTTTCCCGACTCAAATTTCTACACGGGCAGCGCTGAATTTCGCGTGCAGCAGAGAAAAAGCGGTGAATGCTATCCCAAGCTGGCTGGGATGGAGAGAGTTTCACAAAAAAAGCGCGCAACGGGCAACAGAGAAGCAAATGATATCTTCGTTGCACACGTGCATCACGTATACATGGTAAAGGTCTCGGAACGCGCGAAGGCAGGACTGAAGCGTTCATTAGACTCCGGGCCCGGGGCTCACGCTGATAAAATATAAAAAGTACCGTCGAGGTGTCCGTCCTTTTTCATCATACGTGTGCCTTTCGCCGAAGGGCAGAGAGCAGCTAGTGCCCGGCTACGCCGGCGATAAGCCCCTTGGATGGAAACTCTGCTATGGATTTTTTCTCGAGGCAGCAGTCTCGGCCAACAATGAAAAGGCTGAGAGCCCTTGGATGGCCATTCACATGGCCCGACAGCTGAACCAACTCACTGTCAACTAGTCAGCCGATCGCATGCTACCGTCCTATGTTAAAATAAAAACTGTCCTTTGGATGGGAAGAAGAAAGCGCAAAGAGAACGTCGCACAAATACAGAGGTATACGCATTTATGGAGGAAACCCGAGATAGGAGAGGGGCGATGAGCGAGGGACGACCGAAGGATGGAACACGTAAGGTATAACCGGTAGGCAAAAAAAAGACCAGGTAAGCCGGTCGTGCGCTATCATGGCAAAAGGTTCGCGTGAGAGGCTCTCGGCCCCCGCCTCCCCTCTATTCTCATCCTGTCAGCGTTATCGTTATCGCGACGAGAGCTCGGCGAGTGAAGAATATAGTACAACGATAAGTGGTGGCACATCTGCTGTGTATCGCTGGTGCCGCGGTTATATCGAATGCTTCCAACCTCCCGATCATCGATCATCTCAGAATCGAAGCCGTGATGTATTAAATTCATGTATTTCAGCTCATACCTATGTAAAAAATGTCGTTAATAGTAGCACGCGTGGCTGGAATGATATGCATTAACGCAGATACTTAAAACTGGAAGTCGGTGTTGGTGTCTTGGATTGATCGAGGCTAGTTGGTCGAGTACTTCTCGTCATCCTAAACGCCTGAGGCGGCATGACATTGAATTTGGTCATTTATACTTGAAGATGGCACTTCGTAGCTTGAATACAGCTTGCAAACAGACACATCATGCATAGCCGGAGCGCCGACCTTGTTGACATCCTGTCACTATTTGTCAGATATGTTATACCACTCGTGCAGCTGTGTCTACATCACACATGGAGACCTGGTAAAGGTCAGACCTTCGTTGTCTCGCTTGCAATATTACGGAGCAAGTGGGATATGTAGAGTCGGTTAAAATTGCTGCCTCAGTAATCCAACAGTGGCTACAACCAAGCGTGCAGGTCAGCTAGCGACATGAACATACACACTTGGCTTTACGGGCAAGCCCTAACTCGGTACCTCGTATTTTCGTGGTTTTAGATTGATAGGCACGCGGTTGCGAATTTACTGCCCATCGGGACAGCTCGTTCATCAACCATGAAGAAGATGTTTCGGTGGTTCACGGAGAAGCCTTGATACCGGGATTCCAACGATGATTGGCCGGCTCACCGCTACGATCGTCTTCTCATTCGCTGCATGCGTGTAACTGACGAAACACGCCTGGGAGCTTATCTGACTGCAGATCCTTGATAACAATCCAGGCCCGAGCACCACGGAATCACTCGACTGGTTAGTTCATCAGCCATATTATAGCGAATGAAGAGACGAACCCTGGCACTGAGATCGTTGCAAGCTCGATAACGTTGCACCGAGTTTATCATCATTTCGTGGATGATATCCGTTCGAAGCAAACACTTGGCAGAAATGGACAATCGCGTCGCGTCAGAGCCAGAGCTAGCGCTGGTACAGGAAGTCTCGGTTCTGACAACTGTGAAAGGTGGACACGGCAAACGGACCAGACCGGAAAACGGTAAATGGATGATCGATTTGACAACGTTCCAAAAAGGCGGGTCGAGCAGTTTTCAAAGAGAGCACCACCGGTCGAACCGCATGTGTTGATCGTGGCTTCACGACTTCACCGCCGAGGGACGTATTTCCCCTCTGCACGGAAAAGTTGAAGACAACAAGAGCGATCTTTCGATACGATAAGCCACAGGATGACGTGGTTGTTTGCACAAATAGAACGCATCGACAAGTTGAAGTACGCGGAGAACAACCGCGATGTTTTGTGACCGAGTAGATCGAATAAAGGACATACCGGATGTGCATCACAAAGGGCGAAGGAAGTAACAATCTATTTGATTGTTTTCAACGTCGCATCTTTCTCCCCGGAAAGGGATACATCCCTAACCTCTACCGGTACATATAACGTCAGTTACAATGTTATACCTAGAGACAGCAAGAAAAAGAGATGAATGCGGAATGTGAGAACGAGCCAGCTTTCTGCGCTTTCATTCCTGACAACTCTCTCTTGGCAACAATGAAGGCAGCTCGCGAAAGCAACAAATAAATTGAATGTCCGTTCGGCCGTGAATTAGAGCGGACGGGCTGAAAAGGGCAACAAGGGAGAACGCCAGCTATACATGGAATGAGTTCTTTTCGCACCACAACACCATCGACTAAAAACCATGGAACTTGGCTTCATAGCATTGTTTACAGAACGATAGCACGACGGAAAGTACAGCAGCTGGGAGAGGGCGAACGGTACAAGGGTTTTGAAAGCAGGTCAGTCGGGGCAGATGAGGGTGGTGGAGGATTCTTGTCGACTTTACGCTAAACCAGCAAAGGCGCGTAACCGTACCGGGCTTAAAATGACATCACCGCATTACATCGCGCTCACAGTGTCTGTTAAGTTACATACATATGTATCTACACGCAGGGTGAGCAAACAACAGGCGTAAATTACGGCGCTCGAAGCGTTGAAGGGTAAGAAACTAGCCCTTTTGTTTCACAGCGCTCTGTATACGTACTTTATACCTCCATGAATATATACGTACACATATGAGAAAAAAATTCCCACACGGGATCTCGGAAACTCTTGCTATTGTGGCCATGTGGGTGGGTGTCGGATACCCGTAAAAATCGTCCAGAGACCTTCGTTACTTTTCTCCATTCTTGTTAAGCCCACTAATGGCTCCTGACCTGTGAACGTATATCCGGAGTGGTCTGTCGAAATTTCTACTGCTTTTATGAATAATCCTAATGGTGGTTGGTTTTGAACAGTTCCTACGAAGTGTAGCTGAACAAATGTCGCAGCTTCGATATCAAAATGGATTGGACGTACGGAAATATTATCACATTGACGCGTCCGTTTTGTATGGGACACCCGATATGCGATTTTGCTTCAAAATAATAGTAGCCAATTACCGAAGCTGCCCATATCCATACATACTGGTATGTGTATTGAACGGTTTTCGTTCTGACGGTCCACAAAGGCAAACAGAGCTTTCGCATCGACATTGAAAGAGCACCAAAGGGGAGAAAGCAAAATTGGTGATCGATATCTCCAGCGTATGCATGCATACACAGTACTGCTGTGACAGTACCGTATAAATGAGCGGATAAAGTGATAACCGACATCAGTGGATATATTAAATTCCACTTCGATTTCATTTTTGTATCTTTGATGCAAACTTTGTTTTTGATGGACTCTGAGTTGCTGAGTAGGAATGGGACAAAAGAATGAAGTGATTCGATGCGTTTCTCATGCTTTGCCATACACATTGACTGTTTGTAAATACTATTGATACATATTCGTATCATCATTGCTTCAGTTACTACTAAAGCGGTTTTACCGCTATCCGCTTATTCACTAGATATGGAGCATCTCTGAGCTATATTGCAACCGGTAACCTGCTACAGTCCCATGGATCGCATTGGATATCACGGATCTTCAAAACTTGAACTAAGCAATATTTATTACCAAGTTCGTATTCAGAACACCGAAATAAGATTAAATTCATTCATCATGATATCAGATTCAATGCGGATGTTGTCAACTGTTAGTCGGCACTATTGAAGAAGTGCAGGTTTTCTGTTACTATAGTTTTTTTTTTATATACACAGCGCGAGTCTACTGTATGACCTGTCTCTGCAAAGCTGGTCGTAACGAGTACGATGTACGTACATTGTTGCAACTACTCTGCTTCGCGAGCGTAGTACAGGCCGTACGCAAGAGACATAACGCTCGTAAGCTCGTTGATAATCCTTGAAGCCCTGGGTCGTTAACTCTGTCTCGCGTTTCACTTATAGTTTACCGAGCTTTTACTGGGCTATAGTTTACTGTGTCTGCCCTCGGTTTGTATACGAATACGCGCTTTGATATGTACAGTTGAGCTTTCCGCTGCTGTTGTAGCGCGTGTCTGCATCGCACGTTACCACTTGAAAAATACGGGGTTTATGCGCATTATCCAGAGCAAATAAGTGGCTTCTTTGCTCTTATATTCAAGAGATGGTGAAGCAGAGAGAGAGAGAGAGAGAGAGAGAGAGAGAGAGAGAGAGAGAGAGAGAGAGAGAGAGAGAGAGAGAGCGACATTTTTCACAACTCTTCCATTGAGGGGTGCGATGCAGTCAGAATTGTCAAAAAATGGATTTTTTAAAACATTTTCTTGAAGTATGCTGTTTTGAAAATATTCCCTGAAAATTTCAAGTCAATCCAATGAATAGTTTCCGGGATATCCCACAATTAGTGAAGGGGCGTCGGGTCCCCCTGGCAGGTAGCGGACGGCAGTTGCGAGCAACCGGCTGACAAACGCGCAAACGATAATACCCGGGAAGGCAGAATGCTTCGGAGACAACAACAAATTGGTATTTTGGAAGCTTCCACATCGGCAGAAGTCCTACTGTATGGGCCAGGAATTGATGATTCGATGTAAGTAATTTTTTCATTAGTATTTCTATACACAAATCAAGTTTAAAATTGGAAAACTCTTCTGGAAAAATTGGAAAAATTTTCAAAAATGGATTACTCAAAAACTATGAACTTTAGCAAAATTTTATAAGAAATACATTCGTTTCAAAATTGCCCAAAATGTAAAAAAAAATCATCCCGAAAAATTTAAATTTTTTGAAACATTGTTTCAACAATCGGCTATAAACAATTGAATGCTCGACTTTTCGGCAAAAAATTGTGATATTCGGATTCAGCGGATCAAAATCCATAAAAAAAGAGTTTAGCTTCATCCATCGAGCTCAAAATTTCACGAACATATAATACCGTATTCACATCGAAAAACTTTAAACGCGTTTCTCTCGAAACTATGTTTTTCAAGTCGATGACCACTATAATTCAAAAACCACTCGGTGGATTTTGATTAAATTTGGTGTGCTTATTGATAGCATTAAAAACTAGTCCTTAATCGAAGGATTTCCATTTTTGCTGAAAATTTCTATTTTTTTAAAATCAACAAACGAGCGATTTTTTGGTCGAAAATCGAGAGTTATCTGTCGGAAGCCGCCTATTTGTTAATTTAAAAAAAAAGCTTCGATTAAGGACTAGATTTATTATTGAACAAATAATTTTTTTTGGTTTTTTTTTTTATTTCGAATGATCCAGTAAAATGTTATGATGGTCACCGCAAAGCACTACATGCCGAAGGGGGTCCGACAAAGATGGCGATATTTTCATAAATAATCAATTTTTTTTTTTGAAAAGTTGTACAAGTTAAGTTGAAATATTACATAAAAAGTCTGTGTAATCACTTTTGTAAAACAAACTTAATTACTATAAAAAAAAAAATTATTGAAAATCCTCGTTTTTTCAGGCCTCTGACTGCATCTCACCCGTTAACTGATGTAGCAAAATGGCGCCCACGGTTATCCGTTTTATGAAGTCTAAATTACAATCCTAAATTCTAAGTTACAGTCCTAAATTCCTCTTCGGTTTGCATGGAGTAACAGCGCAAGTGACATTGCCCGTGCAGAAATTTTTCGGGGAGTCCGCAGATCCTACCATATTCCTATAGGAATTTGTCAGGGACGCCGCACTTAGGGAGTCCACATTGATCTTCCCCGACTCGCGTCTGGAAGGCTCGTAATATGAGGAAGTCCAAGCTAGTGTGTTTTCACTTGGTTGTTTCGGATAGGGAATTGGATGATCGCGATGAATAACTGTAGGTGATTGTTTTTTGTTTATATACTTGCATTATATTTAAATAAGTAATTAACAAATCGTTGGTGGTTAGTGATGCCGAATACAAATTGGTTCTTCATTTGTGAGTATCGAAGATGCCTGATGCAAGCAATGTTATGCTCGCTGGCTATTTTGTCCGGTCGACCTGATTGTTCCGAGTCTCAACGTGTACGACTTGTTCCTTTGATGAATTTTGCGTCCTTTCATCAAGACATTTGGGGGTGGAATCCCCTGCACATGGTGCGAATGATATTAGTCGTGTGCTGCAAAAATTTGAAACCCATATGCGGCGATCGCCGGTAATGAAGACGTGGTATTTTCCGCAGGCAGCGTTCAGTGAAACAATGACATAAAACATCTGGCGAGCGCCTTGAGCTGCATCTTCAACCCTTGGCTCTGCGGTAGCAGTAAAGTCATAAACTGAGGCCTTCGTTTGCTGCGTCGAAGATGCTAATCGAAGAGATTTCTTCGTATGCCGTAACAAGTACGATGAACAATGCACGGTGAAACCCCTGCGCTATTCCCCCATTGACGTCGTTTGGGAATTTTTTTTTTTCAACCTCAACCGGAATTTCTCGGGTCTCCCGAAAAAAAAACAATCCTTTCGTAATCCCGTGCACAAATTTGTTGGAGAGCCCCAAGATGCCCCACATTTCTATAGGGATTTGTTAGAGACGCCGCACCCTCATTGGGATTCAATTGGATTCTGCACTGTTCCCCAATGAACGCCGTTTGAGAATTCTTACCACGTTCGAATCGAAAAAATCTAAAAAGTCACGAGAAAAAACTCGTCGTGTTGTAACATAACCTGCACGCTTCGTAAGCATGTACGTGTGTGGTGATATGATTGAAATCGATTTTTCGGATACACTTTTTTAAACCGATTTATACTTTTTTAAGATTAGATTGATACTTCTTTAATATGTACTCGTTTGTACATCTATATATTTTGTTTGGAAAATTCAATGTACAGAATGCGATGGGATTTATTAAGAATTCGGATTCTGTTTGATAATGTACGAATCTTTTAGGATTCCAATTGAATTGGTACATTGGAATCCAATGGGGAATCCGGACTAGAATCCAATGAACGAGCGTGACGTTTTAGTACAGGGATCCAATGCGATGACCCATTGGATGCTCATCAGGAAGTGGATGGGAAGTATGGGAATCCAATTGGATCCCTGCGATAATTTTTGCATGGGTATGCGCAGGAAAAGGAACCTCATTAGTATGACAGATCCTTTTTGGATCCATTGGCTTCGGTATAAGGAAAAGTTAGTTGTAGGTTAGTTTCGATTGCTTAATTTTCCTCTCTCGCTTTCTTCTCTCTCTCTCTCTCTCTCTCTCTCTCTCACACACACACACACACACACACACACACACACACACACACACACACACACACACACACACACACACACACACACACACACACACACACACACACACACACACACACACACACACACACACACACACACACACACACACACACACACACACACACACACACACACACACACACACACACACACACACACACACACACACACACACACACACCCTGTTATTTTGGACCATCAGCCACGAAAAATAAATATTGGAGCGCACGCTTATAAAAGGAGCGAATGGTGGCGGTATTGCTCGAAATTTGGCGCACCTGCTGCGAAGATAAAGGCTATGAAAGACGAGGCGGGAAACCATATAACTCCGGCGGGCGCGAGCGACTCGACGATTAATTCTCTATGAACTAAAACGAAAAAACGTGTGCGGTATGCCGCAAGCCCCTTGATGCAACGTGTGTCCAAAAAAGTGCATTACTTGGGGAACGAGGGCGCAAAAAACGGTAGCACTACGTGCGTGACAAAGAGGCGGACAAGCGTATTGGAACGAGAGACCGCGAATGCTAAAGAAGGGAGAATACAGGAAAATAACCACCGGAACCACCAATCGTTGTAACGAAAAATTTATAAGCGCCAAAAATTGCTGCCCCAAATACAGGCTGCTGATATTAAGCGCATGGATAAAATGCGAATTGTATAGAAAATAATGTTCCGAAAAATTGTCACGCCATTAGAAAATAGTTGGAAAGACAAAATTCACTCTGCAGAAAGTTGGAAATGGGACCGTCGAAATTACGAAAAGACGAATTTTCGTTCTCGGCAGCCAAGTTCTAGTTCAGGTTGATCCTCACCTCTCAGGTTTCATCGGGCCCGGATTGTTTTTCTGACTACCCTTGCCTTCATGCTCAATATGTGAATAGCAATTCAATCAACATTTGATAATAGTCGCTTGAATTATGTTTCGTAGCAAAGAAGTCAGATTAAAAGTGGATCCGCATGATCTTATGAATGATATAAAAATATGAGAGAACCATCTGGGGAGAGGTGGCTTCGCAGCATTGGAATTCGGCGAACGTCCTCAAAAGAGCCAGATGTCCCGATAGCCAATATTACATGAATGCAATAACGGTGCGGAAATGTACTTTCCTCATCTATACGTACATGTACAAGCACATACGTATGGAATTGCTTGTATGTATGTATACCGACTTCTGGAATCAGTATAAAATACCTACCTACGTATTTGTGCTCCTGAAAAGTTTTCAGACACCTGCGCCCTAGTCCTCTTCCCTATCAACTTCTCTCGCATACGCTGGCGAGAGGTTCACGTATGCAGTCATGTATCCGTACACATATGGTATGGACCGTTTCGTTATTCGTTTTGCGGGTGAGTTTGGAAGTAGCGTAGAGTTGGGTTCGTTCGGTTTTGCTGCTTGGAGAGCCGCCGGGAAGCATGTGATGGGAATTCTGTTTGATGTCATCTGCTTTTACGTGTATATACGTATTCGTGCAGAAATATATAAGGTAGGCTTAGGAAATCCCCTCCATTTTAATGGACGCGTCTTAGAATATTCCGCGTTTGCACAATTACCTGAGTAGATTTTTTATAACGACAGAGAGAGCGAGACAGGGACGAAAAAGAATATATAACCGTTCAACCCAAAAATGTGGCTAAGGCTATCAAGTTGGCCTTTGTAGGTATATCTTGATAGTATCGCTTCCAGAAGCCAGTGGACATGATATCTCGAGAACCACTTAAGGGATTAGGCCACTCTAAAATTTTCGAAAAATCGATTTTTTTTAATGCTCCCCTAGGACCTCAAAAATGATGTCCCGAAAGATTATGGCCGGGAAATATCTCTAAGTACTTGGTTTTCGAATTTTAGTACAACGCCACCTGGTCCGCAGCGAGCTACTCACAACTTCAAACGCGTTTATCTCAAAACTGCATTTTTTAAGTTGGCCGGAAACATAACTCAGATACTTTTCAACCGATTCACTTGAAATGTTGCATATATCTTGAAAAATACATTGTCTATAGAAGTACGTAGGATTTTTTTTTTATATTGCATAGTTCATTTGTTATTAACAATTATCTGACGATTTTTTAGGCAAATTTTTTACTTTCCACTTTAGAAGTGCGCCATTTGGCCAAAAATCAATATATATAGAAAAAAATCCTACGTACTTCTATAGCAGCTATTACATATAATCGAAAAAAATTTATTGGCTCATTATAATTAAAAAATTACAGGAGCTGTTTGTGCGGCCGTGGACCCTGGAAAAACAGAGACGTCATCGCGAAAACGCTGCACAGCCGCCATTTTGAAATTAATCGCTTAAAAAAAGTGATTGTATACAGTCACTGATATGTATGATAAACACCCTTTTTTGTAATCTCGATTTATTTTGTAGTTTTTCTGAAAGAAAAAATCCCCAAAAGGCCTATTCTTTCGGCCTCTACAGTGGCTTTAATGGATCGTTTCCAAATTTACAGGAGATACGGTGAGAAACATTTAGAGGTCGTGGCGAC
This sequence comes from Ophion ellenae, assembly GCA_963210295.1. Taxonomy (NCBI): domain Eukaryota; kingdom Metazoa; phylum Arthropoda; class Insecta; order Hymenoptera; family Ichneumonidae; genus Ophion; species Ophion ellenae. The sequence goes on along the minus strand of OY723396.1, from coordinate 27,101,959 downwards.
CTCACTTTTTAGAAATCGATCTTCACTTTTCAATAGTTACGCAAAAATGACTTTGCATGGATTTTGCATGCTTGATATACAATTCATCGCCACGTTATTAAAAGGAATGATCTAAAAAAAATCAACAATCGTCAACGATTCGTGTTTATTGTTAACTTCAATAACCCGTTTGGTTTTTAGATTTCAGGTGGACCGTTTAAGCCGGAGAGTTTTTTTTTTAATGTCATCATCTGCTGGCGGCCATGTTTTTGTTGTCTGTATTTTTCCGTGATATTTTTTTCAAGGCTCTGAATATATGTAGTTTTGTGTTAAAAAAAAATGGGCTCTTTTTTCACCAACCGTTCCCCAGACAGAAGTTCGGAGTTTGGCCATTTTGTTTGAGCCTTTAGATACATGTAGCCCCTTAAGTGGAGGCAGGGACATAATTGGTGATGGTCCATTCGTCACTACACACATCGTAACCCTTTGTAGCCTCGGGTAGGGAACAAATAATTATTTAGGTGAAAAAATAACAGTTGCAGATGATAAAAGTTTTCATGGCACGCATTCCGGTTCGCGATTGATCGTTAAGTGCGCGTGTCCGATCGCGGAAAGGATTTCCGCGATGAGAGCCCAAGAGCAATATTTCGCGCGCAGATCGACGCTTCAGCGAGCCGCAATTACTGGCAGAGCCCGCCTGTTTAGTCCCGCGGGTTGGTGATTAACGCCGAAAGCTTGGGATGCAGCCTTGGCATTCGTTCCTACTTGCAGCTGGCAATAAAACCGCTCCCTTAATCAGCAATAATGACCCACCGCGATGGCGATAATGAGGCGGAGGGAAGAGAGACACAGAGAGAAATTACGAGTTTCATGCCACGAGATACGATGAACAAGATGCATCGACTGAAAATTCAATTTTTCGTCATAGATAGGTTACGTTCAGGGTAGTTGGCCACAGTTTTTTCAAGGATCCGTCGAAATAAAAGTACAGACGTTTCTTAACTTATCTTCATTTGTGATTAAACTTTGAACATCTAACTTTAAGATAATTTACGAAATTAAAACAAACTCCTATCCGATCAACCTTAAAATTACATTAAGGGGTTATGCCACAGTAACGGGTTTAAAATCATGTGCGAATTTAACAATATTTTTTCGTATGAAAAAGTGATTCGAAACTTAATCGAGCAAACATTTAATTCGTTAAACAACGAAAATTAATATTTTTGACTTTCTTTTGGCGAATTTTGATTACAAAAATCCTTCGACGAGTTTTTAAAGATATTTACATAGCAATATAAATCTATAAAAAAATATTTTCTTCAGTAATAAAAATATGGGAAATAAAATGTGGAAAAAACTTTCGTTGCGTTCCAACGATGCAAACTTCAACACCATCGGAAAATGAGGCATTTGCAAATTCGTGCCGAGTTTTTAATGTGCCGCCTACCAAAAATCGCGGGCGAAAGCTATTCAGTAATTAAAATTAGAGCATTTTCCGAATAATTAATAAAATTGATGCGTGCAATTAGTCAGCATTTTCAAGAGCTCTTCAATTATAATGGAAAGGTATATTCTATTCTTGTGCTTTTCCTATATCTGATTGCAGCGCTGCTCTCTAGAGCACAATTGAGTTATTAACTCCAATTTCTGACAGGGTAAAAATAAATTGCTTCTTCATCAATCTGGCTTCCCTGTAACCCGCGCGAATAAACAGTAAATATCGTTTCAGATGAAAATACCTATGGAACCTCTGGTACAAAAAAAAACTCGATAAACCTAAGGTCGGTATCATACCCCGCGAAGTCCCATTTTCCAGAAACAATCCGTAGCTCTGAGGTATCAAGGACAAAAATATAAAATCCTGTATTCTTTTCCGTGTGAAACTGGTGTTTTTTTTCCGTCGGTCGGATTTTTTTTCGAGCGTATCGCAGACGAAATTTCAGGAGGATAGATAAATTCACGATTCTGTATAATTTTTCAATCCAATGTAGTAATTGAAATACAGAGAAGGGTGAGAAAAACGATCGCGGAGCGGGACAACGTGAGGGTCAATCTTCTTGCTCGACAAATCCGGGCTTCCCCAGTCCCCAGAAGTGTCACCACCCAGACGCTCAATCTAGAAGGATAAAAACTCGGCTCTCAATGTATCTGCGCTGTATATGGTTAAGCTGGGTTGTGTTTCGATCCGTGTTGGGGTGTGTCGATGCAGAGCGGAAGAGAAAAACAGGGCGAGAGAGAGAGAGAGAGAGAGAGAGAGAGAGAGAGAGAAGGTGAAATCCATCACGCTCGCGTCGCGATAATGGAAACAAGAATGAGGAGAAAACGTACACGACCAATTGCTTCCGGTTCGGAATCCATAAGAAACGCTCCAGGAACCGTGACCGGAGCCTCAAACAAGCGAATGAAGAGAAGCCGAAAAAAGAAGAAAAAAGAAGAAAACTTTCATTGAATATTTATGACACGCTGAATCAGTGTGGTCGCTGTATGCAAATACGCGGATACGCCGGGTTAACCGGAGAGCCGGGTGTGCTCCGCGATCTGTTTTCTCGCGCGGCTTACCCCATGTTTTACCGGCATTTCCCTCGCACCATCAGCTAGGGTGTCGAGCCCCAAAGTACCGAGAGGCCATATACAGTGGAATCTCGCAAAACTCGCGTAACCCGGAGACCCGTAAGCTGTACGAAGAACTAATTGCCACGCGAAACCGTTCCCCTTCCCTTCACCGCGAATGTGGCTACGCCCCCACGCTCCTGCTGGAGCGAATGAGCGGTCATCCACGACCCCCCTCCATTGGTGCAGCGTGGAGGGGGGATATATCAGGTCGAACTGTACGCGTTCCACCAGCGCTGCGGTCGAGGAGAAAGTTCAATGATGGAAAGAACGAGCTTGTAGACCAACCGAAAGACGAAAACACGAGGGATTAATGTGGGAGAGACTACAATGGAGGAAGTGCGAATAACCGACAATCTGTGGCAACATAACTTGGAGATAGAATCGAACATTCAATTTCCTGTAGTAGCTGATGGCCCCGGCACGTCACACGCGGCACTCCGTCTCTCTCTCTCTCTCTCTCTCTCTCCCTATGTCCATCGACGAGGTGACAAATATATATGTCCTCGCGTGTGTGCTCCAGGTGAAGGTTTGCTCGCGTGAAATGAAACGCCTGCCACTGATAACAATACATACGATTTTGTACTGCTGGTGTGCCATATTGTACTCTGTGCCAGGAAACGTCTATTCGTCATTTATGCTTTTCCGTGGGCACGGTGCTGTGCGAGCAATGCCTTCCTAGAACAATTTACGCAAGAGATGAAACCGCAATTCTCCTATGGAATGACTCACGGCTATTGTGACCATTCGAATGCAGACGAGAATTTTGCGCTATTTCACGTCGGTCTGTGGTTTTCAGGGTAAAGTTAGCTCTGACAAGGTTTCATCCCGCTGGGAGATAAAGGTTTGTGATTCATACCTGATTAGAAAGCTATACCGTACAGGGCAGAGGCAACATTTACATCTATTGTGCACGAGAGAGCTTTGGAAAAAAGTATTTGAATTTTTAGAAAATCATCATTTGCACAAATTCGATTATAAATTTTCCATGAAAATCATTTATCATCATCAAATGACCAAGCAAGAGGATTTCCATTGTCTTGCTGTTTACAGAAAGAGACTGACTTGGTTGCAGAGACTTGTCAAATACCGAATCAATCATTCAAGCTAGCCACCGTAAAGCTAGAATTAGCGAAACACGGGGTTAGGTAATGAGGATAAATTTGAATAGTTATAGGGGAGAATTGAGATTGAAAGCGGAGTAAGCGTTGCATTAGCTTGACTCAGGTCTGTCCGTTCTGGGCTCTAAAGGCAGTCAATTAATCATGACTTTCCCACGAATTGAGTTGTTCTCCGCTATATATATAATTATATATACAGGGTGAGGCACATCAAGTGTTACAGATCAATAGCACTCAAACTATTGATCATATCCAAAAATGTTTTAGACAAAAGTTTCAGTGTTCGAGAAGGCCGTCATACTGGACCACCCTATTTTTTTCGGTGGAGGCTCTGAAGCTACGTGAAGGTCACCTCCACTTTTTTAAATGGAACCATGTATTTTTTTTCGTTGATATTATTACTGATTTTAAGACGAATTCCGCGACCTACGGAAAGGTCATTCTACTTCATACTTCACGCAAAGTATGAAAATAGTCGAAAAATAAAAAAATATCAGAATAATCACTTTTAAAGGATCCACTAACCTTTGTTTGGGTCTACCTACAGATGCTCGAAGTGATGACCCTCGACTTGTAAACACTTGTTAATTCGCTGATGGAAAGACCGTCTAACTTCAGCCAACATTTGTGGTGTAATTTCGGTACATGCTCGGCGTATTCTTTCTTTCATGTCGTCATGTGGTAGGTAGTACCGCCATTATGCGTTCTTTAACAAAACCCACTAAAAAGTAATCTGGGGATGTTAGATCTGGCGAACGAGGTGGCCAAGCTACAGGACTGCCTCGTCCTATCCACTTTTCACCAAAAATCTCATTCATCACTTGTCTTGAACACGGAGCATTATGGGGGGGGGGGGGGGGGGGGAGCACCGTCGTGTTGCATCCACATGTTCATGCGAACATGCAAGGGCACGTCTTCCAGTAATTGAGGCAGTACGTTTTGCCGAAAGTTTGCGTAAACTTGCCCAGTCAAGCGGCTTTAAAAAAAATATGGACCAATGATGTGATCGCCGACAATGCCGCACCAACAATTAACGGACCACGGATGTTGAAATGGTACAGTTCTCATCCATCGAGGATTCTCATGTGCCCATGATGCATGTTATGCCTATTCACATTTCCCGTATTTGTGAAGTTAGATTCGTCAGAAAAAAGCACATGACTGGAAAATGAGACTTTTTCGACTATTTTCGTACTCTGCGTGACTAGAATGACCTTGTGTTGGAGGTCGCTGAATTCCTCTGAAATCGGTAATAGTGTCATCGAAAAAATACGTGGTTCCATTTAAAAAAAACGGAGTTGACCTTGACGTAGCTTCAGCGCCTCCACCGATAAAAAAAATGGGTGATCCAGTATGACGGCCTTCTCGAACACTGAAACTTTTGTCTGAAACATTTTTGGATATGATCAATAGTTTGAGTGCTATTGCTCTGTAACACTTTATGTACCTCACCCTGTATATACGTATTTGTGTGCACGGCTTCTTCATTTCGACTGTCCATGAAAATTGCCTGCGTACATAATTCCGCATTTCGTAGTTTACAGTACTCAATATGCAAAAGCGTGTACCTAGTTGGACTTCAATGTAGATGTAGCTCGTTATGATGTTGAAGTTTGATTGCTGTTCCAGGGCATAATAATCGCAGTCAAAGGGTGTTACCATTCGGGAGTGAAATTCGAGTCTCAACATGCTCGTAAAAGGGTTGAGGGTTAGGGTGGATTCCGGCCATCGAGTATTATTCTTCGAAAATCCCGGTGTATTATAATGCTACTGTAAGGCATGCTACTGGTGTGTGTTCTACAGGAGCCCGACTTACACACACATTCACATCGGCATTATACACGTGGATGTGTGTTTCAACCGAGTTAAGCAACTTCGCGCCAGCAGAAATGGCCAACAAAACAATACGGTCTGATGAGACAGCATACGTAATAAGCAGTCGATCAAGATCCCCCACACGTCGAGTTGCTGTCGTAGAATGCTATTTCAAACTTCCTCGCTATCTGACTTCCTTTAATCTCTTATGGCAGATTGCTTTTGTACTGTCATACAGTCTCAAAATTCTCGCGCTCGAGAAAGTCTTGATTTACTTTGGCGAGTAAATTAACCTCGTAATTGCGTTCAGATATCGGCGAAGTGACTAGAAGCCTATAACTTCGAAATGTCTTGCAGTTTACAACTACTTGGGAGCTTTAGTCAATAGTTATACGGGTATTACAAGAATAATGTTTATGAGCTATCTTTGAAAGGCATAATCGAGGTGAAAGACTAATGGGATAGATCAAAGACGAATGGATCCGATGATTAACGTTCACCACAGATTTCCAAACGGCGCACCATCTCGCTAATGTGCCGTGCAACCTCGCCAGCCGCGGAATATTTACGTTACATGTCGGGTCGTGGTTTAAAATGAAAAAGAACCATCGGGTGCCAAAAGTACCGTGCAGAGAGACGTGAACCCTTTCATGTGACGCGCACTCTGCGCACAAGGACCATAAACATTTTTTGGCAAGGCTGATACTGGTGCTGTCAAACCGTTCACTTACCATTGCCGCGGAGCACTATAGAGACTCTTGTATATTGCAGTATTGGGTTTTGCCACTTCCATTAGCGCAGCTCCATGGAGTCGCTCCGGAAATTAAGCGGTTTCGCGATAATGGAGAAGGCAGGGTTGACGCAAGGTGCCCGGTAAATGTACCCCTGCACATTCGGTTCCCATGCTATTGTGACTGATGCCGGAGCACTAGACCGGCATTGGATAAAAATAAAAAACTAAGTTCGTTCGATCTCGCACCTGAGGACCACTAAACATTTCCATGCACTCGTGGAAACCCCTCATTTTGATACCCATACCCTCGAAGCCTTTGAAATATCCGCCTGCTGTAACACCGAAATCGACCAACATACTCCACCCTCCATCAAAGTCAACACAACGATTCCACGAAATTGAAAAGTACAAAATCCGAAGGCTCAATTCTGTGATCCATTGCCAAAATGTCAAGAACGAAATCCTCGGAAGTTCTGACATAACAAAGTCAAAGCTAAGCCGAAATTCAAGACCAATAATTTCCCGAATTCACCAACCCGTGCGATGCCAGTCAAGCTTCTCGTTGCTTTGTTTATGGAGCGAGTGTTTACTGTTTTTTCCACCTGTTTCCTGCTTACGTTCGTTGCTCAGCTTTACGCATGCCCGAAAAAAAATTAGTACGACCGGTTCAGCATAGGGTGAATGCTTTAAAGTGCTCGTTATGAGACCACCTGAGGAAAATGTACATTCATTCATGATGCAAGTATACGGGGCTTTGATACACATAGGGAACTGCCGCCCGACTTCGCACTAGACCACTCCGCTAATGGACGTACGCAAGAGATCCCGTATACTTAGCTTTTCGCAACTAGGTTTCCTGAGCGTATTATAGGTGCTTTCGCTGAAATGTTCTACTTCGAGTTTATTCCTCTAGAAAGCCAATAACAATAATAATAACCATGGAGATAGTGATGATGAAGATGATGGTGATTTGGATAATGATGATGATGATGAGGATGATAATGATGAGGATGGTAATGATGAGAATGATAATTATGAGGATGATAATAATGAGGATGATAATGATGACGATGATAATGATGAGGATGACAATGATGAGGATGATAATGATGAGGATGATCATGATGAGGATGATAATGATGAGGATGATCATGATGAGGATGATAATGATGAGGATGATCATGATGAGGATGATAATGATGAGGATGATAATGACGATGATGAGGATGATAGTGACGAGGATGATGATGATGATGATGAGGATGACTATGGTGATGGTGATAACCCGCTCCAGAAACATCCACGCTTGAAACATTATTGGAGCTCTGGATGAGGTATTGGACTGTATTAGAACCGGATTTCGTACGAGATGCAAAACAATTTCCATTTTAGCGAGGAACATGGCCACTGTCTGGCGAAATAGCCGGGTCTCAGAGGCAACCACATATACTTGGTACAAATTCTCTCCGGGGCTGCGTTCAATTCATCGTCCCGGTTTGCATTCAACTGAACTATAAATTGGCTCGTGACACGTAGCGCGCGAATATCCGCATAGTCGGGCAATTCTGTTGTTGGTGGTATTGACCCGGTTCAACTTGTACGTTTGTCCGTTATGGGCAAATTTAACGCTTTCGTGAGGAAGGTTCGTTTAAAGTAGAGAGAGAGAGACAGTGAGAAAGAGGTAGGGGGGAAAGGAAGGAAAGGAAGGAAAGGGGGTTAGGATAAGAGAGAAAACACAAGATAGAGAGTCATCTCCATCTGTGTTTTCTCTGTGTGAAAGGAAATGCAAGAAGGTAGTGCTATGGTAGAGCTTTTGAAAGATAGAGAAATGGTCGTGTGTCTGACCATGCACTGAGGTATACTACTAGATCCGGTACGATCACTACCCCCCACTGTATTCTCTTTCTCTCTCTCGCCCGCCTCCTCCCCTCTTTTTATATACTGCCCGTATCTTTTCTGCAAATGTTAGTCGTGTTCTCCAACTATTACGTGGATTCAGTACCCGCCGGAACATCAGAACACGTTGTCCGGGTCTTAGGGAAAGGACGAAATATCCACTCGCCTCATTCTCAAGTGTTTCGCAGGTAAGACGTTCTCTCTATGTTTATCCGAGGAACAAGCTACGAGTAGCTATATGCTTTCGAGCACCGAAGCTTTTACGCGTACAAGAGCACGTCTTTGTTCACTTTTTTCCCCGTTCTACCGAGGTTTGTATTCATCCTTGTGGTGACTGTCCTCTTTGCGGGAATGAGATAGTCGGATCATCCTTAAGATCTGCTGCTTTCCTTGCTGTGACGTGATTAACCTCTATCTCTCTCTGTCTTCATTTTCTTCTCCATCTTGTCCTGAAATCTTCCACACGGTGGACTATACTAGACCAATCCTTATTGGGATTCCGGATCAAAGGACACGCCAAGCACTTCGAGTTATTTTTTTCGTCTTCTATTTTATTCGTAGGTTCCTATGTGTTAATTGTTCATCAGAAGAACTACTTGCATTGCCATGAAATCGGGAGTGCTTTAGGAATTTCCTTTCCACATCAGTTCACGCTAGGATTTCAGTGCTTCGTAACAATTACGTACGGGACAGTTGGCATCGTTCAATATTTGCGGAAGGATGAAACAGCGGGTACTCTAGGTACAACAGGTGGAATCGAGACTGTGTGAGGCGACTGGGCTACCCGGCTTGAGCTGAGACATCCCGGTATGCCTTAGGAGAGGCCGGAAGGGAAACTCAAGGATTGACAGAGCCAGTGAACCTTTAGTTCGTGCAGAATCATATTTATTGTTCTCGAGTACTCCAATAAGGTGAGAATTGCTTCCAAGCTTTCTATATACATGTCTACCCAGAGATGAAAACTTCTCGTACGTGTAGAATGTAGGCGAACGTCGATATAAGTGCTTTTCCATAGTAATTGCACAATATCAATCATACCGTATAGTATGATTTATCAACAAAAGGTTACCATACTATTTACCATGCTGGCGAAAATTCTGGGACATCAGCGTTTTGTTGTTGTCAATTCATATTCAGGTTTCATTTTTTTTTCAACTTCGTCTTCAGCCCGTTTATAAATTTGCTCTACGATACTGGGACATCGGGAAAAACCAAAAATGTTCGAGGAGCCGTGTAACTCCAGGATACTGAAAACCAACCCATTTCACTGAGATTCAGAGTACACTAGACATTTCCGTGGCTGGATCGATATGCGCTGGTTGGAGGAGAGAACGAGAAAGAGCTGAGGTTGATACAAAGTGAATGAGTTGCGGGATATCCATTGACGTTATACTCGACGGCTTAGGACTTCTTCGTTTTAACGAGATCTGGGCTGAACGAGAATCTTTACTCTCTCTCTCTCTCTCTCTCTCTCTCTCTCTCTCTCTCTCTCTCTCTCTCTCGCTCTTTCATTCTCTGTCACTCTTATTCTCCCACGTCAGTCGCGAAAAGCCGAGTCGAAAGCCACGTCGACCAGGTTCTTGAAAAATTCGAGTTTCTCCCCAGACAGCTGTCCCGTAGTATAAAGAGAAAAGTAAGAGAAATGAGGATCGTGCGGGAGAGAGACTTTCCTCCGGGATTCATCCACTCGAGTCATCCACTGACGTGATTGTGGAAATAATGAGGTACGAAACCTCCCTTATGCGTGATTTTTTAACCTCATCGAACAAACGCCAAAGGTTACAAAGTTGAGTGCCGAACGGATAGTGCATCTGATCAACGATGAGAAAAAAATTTCGTCAGTTTTTCAGAGGATGTCAGATACCTTCTCCGATTTTGTTGAAACTTTTTTATGTGGAAAAGTGTTAAAAACTAAGAGACACGTATTTTTTTTTCGGCGGTAAAACGGGTGAAACGCACCCGCAAGAATGGGAATGTTTTTCGTTTTTCGTCGATCACGTTTTAACGATACGAGATATTAAAAAATAAAAAATTGCAACAATGTTTCTTTTCTTGTGTACTATACATTGGAGATGAGAACGATAACGTTATCGACGAAAAACGAAAAACACCCCCATTTTCGAAGGTGCGTTTCAACCCAAACACCATTTTCCGCCGATAAAAAAAATACGTGTCTCTTAGTTTTTGATACTCTTCCACATAAAGAAGTTACAACAAAATCGGAGGAGGACACCAAAGTGATGTCCCTGGTTAGAGAAATGACGATAAAAAAGTGGTTGCTTATTTCGCTTGTTCTAAGCCTCTGTTCAAAATTGGTGTCGATTCACTAACCCGCTGAAGAATTCCGTATCACTTTTATTTTGCGGTAGCTTTCCATGCGTTCTTTCAAGACGTTGTTTCACGCTCACTGTCAGCTACGAAGGGAAAGAAGTATAATGGAAAAATGATACCGAACGTTGCAGATTTTTCGTGTGGATAATTTATGTATAAAAGGAAACTTTTTGATGAGTTCGATAATCATTCACTGCATAATCGCAGTATGAAGAATTTTTCCGTATTGCAATTCTGCCTTTTGTTCTGTTCGGCTCTCCCATACATCCTTACCAAACTGTGCGGCAACGTTGTGAATAATTACGCGCCTTGGAAATAGCTGCAACTGCAAAGCGCGGCAAGTTTATCCTTAATTAAGTTAAATATCAACAAACAAAAATGAAAAAGTAATTAATAAAAAATACTCTCATCTGCTGATTAGAGGCTTGGTTCACATATTATGCCACTCACGACGGATTCTGCATCCAGGACATATATTTGAGAATAAAACTTTTCGGATACTTGCCTACGATTGCATGCATCCGAAAATCCTCTTAAAAAATCCTCGAAGGCGGGCTCCCCCACCACAAAATGCCAATTATCGCAGCTGAATTATTCGCCAATTATTGCAGCCTCGCTGCAATAAAGAGCCCACCCCCTCATCCCTGCCCCTCGCGTACTTAACACACCCCCGCATGTTTATCCAACTGAGTATAAGCTGCGCTTGAATTACGAACGAGGCGGGGGTTGGCGAATCATTCGTATACACACGACGATTGTCACTCTCTGAGTGCGAGTGCCGGATATATCGAGTGGCGGAATTGCGGAATCGCGGTCGAACCACGCACCAACTGAGTGTACCGTGCTCACCTCTCTCTCTCTCTCTTTCTGCATATATATATGTGTGTGTGTGTGTGCGTGTGCGTGTGCGTGTGCGTGTGCGTGTGCGTGTGTGTGTGTGTGTGCGTGTGTGTGTGTGTGTGTGTGTGTGTGTATGTGTGTGTCCCTAACACAGCTTCATCTCATCGAATGCACGGAAGAGGAACTCTCGGTTTATCGACTGTGCAACTGTACTGTAGCCGTTACGAGATGACGTCGTTTCGCGAACGTGACCAAATGCGACCGCTGCGTTATAACGACGCCTGATTGTGGACTTCACTCCTAAAGGCTCCCGGCAACCGAGAGAAGGCACGTGATATTTCGATCTTCTCATCGAATTTATGTGTTCGTGTTACGCATATACGTATATACATACACACATGTGGAATATCCAGAGGTAGTTGGAACAATAGGTACGATAATCCGTTTTCATAACATATGACTGCGTACTTATTGTCCCGACCAGTATACGCTGTGCATGTGTAGATGTGGCGATCATGTATGCGTATTCATGTACTGGTGGGCCTCATTCAATGAACTTTGTACACGTATGCATGTTAAACAACAAGCTTGGTCTGAGGCTCCCCCGGTTATTAACGAGACTTTAATAGGACTAAATGGAGCTCGAGATCGGGAGGCTTCCATTGATGCCAGCAGGGCGACAGACCCGTGCCAGCCAATGGCGACACACACAAGCCCTTCACATATACGAAACATTCCACTTGTAATACCAAAGTCTTCCAGTTCCCAACGAGATTTTAATTAATTTTCGCTGCTTCTTTGAGTTGACTTGCTTCGAATATGAAAAAAGGATAGAAGAAGAGATATAAGGAGCAGACCAATAAAACCGGACTTGTCCACACTACGTCAATTTTCTTTTGGCAGTTTTTGGGTACAAAAAAGAAAAATGACGCAGTGTTGGCAAGTCCGATTTTGTTCGCCTACTCCTCATATGTGTACGTCTCCAGAATGATTGAATAGTGAAACTCGGTTGGTATCGTAATAGAATTTTCGTTAAAAAAGCCTCTCGTATGAACATTGCCAATGATTCATCGGAATCATTGGCAAGTTTGCCATTCCCGGCATGTCCTCATCGTCACTCGCGTGGCCGCGTTTCAATTTTCTCAAATGATGTACCCTGCTCGGTCGGTATTAAAAGGCAGTTTATCAGACTGGCGGAAATGGTTTAATTAAAAAAATTACATCCGGCTTGAGACAAAAGCGAGCGAGGGAAAAACGGAAAGTGGATGAGCGGAAAATAGAGAGAAAGCGAGAGAGAGAGAGAGAGAGAGAGAGAGAGAGAGAGAAAGAGAGGAAGGAAACGTTTGAAGAGCAGTAATAACGATTCGAGTCCAACTTGCAATTAGTTGGGTCAAGTACGTATACATCGAGGTGCTTTGAACTTCGAATTGTGTACGGGTGATATGGCTGAAATGGTGAACTATTCCGAAGCTTCCACTCAGCCAGTATCAAGGGCCACTTGGAGTAACGAATTCGTAGAGGGCTTTTGCCGACACCGCCGCCTTCGGGAGGACACGCACCAATGTCATCGGCCGCGGCATGAGCGGCATGAGGACTAAACGAGATTGATAGATTGATAGGACCCTTCTGTGATCGCATCGTGATACCGCCCTGCCGTCTACATTTTCATCCACTGTGTCCCTCGTGAATGCATCATATAAGTTCCCCGCCGACAATCCGGTGTCCCAACCAGCGGTATTATTACTTAGAGAGCCCCCGTGGGTGCGAATTATCCGACAGATTAGGGCTGACGCGCGTACCAATGTTTGCACGCATGTACCCGGCCTCGAATAATTCAACAATTTCGCGTGGACGCAAGACCGCGACGAGACGTGTATATATATATATATATATATATATATATATATATATATATATAGGAATGCATGGCTATGGTGCGGTTGGGGCGACCAGACGATGCGGGAGTGAGATCAGAAGGAGCGTATAAGTGTTATCTCCCTCGATAAGAGGCGGTATCGCAATTGGCTGAATGAGGATTAAACGGATGACCAAAATGTTTCCGACGCGATATCCCGTCCTAAGGATGTGTCGGGTTGGAAGGGGACTGTGTGGAGAAAGAAGTATCCGATAAATTTGTGGACGACGGTTGTGGTACGGAAATAGTCGAGTAACAGAAAATATTGTGGCAATACACTGCCGAAAAAAATATTTAATATAAATAAGATCTATTCAAATCAAATATATTTTTTTTTATTTGTTTCGAAACGATTCCCCTACTTCTCCCTACTCCTTGATAGGGATCTGTTCGAATATCTTTTATACTTTGTGAACGTTTTAACTTTTTCGAAATACTTTGAATACTTTTTATTCTTTATGAACTTTGACTGCTTTTTATACTTTATGAAATATGAATACTTTGTATATTTTAAATACTTGGATACGCATACTTATTATGCTGTAACGTATTTTTTAAAAATTTACATTTTTATTAATATCTATTCGTCCTATTATTTGATTCTTTATTTGCGCTCGGTTTTTTAAATCGAATAAAACTTTTTTCCCACAACCGTGTGCGGCTCAATCAATGCGAAAATCGTCGTTCCGCGTCGTCTCGCCAGTCGCGTCCTTTTCAACGTCGACACGAATATGCGCGTACAACATTATGTTTGACCACCCCGTTTCTTTGTTTTTTATCTATCGTGATTTTTCACTACTTTTCTCTTTTAAAATTCTTTTTATACGTTTCCATTTCCGTTGTTCGTTTGCTATTGAGTCGCGGGCGATTAAAAAAAATTAAATAGAACTTATTTTTCTTCCACAAATTATTCCGACTTATTTTTTATTTAGCTGCTCTATATTAAGGGATCATCACAGTGTGAATTTTTCAAAAAAATCGATTTTCAAAAATTATTCGATAGTATTTGTTATAAGTATTGTTATAAGTTCGCTTTCATGTTGTTCAATTATTTATTCGCGCATGGTTTTTTAAATCGAATTCGACTTATTTTTTATACGACACGTGTTCGGAATTAATAAATGTAACGATTGCGGTTGCGCAGTAACTCGATAGTCGCGCGCTCTTCAACTGCGACACAAATATACACGTACTACGAGGCGTGCCGCTTATGTTCTATCGCCCGGCGTCTTTCTTTTGTCGGAAGCGATTTTTTGAACCCTCATTGGATCCCGATAAGGAATCTCTATTAGATCCCGATGGGGAATCCCTATTGGATCCCGATGAGAAATCCATCGGGTCGGGTGGACATTGCTGTTCTGGGCTACAAACTTTGGCGAATATGCGACAGGTATATCATGTTCACAAAAATATGATTTGTTTATGATTTAATACTTACATTAAACTTTTTTTTAAATTTTTCATTCAAACCGCTCTCATAAAATCCCACACCCACAGCGATAAACCGCGGGCGCAATCGTAACCCGATTGCCGTTACGTACAACACAAATTTTCATGCGCACAAGTATTTAGAATGTAAAAAGTGGGCATATTAAAGTTTATAAAAAGATTCTTTTATCCGTACCAAATATACTAGCCTATAACAAACTTTAAATATACAATATGGGTAAGCATTAAAGAAAGTAACAAGAAAGTAAGCATTAAAGAAAGTAACAAGAAAGTAAGCATTAAAGAAGTAACAAAAGAATATAAGTATATTGTAGTATTCGATATTCTAAGGGATGATGTGTAAAAAATTTGCGCGTTGCGCTTCCGGCCGTTGCTGTGCGCGCTACTGCCGGGCAAGCAGGAGAGTAGAGACATTCCCGAAGACCCCCCAAAAAGGGGCAACGCATACCTTTCGCGTTGCAACACTGCTTATAGTACTTCTTTATAGATGCGTTACCATCTTAAACGACACGTACGCAGTTCTGGTAACGCCATCTGCTGGAAACAGCAAGAACTTATTCAACGTCCCAATAATTATTTATTTTAAAGGCGGCCGTACAACTTTTAAAGGCGGCAATCGTCTACTTCATAGACGATTGCCGCCTGAGTTGTTACACGACGTACGACCTAGCGTCTGGTGCATTGATCTAAAACATCAGAGCCAAGAAGTTTTGGAATTCTAAGACCCACACGCTCTATGTGAACCTAAAAAATCCAAACGAAAGTGAAAGCTCGAAAAATGTTACGTGTTTGATTTTTTTTCTTCTATTTTTCATCGAACTTGTACTATAGTATTTGTTAATGAAAAGGTAGTTTTTTCGAATAATTTTCGAGAAACTTTAGGTTCACAAAGACGGCAATTACGTTATCTAGAAGTGCGTAAAATTTTAAAATAATCGATCTCATAGTTTTTGAGTTACCTTGCACGAGGTTCACGAAAGAGTGGTTTGCAGGAAAACGCGTTTAAAGTTTCGAGACTAAAAAATATTGTGACTGAATGACCTACCGATTAATCTGCGATTCCGGGGCCATAAACTCTTCTTTACATTACAAAGAGTAAGATCTCCCCCCTTACGTGTCGTTACAGTCACAATACAGTGATGCCACAGTAATACAAACGTGCAAGTGAGGATGCAGTGAAAGAATCGTAATAGCTAGGAAACGAAAGGGTGCGGTGATGTTGCAGTAAAGAAAATCAGTACAGTAAAAAAAGAATGAAGTGCCATTACAGTAACAAAACCGTAACTGTACGCGAATAGAGCGGCGAAGTAACGTTGCGCTAACAAAGCCGTGACAGTACGATAATGGTGGCGTGCAGTATCATCACGAATGAAAAAGGAAAGAAATACATCCGATCAAGCTGTCTTACCTCTCGTGTCCTAATAATTGGCAATCGCGTACAAGTCAATTCAGTTCCGACAACCTCCTTGTACCCGTCTCCTCGGCCGGCTACCGATGTTACACCGTCCGATATTCCACCGAAAATAATCACGTCAGCTCAGCCGGGTATTTGTCGTCGATGCAAGGAGAACTCGCGTCTATTAAGTACGTACAGCTCTCAGCATGTACACACGTGCAATGTACGAGCCTGCAAACAGGAGTTCAAATAGAATAAACTTTAAATCGGATTACGCGCGTCTAAGTTGGCACAAGTTATAGAGCCCAACGAGAGTAGTTACCCGGGGCTTAATTTCGTACTCTTGCTATCGTACAATATGTGCGAAGCTTTGCAAGACCGAGAGACACGATTTAACGATTGTGTGTGTGTGTGTGTGCTGTACGTGTGTGTTTCAGATACGGTAACCTAATATGATTTATTTCAGTGCCTCTGGAATAGACGGAGAATAAGATCGTAGTCACTCAATATTCTGCTCCACGAACCCAAACGATAGAAGATTCGTGCGTTACGGCAAGTACGCCATGTGGGGTCAAGCTTGCATGAAGTACTGAAGTTTGTATCGTTGGAACGCAACAAAAATATTTTTTTCCGTACTATATAACTCTTTCATGGCACATTTAATATACATATCACTGAAACTTTTTAAAAAATTTTTAGGGATCCATAACCTGAACCTGGAAAAGAGTTTAGAAAGTAATACACGAAGAAATGAAAAAATAAAGAGGAATTTCCGTTGCATTCCAGCGATGCAAACTCCAACACCATTGCGATGATCATGGGCTTAACGGAAAAAGTTATTTTAAGAAGTAGCTCATGTGTTTTTTGATATATAAAGCTGAAAAAAAGTCTCGAGTTCAGTATTTAGACAGTTAGTAGACCAAGAGCAATTCTTTAAGAAGTTCCGGGGAGTCGTAAGTCCTAATCGAATCTCGTCTCTTTCATTTTAGACGATCGAGAGTGCGTCGACTGTTGTCAATAGTTACTTATATATATGTAAGTAACTTATATATGTACTTATATATATATAGTGGCGTTTTTTTACCAAAAT
Source organism: Ophion ellenae (assembly GCA_963210295.1). Taxonomy (NCBI): domain Eukaryota; kingdom Metazoa; phylum Arthropoda; class Insecta; order Hymenoptera; family Ichneumonidae; genus Ophion; species Ophion ellenae. Next base: position 27,084,781 of record OY723396.1, on the reverse strand, counting down.
TCAAAAACGTTGTTCTTTTATTTTAAATGACCTTTATTAAACTAAATATGTACCGTTTTGATCGATAACTTTTTGTCATTTTTCTGGTGAAACCATTATGCCTTCACTGCAGAACTTTTGGAATTTCTGGACAAAAAACTGAATCAAGTGATTTTCACAGGCCCCTTTTGAAATCAGCTCTACACCATTAGGAGAGTTCTGCAGAGAGCAAAACAAATGGTAGTCGGATGAGACAAGACTATATGGTGGATGCATCAAAACTTCCCAGCCAAGCGCTCTCAATTTTTGCCGAGTCATCAAAGATGTGCGTGGCCATTACCGAAGGTCAGCATTACCTTACGTGGCGTCAATCCAGGCTTTGCCATCGTTTGTGCAGCTTCGTCGATCTTGGACCACGATCTTTTTCGCACGTTATTGTCGTATGTGACCCAGTTTTCATCGCCCGTTATCAATCTCTTCAAAAATAGCTCGACTTCGTTTCAGCAGCGATTCGCAGATGGAACTTAGGTACATTAAGTTGTTCACCGTTAATTCAGGTGCTACCCAAATATCGAGCTTATTTTTGTATCCCGTTTTATACAAATGGTTCAAAACTGTTTTTGGTCAATGTTTAGTTTCGCGACGATGTCATAAGATGAAATGTGTCGGCCTTCTTTAATTTTTTGGATAATTGACTGTTTTAACGATTGGGACACCAGAGCACGGCGCGTCTTTATCATTGAAATTTCCAGAGCGGAAACGAGCAAACCATTTGCGTGCTGCTGATCTTGATGAAGCATCTTCACCATAAACACCGCGAATTGTTTTACAAGCCTGCGAAGTGTTACCGCCTTGGGCGAAGTGATATTGTAAAGCATAGCGAATCTTTTTAAGAATTTTGGCTTATTTTCAAAATGCTTTGACTTTCGGCTGAACCAACAAATGTCACAATGTTTTTTTTAATAATCTATGGACATTACTTACCAAATTTATGCGACTCTAAAGCCTTAGGAAAAACGTCACGAACCTTTCCCTTGACCTAATATATATATGGGTGTGTGTCGACACATTTATTCAAAAAGGGAACGACGTCAACATTGCGAATCTATATATGGTGTGGGTTTGGAAATGACCGTCATCATCTGCTAGCACGGGTGATCGCGCGAACAACCCGGGAGTGGAATACGATAGGTGAGTATCAAATGTATTCCCGCGTCCCCGAGCTGTCCCTCTAGTGACATTCTACGACCGAGCCCACTGAACACACGATAAATTTCGCAGCTCTCGGTTCTCGATTCACGCATGATGAACGATAATTCTCGCTTGTTTGTGAAATACACTTTGCATCCCAAGGGCAATCGAATCATAAGTGAAATTCAATCTAATCGAGAAGAAAGGACGGGAGAGATGTCAAAAAAGTTGGTTCAAGGATTAATTTTGGCGATAACCGATATTCAATCAGGCTTCCAGTCACGGTGACACCATAACTCTGATTAAGGGGTTAGGCTACTCTAGAATTTTCAAAAAATCGATTTTTTTTTCAACTGTCCCCTAGGACCTTAAAAATGATGTCCCAAAAGATTATGGCCGGGACAAATCTCTAAGTACTCGGTTTTCGAATTTCAGTACAAGGCCGCCTGGTCCGCAGCGAGCTCCCTTTGAACTTCAAACGCATTTATCTCAAAACTGCATTTTTTAAGTTGGCCTGAAACATAACTTAGACACTTTTCGACCGATTCACTTGAAATGTTGCATATATCTTGAAAAATACATTGTCTATGGAAGTACGTAGGATTTTTTTTTATATTGCATAGTTCATTTGTTGTTAACAATTATCTGACGATTTTTTAGGCAAATTTTTCACTTTCCACTTTAGAAGTGCGCCATTTGGCCAAAAATCAATATATTGAAAAAAATCCTACGTACTTCTATAGCAGTTAGTATATATAATCGAAAAAAAATTCATTGGCTCATTATAATTCAAAAATTACAGGAGCTGTCTGTCCGGCCGTGGACCCTGGAAACACGGAGACGTCATCGCAAAAACGCTGCACAGCCGCCAGATTGAAATTAATCGCTTTAAAAAAATTATTGTACATAGTCACTGATATGTATGATAAACACCCTTTTTGTAATCTCGATTTATCTTGCAGTTTTTCTGAAAAAAAAATCCCCAAAGAGTCTATTTTTTCGGCGTCTAGAGTGGCCCAAGGCCCTAATCTGACAGGTTCTCCGTTCCTAGACATTTCGACCGACTCAGTCCTATGCATACACACGTGTGGGTCTCTGTGCGTAGTGATGACGTTGCGGAAGGGACAGCCTGCACATGTGTGTACACCGTGAGATATATGAGAATGCAGATCCTTTACAGGAAACTACACGGTGCGGTCACGTCGGAATTCACTGGTAGCCCCGTGCGTTACACGCATTATTATGGCAGTGGTAAAACAAACATGTTTCCATGTCGCAATATATATCCAGCCGGATAACTTACACGAACCGACATGTATTCGCATACATGCGTGTACGTGGCTGGTCGGGCGAACTGCCAAATCAGACGCAAATATGTTCGACCATTCGCGTGCCGTGGAATCACAGCAGGGTAAAAGGGGGAAGGGAACACGTTGGGAGCATCATCGATGAAGATCGTATAACGATCACTACGTACACGAGATTGTTGAACGGCCAGGCGTATCACGAAAACATATGCCAGAATCAACAGTATCAACCATTAATATATGCTCTCCCCGCCTCGACACGTTGTACACGGTAAGCCGCGACTTGCAGTGTTCAATGTGAAGCCTCGAACTTTCATCTGGCCCATAGTCAATGACGTTTGACGAAATCGAGATGGAACCCGATACCCTGAAGAGGATAGGAAAGAAGCCCAGAAGAGGGCGACAGAGAGGAAGAGCAGGCTTTGGTTTTTCAGAAATAAACGTGCGGGAAATATTGTCATTGGGAAAGCCGTGCAAAAAAGAGCCGGTGAGTTAGTGCGGGAGAGATGAAACGAGCACGGCAAGATGAAACGCTTGCGATGGGCGACGAAGCGTCGTTAATAATTCACCGGATCGAAAGCACCGCGCGTCTCGTTTTCAAGGTTCTATCCGGAAGGGTGAATAAAGAGGAAAGAAAGGACGAAAGAGAAGCCACCGGAGCACGAAGAAAAGCTGCGCCATTTGCCGACCTCTATCCACCAACTCTGTTCTGTTCCATCTACGTATACTTCTGTCACGCTCGACTGAAAGCTAGATTTGCTTCAACCAAAGAGAGAGAAAAAGAGTGAGAGAGAAAAAGGGCGAGGCAGTGGAAAAGGGAAAGGAAGAGGAGGAAAATGAAAAAATGGAGAGCAGGCATATATAGACACTCGCACTCCATCCTCATCACCACCCCGTCCTGGCCGTCTCACTGTTTTTCTGATTTTAAAGACATTCGATCACAAGGACCCACCTCATAGTAGCCGATTATTCCCACATTGAGGGTACCGAATGCTGTTCTCGATCATGTGTTAACTATATTTTCCATTTCCCTGAGTATAGTAATATGTTATAGCCATAGTTACTGCCAGCAGCATGGTACTGCTTATTAATATTTCAGCAGATGCATAAAGGATGCACGTATGTTGACCGCAACCAGCAAACTTACGAGCATACGTTGATTAGTCAATGTTATATATTAGGTTTTCATAAAACGAACATTTGCTGACACTATAAAAAAATGTACTCCACCAAGATCCTAATAGTGAGCATGATGAATAATAATAAATTATGCACATATGTTAACGACAACCACTAATCTTACAAGCATAGGTTCATTGCTCGATGCTATATAATATAGTAGGTTTTCATAAAATGGACATTCCCTGATACTATCGAAAATTTACTCCCCCAAGATCCTAATAGTGAACAGACTACATGTCTGTAGTTTATCTAAATATTATACATCGGTTAAAAAAGTTGCCTGTGATTTACGATGATGTTTATAGTGATTCGTACCATATTATAAAATACGACCTGCTAAATGTGTATTTGGTGTGTAGTTCGATTTTTTTTATACACTGCATGTGTGTTGGTTCAAGGCGTCAATGCCCGTATCCTAAATGCATAGATCATTTCATAAATTCAGCATAAAATACTCAACCGAGTGTGCTACCTTAATTATTTTTACATTAAAATTCGGCATCCCCAGACCTCTTGTAATGGTTCATTTCGAAGAAAATATTTCGCCTACACATGGAATCGAACCTGCAACCTAACTGCCTTTCATCTGCCCATACTATACAAACTGCCACTACGCTATCGAGTGCTTAAGTAATTTCGACTGTACTTCTGTATAGCTGTCACCTCCGATTTGGGTGGAATTTTGGGCAGATAATTTTTTTTGGCAATAGTTTTGTGCATACCATATAATATGATACGTCCTGCTATATGCATAGTAATTTGTGGCCTACAAGAACAGAAGGTGAAATACAAGAAGTGTTCAACTGATATTCTATTTTTGCAATGCAACGAAAATACTATGTAACAGTTCTTGAGGCATGCCTAGTTCTTAAAACTACTAGGCCATGGTTTCTCAAATGGCAAATGCTCTACATCTTCGCTATAAATAAACATTACCATAATTCTTATCGAATAGTCTCTTTTCATAAGGTCTCCTAGAAAATAATGCTCTACAAACGTTGATGTTCAGCATGTGGATTGTACAAACTTGAATAGAATAGTAGAAGTTTGACCTGAACAAAACCTAGCATACAGTATACAACATTAGTATGTGTGCGCCGATTTTGCAATAGCACTGTATTAACCATATCTATATTATCAAGCCTTTCACATTAGTTAATGATTATTTCGGGGATATGAGATAGTCAAACATGCCACCCAAATCGCAAGTTCAGATATCCTCTTTGCTTATAGTAGCATTCACCATATGATGATTGCGGTGTCAATAAACTATAGAGAATTTTACTATGGGCGTTTTTCGTAAATATCATGAACTTTTCCCTTAGTATATCTTCAACCCCACATAAAGTACGTAAACCCTAATGGCATCGAGATCGCCAATGGATAAATGTAGGCATATTTACATACGCGCTTCAAAGGCTTCTCAGTGCCCAAAATCACTGCCCTAAATCACCAATTTAGGAAAAACGGTCTTCCGCAAAACAGTTGAATGCGTCGATAGTCAATATTACACAAATATAGTTGATATCAAAATGATATATCTGGATATATGTGCATGTGCGATTGCGGCTTTGCTGGATCTTGCACTTTTTCTCGCTAAGTGTCATTATCCGACTCGACAACACCATAGGAGGAGAGACGTCACAATTTATATCCGCCATATTTCCTTTCGAGATTTGCGCTTACTCCGCAGTGAGTCACGCGTGGAAGGGTTGCTATAATCCAGAGAAGAGGGAAATATGGGGAAAGGAAGCAGCCGACGCAACGTGGCAGCAAAGGATTGCGTTTCCGTCTCTCGGTACTTCTCCATGGCTTTTTCGCTGCCTCTTTGTGATTCGTTGGGAACCGGGCGTCGAGTTAGTCGATATGCTTTGGACTCGTTTTTATTTGACTTTTATTTTCTCTATGTTTCATTCGTTTCTGTATGTTCGAGGTTCTTCGTTCTCGCAGGTTCGTTCACCGTCCCTTATTTCACCAGTCGCGACACTCGGCGCCCTTGCCTACCCCTTGGGAGGCCAACGAGACAGAGAATTTATTCCGATACTAAAAGATCCCTCGTCAGCCACGGATGTATCGGCATCTGGTATGGAGCACTACTGAAGCGGAATTATAGAGGACCTCCATCCAGATCCTTGGTTCCCCCCCCCCCTCTCTCCTTATCTCCCTCCCTCTTTATCTCTATCCCCGTAAAAGCTGGGACTCGCTCGCAAAGTTCATTCCTGTAGTTTGCGTACAACTATACCCGGATTTTATGCGATGTATCGAGACCCCCTGGGATCGAAGCGGTGCCGAGAGATAGTCGCGCGTCTACATTATATATATATATATATATATATATATATATGTAGACCACATTTTTTCCGCCCATCCACCAGCGAGATCTCCAAGGCGTCTTCAACTGCGAGCGAAACGAGATAAATCCAACTGTGGACGGTAAAAAATCTGCATCCCGCATCTACATACACTGGCAACTTTACTAGTTTTGCTTTTCCCTCGGTTTCTTCCTTCCACCAGGCGTGGTGGTGGAGAGTCGACTTCAGGATTCTCCGCAACGAGGCAGAAGTTCCCCACTGCGACTTTTAGGAACTACGAATAGAATTAGCGAGCACAATTCATGGAGGAGGGTACGCCCTTCGCGGAACCGTCTGATATATGTACGACATCACATTTATCTGCAGTTTTCTATTTTTCCCGTGGTTTTTTTTTTTTTTTTTTTTTCAAAAAAGATTCATCGTAATTCCGGGCAGCGTGTTGAGCATATGAGGAAAAAACGCAAAGTGAATGAGAAAGAAAAACGAGACTGCAAGAAAAAAGAAGCAACAAAGTGTACGCGCGGTGGCGAAGAAGGGGGTGGATATTCGGTGTGATAGAAGAATTTTAAAACAGTGATCGACGACGGCGATTACACCCCTTGATAAATTATGCGCCGTTTCTCGTGAGGGGTGAGAGAGGGAGAAAGAGAGTGGGAGAGGAAAGAAGTATTTTCCGGAGGTGTAGAGCTCTCCATGGAGCAAGACACAAGGAGCGAGGGGTTTACCAGAAAAGCAGAAAATGGAAGGTAGCAGGAAGGAGAGACATAGAAGAGAAAATATCAGGTCAGGAGGATTCCGGAGGCAAAGAGCGATTTTTCCACTCTCACGAACGCGATCCAGTTAAAGGATATGCTAAAATGAACGCGAATGAAGACAAGAATGGCTCACGCGGTGTTGGCGACTTCTCGGGCAGTCTTGCAGCTGTCAACGGGGATCAGAAACACCATTGGAAAACTTAACGGCGCATGAGAACACCAGGTGACGTCACTAAGACACAAGTTAGAAGAAAATCGCAATGAATGAGATGCGGTACGTACGGCTGTGTATATGCGTGCATGTGTGTAGTAAGGCTCGAAAAGAAACGCATTCATGGACGATGAAGCAGTGACATTGTCTGAGTATAGTTTTGCTTTGAAGGAAACTAAAAAGCGTGTTCGTCGACGAGATAAGCCTATTTAAAAGAGTCAGAATGTTCATATTGCTGATTTAAAAAATCTACAGTCGGAAAATAGATTTATTAAAGACAAAGAAGTTTGTCTCCTGGCGAATAAGTTTCCTTATTCGTATGTCGGCCTACTAGGATTGTATTAACAGCTAAGAATTGTTTCTATTTAAGTTTATGTTTGAGATTTACTAAGAATTTTTCTTAACATCTAAGAGGATATATGAGTTAGAAGAAATAGGTGTTTTATACCCGACAAATAGAGTTTTGCTTAACATCTAATAGGATTCTTCATAATCCCCCAGCTGGTTTTTTTCGAGGAATTGTGTCATTTCGTCCGTAATTATTTTCTCACTTGAACGTTTTTTTCTCACTTTCTATTCTTACTTACAATTAAATCATTCCTCACTTTCGAGTTTCTCACTTCCGAAACGCAACACTGACACTTGTGCCAAAAGCATTGGCATAGGAAGAAGCTACATGGCAAGCGCATGAGTGCGCTACATCTAACGAGCGGCCTGCTGTTGGGCCCGTTGCGTTGAAGGGCAAAGTACGCATGCGCGCATTAGTATCATAGTTGCGAAATAAGAGGTTTTCGTGATTGGAAAGTAGTATTCATTTGATTTGAGGGAACATTTATGCAAATTTTCTATTTTAAATATGGCTTTTAATTGATGTGAAAAATCGGCACGTAAAAAACATATTTAGTGACGCCGAATAAATGCTGTAGTCTCTACAATCACATAAAAACTGTTGAATCTACTATTGAATATTTCTAATTTCTGAGTTCAGATTTCTTATCAGAGACTTCAAAATTTTGCGAGTACGAAATTTCACGTAAACCGTAGATAAGAAAAAATATATGCTCAAAAGGGTTCGTACTAAGACGGAGTTTTCTAAAGAGTTTGTTTTCATAAAATGGCTTTCATTTCGTCTGACGTCCACGTGAGGATTAAGATCATGACAAAGAGCGTATGATCCGCGGTAGCATGGTAGAGTGAACGTCCCGTCGACCAAACCAATGGTCTGCGCTTGAATCTGCCCGTATGATCAGCGGATATATAAAGGCGTCACGTATTTCCGAGTGCACACGCCCGCACGCAGAAGACAAAGAAGTCACGTAGCGCAATTATCCCGGAGCGTCCAGGCGACGATGCCACTAATAGAAGCATCGGCAATTTCATATGAAAGGTTTACGTGCTGGACGCGTCGAAGCGTCTGAATACGAATCGCTCAAGCACGCGTCCCAAAGGTTATTGAAATGTCGCTACTTGAGGTGATGTCAAAAGTGTTCTTGATGAAAGGAAGATAGTATGATTGTATTGGCAGCTCAGTGAACCGAGAGTGAAATGTGGTTTCTCCGGCAACGAGTGACTTTTACGTCATTGCAATATGAGGCGAAACATGCTCAACAACCAAAACTGTATTAAGGCCTTTTTGGAAAGTGAAAAATTTGCCTAAAAAATCGTCAGATAATTGTTAATAACAAATGAACTATGCAACATAAAACAAAATCCTACGTACTTCCATAGACAATGTATTTTTCAAGATATATTCAACATTTCAAGTGAATCGGTTGAAAATTGTCTGAGTTATGTTTCCGGCCAACTTACAAAATGCAGTTTTGAGATATACGCTGCACAGCTGCCATTTTGAAATTAATCTCTTCAAAAAAATTAGTGTATACAATTACTGATATGTGTGATAAACACCCTTTTCGTCATCTCGATTTATTTTGTAGTTTTTCCGAGAAAAAAAAACCCTAAAAGGCCTATTTTTCGGCCTCTAGAGCGGCTTAACCCCTGAAACTATTGTTGTTGACGTCTATAGATTCTACGTATAATAAAACTGTTTACATTCTGAAAAATGAGTGCCCTATGGAAAGCAGTCGAATCCAAGATTTGTTTGGACTTCACCTCGCCTGAACATGGTGTAAACACATGCTCTATCTATCACTGCCGATCTGCTATCAACGCCAATGTTGCTATCTCTTTAGCACTCCATACCTGTTTCGCATTACCTCAAGACGATGGTATTACCTCAATCTTAGGAACCAACCGTTGAAGTGGCCTGAATTTTTCGAAAAGCCAAGGATTACAGGGCTCGTTTCATTGATAAACATCGCACGGAAAGTTCTACTCGCCAACACTTTCTGGGTTGTAGCAGTCCTGCGACCCCTCGTAAGGGAGTAGACAAGATTCTAAGCTCCACCAAGAAGTATTAGTCTTTTCGGAACGATTACGGACGTGAGAGCCTCGTCGTCATTGTTGTCAGGGTGGTGGTGTGGTTGAATTGGCAAGAACAAGGTCAGAAGACCAAGTGCTCGATGGTTTTGTGACTTCGTTTGCAATATGCACGAAGCTCATTGTAGTCTGAGAGTGTACAACGACCGAAATAAGGACAAGGTAGAAAACGTTACGATCCAATCTGTAGCCGAGACTTACATGTATCTCCTCCAGGAGGCCGTAAACCAGCCGTCTCCCTCGAGCCATTCATAAATTTTGCAATATGCGTGCATCACAACTTCCCATTACGGAGTGTACACGTATACGGCACAAACACATTCGTCCTAAAACAATATATTACACGTTTATGTAAGCCCCGTGAAGTATAAACGAGAACATTAGGATAAATATAGCAGAGCCTACGAGCGAACACACAGGGAAGCCGAATCTGTATGTGCTTTTGGGTATTTTAACGCAGCGTTGGGAGGCTGGGGATATTCATCGTGAATAACGCGTACCCCAGTCATGAGTACGGATCACCCAAGCCTAAAGATACATGCATCTTTAGAAGGCATGCATCATTTAGTCGGTGAAAATGACTCGAGGAGGGTATCAAGGCTTCAGCCCTGCATCTGAAATACCGAACGCAATATTTCCTCGGGCTTGTAATCAGCACCCTTAATGAACGACCTGTCTAAACCAATGCACACGGTGACGACACCGAACTTCTATGGCAATCGAAGTGAAACTCACTCCTACAAATACGGAACCTTTTAAACACTCCTCACAGACCGAACCATAACAAAATGTCTTCAACCTTCCTGCTGGTATGTCTTCATTCACTCTCCAAACTCTCAACCCCTTTTGGACCCGGTAAAATCCTGCGACTTGTTTTGTTCGTACTTTACAGCTTCCGTACCAGAGATCGTTTCGAAGAGCCACAGGCAGTAAGCTTTCAGAGATGTTTTGCCTACAGCACTGAACCACAAAGCTTGAAGTCGAATAACCGAAAGGAGCTTTCGAAGTTTTCCCGTCCTGCAGCCTCCATTCATCCTCCGCAAGCCGGAATATTCGCATCGTTTTGCCAAGGTAGATTAAGACGAGTAGACAATGAGATCGAATAAGAGCGCTGGTGCAAACGTCAGCCCACAATGATACGTTAGCGAAAAGTCTAACCGGTGCACAAGTCGCGAAACGCTTTGTCTTAAGGGCGAGAAATACGATCCACGAGCAAGTCTGAATTCGCGAATCAGCCGATCTAGCGCATCAGCCTTGGTGGAACTCTGTTTATTTTGCCATTACGTTCTATCTTACGGCTGTCGTGCAATATTACGCCCCGCACGTGACCTCTTGTATAATCCATGCGGGAAATGGAGGAAACGTCTTGCACAGCATACTCACGGAAATGCGCATGGTGGCAGTTAACGTTTGCCAAGAGTTACGGAAGTCAGATTAAGAACGACTCGACGCGGCTTCTTCCGTTGAAGCCAGACTTCGCGGAGTCAAGTATAAACAGATGTAAAACATAGGGAACGAAAAGGTTTGGAAGTAAAAGACACGAGGACGCGGGAGGGCGGAGATGTGAGGGTTACTGAAGTCTCATCAGCCTTTGGTGCAAGTGTTGACGATCGTTTATACAAACGTCATTCGAGCTAGGCGGCTTCAGTTGAATGTCTTCAACCTCCGTCTCACGGTGTCTGTTGATAGCATTTCTAAACAGACGTGGTTGGGCCAAGGTTCCCGGCAACTGCGACGTATGCAATGAAGAACGAGTCAAGAGAGAAGTAAAAAAAGATGATTCTTGATTCGGGTCGGGTCTTCAGAAGACGCGCTGAACTCGCGAGTGGCTTCGAGGCTCGTTATATTGTGTTCGGAAGGCTGGCTGCATAAGTTATCGGATTACCGGCAATTTTAGCCGGGCGTAAAGAAATTCCGGCCGAATCATTCTCGCGAACGGGAATGCTTAGGTTGGAACGAGGTTCCGTGCACCCGAGCGCAGCCATTACAATACCCCTGCTTCCTCCCGACCCCCGCTCGTGCTCGGCCCAAGAACTCCGGCGTCATTATCCCCTCGCACTCTTCCAACTTCTTTTACCCCTCCCCAGCTCCGTGTGGCGCCGTCACAGCGAGCCGAGGTGAGATGGCCTGTGTCTGCATGTACGACCAGCGGACATCAAACTTTCTCTCCTCTTTCACTCACCGGCACTTGACGCCACGGGAGTCGCTGTTCACGGTCGCGAGATTTCATCGATATCTGGTTCGTGAGCAGCGTCATTACGTCACTGCAGATCACCATCAGCCAGAAATGTTCCACTCTCAAAACCCTTCTTTATTTCTTCTCATCCGGTTGCATCGACTCGCTTCACTAGCTCTCTCCGTCTCTATCCGCAATCACGAAACTGCGATCATGTCCCCGAGACACGTCGCTCACGTCGTATCACCATCCAATTCGCGAAAGTCCCTTTACCGGCCCTTTCGTAGCTATCGCACTTCATTCACTTCTCTTGTCTTCGCCGGACTCGTCCCATGGGCGCCAGCGTCCAAGAGTTTCACGATCACGCGCGACGATTGAACTAATCCGCCAGGGGGCGCGCGTCGCGGTCCTGCTCGCAGCGACGAGCTCGAGTTATCGGGTCATCGATATGCGCATAATTTCTCTAAGCGTCGCGCTGCAACTCTTATGCGAGCCCGAGCTCAGACACTGCCGTCGAGCCAACAATGACGAAGAAAATATTCCGATGTGGATACACACTCCTTGCGTTCGGAATTGTCAACATAGTTGAATTGGAAAGTACGTGCGCTAGTATCAGATTCGAAAAGTTTCGAGAATCTCGAATAACTTTTCTTCCTTTTATCAGCCAAACGGAGTTTGATCGCCTATCGGCACGTTTAAATTTAAATAATGCGGCCATTTGTGGTGTGTCGAGTTGATTGATGCGCGTTCTGCCTGCTCATAGATTCGAACAAGGATACGAGAAAGTTATGAGTATTTGCACAGGGAATTAGATTATTTGTTAATCAACATTGACGAAACATCCTGTCCTGTATATAGTCTCTCCATCTCTCTCTCTCTCTTCAATAGCGGGGCTTGTGCATCACATTTTGAATATGATCTTCGAGGTTAATTCGACCTGTCTGTCTGGCTGTTTGCGCACGCGTGTTATGTGCTAATTCAAGCACTGTAACTCGATAATTTCGACGTTACCACTGTCTATGACGTGTTTAACGAGCTATAATTTAATAGACTGTATCTACGTGCCCTGTTTACGAGCGGAATGCATTGGGAACAGTCCTTGAAATCCTTGGAGCGAAATTCACGCCTATGTTTGATGCAATTACACGTGATGCATTGGGGCTATCGAATGCTATCTTCTCGAACAAATACCAGCTATAACCCTGACGTTTTCACTCGCGGCCAGGCTTTTACATTCTCGACCATATGTACATTTACGTATATGGACTTCCGCCCATTTATCAAAACTTTCCGGCACTCTGGTCTCGAATGCGCCATTTTTGTTTCCCACAAATGGGTACACGGGATTATTGGGTGTGAATATTTGCAGAATATCTCATTGTGATGAGTCGCAATGGAACAGTGTACAAATATCTGACTGCATCACTTGGAACAGCAGTTCTTTTATGGTAATGAAGCCTGCATCGTTGGGATGCAAACGAAAATATTTTTTTTTCGTATTACCCAATTCTTTTTCGCCCCATTTAGGCTACAAAAATCACTGAAACATTTTTGAAGATCCTTATTGGGGTTCCACAACCTAAACTTGAAAAAAAAAAGGTTTAGATGGTAATAAAAATGAAGAAATTAAACAAGAGGCATTTTCTTTGGATCGTTTTTTTTTGGGTCTTTACTTTTGGCTAATGACATGAATTATCTTTGTGACAAAGTTATCGTCGTAAAATAATTGTTAGAACAAATAGCCCTGTTTCCTTTTTTGAAAAGGTACAGAGGAAAAAGAAGGCAGGAAGAGACAGAGGCAAAACTCGAAAGAAAAATTTCCGGGATGGAGGTCTACATCCGGACTTGATCGCACGAACAGTCGTTAGGTCGTGTTGCTTTGGAGTCCTCCAGTTTTCGCGAAGTCCAAGAAGAAAACTGTTCATCACTGTTCCTTTGCACCCTTACAGAATCGGGATGCTTCTGGAGGGTCATCAATATTAGTTAAATGGTACGATATAGTGGGGTCGTTTGCGCGAAACGCGTTCATTGCGCTGGCGAAATTGGGAATCGATATCTAAATGGGTTTAAGGTGGGTTATTGTACTTTATGTTGGGGAAAGCGGAAATGAGATAGGCGGGACGATCGGCCGGTCCGATTATCGTTCTAGCTGTCCGGCCGGGTTAACGAACCCACCAACTGCAATGAAGTCGTATCGTGAATGCATCTGTGGTTTCTATTTTAGTGTTAACCTTTACCCTCACAGAGACCATATTGGGACTCTCATACCTGAACACTTTTTCCGCAGTACAAAATCAAGTCAACGAAACTGACTTGCTTTGAATGCTGTCTAAAAATGATAACTCGTGCATGATGACAAAGCAGATGCAGTAAACCAAAATAGCAAATACAAAAAAACATCCAGCTATGGCACAATGTCCAAATGCGATAAAAAAAAATAACGATGTACATTGTAATTGCATCAGCTTCGTCTGTGAATACGAGCATTTTCCAGTATAAATGGGGGGGGGGGGGGGGTAAACACGAAAATGCGAGTGCAAATATTTTTTAAATGCACACGATCGTACACGCGGTATTAATGAGTAATTTGCGTGCGAATCACTTTGCGAAACGAAGCCGCAGCTCGACACCTCGTAATTTAAACAAAAATATTTCGTTCCATAAACATGCATTAGCGGATATATCTGGTGGATCCATAGAAAGCCTCAGGCGGGACAAGTTCGGTTTCATTATTACACTATCTCTTCCATAGCAAGTTGGATTGTTCCTTGGATTGTTGCTTTATAATACGATGTGCATTATCAGCTTATCCATTCCCCCTTTTCTCTTTATTTCTCTCTCTCTCTCTCCTCTCGTGCTTCATCTCGATAGTTGTCCCGGCATAGATCATCGCTGCTCGGCCGCTTCAACAATACACGCACACTCATTTCCGTAGAATAAGGGCGTGCTCCGAATTATCTCTCTATTATTACACATCTGACGCAGGTTCCCCATGATGATCTCGCGTACAACCCAAAAATAATCACAATGCTCCAAGCCACACTCAAATATAATTATAGTAGACGATTCGAAGAGGTGGCCTTTAATGGTAAATTGGATGGTTAGAAAATCTACATTGCAACTGTTTCCTCAATATTGGAGGCTTTCAACACATACTGCTACGCTCCCCCATTCTCTCTACGACCCTCCTGAATGTGCAAATACGATACCATTGGAAGAGCAGGGAACACCAAGCGATCCAAGTTCCATTTTCGCGGATGAAATGATACGCGAATAATGTGTACATCTACGGCCTGATAATGACGACGATATGGGGACCTTACGGGAGATTACAACAGGAAAGATATCGATTTATCGTTTCTGCAAACGCTTCGCGTCCGGAAATTCTTTTTCAGCTCGACGACCAGCTCGGGAGAAAATTGATCTGGAAGTTTGAAGCAAAGGCTCCGTCCTACATTCGCGAGTGGCTACTGTACAAAATGAAGATACATCGAATCACCATTATGGAACAAAACTTTAGCTTCATCGCTATTAATAATGTTTTTTGTTCCTCAGCTGTGAATCTTCGTTGACTCAGCAGAATATAAACGTGTACAAATCATGCGAAATCCCTGGCCTAATCGATATGACGCCCGTGGGGCAGGGTGAAGCTGACCGTATAGATTAGGGTGAAGTGAGCAGGGATCTTGAAACGACGAGCAGAACGAGCTGGTGGAAATTTGGCGAACGAACAGTGGCTGTACTATTAGGATGAGGGTTGAGAGTTACGATCGAAGGATTCGAGGGGTTCAGCAATAACGATTACAGTGATTATAGAGTCCTTCCGTATGTGCCAAAATCCCTCAAATTCGCTCCATTAAGGCTTCTATTAATGAAGGCGCGTACTTGTGGCTTATATACGCTCGTTCCAATTCGTTTCCTTATTCGCGGCAGCGTCGAATGAGCCGAGCAAGTCCATCGCTTTTAGAGAATCTGGATCTAACTGTCTCCAATCGGACTCTACCGGAACGATTTTTCTATCTTTCTGTTACTCTTCGCCTGGAGGTAAAAATGGACCGGTTGGCTGAGCGGAGGTCGAAGCAGGCTCAGAGTCGTTTGGAATGGTTGTAGGGAGAATTTCGTGGATCGGAATTTTGACCACACTGCAGAAACTAGGCTTGTTTGACGTGTGTTCAAAGTATGTAGAAGTAACACAACATAAAGGCACGCGTGGCCATGTTGATTCTACACACTTATGCATTTGGTAACACGTAATGCTTCAAAATTACACACGTGAATGAGCATTTTTTACGCATTAGATTATTACACACCTTCGTAGCTGTCGCCATCAACAACACGCTTATTCAAACACACATAAAGTGTGTAGAATCAACATACAAGACGCATATTTACACACATTGGACTCGTTGATAGCAACACACACGCAAAAATAACGCGGGAAAAAGGCAACACAGTTTAAGTCTGTTAATTTCAAGTTATTGATCATGTTTCAAAAATCATCTTGGTTACGGCATCACGTCAAACTCAGCTGATTTGACATCGATTAATTGACCGGTTAATAGAATACCACATTTGGTCTTAACTTTTTCTTTCATTGATTTATGACTTTTTGAGTTCGTCACGTGGAAAAACCTAAAATTGGAATCTATTTTCGAAAGCCTCGATGTCTGCATTAAATCTTTAGTGACGTATTTTTGTGTCGGGTCATCACTGACAAGCAAAAAGCGGCCGTCATCGTGAAGCTGTATGAGAACCTAGCTTATGCGAAGAGAAGAAAAACAGTGACACCGTTCATGATAGTAATGGAATTCATTGCTATTTTAACATATTTTTATAAAGAATGCGGATACATCATTCGCGAAGTATATTATTGATTTTAAAAATTTGAAGACAACTATGAAAAATGCATATATACATAATTAATACAGAGTAATATATAAGTACTGTTGACTTCAGTTCAATAAATATATACATTTTGACGATAAAAAGCTTTCGTTATTGAATTTATAATTCGGATGAATCCCATGTATATACAGTACTGCAAAAATAAGTGTGCTGTTTTTACACACTTTGAGTGTGCAAATTCCTGTAGACACTTTTTACACGTTTTAACGTGTAAGAAAATAACACACGGTATTTTCAATAATTTAATAAAAACGTAAGTGTGTTGTTTTAACCCATTTATCAGTGTTATTTTTACATGATTATTTTTCACATACGGTAAAACGTTTAAATAGAGTCTATAACCATTTACACACCTAAAGGGTGTAAAAACAACACACTTGTTTTTGCAGTGCGGGCGCAGTCCTGGTTGTACCTAGTTTAAGGGGCTATGTGACACTTTGGAAAAATCGACTAGTTTTGCCTTTTTCGACAGTTTATACTTTCAAGAATATCATTATCATTTATACCAATATGAATTTATCTTGCAAAAATCGATGTTTAAATCTGTAAACGCGATTTTCTTTAAATGAGATTTTTCAAATTTACATTGTAACTCAAAGAGCAATTATACGATAAACTCGAAATTTGAGCTGAGTACTCTTGAATATATTTACTCTACAATGACGTAGGATATTTTTAATTGGATGAGAATTGACGATTTGGCATTGGAAAAAACGAACATCTTATAGGTAAGAAAACAGACTTTTTTTTCATATCTATGCCATTTTGTTAGATTTTGATATTTTCGAAAATCCTACGTCATTGTACAGAAAATGCCTTCCAGTTTAACGACATTTATTTCTTTTTCGGTTTCAGCTACTTAATCGGCCGGAATCATATCAGCAGTGGAGGAACTTTTTTTTTTGCGCCTCCGAAGGCAGCGCCTAAGTCGCTTGGATCAATATTTTTCTATGAAAAAATTATGCAATATAGGTAAAATATAGCCAAATATATTCTTAATTTTCCGAAACATTTAATTGAGTACTTCCAAAAAATTCCCGAAAATTACGCAAATTTTCGGCGCTCACACTGGTGTGAGCCCCTTTAACAAGGTAAAACGTGCTCTTTCAGGACGACGGATGTTCATGTTGTATTCTTCGATTTTTACAGAGCTGTAATCATTGAGACGCCATATACACCTTGCCGAGAGATACCAATTATACTTCCTCAATAGGGTGTATGGAAGTTCTCGTCCATTGATGTTCACATGCCAAAGATTCACGAAAGGAAGCACCAACCTCGACGAAACAAACAGACAGACAACATTTCAGATGCATATCCTCTCTGCCTCGTCGTGTGACTGTACCAGCTGAATTTCAGTCCGAAAAAGGAATAAACAGGAATCAACCACAATTTTATTGTTATATAGTATTACTTACTATTTATCTAGTATTACCAAGTTTATCGTGCTTTCATAAATCATCATCGTCATCATTTGCGCATGTCACTACAAAGTCAAAGTCTACACTTGGACGTTGCGAGAGGGAAAATAACTTGGGGTGTCTTATCGATAATTAGCCATTGCTCAATTAGGCCCAAGTCAGCAGATGTGTAACCGGAATTTTCCGAAACGAGAGAGTTCTCGGCCCCTCTCATCCCAAAGGGCCACTTCGAACAAACGACGCGCACCAAATTATCGGCCATTCCCCACGACCGTGAAACCCCAACGACTCTGCCCATTGCCTTTTTGTCCGTACGTAGAGCGGATCTTGGCTAGTCTTCACGGCGAAGCCTTCGCAAGGCCGACACTTTATCCGGCTCATATCCAGCGTGTTATTTCCTGTTCCCTGCTGCTGGAATCCAGCTAATTAAGTAAGAAACCTTTATTGCAGCCCCTCGCTGCCCTCGGCGAGCCCTTCGCTCTTCCAGCTGCAGTACGGACAACGTGGACGATACAAATTGCCTCTAATGGTTTCCCGGTTGCGAGAAAGACATGAGGCCCCCCGAGGGCTTGTAAGCCACACGTGACATCCTGAGATGCAGGATTCGAACTTGGCAGAATTCCCTGGAGGGCGACACGTACCACCAACGCTGTCCCTATCCTTTTTCCACGCAGATCCACGTGAAAAACGTTCGATGACCCGGGAGCTTCGATCGCTTTTGGGGGGAGGAGGCAATGGAGGAAGCGAAGAAGGATAAGACGATGGGAGGGAGGAAGATAGAGAGAAAGAGACGGGTTGAGCGAGGAAGGACAAAGCCTGATGGAAGGAAGGCAAGGAGAGTTTCGCGGATGGAAGAAAGGCAAGGGAGGGAAGAATCTGGTCACGATCTAAACGCTTGTACCGACCTCTCGTTGAATACCAAAATCTTTCATCAGACTATCCGAGTTCTTGACTGTAGCGGAAAATTTATCCTCTCTGCATCGCTCCATCGAAGAAGCGGCCATCTTTATCGAAACGAGAGCACGATACATAAACCGACCGTCAACCCTCCTCACTACCAAACACCGAGATAGACTATCATCGGAGTTTTTTCGTTCGTCTACACAAGTATATAGGTTATGTTCGCGAATGTGGATGTTGAGCGACGGTGGCTCGATCTAGTTGACGTCATCGTCCATGTCGATGAGTGAGAAAGTAGTCCAGCAAAAGTGACGAAAACCCAACACTTTTCAGCGTAGAATATCAATTTTTGACTGAAGGTAGATGGTTGCCTACTGAAAGTAACCCCAAAAAAAATGTTGCCCCTCAACTTGCCCCAACCCTATGCAATAGGGGTTGAAAACTTAAAAATCGCCGTATCTCGATAATTAATAGACCAATCAAAAAAGTTTTCAAACTAAAGTTGTTTGGAATAATAAAATTCGTATAAAGTTATCTGACGTCCAACCCCCTATCTTGAGAAATATCGTCACAAAAACGATTCGAACATTCGGGGTTGGTGCGTGTGCGAGGGGATTTGCCGCTATTTTCAAAGACAGGGGATTGGACGTCAGATAACTTTATACTTATTTTATCATTCCAAACAACTTTTGTTCAAATATTTTTTGATCGGGCTATCAATTATCTAGATACGGCGATTTTTAAGTTTTCAACCCCGATTTCTTAAAGTTGGGGCGAGTTGAGGGACAACATTTTATTGGGGTCACTTTCAGTATGCAATCATCTACGTTCAGTCAAAAATTCATATTCTACGTTGAAAAGTGCTGGGTTTTCGTCTCTTTTACTGAACTAAAAATAAATATTCTACGTATCCGAACCTTCGATCCTTCCCCACCCACCGACGATTGATAAAACGAAACGTGTACGTATATCGAGGCTCGGTGTAGTATGCAACGTGTTGGATCACTTTTGTACAATATATATTGCACGAGATAAAGAAAAGCTCATTTAATGGAAGGGCCCCTCACTCGACGAGCGATAAAGACGCAAAGCTCGCGTTAAAGGGTGCCCGTATAGTCAAACCTCCAGACATCCCTCTTTCTCTTTTTTCTCATCTCTTCTCCTCTCTCTCTCTCTCTCTCTCTTGCAATTCTCATTCTCTCTTTGTGATTCTTTATCGAGCACAGTCGTCACCACTTTATCGGAATGTGTTTTCCCTTCCACGTTCGAATTTATTTCCTCTCGTCGTTCGGGTGTACCGAGCGTGTATGTGTGTGTGTGTGTATATGTATGTATGTGTATGTATATATATATATATATATATATATATATATATATATATATATATATATATATATATATATATATATATATATATATATACACATACACACACACACACACACACACGTACATATGCGACACACCGGGAATCCCGGAGAAAAAGCGAGATTTTCACTTTCGTGGACGATCTTCGCGAAAAAAAAGAAAACGACGAAACGAAACGCAAGAGAGACCGCTTTGAGGAAAGAGTGGCACGGAGGTCCCCGGCGTCCCACCTAGCCTCACAGCTCCTTCGAATATCTCGCCAATACAGAGCCTGTACTTGTATACGTGTGCACACGAATCGGCACCCACGCACACACGTGGGGGAAACGATTGGAAAAGGAAAGAAGCGAAAAAAGGAAGAGAGAAAGATAAATGTTTCTCAGGAAGTTTTACAGCCGGATTCTGGTTTCCAGATACGATAATGTGTATTATCGTCGAAGGGGACGAATTTTTCCTCCGCGCAAATGTCCCTCGTCATCGGCGGTGAATTCGATCGCGAATAAAAAACAAAATAAAAAATAAACTATGATCGAACTCCGAGTACGGACGAATCAAGTCTTGAGGATGATACTCGTTGCCCGTGTTTCGTACAGACGTATAGATGTTATGGAATAATGCAAGGAGAGATAACAGATATTGGATTTTTTTAAAAACCTTTATTCGGTTTCTCGGCAAATATCAAGCAATCGTCCCAAGATAAGGTGTGAAGTTTTCATCGTTGGAATGCAGCGAAAGTTCTTTTTCATTTACTAAATGTTTTTATTTCAATGCAATCTATAATTTTTTTATAGATAAAGATAGATGAAGGTCTCTAATGAGAATAGTATATAGAGAGTAGAATGTAGAATATAGAAGGTAGTATATATAAAATAGAATATAGACAGATAAATAAAGATCTCTTATGAAAATAGTAAAAACCGTTTGGGTGCTTTTTGTACCCAAAATCAGCTGAAAATGAGAGCAATGAAAAAAAAATTACTTTCGCTGTATTCTAACGATGCAAACGTCATCAGCATCCTAAAATACTGAAACATACGCTTCAGCCGAGAGCCGAAAAAAATTGCACGAAGAATCGAAATTCAGGCTTCAGCGTCACCATCCACGAAGCATTCCTTTGCAATAACTACCTGGACTTTTCACATTTTCAACGACTCAATTGTGTTTATACGGGAAGAAAGTAGCAAATGTTTTCAATCCCTGACATCGATACCGAGTATGCATTTGTCAGTTCAGATTTGACATGGACGTGCCTGCTTAAAATACGAATTCTCGGATGAAGTGACGTTTTGCGAATCGATATACCCTGTCCAATTATTACACTTGAGCGATACGTATATATTACACTTACGAATGAGGGTTATTATCATATGTTATATTTTCCCGATGCACATCTTTTTCCTTTTTTTTTTGCAGCTGAGTCGAGTCATAAAGAAGGGGTAAATTCATCACCATCTTGATGCATCGATTTGATTGCATACGATGGTGGATTGAAAAGTATCCAACCTGATCGAAAAGGAATATGACTCCCAAACGTCGATGATTTTCCAATGGATGACAATGAAGGCATATACACTTGCTCGTATGTCGAATGTTGAATGTGCCTTCATACGCGTACCTATGTATAATGGATATGGTGCAAATATATGTGTGTATATATATACATATATATGCATATGAAGTACATGTGTAATATGCGGGCCGAACGTGATCAGGAAAATTTTAACGGGTTTCCTCATGCAGATGATTCGTCTCGGTTTGTTTGCATACTCGCTCGGGTTGGTTCTTGGTGTGATCCTAATTTAACACACGTGCGCACTCGTCAATTTTACACTTCTCTCGGCGTCGCCATGAGTGCAGGGGAAAGAAGCGCATAGCATTCATGGAAAAGCTACCTCTCGCGATTCCATCTCCCTGCGGACCCATTGCATTTCTCTCTCTCTCTCTCTTTCTTTCTCTCTCTCTCTCTCTCTCTCTCTCTCTCTCTCTCTCTCTCTCTCTCTCACTTTATTTTGGCAGCTTCCGCTTCTCTTACGGATTTTCGCTCCCGCGACCCAGCCGCTTTGGTGTGCTCTCTAATTCTCCCTCCGTCTCTTTTCCTCTCTCGCGCACTCTCTCTCTCTCTCTCTCTCTCTGCTCTCGATTCTTCCGGTTTTCCATCGCTTTTCCCAGGGAATTGGGGACGCGAGCCCAACCACTCGGCGATACTCGAGAGGAAAAGTGAGAGGCAAAGTGAGTAAGCGAGAGAGAGAGAGAGAGAGAGAGAGTGAACGAGGACTCGCGATAAATACTATTGCGCTCTCGTGAGCCCTCTCCAAAATTCACCGCTTACTATTCTCTATACATGTATGAGTCCGACTTCCACTCGAAATTCCCCTAGAGCAAATAGATTGGTATCGTGTATCACACGGTTGGCGATTTTGAGAAAGAACGTGCACACCCAATCGAAACTCGCGCTCGGTGCTCTACATCGATTATCGATGTGTGTGTGTGTGTGTGTGTGTGTGTGTGTGTGTGTGTGTGTGTGTGTGTGTGTGTGTGTGTGTGTGTGTGTGTGTGTGTGTGTGTGTGCGTGCGCGCGCGCGCGTGTGTGGGTGTGTGTGTGGTGCTCGGTGCAATATTCCCGTAAACGACAGACTAATCCCGTTTAATCGAATCCTACTATTTGCATGTATCGACACCTGTACAGTCATACATGTGTTTGTGTATGTGGCTGCATATACAAACGTATATGTACGTACATGACCAATAAAAGAGTTAACTTTTCTTTTACACACACACACACACACACACACACACACACACACACGTGTGTGTGTGTGTGTGTGTGTGTGTGTGTGTGTGTGTGTGTAAAAGAAAAGTTGACTCTTATATATATATATATATATATATATATATATATATATATATATATATATATATATATATATATATATATATATATATATATATATATATATATATATATATATATATATATATATATATATATATATATATATATATATATATATATATATATATAACATCGTACATACGTACCTACATCGTTATGTCCGTCCATACGCTCGTTGTGAGCTTTGACGTTTGATCGGATTGAAGATCAACGCAGGTACGTGGGCCTTATTTCGTGTGGAGTGAAAAACAAAAAACACCGATATCCAATTGGCTCGACACGTGTTCAGCGTTATTGCGAAAGGGGTCGTCAACAAAAATCCAATTATAAATTATCCTGCTTTTTTTAAATTTTCTCCGCCTCTTCTACTGTAACTTGCTATTCTGTGCTTTCCCAGCATCCTGGTTTTTGCCACATTTCTTACTGCCTCTCCCTCTCTCTCTCTCTCTCTCTCTCTCTCTCTGCCTGTCCCTCCCCTTCGCTCTTTCTTTTCGTCGCTCTTTGCATCTTCAACGTTCAACAATAGACAAGACACTGCTTATCACAAAGGACACTGCAGTTAAAACCGGAACTCACCTGGCTCTATTGTCCAAAAGTTTTTGGCATCGTCACGTCGCCCTATGCGGGAAGGCATTCCACGAGTTGGGAATACAATACTTGTAACTATGATGTTACGCAAACACTTTAACACTTATATATATATATATAGACATATATATATATATATATATATATATATATATATATATATATATATATATATATATATATATATATATATATAGAGCTAACGTATACATAATTCACAGTTGCCTTGCTCGTTGGCGTTTTGCAGCAGTCGCGCCTGAAAGAGAATGAGCTAGGTCCTGATTCCACGGTGATGCGCAACCTCCTGGGAAAATTCGCGACCTTTATTTATGCCGAAACTTGAAGCGCAAATTACGCGCTCGCGTTAGCCCACCGTTGCGTTTAGCATAATGAATCATTCGTCAGAAACGACCCTTCTTCCCCCCCATATATAAGTAAGTTTATACAAGCTGGTTCAGGTGAAAGACTGCTACCACGAGATAAAAGATTGCTCAGAACGATGGCTTTTGAAAAATGTAATTGGTATTTGAGTGGCATACATTTGAGTTTTTCTTCACCACGATCGTTATAAGTACGTGTATTGCGTGTATACGATGTAAAGCATTTCTGCGTTGATTCAATCGAGATCGTGATTATTTTTTTGCCTATCGACACAGACTTTGCCACTCTCCGTTCTTGGATTTCCATTGGAAAGTCGTAATGGGAGGGCCATTGCGAATAACAAAAAAAAAAAGTTGAACGTCAGCTCTCCGGTCCGGAGTGTGGCTGTAGTGGAATTAATTCTGGCCACTTTTGATAGAAGTTAGCTTTGCTTTTATATCTACACAGAAAACGTATATCCTGCTACGCCGAAGTGATATCGTGATGTTTTTATTTGAATCTTTAATTTTTGTACTTAATGTTTCCCTTAAGGAGAGATATACACCTAGATGGTCGAGATCGAGGATTCAGAAGCTGTGAACATTCCGTCGACCGTAGAAGACCGACACTATGGGCCTGGTATCGATGTATCCATGTGAGTTGACAAACGTCATGATTTATTCATACCCAAATTCTCAAATGCGTTTTTCTCAAAACCACGTTTTTCAAATCGGTACCCAAAATTTCTAGAAAACCAATGAACCGATTACCTTGAGGTTTTTTGTGGTTATTCTATACACCACTATCTAGTACTTGTCATAGGATTTTTTTTCCGTTACTTAGTTTTCGTTTTGTAGGCAAAATAATAACTATTTTTTGGTCCAAAAATCACTATTTATGTTCAAACGTCCGCCATTTTGTCATAAATCGATATTTTCAAAAATCGGCAATGACAAGTACTAGATTATAGTATCTAATTTAATAATCTTTTTGGTTTTTTTTTTCAGATGATTTTTGAAGAAACGCCAGTGGGTACCGTATACGCAGATGTTTTTACGACGCTCCAAGGATCATACAATATCCTTGTATGTTTTTGATATTTTTAAATAAAGAAAATTAAACGTATTTTTCAATGTGGATACTTTTAGATAATTAAAGCCCCAATCCGAAATTTCAAATAGTTTACCTCGAAATAATTCACAGAAATGACCTTTCTTCGGCTCCTAGGTGTATATCTCCCCTTAATAAGCCCACTTTGATAAGAATATAAAATATAAGTGATTATAACGTAAAAAAAGATCGGTAAATGCAATATTGAAACAAAGTTTCAAATTGTTTAGTTTTAAGGAGTAAGGCCACAATAGAATTTTCAAAAAAATCGATTTTTTTTTGGCTAAAACGGTGCTTAATCATGATAAGAATAACTTACTATTCGATTTATAGCAAGAAAATTCGTTTTTCACCGACTTTGAGCGTATAACGTGAGCCCACCTCTGGCACGGCCATAGAGTACTTAAAACTTTAAACGCGTTTTTCTCGAAACAGCTTTATTCCAATTGGCGGGACAAATAACTTCAACAATTTTCACTCGATTGACGTCAAATTTAAAAGTTATGTTCCTAATTGCATTTCGCAGAGAAGTACGTACGGAATTTCTGATCAATCGAAAACTTTTCGTTTTATGAGCAGTTTTATACGAAATTTTTCACTGAAAATTCATTCAAATACCTACAACTCGATTCAAATACCTACAACTTTTGAATAAAACAATATTTTAAAAATTCCGTACGTACTTCTCTAGGTATTCTAATGTAGATTGACGAGATTTTTTATTTTTTGTTCTAGGTAAAAAATTATGGATGCTAAGGTCACGCCGCAGAGCGCCTAAAGAAAAGGATAACAAAAGAGAATATTAGTAGTCGGCCATTTTGTACACCGAAAAAAAATATATATTTTTTCCAACAGCTTGATATTCATACTAAATAGATGTGTAATTAATTTTATGAGTGAATCACTTTTTCATACGAAAAAAATTGTTAAATTCGCACATGATTTTATACCCGTTACTGTGGCCTAACGCCTTAAGTTCACTAGTGAAATCGCGGAGGGAAACGTGTTTGGACATCGAGTACCTGCTTTTACAGTATAGTAACAGTGGATTCCTCGCCATGCGGTATACTGAAACCACATACATGGAAGTGAATAAGGGATGGCGCGAAAAGGGCGGAGGGGCAGGGGGAATGGAGAAGAGAGCTCCGGGGGCTTAAGGTTGTTATAGGGTCTAGCGGTCAGGGGTGAAGTACGAAATCAACCTATGCTTATGTACGAGGCCGATTGGCCGTAACCAACTGGTAGCTATAAAATAATGATCATATCGAACGTACCTGCGCGAACCATTTTTTTACACCTATTTATAAAAATACGACCGTTTGAACATTCGGTGATTACATGAAATGTTTCCATTATATTGTACGATCCTTTTCGATATTTTCTTTTCGCTTGATTAACGCAAGACGAATTCACAACGTCAAAAACTGTGGCACACGATAACGCTCAGGTTGGCAGAAGTGTCGCAGAAGTCCGAGACACACGCACCCCGTTTATAACCTCAAAATCGACCCGAGGAGCGGCCAACAATAAATATCGGTCCGAGAAAAAAATTCTTTCGCCGGAAAGGAAAAGTGTGTACTGAAACTGTCTATAATCTTAAAGAAATCAAAAACTTCAATCATTTTCCGATTTTCTAAAAAATTCTTCTATCTTTGAAAAAGAATCCGCTGTATTTTGTATTTTCCTAAAAGTGTCTATAAACTCATCATATCTGAACATAGATCCCAAACTAATATTAAATAATCATTACTCATCAAGCGAATAAAAACAAATAACACTCCTCGTTAATTATCCGGACAAGGTAGTTTAAGATCCTCGGGCATGATTACCAAATATAAATAATGGAGATAGCATTTGCGTCGTCTACGACGTTACCATTTTTGCACGGCCTAATATTTTCTGCGCTTCATTTCGCAATTGAAACATTAATAATTTTATAAGAGTGCTGTGAACCCCCCTTTTCACGGTGCCAAATGTTGCTCCGATAATTAGACGAACAGTACCTATTTTTCAGCTCCATGGTAGCATTTTTTTCGCAGATATAATGAACAGATAAATGATCGGGAGGTTTGCATAAGCGTAATGTGACAAGTTCGCGAAATACGTAGTTCTCGAATGTATTGCTCAAAAACCCTACTGTGGATCGTACCCAAACTGCACAGGATGATCGGCAAAGGGGTGATATAAATACTTGCAGAAAAAAATTAAGCTCGGTGGTAGCATTTTGACCTGGCCCCGTAACAACCTTAATGAGGGAGGTCACCGGCTTAGAATGTATATCGATCAATTTACCCTCGAAGTTTGGCGCGCGAAATGACGAGCGTGCTAGGTGCCTATATATATATACATATATATATATATATATATATATATATATATATATATATATATATATATATATATATATATATATATATATATATATATATATATATATATATATATATATATATATATATATATATATATATATATATATATATGTATATGTATGTATGTATGTATGTATGTATGTATGTATGTACCGTTATGCAAATGAACGCAATGAAAATTTGCTCTCGCCTTGCGGTAATTAATGGTCCATTGATAAGCTCTCTCGCGTACGCGAAACCGTGTAATAACGTCCTCTAATGACAAAGTTTTCGAACGCCGGGGGGGGGGGGGGGCGGGGGTCGCATCGTGACGTCGCCATTGTCGTGATCCGCGCAGGATTACGCTGTCGGGGACATACATTTTCAGGACCCGGAGCAGAACGTCATTATGAAAATTTGCAGACGAGGCTGAATCCCACATCTTATCGGAGCACAGTGGATGTGGAGGGAATCGCGGGGTCGGAAGGAACGTTGGTTTATCAATGCTTATTATTTCATAGAGGCGCACGTGGCGCACGTGCCCCTACGGGTAAAACTCGCGTGTATACAGAAATACACCATATGGGCGATGCGGGGCTGCCTCGCGCTGAAGAAAATCCGGAGTTCGGTCACGTTTGCGTTAGAGCTTTCGCGATATAAACATGGCAACACTCTTCCGTTTCTCTACCTCGCCGCCTCGTTCGTTACGGCATATACGTACCCGGAAGGAGGAACGAGGGTAAAAAGACAAAGGAAATCGCGTAAAATCCAAGTCATAAAGCTCGGTTAAGTCCCGAAGCCGTGAAATTAAACTGGCATCCATGCGTCGTACACGAAGAGTGGAAGATAAAGGAGAGAGAAAAAAGAGTGCTGCTCTCCCTCTCTCTTTTCATTTTGATTTTTAATTTTTTAATTCTTATTTTTCTCATTTTTATCTTTATTTTTATTTTCATTCTTATTTATTTATTTTTTCTCATAGCATTGCCGGTTAGGAGTAGTTCCTACGGGCCGGAACTCGAATTTTGTATTAACTTTCGTCATATGGTAATATAATATTGTCATTAGTGGGCTGTCTCACGAATTTCCGTATTTGTTATCAGCGATCATAACATAATCAAGTTATCGTAATTATTGTGTACACAATCACTAATAGTATTGTTACTATCATCATTACAGTTATTGGAATTACTATCTCTATTACTGTTATTTTTTATTTTTAATGTATTTATTATTGTTTTTTTCTCGCTTTTACCGATTTTATATTACTTTTGTAATCTTGTTGCCTCAAGGTATTACCATCGCTTAATAAACCAATCAATCAATCAATCAATCTCTCCCCCCCCCTGCCTTGCCCTCCATTTTCACTGCTCACATCGATGTCCCTAGTCGTAAACTTCAGGAGTGCCTTTTTTCGGGGTGCCCTTTTCGCACCACCCACGCATACATCCCGCGGACACGGAAGAACCGGAAGTACAGTGTCGGGGCTCAGCCGATATTAGAAACTTTTATTGACTCCTCGCCCGCGAACGCCATCCGCATTTCTCGAACGTCACGTGACCTCGCGCACATCCGTAACGGCGCTCAAGGCACACTCGCGCACACGCACCTGTGCACATTTGTATCCGTACACAAACGCCCCCGCGAAATGTGTATTGTCACGTACATCGAGGCCATTTCGGAATCGGGACACATTTTCCTTTTTGTCCCGGGCGATCACGTCGTTGCACTCGTGATATCCCCCGCTCGACTTTGTTGCACTCGGGTGATCGACAATTTCCGCAAGCGACGAGAATAAATCTCCCGACGAATGTATAGTGCGGTCGCAACGAATTCGGGAGACACCTGAGCACCCGATGAAGACAAACGAAACGATGCTAATATATAATGGAGTGACCTGGCTTGCGATGCCAAGTATTAGGTGTACGAATAGGTTCTCGACCTGAGCACCAAAATGGCTGTGTTGAATATTTGAACGACAAAATGTTCCATCCAGGTCTGGTGTTATGATTTAATAACAATAGTATATCGATATAAACATAATGTAGATATAATAATTAATAACCAATAGAGATATTATAAAATATTAATGTAGATGTAATGATTAATGATAATACCAAGCTAGTAGACTATTATTCCGGACCAGAAGCGTAACATAAGCTCGACATGTACATCGTGAGCACTGTGAGCAAAATGAATTGTAGCAATACGCATATTAGGCACTCTATGCTTTTCGCGTTCGAATTGAAGAAAAAGGGTAGTTCCGAGGCTAGGGAGATGAATTGTCAAGCATTGGGGAAAGATGCCGTATCCAGCGGTGCTGTGGAGAAGTGGTTTCAAAAGTTCCGGAGTGGAACTTTCGGCCTCGTGAATGGCAAGAGTGCTGGACGACCGAAAAAAATTAAGACTGTAATTTGGAGCAGTTGCTGGATGAAGATCCTTGCCAAACGCCATCGGAGCTGACTACTACATTAGAATTATCCAAAAAGACATTTCTAGTTGTTTAAAAAAGCTCGGCAAGTTTCAAAACGGTCTTACACAGGCAAAGGACCTAGGCCGGTCATATTACTGCATCCGATCGCACTAACATCATTGGACTGCCAGTCACTTCAAAACGTTCGATGAAGACAAAAATTCCATTACCGACTTTATCGACTCTCCCGAATTCGCAATCTGAGTGACAGCTTGAGAAAATGTGTAAAAGCAAAGGAAGATTACTTTGCCGATTGAAATGTACCTCGGTTTTAAGTAAATAAATTTTCGTGAAAAAAATGCCGAGAACATTTTCGTAAAAAAAGGCCACAGACTCATTTGTACACCTAATAATAAAAAATAGCATTTCTGACGCATGCATAATGAGGTCGAAAAGTCCGAGTATTCGTTGTTTCGTGAACATTGGATAAATGATGAAAATGGAAATGGATGCCTGGTATCCATTTTACCATTTGTACTGCATTTTTTGACCCTTGTCTTCAGTCGGAAGTTGAAAAGCAGCAGATAATGATTTTTTGTTACTTGGGTCACGGGGAAAGAGAACATTTCAAAAGGGTGGAATAAGTGGAGGGAAGAAGGCAAGAGAAGCGGGTCAATAAACACAAAGAAATTTTGCATCGACAGAACATCATCTACACGAGAACTTGTTAGTGTTTCGACACATACGTGTGGAACGCCTCGGTAAAAGTCAATGTAAGAAGAAAATCTTTTAGCGTTGAGACCCCATTTCCAACATGGGGTTGAAGTTCGCATCGTTGAAATGCAACGAATTTTTTTTTTTTTTTTTTTTTTTTCATTTCTTTATTTTTAGTACTATTCAAACCCTTTTTTCCAAGCTTAAGTTATGGAACTCTGTATGGAACTTAGGTTATGGATCTTCAAAAATGTTTCACTGATTTCTGTAGCCTGAATGGGCCACAAAAAAATTGGGCGACACGAGAATAAAAAATTCGTTGCATCCCAACGACGTAAACTTCAATACCATTTTCCAACCCCTCTTTTTTCTCGGGGGTCGAAGCGCGATATGACGATGTTATCAACCGAGGAGAGTCCTCGGATGATCTCCTAGCTTTCTTCGAACCGAAAAATGGCGAAAAAGTGGATTAAAGTTGAGGGAATTTAATTTCCCGTAATCAAAGTGACATGTTTTTTCATTTTTTCATGATGTCATTGAAG
Source organism: Ophion ellenae (assembly GCA_963210295.1). Taxonomy (NCBI): domain Eukaryota; kingdom Metazoa; phylum Arthropoda; class Insecta; order Hymenoptera; family Ichneumonidae; genus Ophion; species Ophion ellenae. The sequence goes on along the minus strand of OY723396.1, from coordinate 27,053,667 downwards.
TAATAAACGATTAAGCCAAATGAAATATAAATCTCAACAGTACTTTTTCATTTTCGATTAAGGGATTATGGCTCGTTGTGAAAGTCGAAAAATCACTTTTTTTTTAAAACCTATATATTTTGACAGTATATCATCTTATAAATGTTCCCTGAAAACTTCAAGGTGATCGGATCAAAATTGACAAATTTATAGACTGCTATGTTGACGCCCATCGAAACGCTCAGAGGGTTGAAACTTTAAACGCTTTTTTATCGAAAGTACGTTTTCAAAGTCGCCGAGCAAAATATTTCAAATCTACTGCATCGATGGTTCTGAAAATGTTAGGGCTTTTTCTAGATGTAAAGATATAGTATTTCATCAAAGGATTTTTTTTCCGATGTATAGAGGTGGCTGGGGTTGGTTGTGACATTTTTATCAAATTAACCTACTACGTGTCGTCTTTGGAATACTAAGATATTTTTATATATAAAAATATCTTATTAGTCAAGTTGATAAAAATGTCACAACCAACCCCAGTCTCCCCTATACATCGAGGAAAAAATCGTATGAAGCAAATATGAAGCATGGCTGCTTCATATGAAGGAGTTTATAAACTTTTAATACATGTCCCTCATTTAATTGTGAGTTTGACGTGACTATTAGAACTTGATGTTTAAAATATAAATGACAGAGTAACTTTTTGGTTCTCATCAGGGGTTAGTTGTTACAGTATAGGGGGTAAGATATGGTAAGAAATACACAGGCTTACCAAGCAGTCTTTTATTTTGAGAATCACCATCAGAATCATTGATTTTCAATAAAAAAAAAATATGGAGGCAATAAACAGTCTTTAGATACCTAGCTTAATAACGATAAAATAGAACATTTCAACTTCACAACAAAATAAAATTCGTTTAATATTGAAACCAATAATGAAAATCAACTTAAAGTAATCAAACATAAGAAAGAAACTAAATCACAAAGTAATTAATCGGAATAATCACTATCGCAATTAATGTCTCTTTTTGTCTCATCACCAAAATTGACCATTAAAAAATTTACGATATTGTTTTAGATAATCTTAGCTACAAAATGTTTGTTTCGGACACGTCAGTGCATGTCACAACAAGATTTTAATATTGTAATAATAATAGCGGCAGGTATATACCAAAATTACTAAATATGACAAAAAGTTACAAATCTGCATTTATTTCGCACCACCGCACGCAGTCCCTCCTGTCGACAGATACGGCACAACTAGCACCGGTGATGTGAAGTGCAACGTTGCCGCATCTTTCCTCTCTGACATCTCTGTAGCCTCACTTCTTGATCGTAAATTTCTGCTGTAACTTTTTGCCCCTGTAACTTCCAGCCCCAGTCTCCCCTACTTTCGATTTGATGAACAAAAAATGCCCACTTCTTTTTCGCAAAAATCAAAACTCACTTTAATCACGCGCCATTTTTTTTTATCTCATATTTCGGAAAATCCTTCGATTAATCATAGGATAAACTAACATACTAACGAAATCTCTTTGATTTTCCACTACTAGCGAAAGATTTTTTCGACAGGTGTTACCCGGACATCGGTTGTGAATCGATCACAATTGAATGTAAATTTTTACACAAAAAAAAATACAGTGTTCTTCAGATGATACTTTTTCAAGCACCTAATTCTTGTAGAAATTCATCATCGCAACTTTCTATTCAAAAATCCCAAAACGAGCTGTTTTCGACTGTCGCAACTAGTCACAACCCGCTAATTACGTTAGCTGCGCGATTGCAAAAGTCTCGACGTTTAATTTCACACCTGGTATGCCTATGTGTATGTACGTGCGCAGGAATACTAAAAAGAACGGGATAAAACGAGGGGTTAAAATTCTCGAGAGTGTAATATACATCACAAATATACCTTGAGGTTGGGTCAGGGCCATTGGAGAATTGCGTTACACGACGAAGGCTAAACCGTACCGTCGTTCGGATATTATCACTTTTGGTGGCCGAAGACGGGCTGAAAAGATTCCTCGGCATACGCGAGAGTCTCGTAATATTCAGTCTCTCTGACGTGCTCTCTTTTTCGCTCTCTCTCCCTCCCTCACTCTCTCGTACCTTTGCCGTACAATTTTCCACACGAAAATATTCGCGGAACGTTGGAACTGGAAAATCCGATAGCCCATCTCAGTGCGACCCAGGTTTGGTACATCGGGTCGCCTCTGTGAAAGAGGGAATATTCTCACGTCGTCAAGATAAGCTCTCGAGAAAAGAGGACTCCACATATATATATATATATATATATATATATATATATATATATATATATCTGCCTTCCTACATATATATATATATATCTGCCTTCCTTTCTCATTCGCTCGCTCCGATATCCTTGTCATCGTTGTCGTTACCAAGTTTCCGTCGTCTGTTCAAGAATTGTCCACCCCATGCTCTCTCTCTCTCTCTCTCTCTCTCTCTCTCTCTCTCTGTCGCTCTTTCTTCTAGGACGCCTTCGTCCCCGTCATTCGTTTTGTTTCCTACAGTTTTTTTTCTTCCCCTTTTTCATTTTCATTGTTTCATATTGTATGATCCGTTTGACTTCACAGCCGTAGAAGAAAAAGGGAGATCGAGGAAGGGAGGGAGGAAAAAATTCTTGGCAATGGTCCACTGCGGTTGAGTTGCTCGCTGCAAGTGCACGTAGCCAGGGGGTGTAAAGCGGATAAGCACAGAGTTTCACCAGTCCACAGATTCTTGTATCATTTTTATTTTATTTTATGATTTTTTTACTGTATGAAAACGTGCACACAGCACTTTGCCTCTACCCCTACTCCTCCCTTGCATTCTGTCTGCTACAGAGTTTGATGATGACTCGACCGCCCCCCCCTGATAACGCGTGTACGCATTATTCCACACACATTATTCCACCTCCTTCCGTTGAATTCCATTTTTGGAAATATATCAACGGGTTACCTGGTTGTGACAGTCGAAGAAGGCTTATTTTTGGGATTTTTTTTGTGGAACATCGTGATGATAACTTTATCTGGAAATTAGTTTTCTGAAAAAGGATCATCTGAAGAACACTCTGTAATTTTTTTGGGTATAAATATTTTATTATAATCAATTTACAGCCGATGTCCGTGAAGCACCTTCCAAAAACGTCTTTTCGCTAAGCAACGTCCTTCTTAACTAGGTTATCTAATATCAAAACATTAAACAGATTTCGTTAGTATTTTAGTTGACGCGTGTCTGAAGTGAGTCTTGTACTTTCAAATCAAAAGTATACATCGGAAAAAAAATCCCTTCGATCAAATACTATATTTTTACATGTAGAAAAAACCCTAAAAATATTCTGACAAAAATTCCAGAACCTTTATAAGATGATATACTGTCGAAATATATTGGGTTTGAAAAAAGTGATGTTTCGAACTTTTACAAGGGTCAGTGAAGTTAGCAGGGCATTTTCCACCAGATAAAAATTAAGTGAAAGTCCCCTTCGCATGCAGTTGAGTTCTATAGTTCTTGACGGTTTTTAGCAATAGTTCTGGTGATTGAAAAAAAAAGGAGATTGAAAAAATGATTTGCTAACTTCCCATAGCCGATCATTTTCCAGGAAACCATAAATGACCGGGAGTTCTTTGTACATGTGGCTGAGTTCTATAGTTCCTGATAGTTTTTAGCAATAGTTCTGGCGATTTTGCAAAAAAAAGGTGACATTTTTTTTCGTGCAACTTCTTACAGAAATATGCTGATAGATGGGCGTGAGTTCTGCGTGCTTTTTGTGTGAGATATTATAATTTTTGTATTGTTTCATGTATTTGAGAATAGTTCTGACTTTCAGCTATTTTCAAATAATTACTAAAAATGTTTCAATAACTATATACATATCTCTTCAAGGCGAGGGACTTGAGATCCTCGGGCTGAACGAACGACCACACGAATATTGAAATTGCTTGGAATATACAGAAATATCTATCTACACCCACACACACGACCGACATTGCAAGCACTATGCATATATATATATATATATATATATATATATATATATATATATATATACACACATACACGACCGAGTTTTCGCGAACGTCGAATCCTTTCATCTTTCTGCTCCCCCAGCGATATCCACGTTTCATACGCTTCGCTATATTACGCCAAACGATGGAGTACCACACACGGTGTGATTCATCAAGCGAGGAATGAACGCAACGATCCGTGAATATATAACATCGTCGACTCGTACGCGATTCGCGTTGTTGAACGATCGGCGCAAAATAAATAATCGAATGTTACACGCATTCGCGTATACGTTTGCTTTGGTCCAGCCGTTAAGGGGGCTTCTCACTTTAGACGCTAAAAAAGGCTATTTTTATGAATTTCTCTGATAGGTTTATATTATAGATATTGATGTAAAAGTTGTTACACTTAATAAATACACTTTCGAAATACAATTTTGAAAAATTCATTTGTTTATGTAACCCAAACAAACTTTGAACGCGTTTTTCCCGAAACAAGGTTTTTCGACGGATTGTTGATAACATTTTCGAAACTACTGAACCGATGCTTCTGAAATTTTAACCACATATTCTTTACAACTATAGCTATAGCGCATATCAAGGAATTTTTTTAATGTTGATATTTACTTTTTTTGCCAAAAACGGTGGAAAAAACACGTTTTTTCTGTTTCTTTTTTGGAAAAATGCCCGCCATTTTGTTATTTTTGCATATTAAAAATCGTATCCATCATCCGATATTTTATCAACAGCGCAGACCTACAATTTTTTAGGACATTTTTTTACTACCATTTTCGTCTATAAATAGTGACGTGAATAAATAATTTTTTAAAAATATATTTCGAAAGTGTTCTTATTAAGTGTAACAGCTTTTATATCAATATCTATAATATAAACCTATTAAAAAATTCATGAAAATATCCTTTTGTTAGCGTCTAAAGTGGGAAGACCCCTTAATATTGGACCGATAGCAATTTGTGTAAGGATGTTTGTTGTGCTTGAACATAAAAGGTCCTAACAATGGGTATAAGTAAACGAAGGCTAAAATTGTCATGTTAACAACTATAATGACAGGCTCGGTAACAACAACAACAATAATAATAATATAATGATGATGATTTAGCTCCATGTCGTTGAAGTTCTCATCGTTGCAATGCAACGAATATTCTTTTTCATTCTATAATTTCTCAATTTTTTTCACAATCCAAAATTGCTTATAGCAAATTCAGATTGCCGATTTTTGATAACAATCCTGTAAAACGTTCGAGAGTTTCTCATACTCTGAAACCGACGAAAACATTTGGTCCATTCGATGGAGATTCATTTTCTTGGCATTCCAATTCCATTGCATGCGAACTTTGACAGCATCTTTAATCGATACGCAATGAACTTTAATAGTGTCAAAGTTTGCATCGTTGCAACGCAACGACAGCTCTTTTGTACATTTTATTTTCCTTATTTTCGTCATTACAGAAGATCTTTCGTCATAGATTTGTATTGTAGATCGCTAAATAAATATTTTTAAAAATCGTCGAGGAATTTTTCTCAGCGAAATCTGCCAAAAGAAATCAAAGGAATTCGGAAATATTTACTAATTTTCATTGCATTCCAGCGATGCAAACTTCGACCTTATGAATTTTGTAATTATGACACTGAAGTTTGGCATCGTTGAAACGCAACGAAAATTCCGTAGCCCGATTTTTTTTTAAATCAAATTTGGCCTGTGAAAGACACTCAAAAGTTTTTCAAGCATCCTCATAACAAATCTGAGGCCCAAATTCGCTGAATAAGATTTTGGACGATGAAGAAAATGATTTTTTTTTATATATTCGCTGCAATCAATCAATGCAAACTTCAACATCATTTGTAATTCACGTTGCCGGATCCATGGGATGCACATCGACAAACGCGAGTGAACAGAGTAAAGTGGACGCTGCATCGGGAATTATTTCTCCCGCGTTATTGACAGGAGATACATACTGTCAATCGTTTTGATTTTTTTTTAATTACCGTGCGCTCCAATAGATGCGAATTTATTTTTCGGCCCGGCAGTGATTCGTTGCTTCCCGTGTACAGATATTTACACATAGATATGGTGTATGTACACTTTATGTAATGAAATAAATCGACATTGGTATCACTCATCAACCGAAATATATTCATGGACGGAGCTCAATCAATCGAGCTGCGTCCGTTGTGCGATCGCTCAGCGTGAAACCCCATTTTCTATATGCGCGTCCATGTATTCGTATGAGAATATCGCCCCGTCCGCCTCACCGAGAAGTATAATAAAAGATCAATGATTACCTATTCATAGATGTTTGTTCAATTGGAATCGTCCGAGCCCGATGTACCAAGACTGCATCCGGTGATTACCTGCAGTACGTACAGGGTGTCCTGTGTTTATGGATAATCCTGCAACTGTCGATAGGTCAGATCATGTCCTACTACCGTAATATGGGGTTACTTTGAACAGGTTCTGGGGTTTTTGTCGGTAACTTTTTTTTAACATCTTAAATTCCAACTTTTTTGCTCCAATATAACAATGTGTCCTTTGGCTATGAAATGTATAAAAAAGTCAAGGCCCACCAACCCCCCACACAATTTTATGTATGTTTATTTTTTAACTGTCGAAATAACCTCGAGTGTGGGTTTTCTTTGACAAGGCATTGGAATGCAACTTATGTCAAATAAGATTAAGGGTAGGTTTGACATAATATTGATTTAAAAAATTAATATTCTATGCATTACACGTGAATTAGATGAAAAACAATGAGTTTTTACAAACAAATTGTCATCTTTATTAAGGAAACATTTTACACAAAAATATCAAGTACCTAGGGTACTAGTGCAGGTCCCTAATCAGTCTTATAATTATCATTGAGATCAAAATCAACTTGAGAAACATTACCATCAACTTTAGCAACATTATAATAAACTTGAACAACAAATTTGAGCAACGATAGAAAAAAAGTTAAAAAAGAATCAGACGAGTTAAAAGAAGAACCGTATTTTGGCGATCTGTTGAAATACCCTTAAAAACTGTCAGTTACCCGAAATGTCAATTTAACTTTGTTTTACGGTATATGCTGGAATTTCGGATTAGTAAAAGTCTCACGGTTTTCGAGATTTTGGACTTTATAATTAAAAACAGAATAATCTAAAAAAATTATCTAATTTATTAAATTATTAATTTTTGTTTGGTTGGGTCGACAATAACTAAGGAACTTTTTAAAGTAATTAGCACGACATGCGTAGCACTTTTTTTTTACACCGCAGGCTATCAAAGTCAGATGTTGAAATTGATTTGTATGAAAATTCTGCATAAGATATTTTTTAACAAAATTTCCTTGACATTTAAGGTTAAATAGAAGACTTTTTCAGATCACACAAATGACCAAGAGTATTATTTTTAAACCATGTAAAAAAAAGTTATTATTTGTAGGAATAGCTTGCGAAGAACCATAAGAGGATGATTTAAAAAAAATAGCATAAAGGCCAAAATCGCGAAAACCGTGAGACTTTTGCTGAACTGGAATTCCAGCATATAGTAGGACATGATCTTCATTAAGTTGAAGTTTGCATCGTTGGAACGCAACTAAAGTCAATTCTTTTTCATTAATCGGATTTTATTCTGGCTACGAAAATCACTCAAAACGTTTTTATGCATTATTATCAGAGATTCACGACCTCGGTCGCAAAAACGAAGACTTTGGATGAGCATGGAAATAAATAAAAATGAAGAAATTGCATTCCAACGATGCAAATTTCAACGTCATCATGATCTGACTTATGGACAGTTGCAGGATTATCCATTCGTTACACGACACCCTGTATAGGAGGGCTGTTTGGTTACCTAGCTATCTGCCTATCAGTATCATACGTTATTCGATTCGGTACAACGGTTTGCGCACTTGCAAATTTATATGTTTATTCGCATACATTTACACAGAAAATAATAGTAATAATAATAATAATAATAATAATAATATATCTGTATTCGTACGCATCAAAAACATACGAGGGTGTTTCAACGAGGATCATTTCACAAAGCGATCCCTGCAATAGTATCATGGCAAGCGATGCATCCTCCTGATGACACTTACTCGTGCCCCGAGAATTTTTATTCATGGGAATTCTGTATCTACATGATCTCGAGGTGAAATATAAATCGGTGAGAGCTCAGCAGACATATAAGAGATTGGGAAAAAGAGATGCGAGAGATCGAGAACGATAGAGAAAATAAAATGTAAGAAAGGACCGATTGAATTATTGATATTATTGATTCTCCTGTGGGGAATCGTCAAAACTTTACTTTAAATTTATCAGCATAGAGACAAAGGAGTACAGAGCGATTTTTTTTTTATAGATATCGCGATGCATATTAAAAATGTCTGCATTTTTTTAGGCATCATCAAAACACCAGGAATAAATAGAAAAAAATGAGCTCTTAGATTGAGCTTCGCGATAAATGTTGAATTGTATTGGGCATTGCGTGCCACCGAGCGTTTAAGAGAGACATTTCATTTTCCGAAATTCCACTTGACGGATGCAGAGGAAATTCTGAAAGAGTTAATTTCTAAAAAATCTAAGGTTTAAGAAAGAAGTTTCAGCCGTTTTAACGTTAACTTGGATCAGGCAGTCTACATTTTCAAAATGCATAGATGTATCTCTTAAGGCGTTACCCCCACTTGTAGCGCAAAAAAAGGCCTTTTTCATGATTTTTTTTAAAGAAAACTACAAAACTTTTTTAATCGATCAATATACCATCTTAAAGAACACATCTTGAAGAACTTTCAGTGATTTTTTTATGGAAAAATATTACATTGTTTAGTGGCAAATGGCCGTCAATGAAATAATGTTTTTATATACACGGTTTGCGGTGACCAACATTACGGCGAAGTGGATCATCTGAAAAAAAAATGCGGATGGATTTAGTCAAATATAAGTATAAACTAGTCTTTAATCGAAGGATTTTAAAAAATATTCATTTTTCACAAAATGGCGGACAGTCAAAGTTAATGGTTCGATTTTAACGAAAAAAAACGGCCGTTTTTTGGCTATAAAACGGCCATTTTTTTCTCGAAAAAATCGAACGATTAAAGACTACATTTTTAGGTATTAAATAAGGCTGCAAAATTTCAAGAAGATCGGTTCATTAGTGTTCGAGTAATCTTGGTCACCGACTTCAGAAATGCCATTTTGAGAAAAACGCGTTTAAAGTTTCCCTTTCAACGCTCTTTCAACGCGGATTCTTCTCTTTCAACGCTCATATCTCAGTCAATTTTGTTCGGATCGACTTGAAATTTTCAGGACATATTCTCAGATACTTATACTTCAAAAAAATGCAATAAAAAAAATCGATTTTTTCAAAATCGCAAGTGGGGGTAACCCCTTAAGCCTTCTACTTTTATTTCCGACTTGAAAAAACAAAGGTACAGACAAGAGCGACCACGAAACATTCATTGGCCGGCCAAAAGCTTTCGCGAGGTTATTTTTAAAATTATAAAGCACAAAAGTAATGGGTGAGAAGTGGACGAAAAAAAAATCGATTTTCGATAAAAATTTGAGTGTTCGCGGGACTTGAGCGACCTCTAAATATTTTTTGATCGCTCGCAGTTTTCGCGCGATTTTTTTTTCTTTGAAGAAGATAAGTGGATGGTGAGAAAAGGGAAAAATAGAGCTCAAATTTGTGCCACCCTAATATATATATATAGACACGTTCCTCTTCGGTCTGTCGACCTTTCGCACCTTTCGCTCTCCGCGATTCTACTGCTAAGTACATATATATATATATATACCCACACACCCTATTAACAGCTGCATATTTGTCGAAGCACACCTCATAGAGTGATTCTCCTGCCCTCTTCCCTTAACCTCAACGGTAAATATGGTCCCTCAACGGTAAATATGGTCCCTCTCTTTCGCTTATCTATAACCTCGTATGTTGGGTTAATCAGTCGTGTGTTTGAAGTAGATAGGGGACGACGAGATAGCGAAAGAGTGCAAGCGAGTTGATATATCGATGACAAACGATACTAACGTATACGTAAAATTGAAGGGACTGGGAATTCTCAAAAATAGTGAAAAATCGATTTTGGTTTTTTTTAGGACACTTTTATCCTTTGATCTTTTACGAAAAATGTTGATTTTTTTTTCATTCGGAAAAAGAATGTTGGGAGAGGTAAAAACGTAGTTCGGCGCGCGCAGTAGTGTGCGGTCACTGCGGAAAACGCCGAAAAAAAAACAGACCAGTACATAGCAGACAAAAAGAGAGAAAACCGTGCTGAGGCTGCGGGTCGCACTAAAATTCACAAAAGGTGAAAAGTAGGATATAAAAAAAATTCTTACAGTATTATAATAAATATTGTCTGTAATTTGGACGTATTTTTCATTTTTGGTTGCCAGTTGAGAAAATTTGATTTTTTCAAATTCGTTTTCGAAACTTGCTTCGTGGGAATTGCGATAAAGAAACAACGGTTTTAAAATTCCGTAAAAAACTTCATGCGTTTCGGGGAAGTCGTCGTGAAATGACGATCTCCCCCTTTTCAATAACCACAGCGGAACATTTTTTTCACGGTACTTGAGAATTTAGTTAAAATTGTTTTGTAATTTTCTATAATATGAAAGATGGAACTCCGTCGGTAAAATTTTCAAACATATCGTCTGCGCTCAGCCGATTGAGCAAAATTGAATGCAAAAATTGTGAAGGCTCCTTAGCCCTTTAAAAAAAGGATGGACTACTTAATATTGGTGTCACTTGAACAAACACTGAAAAAACAAATCCGACAATCACCACGAAGAATTGCATAAACGATAAATTCACTATAAAAGAATAAAGAATAAGAAAAAACTGTAAAAAATACTATTACCCCCAAAATAAATTTCATTTAAACCAAAATGGTTTTTCAACCCAAGTCAATGGGAGAACTTTCTCATAGTCGATAGCTATTTATAATCAATGAAATAATAATGTTCCATGAATAATTGAATGAGTATGTGAACGTGAGTGAATAAGAAACGAATATATTCCAATATGAATAATTCTTATAATGGAATAAAATTCCAATAAAATATTCAGAAGTACATCTTCACGAGTATACATTTAAAACTATATATTCATACATTTTCTCGAGTATTCCGAAAAGTAGCATCTACCCTTAAAGAAGAACTATACGGGTCTGGCTGCTCATCCCAGGTATTCGGTAAGATAGAAAACAACGAAAATAATCGTTTCTTTTTCTTGCAAAACCCAGTCCCACGGGAAGCTCCGAGGAAGGAAAAAGTAGGGGACAAATTTTCTCGAGTACGAGATAGACCGAGAGAGAGAGAGGATGCTGCGATGAGACGCGCGACGGAATTGAAACTAAAGTAACAGAAGCAGAACGATTTGAACGAAACTTCATCGTGTTTAGCCACCGACCATGTGCCCAGAAAAAAAAGAAAGGGAGAAAAATAAAAGTAAAATGGGATAGAAAAAACAGGGTTAGAATTTCATCCCCCGTTTCGGTAGAAAAATTCGAGTACTCTTACTTGGGCAAATGTATATATATATATATATATATATATATATATATATATATATATATATATATATATATATATATATATATATATATATATATATATATATATATATATATATATATATATATATATATATATATATGAGTACTCGAATTTTTCTACCGAAACGGGGGATGAAATTCTTACCCTCTTTTTTCTATTCTATTCTATTTTTCTTTTCTTTTCCTTTCTTTCAAATATATATATATATATATATATATATATATATATATATATACGTATGTCCGCAACTTTCTACAAGCTTGCCTTTCCGCCCGCTTTTCGTATTCGTAGAGGGCATCTCGTCGAGTTAAATACTGTACGCCATTTTGCTCCGGCGTACAAGAAAAGCCTGTTCGCTATTTCTGGCTTCGGGGGTTGAGGCAGGGGTTTCATTACATTTTCAGCCGGTGCGAGCAACGATGTTGGAAGATTCATACATTCTATTATATTCTCGCAATTTACCCGAAGTTGAAGTGAAATAAAAAGGGAGCCAAGAAGGAAACGATTGTACGAAGACTCTGGTTAAAAAAAAAGACAAATGGAAGAAGGAGAAGACAACAATGGAAAAAAAAGAAACAGAAACCGTGCGACGAGGCTTTTTTGCTCGCGTTGCACTTTTTTTACTTTTGCCTCTTTCTTCGTCTTTTTGTTTGTCTCTCATCGTCGCAAAAATCGCAAAGTGGCCGAGAGCGAGGTAGCTACACGAAGAAGCTCGCACCCGAGCGTCTTTGACGACGTACGATTACTGTTTTTCTTTCTTTCCTCGTCGTCCTTTATTTACTTAGGGCCCTTTTTTCCACCCTTAGCGGCTCACCCTTCGCCTGTTCCACTGGTTTCTCGAGTTGTCCTTTTTTTGGTCCTTTTGTTTTCTTCAGTCTCTCATTCTCATCCCCGACGTGTCTCACTTTGTCCCCCGCCCCGTCCTGCTGCACCCTCCCGCGCTTTTGTCAGCGCCCTTGTGACGCGTATACACGATAAATTGCCGACAAAGGAGCCGCGGAGCCGCAATGAAGGAAGGCCTCGGTGCTCCGATCATTCGGCGGGTTCGCCAAGACACACTTAGGGGTAGTCGGGGCAAGATGATAACGCTAAGGTCATGTTCAAATAAAACAATACGTATACGAGTCAGGCGCCTTTTGGCATCATCTTATTACAATTTTCTAGTATTGAAAGAAAATCTTTTTGAAACGAAACAAAATGGCGGCGTAAGAAGACATGCCTTTAGGCGTATTTTGAAAAACTGCTAATGTTGTAGCTCAAAAAGTTATTAATCGATCTGGCTGAAATTTTGGGGTAGTTTCTTACTATAACGTTATCGGAATGATATTCCCAAAGTTTCAGGGTTATCGCGTAAATAAATTACCTTTTGGGGCTAAAAATGGTCGAGAAAATTGTCACAAATATGAAAATTTGATTACAAAGCCTACTCAATATTTAATTTTATACTTTATTATATTTTTATAGGTATGTCTTTCCAATAATGTTATAGTAAGGAAGCTTCCAAAATTTCAGCCAAATCGATCAATAGCTTTTTGAGCTATAACATGAGCAGTTTTTCAAAATATGCCTAGAGGAATACCTTATAACGTCGCCATCTTGTTTTGTTTAGAAGAGAACGAAAAATCAACACTTGAAAGTTGCAATAAGATTATGCCAACATTTTTAAATGATGCGATTATTTTAACACCTTTAAAAAATGCATGAAAAATGACTCATTTTCGAGCGTCTTAAGGGATTTCCCCCCTTAAGTGATGTTCCCTTTATAAGTCTCAAAAAATAGGGTATAAATCTTTCCTTGGAAAAATAAATCAAGAAGATCAGCAATTTTTTTCTCGCTTAAAGGTATCTCCCCCATGAAGTACACAAAAAAATGACAACCACGAAGCTTCCTCCACGAGGTAGTAGTTCAGTAAGAGAGACGAAAACCCAGCACTTCATAGGGTAGAATATGAATTTTTGACTGATGGTAGATGGTTGCATACTGAAAACCCCAATAAAATGTTGCCCTCCAACTCGCCCCAACCCTAAGAAATAGGGGTTGAAAACTTAAAAATCGCCGTACCCCGATAATTGATAGCCCGATCAAAAAAGGTTTGAATTAAAACTTGTTTGGAATAATAAAATACGTATTAAGTTATCTGACGTCCAATCCCCTATCTTTGAAAATAGCGGAAAATCCGCTCGCACACGCATCAACCCCGAATTTTCGAATCGTTTTTGCGCCGCTATTTTCAAAGACAGGGGGTTGGACGTCAGATAACTTTATACAAATTTTATTATTCCAAACAACTTTTGTTTGAAACCTTTTTTGATCGGGCTATTAATTATCGAGATATGGCGATTTTTAAGTTTTCAACCCCTATTTCTTAGGGTTGGGGCGAGTCAAGGGGCAACATTTTTGAAAAAATAGGAGAAATAGGGGTTGAAAACTTAAAAATCGCCGTATCTCGATAACCGATAGCCCGATCAAAAAAGGTTTTAAACAAAACTTGTTTGGAATAATAAAATACGTATTAAGTTATCTGACGTCCAATCCCCTATCTTAGAAAATAGCGGAAAATCCGCTCGCACACGCATCAACCCCGAATTTTCTAATCGTTTTTGCGCCGCTATTCTCAAAGACAGGGGGTTGGATGTCAGATAACTTAATACAAATTTTATTAGTCCAAACAACTTTTGTTTGAAACCTTTTTCGATCGGGCTATTAATTATCGAGATACGGCGATTTTTAAGTTTTCAACCCCTATTTCTTAGGGTTGGGGCGAGTGAGGGGCAACATTTTTTAAAAAATAGGAGAAATAGGGGTTGAAAACTTAAAAATCGCCGTATCTCGATAACCGATAGCCCGATCAAAAAAGGTTTTAAACAAAACTTGTTTGGAATAATAAAATACGTATTAAATTATCTGACGTCCAATCCCCTATCTTTGAAAATAGCGGAAAATCCGCTCGCACACGCATCAACCCCGAATTTTCTAATCGTTTTTGCGCCGCTATTCTCAAAGACAGGGGGTTGGACATCAGATAACTTTATACAAATTTTATTATTCCAAACAACTTTTGTTTGAAACCTTTTTCGATTGGGCTATTAATTATCGAGATACGGCGATTTTTAAGTTTTCAACCCCTATTTCTTAGGGGTGGGGCGAGTTGAGGAGCAACATTTTATTGGCGTTACTTTCAGTATGCAAGCATCTACATTCGGTCAAAATTTCATATTCTACGCTAAAAAGTGCTGGGTTTTCGTCTCTTTTACTGGACTATAGGAAGAATTGAAGAAAAAGGAAACAACGTGAAGTGGCGAGGGTTCAACAAATAGGCTAATTTGCCACGTTCATAAACCCAAACATCTGTATCGAAATATATGTGTGTGGGTGTAAATATATGTATATACAAATCGACGAGCGTAATATTCTCCTGGTTCTCCTCAATGGCTTCGTTGAGTCCCAGGGACGAGCACAAGCGAGCAAGAGAGCGAATGGAAGTCTATGTGCGAGGCTACCGTCCAAGTTTTTACCGTGCGTGTAGGAGCTCCTTACGGAAGATCCTGGCACGAAAATTGTTCAACTATTCACGAGAGTTCTCTTCACCCACCGGCATTCCATTCGAAGCAGTGTCTCCACCCCTCGTCCCGTTTCGCGTCCTGCTTCGGGCTCCGTGCAACGAAGCAAAGGGCGGAAAAGGGCGACGGACGAGGGTGCGGTAAGGGCGCAGGGCGAAGGGGTTGAAGAGGAGTGTGCGCACGCTGGCAAATGTGCGACAACGTTGTACCGCATCAACGGGGTTGCGCGGTGTATGTGAGCTTGCTATAAGGTGCTTCTCTTTCTTCTATTTTCTAGCCTTCCAACCCAAAATATAAGATGCTTCGCTCCCCGTATGAAGCGATGAGAGAACGAGCGTAACATTGTGGCGCGTGTATATACGTGCGCAAAATTGTTGCATACTAGCGTTGCCACGTTACTATTCGCAAAGGACCGAGTAAGGGGGGGGGGGGTAAAGAGGAAAGACAAGGAAAAGGTGGAGGGTGACGGAAAAATAATGGAAGTGAAAATAAGAGGGGGCAGGAGGGACGGAATTGAAGGGCGGAGATACCTGTAGGCGAGGAAAAAATTTGCTGATTTTCGTGATTTTTTTAGGTAACATTTTTTCACGATTTTTTAGACTTATGTTATGTTTTGTTTCTACCTTTGACTGTTACATGGAATTTATTTTTATTAATGTTTAAACATGGCGAAGGTTGAATACAGGCACAATTAATTCTATTTTTTCGATGAAATGTCTTTTCGGCTGATTTAGACTATGAAAATCATTCAAACCGTTTTTGCGTATTTTTTATACAGATTTACAACCTCGAGTTGCAAAAAAAGGTTTTGAATATTAATGAGAAAAAAAAAGAAGAAATGGAAAAAAATCGTTGCATTCCAACCATGCAAGCGTCAAGGTCGTTCGATTATACATCAATTCTTATGGTGTTGAAGTTTGCATCGCTAGAATGCAACGAAGGATCTTCTTTATTTTTTAATTTTTCAAATTTGTATTGCTATCCAAATCCTTTTGTTCCCAGTTTCAGGGGTTACCCCCACTTGCGATTTTGAAAAAATCGATTTTTTTTATTGGAATTTTTTGAAGTATAAGTATCTGAGAATATGTCCTGAAAATTTCAAGTCGATCGGAACAAAATTGACTGAAATATGAGCGTTGAAAGAGAAGAATCCGCGTTGAAAGAGCGTTGACAGAGAAACTTTAAACGCGTTTTTCTCAAAATGGCATTTTTGAAGTCGGTGACCAAGATTACTCGAACACTAATGAAGCGATCTTCTTGAAATTTTGCAGGCTTATTTAATACATAAAAATGTACTCTTTAATCGTTCGATTTTTTTTTTCGAAAAAAAAAATGGCCGTTTTATAACCAAAAAACGGCCGTTTTTTTTTCGTTAAAATCGAACCATTAACTTTGACTGTCCGCCATTTTGTGAAAAATGAATATTTTTTAAAATCCTTCGATTAAAGACTATTTTATACTTATATTTGACTAAATCCATCCGCATTTTTTTTTCAGATGATCCACTTCGCCGCAATGTTGGTCACCGCAAACCGTGTGTATAAAAACATTATTTCATTGACGGCCATTTGCCACTAAACAATGTAATATTTTTCAATAAAAAAATTACTGAAAGTTCTTCAGGATGTGTTCTTTAAAATTGTATATTGATCGATCAAAAAAGTTTTGTAGTTTTCTTTAAAAAAATCCATGAAAAAGGCCTTTTTTGCGCTACAAGTGGGCGTAACGCCTTAAGTGACAGAACCCTAATGAAGATCTTCAAAAATGTTTCACCACTTTTTTCACCCGAAATCGGTCCGAAAAAAATTCAAACCTTTTTTACGCATTTTTTCTACAGATTTACAACCTCGAGTTGCAAAAAAAAAAGGTTTTGAATATTAATAAGAAAAAACAGAAGAAACGGAAAAAAAAATCGTTGCATTCCAACCATGCAAGCGTCAACATCGTTCGATTATACATCAATTCTTATGCTGTTGAAGTTTGCATCGTTAGAATGCAACGAAGGATCTTCTTTATTTTTTAATTTTTCAAATTTTTATTGCTATCCAAACCCTTTTGTTCCCAGTTTAGGCGACAGAACCCTAATGAAGATCTTCAAAAATGTTTCACTACTTTTTTCATCCGAAATCGGTCCGAAAAAAATTGAGCAAAACAAACAAAAGAAATTTCGTTGCATCCCAACAATACACACTTCAATACCATCAATTCTCACGCACTCAAATTACGTCGTATTGAACGGTTTTATTTTCGAGGTTCGAAGCTTTGCTTCCAAATGCATCACCGATTGCCTCGAATAAATCTATACAATTAAAAATCTCACAATTAAAAATCTCAACGAAAAAAAAAAATCGTGATAACAACGGCTGAGAAGCGGCGGAGCATATGCGCGCATGACGCGTATATACGGCCCAGTTTCGCACGTTCGAATAGCCGGAAAAACAAGGGGCTCACATTATCATGCGGACGTCGATGTCCGCGCTATACGTGTTTGGTATTAAAAAGACCGTACATGACTCAAATTAAAGTCGATAAAATCGATGGTGAGTCACGCTTATCGGGCGTCACAAAGGAAGGAGATGAATCGCACGAAAATTTATCGTTATCACCGTCACCGGAAACGACGATGCGGGAAACAAGAGGGTGAGACAGTCGCTGTGAAAGGGAGAAAGAGAGAGAGAGAGGCGATGAGAAATAGCCGATAAGAATCGAGCGTCCACGAGCACGGTTTACTCTACACTTTCAATCTCGTGGGCAATATCCCAGTAACGTTTTATCAGCAAAAAAGTGATGCTTGAGTCCATTCTACCCCCCCCCCCATCCCCCCCTCTCTCTCTGTGTCTTCGTTCTCCTTTCGTCGATAAGAGCTCCTTAATACCGTGCGAATTTCAATAAATGTCCAAGTTACGACGTACATTCAAACTTCAATAAGAATATCGAATAAATTTTGAAGGACTATTATTTTCTAATTTTTGCATAATAAGCCTTTCTCTTATTCTATGTTGAAAAAAATATATTTTTTAAGGCGTTTCGAGTAAAAATTTACGACATGTTACCATTTGATTAAAATGTATACATTAAATGCTTCATCTTGGAGAAAAAAATATTAACATAGGGAGATGCCTACGCACATCGCTGAGTGGCAGTTTAACGTACGAAGTGTGAAATTTGTTAAAAATGTTGGGAAAAACTGTCAAATCACTCAGTACATAATGACAATTTCGTCATCAATGTCATTTGATTTTGGTCAATTGTAAATGTTATAGAAACGGTGCAGATGAATGACGTCGAAGTTTGCATCATTGGGACGCAACGAAAATGATTTTCTTTTTTAATTTCCCAATTTTCCTCTGGCGGATTTGAGCTACGAAAATTACGCAGCATTTTTTTAGGATTCTTATTTGGCGATCTACAACCGAAATCTGCAAAGGATGATTTTGGATGATGATGAAAATAAAAAATTGAAAAGAAATTTCCTTGCTTTCTAGCGATGCAAACGTCAACCCCATGCCGAAGATCGATTTAAAATTCGAATTTCATTCGAGTTTGAATGAAGTGGTAACATTTGTATTTTTTAAATGCCCCGTTCGCATTTTATCGAAAGTTAAAAGTTTCTTCAAAATCTGTCGAGAAAAAAACAACATTTTTTGCAAAAACTACGAGAATCGCCAATTTACAAACCCTCCAATTTCCAGTTTTTTTTACATAACCTCTATCCACTCTAGATTACGTGTACTTTTGGAAAAAAATCGATTTCAAGCTTGCGCAAGGTGAGAATGAAAAAAAAAGTTTTTGTTTTATATCACGAGCAACAAAGCGAAATCTTGAAAACCTAAACCTTGCTGATGACCCACTAATTATTTCATCTTGTTGGTGGACAAAGCGCGCTAAGAGGAGAGGCCGAAATTTAAAGAGCTTTTCGCTCATGAGAGAGCTTTGGGACGGCGATAAAATAATGAGGAAGCAATGCGAGAGTCCGTAATTATCAGGTTTTTTCCGCGTTTATCCTTACGTCGCTCGCCCTTTCATCGGTGAGAGATGAAAGGCGGGTCGGACCATTTAGTCCCCGTCAAGCCCCGCGGGATCG
The DNA here is from genome assembly GCA_963210295.1 of Ophion ellenae. Taxonomy (NCBI): domain Eukaryota; kingdom Metazoa; phylum Arthropoda; class Insecta; order Hymenoptera; family Ichneumonidae; genus Ophion; species Ophion ellenae. Next base: position 27,034,473 of record OY723396.1, on the reverse strand, counting down.
TGCAACTGGGTCAATTTTCACGCTAAGTATAGTTCGTAGTGAGAAATTTGTGTTTACTTTTTCGCTTTTCAGCATGCCATAGTCAGGGGAAGGTTGATAATTTCGTCATGTCTGTCACGGCAGCGTGTCACCCTCCTCCTCTACACTTTTTCAACTTTCTGCTTTAAAAATGCGAAATTATCCATCGAAATAACATTCGGCGAGTGCTGTGGATTAAAATTATTGCGGTTACTGCAAAACGATTAGTTAAGGGGGTAAAAAAGAACAAAAGAGGTTTTCAATTTAACCATTTTTGCTAAAGTTTTAACACTGCTCGGAAAATGTTGAAGATATTGTTAACCGTCGGGGTTCGTGAAATATCGTTGCCCAATAAACAGATTAATTTTCAAACTTGATAGAAGCAATCAAGTTTTAAGGGGTTATGCGTAGTAGTGAAAGTCGAAAAATCACGTTTTTTAAAACCAATACATTTTATCGTGTTGAAGTTAACATCGTTGGGATGCAACGAAAATTCGCCTTTGTTTTTTTGTTTCTTATTCTTATTATCATCCCAAACCTTTATGGGGTTGACGTTTTCATCGTTGGAGTGCAACGAAACAATTTTTTTTCAATATCCCAAATTTCCTTTGGCACATTTGAGCTTCGAAAATTACGCAAACGTTTTTTAGCATTCTTATTCATCGATTTATAAAAAATTTGCAAAGTTCGATTTTGGATATTCACGAAAATGAGAATTCGGTAAGAATTTTCGTTGCATTTAAACGATGCAAGACTCATAAACCGTTTTCTTGCAGATTTAGGGTACCCATCCATAGTATAAGGATTCTGAAAAACGTTTTAGTGGTTTCGTAGCCAAAATGCGTCAAAATAAAATTGGGCATTAAGAAAAATAATATTTTCGTTGCATTCCAAAAATGCAAACTTCAACATCATTAAATTTTGACAGTACATCGTCTTGCAGATACACCCTGAAAATTTCAATGTGATCTGATCGAAGGTAACCGATTCATACTCTGCTATGTTGACGCCCGTCGGAACGCTCGGAGCGTCGTTCGAAACTTTAAGGGGTCTTCTCACTTTAGACGCTAAAAAAGGCTATTTTCATGATTTTTTTGATAGGTTTATATTGTAGATATTGATATAAAAGTTGTTACACTTAATAAATACACTTTCGAATTACATTTTTAAAAAATTGTATTTAAGTCACTATTTATAGACGAAAATAGCAGTTAAAAAATGTCCCAAAAAATTTTAGGTCTGCGCTGTCGATGAAATCTCGGATATGGATCATCCGAAACAAAAAAATCAAACGCTTTTAGATTCAGTATGTTAATGGCTATAGCGCATATCATACGATTTTTGATATATGCAAAATACCGAAATGGCAAACATTTTTCGAAAAAAAAACGTGTTTTTTTTTCACCGTTTTTGGCAAAAAATAGTAAATACCGAAGTTAAAAAAAAACCCTGATATGCGCTATAGCTATAGTTGTAAAGAATATGTGGTTAAAATTTCATAAGATTCGGTTCAGTAGTTTCGAATATTTAATCAACAAGCCGTCGAAAAACGTTGTTTGGACAAAAACGCGTTTGAAGTTTGTTTAGGTTACATAAATACATAAACAAATTTTTTTAAATGTATCTCGAAAGTGTATTTATCAAGTGTAACAACTTTTATATCAATATCTATAATATAAACCTATCAAAAATATTCATGAAAACAGCTTCTTTAGCGTCTAAAGTGAGAAGACCCCTTAAACGCTTTTTTCTCGAAAGTACGTTTTCCAAGTCGGTGAGCAAAATATTTCAATACCTACTACATCGACCGTTCTGAAATTTTTAGGCCTTTTTCTGTATGTAAAAATATAGTATTTGTTCGAAGGATTATTTTTCCAATGTATACTTTCGATTTGACGAACGAAAAATGCCATTTTTTCGCAAAAATCAAGACTCTCACTTTGGACACGCGTCATTATTGTAAAATTAAATAATTCGGAAAATCCTTCGATTAATCATACGATAAACTGATGTGCCAACGAAAAGTCTTTGATTTTTTTTATTAGATAACTCGGTTCAAAAGATGCTACTGAAGTCTGCATCGTTGGAACGCAACGAAAGTTTCGTAGGCCACTTTTTTTGCCCCATTTCGTCCTCCAAATTCACTCAAACATTATTTCGGATTCTTATTAGAGATCTTCAGCCTAAATATGTGAGAAAAGATTCTGGATGATAATGAAAATGAGGAAATACATTTTTCAAAGAATTTTCATTGCATTCCAACGATGCTAACTTCAACATCGTTTCGGAAGGGCATTGCTCGCCGCAAAAGACGTGGGTGGAGCTTCCCAGACATCGGCTGTGAATCGATTGTTATTAAATATTTGTACACAAAAAAATGACAGTGTTCTCCAGATGATACTTTATCAAATACCTAATTTTTGTACAAATTTATCATTACGATTCTCTATATTAAAAAATCCCAAAAACGAGCTGTTTTCGACTGTGACAACTAGGCACAATCCGATAATTCAATATTACAATTACGCGTGTGCCTAACAAGTTGAGAGGAAACCCACTTTGTTGAGCGGTCTGACTATTTTTTTTCCTTTGGCAACATTTGCCGAGAGAGTAATGCAATTTTACGGTGAGGGTGATCCAGCCGAGCTGCTGTGTATTGCACGTCACATAATTAAGAACGTAAGTTTGGTCAGCTGTTCAAGTGGAGATGGCCCGAGGCGATGCGCCGAAAGCAGTGGTCAGCGTGGTATGCGGGCTCGACCCCTCAAAGTGAACTTGGCATCAAAGGAAATGACCGAAGAGTCGAGGCAATATAGAGATAATCCATTAGCAAATACACGCCCAGCGATAAAAGAGCGAGCCCGATAAGGTTCGTTCGTCCTGCACACTTGAAAGGTGTGTACAGAAAGAGGGACAAAATGAAAACATTGATTTTTGTGAAGTGTCCAAAGTCACGGAGTTTCGGGTTGGTTGTTTCTACTTCCGGCCCATCATTCACAGTCACGGACCTTTCGGTTTACTCGAGCCCAAAGACCCAAAGAAGGTCTCTTCAAGGTCACGCGAATTTGGTCCCAAATGTCGGTCCCAAAGAGCCTCGTGTCACCTTTCCGCTTGTTTACGTCCGTAGGTCATTGCTAAAAGTCCAAGCGTACGAAAGTTTGGGTCGACACAGCTTCACAAGCGTTTGAAACTTACGACTCAACATGGTACCTAAGCAAAGCTTTGAGGACGCTCAGTCAGACACGTAAAACCGCGCGCGGTCGTCCCAAAGGCACGAAAGTTACGGTGCTGGGTTTGTTTCCAGGAGAATGAGGCCAGGACCCTATCGTTGGGATTTTTGGGACGTTCGAGTTTGTTCAAGAGTCGTTAAAGTCGAGGACGTTCCGTTTTATTTGTATTGTTCTGCAAGGTCAAAAATTTGCATGGATATGTGTGTGTATATTAACCCTTAACAGTCATCGGGGGTTAAATCAACCCCAGCCGTTTTTCGACCTGCGATACATTCCAGAATTTTTTTCCGAATTTTTTTTATACAAAAAATTACACGACTTGAAAATAACTGGCATGGTTAAAAGGGTTGAACATGCATTGTGGTATTTTTTTTTTTCAATTTTTCAATTGTTCATCACTCTCGAAAGTGAGTGGGGTTGATTACACCCCCCAATGATTATTTCGTCACAATCTGGAGGTGTGACTGACAAGGGTTAAAAAATCGTCTGCTCAAGCCCATCTTACTGTATACAGGGCCGCAGCGTGTTCGTCGGTGAGATGGTGGTAGTTTTTTTTTTTATTGCTGCCGCGTCTCTTGATGAGTGTATAAACTTGTCCATGTATATAAAGTATGTACGTGTGGATATGTATATATATATATATAGGGTATCCCTCTTATCTCTGCCACCCGAAATAACTCGGTAATTATCGACGTTCCTAAAAAATGTTCCGGACAAAAGTTGTACGGTGTGAAGGGGGCCATCAAATGCGACCATTTTTTTAAATTTTGTTGGAGGCGCTGACGCACAGTGAAGGTCACCTCCACTTTTTTAAATGGAATGGTACATTTCTTTTCAACCATCTTGTGGAGCACCTCAAGCCGTATAAAAAGCATTAGGGGGTCAGAGTAGTTCAAGGTAATTCAAGGTCAGTATCGGCGATACAAATCTAAATAGGTGACCTTGAATGACCTTGAATGACCTTGAACGACTTTGACCCCCTAAGGTTTTTTTGTGCGGCTTGAGGTGCTCGATAAAATGGTTGAAAAAAATGTACCATTCCATTTAAAAAAGTGACGGTGACCTTCACAGTGCGTCAGCGCCTGTGCCGAAATAAAAAAAAATGGTTGCATTTGATGGCCCCCTTAACATCGTACAACTTTTGTCCGGAACATTTTTTTGTGACGTCGATAATGACCGTGTTATTTCGGGTGGCAGAGATAAGAGGGACACCCTAAGTCCGGGGGAGGTGGCCCAACTAATTTTGAGGATCCATCGTCGAGAACCCATGATGAGCAAAATAACTACTTTAATCGCAAACGAAACTTTTATTATATTTTTTATTAAACCCTAATAATAATTACTCTATAAAGTAGAAAAAATGTAGTCGCATCAACTATTTAAAAAAAATTACGATTGGGCATGGTGTCCTCCAGTGTGTCCCGGTGAGATGGCTATAGGAGTTGGGGAGGGGGGGGGGGGGAGTAAGCCAGTACTCTTTTCTCATTTTCCCTTGCCTACCACTACTTCGTCAAAACTCATGTCATGCGCTAGCTGAACTTGCAGAATCATTAGAAGTTGATCACCCAACAGTTTCCAAACGTTTGAAAGCATGAGGTACAGTTTTTTTAAATACAGCATTACTTTTCACGAAAAAACAGCGAGAACATATTCAACATCCCAATATATAAATATACACACACGGCTGTAGATATCTGGCTCAACGATCGTTGCCTGCAACGAGTTCAAAGTAAACGTCACGCTTCTGCATCCCATATTCCTCGATGACAATCCAACGAGAGCCAGAGACCACTCTGTTTTCGCTCTGTTTCGACGACGAGTTAACAATTGAATATTTTATATTTGCCACTGTAATGGACGTTTATATACGAGAGAGAATGACGAAGGGCCGTGGGTGATCGTGTCCATGTGTCCGGAAGTGGATCTCCCGGGTCCCGGTAACTCGCCAAAATGCTTTCTCTCTCTATAACTCACACAATATAAAGCCACGTTGTATCCATTATTCGAAATGCCTCCGAGTGGCCATATTTCTTCGTCGTTGTATTTTTCCTTTTTTTTTTTTCGTTTGGAAAAGCCGTTGGTGGGCGCTTGCTGTACGATTTCGTCGGTACTCCATTTCCGTGCAAACTCTCCGCCCTGGACACAAGGACAGGACTCGGTTTAGGGGCTGAAGGGGGTTGGGGGAAGGGTTGCCCATCGCGGGGTGTTGAGCCTGCCGAGTTCTCTCGGTCACGAGTACCCACCGGGTTCTTCAATGCTGCCAACTGCACGACTGACTCTTTTATTTCGTCCCGCTGACCGGACAAGGAAGGAGGGGGTGGGAGAGAGCTGAAGAGGCAGATAGGAGTGAGTGATGGGCTGAGGGAGAAAAGTGTGCGCAAACGGGGAAACGAGAGGAAACAAGACACAGATAGGGATGCCGCGAGAGTCAAAAGGGGTGAAAAAGGGTGAAAGAGTGAGAAGGGAGGGGAGGGAGAGGGACGAAGGGCGGATGAGGAACAGGAAGGGAAAGAGGAAAGGTAAAACGCGTCAGTGTGCAAACGAACGTAGGCCACGTGAAATTTATAACGGTACCTTTTAAATTTAATACCCGAGCGGGCCAAGCAGAGGAGGGATGATCCTCCACCAAATGTCCGGAGGGCCGGCGAATGTTGAATTTAAAATTATTTTAAAAACCACCCTCGTTCGCGATGCACTTGAACAAGAGATATGTATGCACGAGGGTCCTCGTGTGTTGCGCCCGCTCGCGACACGAAACAACCCCTGACCAGCGCATCATCCGATTGCGGCTTTCATGACGGTACTTTGTTGCCAGATTTCCACATATATGCGACGAAAGGTTATTTCGGAGACCCTTGACTTCGAGGACCTTCCTGGCCATAGCTTACCGTCCCCATACTCCACATTATGTAATCTCCAATGTCCTCAGAGTCATCTCCATTCAATTCAAGCCCATTTACATGAAGATTATTTTGAGCACCGTCCTGTCGCTAAAATGGTCGATTCACTAGAAAAATTCGAGCACTGTCCTGAAACCAGATGGGTGTGCTGGCAGTCAACGTTACATGGATGCGATAGCTGCAAAATGTCCGTTTTGGCATATATATAGGTAAGGAATGGAACCAGCAGTTGGCTACGCAACAACCGCCACGCCAACGCATCCTTCCATCAATCATTCTGTGTGATCCAATTGCCCAAACATTTTACGCGCCATGCCGTGATCAACCATCAGCCAAGTGACACCTGCCAATGATGGAAGCATCGCGGGTGACGCCGCGCGATTATGGTCCACATAAACCCTTGAATCGGTAAGCACTTTTGCGTAGTTCTTTCCTCTTTATTGGCGTTCAAGTTTGCATCATTGGTAGCGACAGTTAATGGGGTAGTTTTCATCCGATTGACTTGAAATTTTAACTGTAGCTTCTTAGATAGATTCTCTTAAAAATTATTTTCTTATGGCCAATTTTTTAGCGAGAATATAAAATATATTAAAAATTGTGCCGTTTTGCGAAGAAAAAAAAATTAAGTATTTTTATTAATTGTGTGTAGTTCTCTACCAAAACTAATGTAAATGACGATGTTTTTTTAATTTCTTTCTAGGTGCTGATCCATAAAAGTTTTGCGTCTTCCCACGGGCGCCTAAAAAAAGCGCTCTCAATGTAGCTACGACTTAGCCGCTATTTTCTAATCTAGGATTTTTAGCGAAAATAAAAATATTCAAAATGACACTGTTTTCCGAAAAAAAACCATATTTTTAAATAATCGTGTGTAGTTTTCTATCAATACTGATATAAATGACGATTTTTTTAAAAATTTCCTTCCATCCATAAAAGTTCAGTGCCTAAAAAAAGCGCTCTCAGTGTAGCTACGACTGAATCGCTATTTTCTACTTTTCTTTTCATGAAAACAAAAATTTCATATACGTCAACACCCGAAAAATAAATTCTCCAAACCTCATTTTGATTGTGTGGTAAATATTTACAAGTGGGGCTCCAGCCCTAATCGGCTCCAACATTTTTTTCACGTGTTCGGGGCTGATTTGCAGTATGAAAATATGTTTTTTTTATTATGGGGGAGTGGTATTTTATTAAGAAAAAAATATATTTCCGGAATATATTCGATTTTCGAAGTACATTTGTTTAGGTTGCTTGGGTTTGTTTTGGTTCCCCCGACTTAAATATTATAAACAAAGTGCCCTGAGATACATCGACTCGGTACAAGAATTCTAAACCCCTTTTCTAGCTGGATCCCCACTTGTAAATATTTACCGATTGTTTTTCTAGTATCCTCAACAAAAAAATCCAAACAGTCAAATTTTTCGAAAAGTCGATAGATGTAACGTCTAGCCTTCCGTTGACCCACTTATCTCTGCATGGCCACGATTTTGACACGCCGGGTCAATTTGATCCTGATGGTACTCCATCCACCTGCCACTTAACAACCCTTCGGTCGGTTTTTATTTCAAAAAATCAAGAACACACTTTTCACACTTTTTACCACGTCCGCATGAATGAACTTCGAATCATATAAAATGAAATTGTCGTACATTTTTTTTAACATTGTCAATTTCGGAAATGTGAGCATTTTGTTTAAAGTTCGACCGGGTCAAAATGACCCAGTGTGTTAACGGAAGGTTAAACGCCACTGAGCCGAGAAAGCGCACTTGGGCGCTTTCTCCTCAATTTTCCAACACTCGTTCGATTGAACTTGATGAAGTTAGACCGCGTCGTATCTCAAGAATCCGCGTGCGAGTGAACATAAATGAGGCGCGAAATCGATGAAACTGGCTATGACCAGTTTTGTCATCACATATATTGCCTCCACCCCAGGAGAATCGAATAAAGGGACATTAAAAGTGAATGGGGATGAGAGACCAAAGGGAACGATATAACGTGCAATATCCCCGGAGGGTGCTGCAAGTAACGATGTAAAAGGGAAGTATAGAGAAAGATGGAGGAGTGCGTGTATGTATGTGTGTGTGTGTGTGTGTGTGTGTGTGTGTATACAGAGTGTGATGTTATGAATGGATATTCCTGCGACTGTCGATAGGCCAGATCATGTCCTACTACACCCCTGGCCAAAAGCACCCTGTAATTTTTCACGTTTTCGCACTTTGTGTATATATATATATATATATATATATATATATATATATATATATATATATATATATATATATATATATATATATATATATATATATATATATATATTAGGTGTAGTAAAAAGAAATCCATTATTTTTGCCTTCAATTTTATGCAAAAATCATGGATTTCTTTTAACTACACCTAATATATATATATATATATATATATATATATATATATATTTTTAAATAGACACGCACATAGTGTGATGTTATGAACGGATAATCCTGCGACTGTCGATAGATCAGATCATGTCCGACTACACTAATTTTTCTATCCGGACAGAAAATCGAATATCTCGGCAAAAAAAAACAGTAAACCAATTAACCAAACGGCGTTTGGAAGAGGATAAAAACCAGCTTTATTTTGTTTTTTTATTTTTGTTTGGGTCGCAAAGCGATATTTTTTCCACTCGGTACGTCATTTTAAAAATGCCGATTTTTCACGATTTTCGCACTTGGCAGTATCGCGCGCTGAACTTAGAAAAAATAGTAATCTCACCATTTAGTGATAAGATCTTTGAAAAGAAAACCGTTAGCTTTAGCTTCGCTTTTCAAAAAGAATTTTGCGATTTTTTTTTCGCAGAGTAATTTAGTTTTGTTCTTGAGAAAAAAAAACAGCAGGTATCCGAAAAATCGGCCTCGTACGGCATAACTTGAAAACTACGAGGTTTGGAATATTTACTCTAAGACGTAGAAAGTTGTGCTTTCTTATTTTGGAGTCAGTATACTTTTTTAGTTTTTTTTTCAAAAATTTCTCCGTATCGTTATTTTTGGTTGATAGTCGACGATTTTTCCCATTGCACACACACACACCTTGCCCTGCACTAATACCGTCGCGGAGTAGCGAGAGAAACTCTGTGGAATTAATCGACGACGTTCCTTTTTCGAATCCGCATTGAATGCTCCTCTTGTCTCCCAGCGAAGGCTTTTCATTGTCTGTTTTATTGTTTCCTCCTTTTGTTTCTTTCTATGCCCGTCGTTCAGCGCCCTTCCGCTTTTTCAACGTTCTCCTCAGGCGCCACTGTCCTTCCCTTATCCTCTTCTGTGCCATTTTATTTTCATCTTATCGCGGCGCATTGTCGAGCTCGGTGGAGACTATACTAAGATTGGCTGGAATCCAGCACTGGCTGTCGTCGTCACCGTTGCGATTTCAGTCGCTTCTTCACCCGCTGCGCGGCTCCGATTCTTTTCGTCGACTGTTCCCAAGTGGCGGTCGCTCTCGTTCGCAACAATTCGGATGTGAAAAGATGAGCCGTGACTTGAGTACGATCGGCAACGGTTATGACGGCGAAGCTTGCATCGTTGGAATGCAACGATGTTCTTGTTCATTTCGCATTTTTATCGTTGTCCAGAGACTTCGTTTGCAAATTGAGGTTAGAAATCTCTAACGAAAATACGTGAAATCGGTTGAGGGATTTTCACAGGGTAAATGGGGCTGAAAAAATGTTTGGAAATTGAGGGGGGAGATACCTTTGAGCGAGGAAAGAAAATGCTGATTTTGATTATTTTTTTTAAAGGAAAGATTCCTTCGTTATTTTTGAGACACTGGGTATGTTTTGTTACTACTTTTGGCTGTTGTACGGTATTTTTTTTTCATTTTTGTTGATCTTTAAAAACGGCGGAGGCTCCTTTTTCTAAACTGCATTTTAAAAAATTGCCGTGATGTGTAGCTAAAAAAGTAATCGACCGATTCTGATGAAATTTGGTACAAATCTTTCTAACCTGATGGTCTAAAACATGACCGTTGATGTTTTTGAAAATTAAAAAAGTATTTTTTTTATTGCAAAATGTAGCCATTTTTTTTCGGAAAATTCAATCTTTTTGTTTCAAAGCGTACCATTTAATCGATTATCAACATTTCTCACATTTTCTTGGTTCATATTCTGCGTATGAGTGTTAGTGAAAGAAAAATCTTGGTTTTTCTTTCAGATTAATCTCGCCGAGGCTACGTGTCGGACACATTCGCCGCAACCCGTTTAGAAAACCGTGCCATACCTCGGCTATTTTTAAAGATTAGTATCAAAAATACCATGTAGAAGCCAGAAGTAGTAATGAAACACACCCCACGTCTCAAAAATAGTGAAGAAATCTTTCCTATAAAAAAAAATCATGAAAATCAGCAATTTTTTCCTGGCCTAAAGGTATCTTCCTCCGTAAGGGAGTATCCCTCTCGGGAAACTTCAAAAAAACGTTTTTGCATATTGTTATAGTGTGAACTTTCAATAATATTTTGATACCAACCGGACACTGAATTTCCAAAAATCATCGAAGTTACACCTATTTTAGTGGAACAGTGTGCGTCGGGTTAAGGGGGGATTGTCTTTTTTTCTCGCAAAATTTACCGCTTTTTGGGAATTTTTTTGTGAAGAAAGTATACAACGGAAAACTTGTGAAACTTGGCATATAGTTTTATTGAACTGTTTACTACATACAAAAAAATTTTTAAACAATTTCATCAAAAAATCCGCCTCCCACCCCCCTCGACGCGCGATGGTCCTTTTTTGATGGTGTGCACGATTTCTCAAAAACTATTCAACCGATTGCCTTCAAATTTGGACAGAATGCTCAGCTGACATCCTTTTATCGTTTGATGAAGCAAAAAAGCAATACGTTTAATAGTTTTTTATTTATAACAAAAAATCGATCAATTTTTTTTGAAAAATCGATACTTCAAGTTCAAAACGTCACCAAATCGTCAATTTTTTTTTCCCTTCATCGAACGATAGCTATATGTGTCTAAAGTAAAATGCTTTTTGGGTTTTTGTTGCAGGATGAACGGGAAGGCTGTAATCGTGCACACCATAAAAAAAGGACCATCGCGCGTCGAGGGGGGTGGGAGGCGGATTTTTTGATGAAATTGTTTAAAAAATTTTTTGTATGTAGTAAACAGATCAATAAAACTATATGCCAAGTTTCACAAGTTTTCCGTTGTATACTTTCTTCACAAAGAAATTCCCAAAAAGCGGTAAATTTTGCGAAAAAAAAGACAATCCCCCCTTAAGGGACTATACCAGTGTAACACTTTCAAAAAATCGATTTTTTTTGCCTTTTTCGACAGTTTATACTTTTAAGAATCATTTATATCAATATCATTTTTCTTACAAAAATCGATAGTTAAATCTTTACACGCGTTTTTCTCGAAACAAGATTTTTCAAATTTGCTGACATTGTAACTCAAAGAGCAATTATCCGATTGACTTGAAATTTGAACTGAGTACTCTTGAATATATTTACTCTACAATGACGTGGGGTATTTTTGATTGGACGAAAATTGACGATTTGGCATTGAAAAAAAACGACCATTTTATAGGCAAGAGAACATACTTTTTTTCGTAACTACGCTATTTTGTTAGATTTTGATATTTTTCGAAAATCCTACGTCATTGTACAGGAAATACCTTCCAGTTTAACATTTCTTCCTTTTTCGGTTTCCGCTACTCAACCGGCCGGAATCATGTCAGCAGTGGAGGAACTCTTTTTTCACGCCTCCGAAGGCAGCGCATAAGTCGCTTGGGTCTCAATATTTTTTAATGAAAAAATTATGTAATATACGTCAAATATAGCCAAATATATTCTTGATTCTCCGGAACATTTAATTGAGTACTTTTCTTCCAAAAAATTCCCGAAAATCACCCAAATTTTCAGCGTTCATACTGGTATAGCCTCTTGAAGATGATTGGCGTGTAACGAAAGCAAACATCAAAGCACAAGAACACTCAAAAGAGGCCCGAATTGCCCGCAGATTGCTTAGATTAGGTGTGCAACACGATCTCGATTATGAGGAAGAACACTTATATGGTGCCGGGATCGCTGACTAGCATTAAGACGAAAATATTTCACAAGATCGTGTAAAATATGTACCAAAACTTTGAACGCGATTATCTCGAAACTACATATCTCGACACGGCGGGTTTGACATCTTGAATAACTTTCACTCTATTGACTTGAATTTGCACAGTTAGCGGTCAAACAGTAGTTATTTTCGGCTCACGATCACATATCTTAATTGGATGAACCATTTGTCAATAAAAATGACTTCAGCATGCTGTTTTTCAAGAGAAAAATGAGGTTTTCTTTGGAGAAGCTGTCATTTTTCGTATTTTTCGAAATTTCGAAAAGTGGATCGTCAACCCATAGCCAGTTGGATATATTTGAAGAAACATTTTTTTGTTTTCGTTTCAGATTTGAGCCTGGTAGAGATTCCGCCGTTTCGGGCCTCGCCGCTGGAGGACTGCGACGCCAACTGCAGCACCACGAACACTTTGAAAGATTTTCTTCCGAAAAAATTACATTCCAACCACAAACATCGGTACAACATAATGGGAAAATATAAATATATTCCAACCAATGTGTTACTAGAAAAAAATTATTATTCTGACCCTTCAATTTGAGCTTCCAAAGAGACCCCGTTAAAAAACAAAATTCATTTTCGTTGTATCCCAATGATGCAAACTCAACATCATCCCCGATATTGTGTCACGAGAATTTTTTTCAAACAATGTCTTTGCCAATTTGTCAATCGAAGGTAAAATATAAATGAACTTTCGAGCGAAAAAAACATGTCGGATATAATTGGGCGGTTGATCTGGATGAATGACAACGATGGCGAAGATCCTGCTGTTCAGGAAGGAACGCCCAATGGAGCAGCGATGCTTTTTTACAAGAGGCCCATGGCGGCAGGATATTTTTATTGGAGCAGCTAGATGTAACCGATATCTCGTATCGTATACGCCAAAGAAAGAGTATATACGAGCGGCTACCGTGTATATCGGCGAGCCCTTTACACGCGAGCACGTCCACCGATTTTCACGCTACATCGTGGGCAATCACTCGTGAACTTATTTGCGGGCGGGCATGTGTACGTCTGTATACAGTACGGAGTACATGTACGTATTCACATGCATGCATACATGCCTATATATATATATATATATATATATATATATATGTAAATACTTATAAAATATAAAAGTTTATATATATATATCTATCTCTATAAATCTAAAAGTGTATATACGTATGTATAAGTTTAATCGACTTACAACACTTGCTCCCGTGGTGTTTCCCACGTGGCAGCGCGAGTTTGAAAATGACGTTCAATCGTTGCTCGATCGATCGTTAGAATGTAAAAGCCTCGTAGCCCCGTCCATAAATTGCTCCTACCTCATTCCTCGGGGCTGTGCACGGCCGATAACTGAAACGAAAAATAAAGAAGCACCGATTATATAGTCGTCGCGTCGTGGTGCAAACACTATGTTGGGATACCTGAATAATTCTCCATCCAAGAATTTCCCAGTAATTCCATTCTTTTTCATTGCCTGTCTTTCAGTGTTCAAACGCCCTCTCTCTCTCTCTCTCTCTCTATCTCTCTCTGCTCTCTCTGCTCTCTCTCGCTGATGATGTACCGCGAGGTATGTCTGCCTCTCTTGTGCACGCACTTTCGTAAACGATCGATCGTGAGCAGCGATCGAGAGGCGCAATTACGCCTCTCGATGCACGAATTTTTCGCAATCCAATGGACCCGTATTTGCGAATATGTGCAAACATATGTATATCGCTTTGCCGCGGCGCACGGACGGTGCACCGCAGCGAAAAAAAAGAAATCAGTACCGTCGACGAACTCGAGCGAATACATTGCGCCTTTTCTTTTACTGTTGTAATTATTAGAAAAAAAAGAATGGATTGTAAATCGTATAAATTTTCATTTATATTAAGGGGAGCATGCTGGTTTTCATGATTAAAAAAAAAAATCATGCTGGTTTTCATGACTTTTTTTTTAAAGGAAACATTTCACCATTTTTCAGACTTGGGGTACGTATTTTTTATTACTACTTTTGGCTGCATTTTCAAATTTCGTATAAATCTTTCTGATTTTATTGTCAAAAACATGACCCTAAGTGTTGTTGAAAATTAAAAACAAAGTTTTTTTCGATTGCACAATGTAGCCATTTTTCGGAAAATGTAATCTGTTTATTTCAAAGCGTACCACTTCATCGATTTTCAACATTTCTCACTTTTTATTGGTTCATACTCTGCGTATGGGTGTTGGGGAAAGAAAACTTTTCGGTGTTTTTTCCAGATTAATACCTCCGCTATTTTTGAAGATTAATAACAAAAATACCATGTAACAACCACAAGTAATAAAACATACCCTAAGTCTCAAAAGGGGTGAAGAAATCTTTGCTTTAAAAAAAATCATTGAAATCAGCAATATTTTCCTCGCATAAAGGTATCTCCCCCCTTGATGGTGCTCATTTTCGACTACCATTGGAATAGAATTTGACTATTTCAACCACCAAAAAGCTGAGCCTTTTTTGAGATAATAAAAAACACATGACAAAAGTGAAGACACGTAAAAATAATGGTGTTCAAGTTTGCATCGTCGGGATGCAACGAAAAATCACTTTTTTAAATTTCTTTATTATTCTGACATTTTTTGCAGATTTAGGTTACACATCCCTAATGCAAGGAAAAACGTTTCAATGATTTTCGTTTGCCAAAAGTTTCAAGCAAATTGGGTAAAACGCAAGCAAAAAAATATTTTCTTTCCATTCCAACGATACAAACTTCAAGACCTTCAATAATGGGTCCATGAGAATGTCGTCTGGACTTTTCTGAATGATCAATTAATTTTTTTATTTTCTTTCCAAATATCTCCGTCTAATTTTCCATTTATGGAACATTGAATAATAATAAATGGATGATTTAATGTACAAATCAAAATGTTCCTCGAGTTAATTATCGAACTAATACATGGACACGAAAATGAATCGGTAAACAAATTATTAGTGGAATACGTCAATGGATGAGCGAACAAAAAAAGCTGCGTGGGCATTTAACGTGAGAGGAAACGAGGGGGAAAAAATACTTGCATCGTGCTACGGACGGCTTTCGTCTGCTTTTTTTTCGAAAAATTGAACAGAAAAACATGCTGGTGAATACCTACGAGGATTGTGCCTCTTGGCTGTAAAATTCACAGTGAATCAGGGTTAATGGAGCCGCATTCATCAGCGGACAGCCACGACTCGGCGACTCGCCGAGGCGATGAACGGACGTGCGAAATTTCGCGAAGGCGAAAAAGATTCGTTTATTATACTCTCGCGTAAGCAGAGGAAATTTGTGTATTTTAATGCACATGCATTATTCATGCACACGAACGTACTGTATTCGTAGGTTCGGAGGCGCGAGGTAAAACTTCTGTGAGTAAGCGAATTTTCGACATGAATATGTGTCGGTAATATATATATATCTATAAATATATATATATATATATATATATATATATATATATATATATATGTGTGTATATATATATACGCATAGAACAACGAAAGGTCGATGTCCGAGAGTTTAAAGCTATCCATATTGTTTTGTATCATATTGGTCGGATCAGCACAGAATTTGGTTATAAATCTGATACTTCGAGTTTGCAAACAAAAAAAAAAGTAACGAAAAGAAATAGAAATGCCGTTTATCTTTGCATGGTCGACATAAATGCTGTTGAAGTTTGCATCGTTGGGATACAACGAAAATTATCTGTAATTTTTGTTATTTTTCTTACTCTCTAAACTTTTTTTTTGGAGGTTAGGGTTGTGGATCCCTGCGAAAATTCTTTAAAAATCGTTGCAGTGTTTTCGTAGGCTGAATGACCCGCAAAAAATTGGACAATAAGGATAATAATATTTTCGTTGCATTCCAACGATGCAAACTTCAATTGCATGGACATAATTAATTTTATCCTTTCTCAATATTTGTTAAGGCGAGACACCACTGTGACGGGTAAAAAAACGATTTTTTTGCATTTTCTCAAAGTATACATATTCAGGAATATATGTTTATTTAAATCAAGTTGAAATGTTGAAAAGCAATAAACTTACAGACGACTTAGTGAGAGCGCGAAAGCTCAAAGAGACTTTTTTCTTGATGTCGCCGGAATCATGGCTCCAGCTATAATTGTCCGATTTTCAATTTGAAAAAAAAAAAAAAAAAAAAAATATCCGTAGTTGCAGTAGCTGTCGTTGTACATAACTGTTTTTTTTTATTTAGTATTTTTCAAGCCCGTTGTATAAGTAAACATTTCGCCGAAATTACACTTTCTCCGAACCCCCGCAATTTCGTGATTTTTTTCGAAAAACGGCTGCGTGCAACGAGAACTTTTTTATTTTTCAGTCAATTTTTTATTTAAACAAATAAATAAAATAAAGCGACATAAGTTCAATGTATGCTTAATGTATATTTGAAATGTGTCAATAAATATTCAACATGAAGCAATAAATGATTGCAGATTTTTCTGCAGTTCCCACTTCACTGCAGTCCCCAGTCGGCGGGAACGATGCAGCTCGTAAGTGTTGACAACCAAATAAACCAATAAAATCTTCCATTATTACATATTCGTCTTCTGGGTGAATTAAGAAAAAGCTGAAAAGATAGTGAAATTATAACTTTTCTCATTTTTGAAAAAAAAAATGAGTTAAAAAAAAACACTTTAACGTGCTATAAAAATGATTTAACGAGACTTTTTCAACGACTATTTTAATTCACTTGGAAGCAATTTTCATACTGAAGAAAATAAACTTTGGTTTGATTCAATAGGTCGTTTAGTTTTTTTGCTATCACGTCCGCCAATTTGGAGAAATCGTGAAAATGAAAATTGGAGAAAACGCGTTTCGAAGTTTCCAAAAGGAGGAAATATCAATACCAAATATCAATCGCTCCTCTGCTTTTAGCCTTGTATCTTCGAAAATATTTACAATTGGTCTCTGTAACTTTGTAAATATATTCTTGAATAGTTTATCTATCGATTGAAGTAATTAAAAAAAAACATTTCCGGACCTTCTAATTCAGGCTTCCGCCTTAAGGCGGGAAACCAGTTTAGATGACTAAATAAATCCATTTTATTTAAATTTCACAAATTGTTAGTAAATCTATCTAAGAATATGTACCCAAAGTTTCGACAAAAAATTTCAATTAGTTCTGATGCTATGAGCGGTAAAGTGAGCGTCCCTCGTTTCAGTGCCGGAGCGCGTGGCGCGTAAAACGGAGCGGTCACTCAGGCGGTCACTCATTCACTTACTAGGTTCAATACTAATATGGTACGAGATATCTGGAAGGGAGGGGGCCGTCGGCACATGTTCTTCTATTCACTGGCTTCAATTTTTGGTTTTCGGTAGTCTTTTTTCAAACGTATAGTTCTCGAAACGACTTTTTCAATGTTGTGTACACTCTAGTTCAAAAAGTTTCTAACCAATAATTTTATAAAGTGATAGTTAGTTTCTTTATATAATTACGCTCTATATGAACCTAAATTTGGTCTAAAATCATTGTTCAAAGTATATTTTTTATAGCAAAAGAGATTATAAAATGATGGCATAAATCATACTCTTTTGTTTAAACCCCTCTAAAACCGTTACTTTCAATTTTTTGGTTAGAGGTAGGTTCATTTAGAAGAAAAACATGTTCTGGAACTAATCTTCAAACCGTATTGATTTCCGATAACAACTGTGGCCTCCAGAATGTACACAAACAGCAAAGTCTGATCGCGACCTTCGATGGGCGGCAGATTTTATATTCTATATATTCGAAGGAACTGTTTCGAAAAAATTAAATTATTTGTCTGAAAATATATCTAAAATAATCCCAAATTTTGAAGAAATTCTATTCACTCACTCCTTGTGAAAAAAATCATGAAAATCACTTAAAATAACATACTCCTAAGCGGGTTTTCCGCCTTAAGATATAAATTCACCGCGAGGGTCCGCACGATCGTGGAAAAATGTGAAGGCCCGTCCCCAAAACTGACAGCTGTATTCACAGTCAACGTTACATAGATATGGCGGTTACGGCATTTCCTTTTCTCATATTATTATTTATGGACGTATATGTATGTTACAAGAAAAGGGTTAGGGGCTACACCGTAAGGTTCGCCGCACATCACGGCCACGATGATGTAGAGGCCAACGCTGGCTGAATTTCCCGGTTCCCGTATCCGGAAAGTTGTGCGGTTAGACCGGTACAGCGAGCAAATTATGTAGTGGACGAAGCGCGATAGGAAAAGTGGGTAGAACAGGCTCGTTCAACGCCTTCTGCCTTTCGTAAACGTGTTGGAGAGAGAGAGAGAGAGAGAGAGAGAGAGAGAGAGAGAGAGAGAGAGAGAGAGAGAGAGAGAGAGAGAGAGAATGAAAGAAAGAGAGAGAGAGGGGGGGGGGGGGTGAAAAACTTAAAGGGGAAAGACTGAGAGAAAAAGAGGGGGAGAGAGTGAAAGTTTCCCAACTCGTACGTTATTCTGCACTCAAAATCGCGGGAGAGAAACGGAACTAAGACCGCAAATGGGCCTCGATACAAGCACGCGCGCATACTCAAATATAGTAAATTTACATTTATATATACAGGGTGTCCCTCTTATCTCTGCCACCCGAAATAACTCGGTAATTATCGACGTCACAAAAAAATGTTCCATACAAAAGTTGTACAGTGTGAAGGGGGCCATCAAATGCCACCAATGTTTTTTTTTGCGGTGGAGGCGCTGACACACAGTGAAGATCACCTCCACTTTTTAAAATGGAACGGTACATTTTTTTCGACCATCTTGTGAAGCACCTCAAGCCGTATGAAAAACATCGGGGGGTCAATGTCGTTCAAGGTCATTTCGAACACCTATTAAAATGAAATACAAATCGAAATATCGCGGATCACTACCAAATATTTGGCAGTGATCCGAGATATTTAGATTTGTATCATCGATACTGACCTTGAATGACCTTGAACGACTTTGACGCCCTGATGTTTTTTATGCGGCTTGAGGTGCTCCACAAGATGGTTGAGGAAAAATGTACCATTCAATTTAAAAAACGTAGAGGTGAGCTTCACCGTGCGTCAGCTTCTGCACTGAAAAAAAAAAAATTGATCGCATTTGATGGCCCCCTTCAGATCGTACAACTTTTGTCTGGAACATTTTTTTGCGACGTCGATAATTACCGAGTTATTTCGGGTGGCAGAGGTGAGAGGGACACCCTGTATATAATTGCTGAGAACGATTATGGACCATACCAAAGTACGAAAGGTCCAGCATGGGCTGTTCCAAAATGTGATTCGGGGTCGCCCGTGACTATGCATATACGATTCGATGCATCTCCATAGGACACGTGTGTGAAAATGATGACATTGAAGTTTGCATCGTTGGAATACAACGATTTTTTTGTTCCTTTTTACATTTCTTTATTATTTTCATTATACAAAGCTTTTTTTTTTGCAAATTGACGTCATAAATTTCTAATGAAAATACGTGAAATCGTTCAAGTGATGTTTACAGCTAAAATCGGCGAAAAGAAAAATTGAGTAATTAGAAGGAATTAAGTTTCGTTGCATCGCAGCGATGCAAACTTCAACGTCATTGAAAAAGACACAATTCCTATGTCGATGATGCGAAAATAATTTTTAATAATAATAATAATTATTATTATTATTATATGAGAATGACAATATTTTGTTTTTATTTCAATCTTTAATATGGTCTTGAAGTTTGCACCGGTGGAAGGCAACGGAACTTAGCTTTCATGGATCGCCAATGCATTTTTTTGGCTGATTCGGACTACGAAAATTACTCAAACGTTGTTCAGGCTCCTCATTGAAAGGCCATAACATAAATTGGCAAGAAAATATTTCCGATGTTAATGAAACTAAAAGAGGAAAAACAAATTTTCGTTGCTTTCCACCAATGCAAACTTCAACACCGTTCTTCACCAGTAATAATAATCATATTTATAATGTCAGAATAATCATGCAATAAAAATTATAACGATTAAGTTGCACATATTACGATCTTATTTATGATACTTATAGGAATAATAATGCACATATTCCGATCGAATTTATAGTGTTGATTAGAATAATAATGCACATCAAACATGTAAAGGTGATAGCCGGGAATGAAGAAGTGGAAATGGCGTAAATAGGTTGAGGGGCAGGGGGTTTCGAGATGGAAAATCGTACGGAGCTTCGGAGCGCTTATCGCAACACGTTTAGTAGGCTAAGGCATACAAACAGACACGTTAAAAGCGATGGTGATTCAAACGCGCCCAGAATTGATTTTTCCATTTGCCGATTCCTCTTCCCTTTCTACGAGCCCGGATCTGTTTGCGCGTCCGCCCGAGTGTGTACTCGGATGTGGAATACACAGAGTGTTAGAAAGGTCGAAGCAAAGCCTTAAGGGGGTGATAGGTCACCTCGTTAGGAACATATCTAACCTAGGTTACCTTGGTCCACAGTCTAAGGATTTCGAGTTATCATGGCAAGTATGATTTTTGGAAAATTTCCCAAAATTAGGTACTAACTTGATCACCTCTCATGTTAAGGGGTAAGACCACTGTAGAAATTTCAGAAAATTGATTTTTATATTTCTTGAAAGATGCCTTGATATCTTAAAAATGACATACTCAAAGGATTAAGGTGGGAAAAATGTCTAAATACTTCTATTTTGAATTTTGGCGCGGCCCCTCTCCGTCCGATGCAATCCGTACCGAAAACTTTAAACGCGTTTTTCTCGAAACTACATTTTTCAAGTCAGCCGGACTCATAACTCGATCAAATCTCGACCGATTGACTTGAAATTTCAACTGTACATTCACAATTGCATTCTGCATAAAAGTACGTAGGATTTTCTCGATATATTACGTAGTTTTTTTTTATAAACAATTTTCGGACGATGTTTTTTTGAGAATTGTTGGAGAATTGAACTTTTATTTAAAAAACGCACTGTATTTGCAAAAATCGATATATCAAAAAAAATCCTACGTACTTCTGTAGCTTTTTACATGAATAAACGAAAAAAGAAATTCATTCACTGGAAATTAAAAATTGCAGGTGCCGGTGGACCGGCCGCGCGCCTGTGAAAAAAACGCTTCGTCGAAGAAAAGCTGTGCAGCTGCCATTTTGTTTTATATTACTTTGAAAAAAATACTTTATACAGTTTATGATATGTAAAATAAAGGACCTTTTTCAGAATTTTCATTTTTTCCATTGTCCCGCTAAAAAAATCCCAAAATATACTTATTTTTTTCCCCGCTACAGTGGCGTTACCCCTTAATGCTATTTTATCAAAAATAGCATTGACATGAGAGGTATTTTTATTTTTTGACAAGTGTTTAATTATTCAACACGTCCCATTTAGTTAGTTGTGTGGATCCAAATGATTGTGGTGGTGTTTGTCGATTGAATACTCATTAAGCTAACACGCAAATAAGTTTTTAGTTGCCAATTATTGTCTGTTTGAGCATTATGAACGGGTTGAAACGCACCCTCGAAAATTGGGGTGTTTTTCGTTTCTCGTCGATAACGTTTCAACGGCACGAGATATGAAGAAAAATGTCAAATCGCAACAATGTTATTTTTTCCGTGTACTATACATTAGAGATGAGAACGATAACGTTATCGACGAAAAACGAAAAAACACCCCTATTTTCGAGGGTGCGTTTCACCCCTTAAAAATCGGGTTCCGCAGATATGAAAAAATACGTGTCGCCTATTTTTACCCATTCTACGAGCATGCCAAATTTCATCGAAATCGGAGCGATCGACTTCGCAACCGTTCCTTGTTAGTCGACAGTTCAGGATTATGACGTTAAAGTTTGCATCGTTGGGATGCATCGACATTTTTTTTCTTCTTCAATTCTTTCTTTATTTTCATCCCCATCTAAAGCCTTTTTTTTTAAATACAGATCATACATTTCTAACTACAATACCTAAAAACCATTGAGCGATTTTCACGTCCTAAATTGGCAAACAAAAAATTTAGTAATTAAAGAGAATTAATTTTCGTAGCATTCCGACGATGCAACAACGTCATCGAGGATTACCCCATCTTGCCTCATTCGCCCATTCTTTCCAACACCGTCTATTTTTTTTTTCTTCATTTTTTCAGGCGACGCTCGTCACCCTTCGCGTGAAATACTGCGCATTACGTACTTCGGGCTCGACACACACACACACACACAAATGTATACAGATACGTGTACTTGGACGGATCAGGAAGAGCTTTTCGTGACTCACCGGCGTGTCTCGAAGCTCTCTTGTCGATTTTCACGAGTCTCCACCACCCCTCCCTCTCTCTGTCTGTCCGTATTTCTCCCTTTCAATGTAACGAATGGATTTCCGGGGAAATATCTCTCCTTCAGTCCTCCTCTTTCCTTCCTTCTCCCCCCTCTCTCTTTCTCTCTGTCTCTTTTTCCCCCTCTCATTCTTTCTCTCGAAAGCTTTCTGAGAGTGTTCCTGTAATCGCGACATGTACCCATGAAGACCCAATGCAAACGTTTATTCTCAACAAAAACCGATACGAACGTTGCTCTCGTTGAAAATACTCCTCTGTCACTTCTAATAACGGAGTGGACACTATCCGATGGACCCGAAGGGTTGCGGCATTCACGACCTCACCGCTCATTTACATACACGAACCCGGCTTATTTTGAAGAAATTCAACGTCGAGGACCATTGGCGTAGCCAACAATTGGGGGGGGGGTGACAAAAAATGTTTTTGTTCGCAATAATTTTTTAGCATTTAAATGTTTGCAGTGAAAATGTTTTTAAAACTGTATATGCTTGTTGAGGTAGGATGGGTATAGGGATCTGCGTCAGCTGAATGTCACACGAAACTAACGCTACCCCCACTCGACTGTCACCGCGTTGCAGTAGAGTGGGGGCAGCTGCGACATGCTGAATGCCTGTTATTGGTTGAAAAATGCCCTCTCTCCAACGTAATCGTGTTATCGAAGGCCTGTGATTGGGTGAAAAATTCCCCCTCTCCAACCAATTCTAATCGTGGTATTAATTTTTTTAAATAAATCGCGACTTATACTGCAAATATATTACAATTATTATACATACAAATCCAATGATTATATACCTCAATGTATCAATATTCTTTGAAAAATAATGAAGACTCATATTATTTACATGAATCGGTTTTTTATTACCCGAAAAGTCCGATCACATTTTCAATGCCGTGAAATAGTTGCACTTTGTGTAATATCGGTACATTTTTTAAATAAAATTTACAAAATAGTCGATAATCACGTAACACACGTAAAATGTGAAACTCGCTTTAATCACACGTTCATGTCAACATTAATATCAAACTCTTGGAATACCTCGAAAAATAATGAACTAATTTTTCATCACTCCTTAGTTCAGTTACCAGTCTTTAAATTTCACTTTCAGTAAGTACTTAATTGAACAAGTCGCAGTTTTATATTTTTCTTTGCACATTGGCCCAACACTTTTTCAGCTGGGATGTTTTTTTTACAATCTCATTCTCGATGTTCAGCAGTGATATATGAGAGAATCGTTCCTGAAGTATTGTGCTTCCCAGCCACGTTTTTATCCGCCTCAAGGCAGAAAAAACTTCTCGCGGACCCGGCGGAGCTCACTGGGAGTACTATTGCTGCTGGTGAAAGTTTACATAAGTTAGGGCAGTACTCCCTTTTTAATATGCTTTCTTCAATTTTCAGCATTAATTTAATTATTTTAAAATTAAAGTATTCCTCACGAACATTGCTTCAGCTCCTAAGGCTGATGTATTAATTATTAAGGTTTTGTATCATCATTGATGGAAACATCTCCGTTTTTCATATTCAATTCCAAAAATGCGTCGACTGCATGAGCTATCGGTAGATTCTTAAATCGGCGTTTTAGATTGACAATAATATTGTAAATGGTGATCTTTCAGTATTCTTCTGGTTGTGTATTGGCCGGCAAATCTAATGTATTGCTCTTGGCTGCAGTTGACTTAGTTGTGAAATTTGAATATTTATTTAATTTACGTATTGAAATGGCTACTTTTTATACAAATAACAAAATTACGGTGAACGAAATAGTTCAAGTTTTATTAAATTGTTTCCTCATGCTTGCTTGGGTGGAACTTTAATAAAATTGATCCATTCATTGGATTTAACTATTTTGGATCGATTTTTTTCTGGAGTTTCACCTTTTCGCTTTTTCGGTGAAACTATCAGACTTGTCACAAAATGCCATAGGACTTCATTCGTAGACCATTTGATTTTCTATAAAACCGTGTCATTAAATAATTTAAAAAATAACTAGTGTAATAGTTAACGGCTTTACAAATTTATTTTTTGGATAAAAAAGGCTATTTTCGTGAAATATAAATAACCCGTTTTTACCCCCGACTTCGTCGGCGTATTCGGATATAAACTTTGTTTTATTTTAAATGCAGAAGGTTGAGTTGGTCTATTTAATCTATGACTTCTTATTTCGCCAAATTGAATTAACTCCTTTTTTATGGATTTATTTATCGAAAATATATATATATATATATATATATATATATATATATATATATATATATATATATATATATATATATATATATATGTATATATTCAGAAGAAGAAGACATATAGATAGATAGATAGATAAATAGAATATGAATTAACAAAAAATATGAATAAAAATATGCAAATGTTTACAAAATTTGTATAAATAAAGTAGTCGTTTTTTCTTATTCACCCTAAAACTCGCGTATATAGAACCGCAATCTACCTAAATGTTAAACCTCTGTCCAACTTTGTCTCCTGTTCGCGATGTGCGCATCAAGGATGACAAGGGGCTTCATCGAAATAATCGTCGTGTGTGCATACAAATATACATATATGGATACGTGGATGAGAGCGATGGATAAAAGCGTACTCTTCGCTGACCTGTCAGCTTGCGGGAATTAATCCGACGTTGCGGGATTGCGGCCGCGCGAATAGACGTAATACTGTTGCGCTTCCGACTTGCAATGCTTTCGCCACTCGGCGAACGGCATAATCGTATGACCCGAACAGCGTTTTCCATTGAGGGGTTACATACAGTTAAAATTTTCGAAAAATCGATGAAATTTTTTTTTTCCGTAATGTACATATAATTACATTGCTCATTCCTTCGATCAATTACAAGATAATCCATTATATTAACGAAATATTTTTGGCTTTTTCATTGTAGGTGATCCAGTCCAGAGATATCGTGCTGACCGCAAGACGCCTTTTTTTAAAGATGCTCCCGGAGATCAGCTATAGCAGCGTTCAAAATAATTATTTGTACAAATAAAAAATGTTAATATACAGTTGAAAGTTACCATAATATGTGTACACGTTTTTAGGTTAATATATTCAAAGGTCTTCACAAGAAAAATTCTTGAAAAATCGATCTTTTGGCCTCCGGACTGTATTGCACGGTACCCCTTGGCGGGTGCACCGTGCTCCGTGCGTGTTGATATGCGCCCGCAACACACGGGAATAAAGTTGGAAAAGATGTTGGGAAAAAAATGATAATGAAGGTGCCGATCGATCTCACCGAATTGTGTTACGTACTTGTTTGTCTTCCCTTCGTTATTTCGAATAATCAATAAACGAGTAATGTAGAATAGTGAAAATGAGGGTAAAAAAATGATGCAAAGCAAATCCTATGATCATAACTACGATCCTATTTACTTAAAATAATTCTTTTAAAATTCTTTTAAAATATTCAATATATTCAAATTAAATAAATAATAATTCGATCCGAATAATTCTTTATTTGCTTACAATACACACTGCAAATCCAAGTGTACTATATGCATAGAATATTTCATAAATTCAAAATAAAATGAAATACTCAATTTAGAGTTCTACCGCGAAAGATTTTGTATCGTAATTCGTCATTGCCTGGCCTTCCGAAATGATTTTAATCGAAGAAAATATTTCGCCTTCACATGGAATCGAACTTACAACTTTCTCACTTTAGACGCTGAAAAAGTCTACTTTCATGGATTTTTTTAATAGGTTTATACTATAGATATTGATATAAAAGTTGTTACACTCAATAAATACACTTTCAAAATAAATTTTAAAAATTGTACTTATTCATGCTATCCAAACAAACTTTAAACGCGTTTTTCTCGAAACAACGTTTTTTGACGGCTTGTTGATAAAATCTTCGAAACTACTGAACCGATCCTTATGAAATTTTAACCACATATTTTTTAAAATGATAGCTATAGCACATATCAAGGATTAATTTTTTTTTATATTTACTATTTTTTTGCCAAAAATAGTGAAAAAAACACGCTTTTTTCTTTTTTTATTCGAAAAATGTCCGCCATTTTTTTTGTGCATATATAAAGGGTCGTATGATATGCGCTATAGCAATTAACATGAGGACTAACAGAACGACTGAATTAAAAAGTGTCACAGTGTTTTTTTTTAATAGCCTATGAACTGCCTTCTTTCAAACGCGCTATAGCATGGCTTGATAGGGTTAGTATTACCAAAGTGTTGCGACTCCAAAGCCATCTATTGGGAAAAACGCCACCAACTGTTTCCTGACCTAGTATATATAATTCCTCTCTCTCCCCCCGTCTCCCCCTCGATATGTGTTTTGCAATATAGACAGACCATTAATTCAATCAAATAGAATTCTATGTCATTTAAATATAAACAAATTAAATAGATACGTTTTGTTTGCTAAATTGCTTTTTGAACAGATGAAACCGAATTACATATTCAACAGAAATAAATAAAATATTTAGTTATTAGATGATATCAAATAGATGTTGATTTGAAAAGATAAATATATTTTTAATAAATAATTTCAATGATGGAATGCAATAGGAAAAAATTGATTTCATGAAAAATCTAGTTAATTAAATTTTTTTAATCAAATAGAGGCATCTAGTGGATATCAATCGAATTTTTCTGTCCTGTGAACAGTGGGAGAAATCGTTGTCCAGCCAAGACTGGAGATTTTACCGGTGACAAACTCTCACCAATCGTCGGGTCGTTCCATACAGTCAGAAATTGTCGAACGTATCTCAGAAAGACCCGTAATGAAATCCATTCTCCCAACTGGCGTGAATAATTGCATCAAGAATATTTGATAAAATGCCATCGAGGCATAAGAATTAACTCTCGGATCCCTAAGGAGTACGAATTAAATACGTTGAAATTAAATACAGAAGTTTTGTAATTGAATCGAGATGGAAGCGGAGCAAGAGTTCTAATGAGGGCAGAAGAGGGAGAGAGGGAGAGAGGGAGAGAGAGAGAGAGAGAGCGAGACAGGGAAGAAGAGTTAGGATATTAGAGCAAACAGATGGTCGGACAGATAACGCAAAAGAGAGTGAGAGACAGATGAAGATGGGAAGAGAGATCTTTCTCGCTTCCTACCTTACATTTATTTCATAGTTCAATATCCCTTTCTCTCATTCTCTCATTCTCTCTCTCTCTCTCTCTCTTTCTCTCTCTCTCCCTCTCCCTCTGCCGAAAAACGGAGATATCAAAGTACAGAATAACCGAGAGATAGCGAGAACCACCGAAAGTAGAGGGGATGGTAGCGAAGGTATAGAAGATTGAAAATTCAATTAACGTTGCAAAGCTCGGGATATATCCATTCGTCCGAAGGTCTTTTGTATCGAGACGAGAGCTTTGCCGTACCAGTACCTACTGTCCCCTCCTTGTCTATCGTGCGCTCTTTACCTGTTTCTCTCGCGCCTTGTCTCTGCGGCTCGCGTGATACACATTTACTCCCCCCCCCCGCCGTCGTACCTTTTCCACCCGCTGTCGAACCACCGTCCTCCTCCTCATCCTTCTCTTTCCCCACCTGCCCCGAAGCGGCCCCTCACCGTGCACGCTTTTTTTTCACGATCGATCGGATCTGTACATGATTTACTGAGCTTGGCAATATGGCCATATATGTACACCTGCACACACAAACGTTCATATACACGTATTCCAGGAGTGACATTTCAGCCAACTTTTAACAAGCTGCCTCGTGTCCGACGTCGAACTGACCTACGGCTACCATTATATGATCTAGTTTGTGGGGGGGGGGGGGGGGGGGGTATTTTGAACCACTGATATTTGGTGATACCTATGGAATGTTGACCATCAGCACGTGTGCACAGACCGGTCTTTCGGAAATATTCGGACGTGGGGTTGCTGCTAGAATCAGGCTAATTTTTGTATAAATGGTTTAATATGGTTAACAAACATCATCCTTATCATTATTGTAACGGCGCATAATGTTTCCGGAAAAAAATAACCATATGCTTTTCGGTGGGTACTTTACCATGTGCTTTTCGGTGGGTACTTTATCATATGCAGTAAAGTACCCACCCCACGATTCCACGCACCCATGGTGTACGGTGGCGTAGAACACTG
Source organism: Ophion ellenae (assembly GCA_963210295.1). NCBI lineage: Eukaryota > Metazoa > Arthropoda > Insecta > Hymenoptera > Ichneumonidae > Ophion > Ophion ellenae. The sequence goes on along the minus strand of OY723396.1, from coordinate 27,005,893 downwards.
GGGTGGGTTTGTTGGGCACCTTGGATGGGTGCATGGGATCGTGGGGTGCGTAAAACACTGGGGTGGGCGGGGCGCACCTCGGATGGGTGCGTCGAATTGTGGGGTTCGTAGAACACTGGGGTGGGTACTTTACCATATGCAAACCCACCCCAGTGGGGGGCCACCCCAGTGTTCTGCGCACCCCACGATTTCACGCACCCATCCAAGCTGCCCCCCACCCATCCCAGTGTTCTACGCACCCCACGATTCCACGCACCCATGGAATAGTACGCCATTCATTTTCAATGAGGATTCCTGCTTGCATCTGCGCTGCAAGCAGGTATCCACGTCCAAATTTTTAAGGCGGTCCTCTAGTTTCTCGGGTCGAAAAAAACGATTTTTTTTCTTCATAAATCACATTTACAGCATGTGTAGAAAATGTGAGCCAAAGGATTTTTCGATATTCGAAGTGGTTCACGAATTACGGCCCTGGAACGGAGCAGGTATACGGAGCGCGAACTTTCAAACGCGTTTTTCTCGAAACACCATTTTTCGAAATGGTGACCACGATATTTCAAAAACTACTGCACCGATCTTGTTCAAATTTATACAGCATCTTTAATATGTTATAAGCCAGCGATTGAACTAGGATTATCATGATTACTTCGCTAGATTTTTTTGTACGAGCGAAAAACTTAAGAAAAAATGAGTAAAAAATAGAATGTAATTTTCAAAAGTGTATAAAAAAGTCAATTTTTGTAATTTAGAATTCACTCTAGTTCAATCGCTAGTCTTAAATATGAAGATTAAAATGCCGTTTGGTTTTTTTTTTCAGATAAGCAGAACAGCCGCAATCTTGGTCACCGTCAAGCACCTCTTTTACTTGATGTCTTCCTGTCGGCCACTATAACCTTTATTCTATTATATATTTTGACTTCAAAAAATTTGTAAAGCTTATTTAAATGTTAATAAAGATTATGCAAAAACAATGAGATTGATTATTTCAATGCTTTGCCCGTAAAAAATTATTGAAAAAGCCGTAAAAAAACAGCCGAGAAACTAGAGGACCGCGTTAAATCATTTTTTTTGAAGAAATAGATGTCGTGCGCCGTCATAATATTACTTCGTATCATCTGCGATGATCGTTAAAAGGAATAAGAAAAAAAATTAGCCTGATTCTAGCAGGAGCCCCACTTCCGAATATTTACCCGGTCTTTACCTTTAAAAAAGAATCGTTGATTTTGGAGACAAAATGGTCTTCGTGGTCAAATGTCGCAAACATCAGTTTAGCACCCATGCAGGGGATGACGTTGAACTTTGCATCGTTGGAATGCAACGAAAATGAATTCTTATTAATTGATCAATTTTTTTTCTATCGATTTCGGCTGTCAAGATCACTTGAACGTTTTCACGTATTCTTATTAGGGATTCATAGCCTTCAATTCGCAAAAAAAGTATGGCAATTTACAAAAAAAGAAATATATTATCATTAAGTAAAGCACAATAACAAAAAACAAACTTTTTTTTGATACCTCTAACATTTCCGAACCATTTTGTATCCTGCACAGGAAGCAACTATTCCACACTATTTTTATACCAAAAAGTATTATCAAAAAAGATCATGGAAGGTACGTGATTTTCCGAAATTTCAAACAAATCCAAAAACAAGATTTTTTCTTGTGGCAAAGTTAATTTATTTAAAATAGAAGAAAAAAAGGTTCCGCTGGAATCCAACAATGCAAATTTCAGGCCCATTGCAGGAGTTTGTTGGGGAGTCCCGATATCCTACCTTATCTCTATAGGGATTTGATAGGGACGCCCCACGTAGGAAATTGATATTGGAATCCACGTAGATTCCGCGACATTTCCCGATTGACATTTGAGAATTTTTTTTTTAATTCGCAACCAGAATTTGTTGGAGCTCCCAAAAAAATATTCCTTCGTGATCCCGTGCCCGTATCTGTTAGGGCGTCCTAAGATGCACCCACGTCTCCATAAGGATTTATTAGAGACACTGCATATAGGGAGTCGTTGCAACGCCGCTTGAGAATCATTGCCAGGTTCGACTCGAAAATATGTGAAATGTCACGAGAATAAACTCGGCGTGTTGAAACATAATCTGCCTGTTTCGTGAGCCTGTAAGTGTATGGTGATATGTCAAAGTCCCGTAAAATAAATAACAATCGACAATTACGGTGAATTTTGAGTGATGCGATTAAAATTGATTTTTAAGATACTTTTTTGAAAGATTCATACTTTTTTAAAGTCCACACATCTTGTGTATCTATATATTTTGTTTAGAATATTCAACGTACAGAAATGCACTGGGATCCACCAAGAATCGTATCGGATTCTGTTAGATAATGTAGGAATCCTTTAGGATTCAAATTGGATTCGTAGATTTCAATAGGAAAGCCCGATAGGCATCCAATGTACGAGCGTGACGTTTGAGTATCGCGATCCATTGCGATGACCCATTGGATCCCTATCAGGAGTTTGGGGCAAGTATGGCAATCCAATTGAATCCCTATATGCATATATCTATATACCTGTGCTCTGTTTCTGCATAGGTATTTATATACATACCAGTGCAGAAATAGATGTAGGGATCCAATATATATATATATATATATATATATATATATATATATATATATATATATATATATATATATATATATATATATATATATATATATATATATATATATATATATATATATACATATATATATATAACTATCGTCGTACAAAATTTGTTGAAGACGTCAAATAAAAAATAAGTCCTATAATCCATAATAATACATATCGTCATAATAACACAATGGGTGAGAAAAAAATTGTCACGGAAGCTGCGAGCGGTCAAAAAATATTTAAAAGTCGCTCAAGCCTCCCAAAAAATTCAAATTTTCATTAAAAAATCATTTTTTTTCGTCCACTTCTCACCCATTGTGTTATTATGGCGATATGTATTATTATGGAGTATAGGTCTTATTTTTTATTTGACGTCTTCGACGAATTTTGTACGACGATAGTTTTACTCGGATTTGGAAGTCTTTGCCGATGACCCTCAACGACTTGGAGTAAGAATTGTTTCTGTTCCTCGTCAATGGTTAATAACCAATATTTAATAACTAAACTACATATATATATATATGAAAGATTGTAGTATATACTGTTTTTCTGTATATTTATATAATCCTCCACCCTTCCGCCCTTGCTCTTTGACGCGCACTCTCTCTTCCCTTCCCTTTCCTGCACCGCGCTGCTGAGCCACCCACAAGACTCCGTCGCTTGACAAGAGTTTAATAAACAACGTTGCGGTCTTTTCCTACATTGAAAGAAATTCAACGCAACCCACGGGAATTACGGTTCTATGGTAAAAGAAAATTGAGGAAAATCATTTGAAAAAAGCAAAGCAGGAGACAGGAAATAAGTAGACGAAGGAAAATCTCCGGCTAGTTGAAACGGTAATGAAGTGGTTCGTCCGAACGGTAATGGACCCCGGATTTATCGTATGAAATAGAACAAGAAGGCCGTATACGATAAATCGTTAAAATCGTAAAAATAAAATCCTTAAGACTGCTAGATAAATCCTACGAAAAAGCGTGTAAAACTAAAGAGAGCAAAAAAAAATAGTGGCAATTTCCACGTTTGACCTGGTTGAACCTTCGGGAGGTTTGCATTTTTTATTTTAATGATGTACCCTGGTAATGGCTGGAATAGCCTGGGTCTCGTGATCGGACGTACTGTAAATATCGTACGCGGCCTGATTAATGAATCGCTGAGCAACGCGCGCACTTTGCCAATTAATTCGTATCAGGATAAGAATACCCGCAAAAATAGACGCTTGATGGAAGTTTCAACCGTAGTAAAATCGACCGTTCCTCACCTGGTGTGTGAACACTATACTGATTAGGGTGGCACAAATTAGAGCTCTATTTTTTGTCCTTTTTCTCACTATTCAATTATCTACTTTATAAGGAAAAAAAAATTGTCGTAAAAGCTGCGAGCGGTCGAAAAATATTTAGGCATCGCTCAAGCCGCCCAAAAATTCAAATTTTCATTAAAAAATCGATTTTTTTCGTTAATTTCTCATGAATTTTAGGCATTATAATTTTTGAATTAGGCACGCAAAAGCTGTAGCCGTTTAATGAATATTTAGTAGTCGCTCAGGAGCTTCGAAATTTCAAATTTTCGCCAATTTTTTTTTTACTCTCCTTACTCATAAATTTGACACTTTGTAGAATTTCCCAAACATTTAATCGTTCTTCTTTAGAAACAGATTTTTCAAGTTTACCTCACACTACTAACCCAAGAATTATAATCTTTGTTCTCATGAAATAATTCTTCAAAGCTCTCGTCCGTAAACACAATTATAGGTCCCCCGTTTTATCGGGTAAGAAGTGTGAGGTAAAATAAAAAAATCCGTTTGTAAAGAATGAAGGGGTTAATTGTTCTTAAATTTTTTTAAAGTGTTAAATTTATGAGTGACAAGAGAAAAAAAAATCGCGACAATTGTAAATTTCGAAGCTCTTGAGCGATCACTAGAAATTCATTAGCCGGCTAGAGCTATCGCGAGCTCAATTTAAACATTATAAAGCGTAAAATTCATGGGTGAGAAATGAACGAAAAAAAAATCGATTTTTTAATGAAAATTTGAATTTTTGGGAGGCTTGAGCGACCTCTAAATATTTTTTGACCGCTCGCAGCTTTCCCGACGATTTTTTTCTTTTGAAGTAGATAATCGGATGCCGAGAAAAGGAAAAAAATCGATCTCAAATTTTAGCCACCATAATACTGATGCTAAAAAACATTTCTTCTTTTTCGGCCCGTAGCAATAGATGTGGTCAATGGTAAAAAAGAGTAGCGAAAAGTGCACCCTGTAGATTAATTCATAACAGCAGCACAATCCACTTCCAAGTATTTTCCTAATTTTCGCTCGAAACCACGCTTTTTCGCATCTTAAGGGAAAACAATAGTCATCAATTGTGTCCAAAGTCAATAAGTATGATTTTCGTAGAAAAAAAATCGTTTTGTCGATTTTAAAGAGTAAACCGAGAGCATATAGTCCAGTAAAAGAGACGAAAACCCAGGACTTTTTAGCGTAGAATATGACTGTTTGACTGAAGCTAGATGGTTGCATACTGAAAGTAACCCCAATCAAATATTGCCCCTCATCTCGCCTCAACCCTAAGAAATAGGGGTTGAAAACTTAAAAATTGCCGTATCTCGATGATTAATAGCCCGATCAAAAAATGTTTAAAACAAAAGTTGTTTGGGATAATAAAATACGTATAAAGTTATCTGACGTCCAATCCCCTACCTTCGAAAATAGCGGCACAAAAACACGAGGCCACCACTGACCCGGACAAGGACGCAGCGATATGTCTACTCCGCTCGCACACGCATCAACCCCGAATTTTCGAATCGTTTTTTTGCCGCTATTTTCAAAGATAGGGGGTTGGACCTCGGATAACTTTATACGAACTTCATTATTCCAAACGACTTTTGTTTGAAACCTTTTTTGATCGGGCTATTAATTATCGAGATACGGCGATTTTTAGGTTTTCAACCCCTACTTCTTAGGGTTGGCGCGCGTTGAGGGGCAACATTTTATTGGGGTTGCTTTCAGTATGTAACGTTCAGTTAAAAATTTATATTCTACGCTAAAAAGTGCTGGGGTGGCTTCTTTTTTACTGGACTAATAATGCTGGGCCATCACTACTCTTCCACTCTTATGGCCATCACCACTGACTCAGACACGGACGCAGCGATGTGTCTACTCGGCTCGCACACGCATCAACCCCGAATTTTCGATTCGTTTTTGTGCCGTTATTTTCAAAGATAGAAGGTTGGACCACAGATAACTTTATATGAATTTCATTATTCCAAAGAGCTTTTGTTCGAAACCTTTTTTGATCGGGCGATTAATTATCGAGATATGGCGATTTTTAAGTTTTCAACCCCTATTTCTTAGGGTTCGGCGAGTTGAGGGGCAATATTTTATTAGGGTTACTTTCAGTATGCAACCATACACGTTCAGTCAAAAATTCATATTCTACGCTAAAAAGTGCTGGGTTTTCGTCTCATTGCCTGGACCAATAATGCTGGGTAACTGGCCACCTCTACACTCATGGCCATCACACCCGTATACTCCAAGAGAGCTAGTCAAGCGTGATTTTAAAAAAATAGTAATTTTAAGGTTCATCTCATAGGAGTTTGTTTCAATTTCGTAAATGACCTTAAAGTTAAATGTTCAAAGTTTTATTACAAATGAAGATCAGTTAAAAAACCGTATGTACTCTTATTTTGACGAATCCATGAAAAAACCGTGGCCAACTACCCCGGACCCCTAACACTTTTTCTACCGGAAAGAACAAAAAAAAATATCGGTTTTGCTTGCATTCGATACAGATTCGACCAGTTCCCCGTTACGACGAACTCTGGCCGTTTCCCAACTCACGCGGAATCCAACGTGAATGTGCGATACCTAAAACCGTGACATTCTTGGATAAGTTCCAATGTGGCGTCGAAGCTTTGGGCGCTCTTCATCGTCTCATCGGCTCTATCACTAGCCGATCCTGCTCACCCTATAGCTCATCACGATCGCCTTGTCGATCCGTAGGATTAATTCCGCCCATAACCCTCCCCCGGTATTCGCTTTTCCACCAGCCGCGAAATATTCCCCATCTTTATAATCAACGATCTCGCCCCCGCGCTCGACGGATTCGGCAAAACCCACCAAATCCACCCTATACATAACGTACGAACTACCGAATCACGCGCGAAATAATGTGCTTTTTTTCTCTGCCTTTCCCGCGTATTTTCCTTTCACTGTTTGTACTTGGGGATTCTACCCTTGAGAGACGGCGCGGACGTGACGCGGCGCTCGTAAATAAGTACTGAGACGAGAGTAAGGGTGGAAGATACATAGAGAGAGAGAGAGAGGGAGAGAAAAAGCGTAATCTCGAAGGAGAAAAGGAAGAAAAAGCAACGGAGAAAAAAAAGTAAACAGGCTCCACACAACTCCGTTAAAGTTGAATCATACTGTAACCGAGAATTTGTATCTGACGGTGTACTAATGTAACGTATAGTGGATGTTACACGGCTGGCAAGAGGGTGCGACCCCTCGTTTTCCATTTTCTCGTGGCTAGTTTTTGGTTCGTACCGACAAGCTGTTTTGCGAGTATTTCGACGTACCGCTTGTAGTCTCTAAGGGATTCAATTTACACACGAGTAGAAGTGAGTCTAAAAAAATGTGGAATACACACACGCAATTATATATATATATATATATATATATATATATATATATATATATATATATATATATATATATATATATATATATATATATATATATATAATTGCGTATATATAAATTGAATATATATATATATATATATATATATATATATATTAGGGGGCACAATTTTTAGCTCAATTTTTTCCCCTTATTCTCACCATCCAATCATCTTCTTCAGAGGACAAAAAAGTGTCGCGGAAGCTGCGAGCGGTAAACAAATATTTAGAGGTCGCTCAAGCCTCCCAAAAAGTTAAATTTCCGTTAAAAAATTGTTTTTTTTTCCCGTCCCCTTCTCACCCATGAATTTTACGCTTTACAATTTTTAAATTAACCCCCAAAAGCTCCAGCCGACCAATGAATATTTAGGGGTCGCTCAAGGCTTTCGAAATTCCGAACTTCCGCCAAAAAATAAATCTCGCATGCACTATAATTCCTTGTAGTATGAAAACAAAATAAACAGCGAAGTGTTACATTTTCGGAATATTTTACTACAAAAATTTGTAACAAACACCAATTAGACGATATGTGTTATTGTCTATCATTATGTACTATTGTATTATGGCGTCGCTCGTCACAGAGTACAGCTACGATTGGTGCGCAGTTTGACTAACGGGATCAACTGTGGGACGCATTACGATGCGCGGAAAACAGCTGCCATTTCAGTTTTACGAATAAAACGACCTATAATTTTGCTTACGGACAAGAGCTTTGAAGAATTATTTTATCAGAACAAAGATCGTAATTCTTAGGTTAAAAGTGTGAGGAGAGTAAAGAAGTTGACGAAAATTGGAAATTTCGAAGCTCTTGAGCGACCACTAAATATTCATTGGTCGGCTAGAGCTTTCGCGACACTTTTTTTTTTCTTCAAAGAAGATAATTGGATGGTTAGGAAAAGGGAAAAAAAGAGCTCAAAATTGTCTCACCCTAATATATATATATATATATATATATATATATATATATATATATATATATATATATATATATATATATATATATATACACATATATATATATATATGTGTATATGTATATATACATGTATTTGTGCGAAGTGAACGCGAAATGCCATGGTGTGCAAGTGAAATCTTCTTCGACTGACATCGACTCCATTTCCCGTTACCCTCTTCAGCGCCCACGCAGATCTTGAGGGACGTCCGCTCGCTAATCCGATTATAGATCGAAACGAAGAACGATTGCTGGCCTTTTGGATTTATTTCGGTATCTCGTAAACCCTCTTTTATACTGGACGAGTCGCACGGCGAAAAGACAGCGTGAAAGCAGACAAAGAGAGAGAGAGAGAGAGAGAGAGAGAGAGATTCGGAAGCAAAGAAAGTTTCATTTCCACGAGAGGATAGCGGTCGCACATGTCGATCTATTCATCCGTCCGTTACTTCTGCACCGAATCGTTGAAACTATATATACACTTGCATCGAAGTACTGTGAGTGACAGACTCCGGCATACATGTATGCGTCACGCCGAAGATTGCATCGTTGAATTAGTTTAGCATCGAAAATTAGCTCTATGTAATTACTTTTTTTTTTGGCCGAGTTAGGATTTCAATAATCAGATGAGCATCGAGATGTAGGCCTTTTTTATTACTCAGATTTTTTTGGCCAACTTAGGATGTGAAAAACACTCAAACGTCTTTACGTACTGTTAGAAGAAATTTACGATGTCTTTTTGCAAAAAAAAAAGGATTGGATAATGATAAAAATGAAAGGATTAACTTTTTTTTTTAAGTCGTTGCAATTCATCGATGCAAACTGCAACGTCATACATGTGCCAGTAATGTATACGTCAGTATATAAGTATGTAGATATTAGGAACATATAAGTATAGATATTAGGTTGCACGCATGTAACATTTCGAATATATATATATATATTCGAAATGTTATTATATATATATATATATAGTTGCCAAAATTCATCGACTAATCGTGCTTGGCACGTTTCCAGAGTAATCAAACGCCCGACGAGCCTATACCTTGATCTCGAACCACAAAACACCTTTACTTCAAACGTCGTGGTTCTGTATGTAGGCCCTTTCCCTTCGGCCACAACGTAAACACGGCGATTGGCGACACTTATCGATCCGATCGTCGTCCCTCCACTCCGCGTATTTTACCGCCCCCCCCCCTCCCCCGTCCCCTCTCGCGCTCTTCTTCTCGATGTCCTTCGGATCCTGGTACTTCACAGAGTACGATAAAACTCCTGGCACAGTCCTGCCACGATGGGTCTTCTCGACTTAAGCTACCATACAATTACGAGGCCAATTCCAACGCTCACGTTTTTAAAGGTTGCACACTTTATCCTGATAATTGCATACCATGTATTCATGTACTCGTTACGTTTACGAGCTCCTAATGCTATTGTTTATGGCGAAGGATCTCAATAAGTTTACGTCAGTTAAGCTGCGGGTGTAGAGCTTATTTACTATATATATATATATATATATATATATATATATATATATATATATATATATATATATGTATATATTTAATGGAGTAAATTTTTAACTCCTTCGGACGAATATCTGCCATCAGCACATTGCGCGTTTTGTGGTCAACCTTAATAATTTGTTTCAACGAATCCTCCATTCGGGAGAAACATTTTTATAGAACCCAAAAATAAAATAAAACCTTATTTCGGGATACCTGAATATATTTACGTTATATACGTATTCAGTTGCAACGAAAAAAAAAGGTTCATACTTTTTTTTCGGGACTCGAATTTTTCATCACATTTGGAAGAATGCGACTTTTGGCAGCCAACTCTAAATATTACTCCGTTACTTTATGGTGTCGAAGTTTCCATCGTTGGAATGCAACGAAAATATTTCTTCCCGCACTTCCCACTTTTTTGGCACCTGTGAGCTACGAATTCACTGAAACGTTTTTGAGAATCCTTATATTCGGGATATCTGGCGTAAATTTGCAAAAAAAAAAAATTTGTAAGGTGATAAGAATAAAGAAATGAAAAATACAAAAGCTAATTTTCGTTGAGTCCCTGCGATGCAAACTTCAATACCATGTTACTTTTACTTTCCTGTCCATAGAGGCACTCCTTGAGATCTTTCTCCGGCGCCTCCCTTTTACGAGAAGCAAGAGAAAACTATTGTCGATTGTAATCAAAAGTGGAAAAGCCAAAAGTAACAGAGGGATTTTACTTACCCTAACACAAATACATGTGTGTATATATATATATATATATATATATATATATATATATATATATATATATATATATATATATATATATAGAGAGAGAGAGAGAGAGAGAGAGAGAGAGAGAGAGAGAGTGAGAGAAATACGGTGTTTCGTGGTAAGGACACGGACCGTGGAGAAAGGCAAAATCTCTTGAGATTGGAAAATTTAATTGAACGTGGAGACAGAAAGCATGCAAACAAAAAGAAAGCTGCAAAACGAATACCCAGATAATATGAGAGAATAGAAGAGAGAACAAAAAGGAGAGGAGATAACGCTGTGTGTGACGGGTTACACACACTCAAAAAAAACACACACACTCACACACACACACACACACACACACACACACACACACACACACACACACACACACACACACACACACACACACAAATAAATGGAGAAGAGACTTTTTCGTAAGCTATCCGGAGGGTCCCGGATAATTTTTTCCCCCTACGTCTAGCAGATTTGTACAAAAGTATGGGGACCGGTAAAGATAGTGTTGTCTCTTATCGTTCCCCTCTGGTTGCCTCTTGTTCATTCTCTCTCCGACATGGCAGCTCTTTCTCGATGTTTTTTTAACGAGAAAAGAAAGGGAGAGGCATGCACAAGCGAGATTATAATGTTAAAGACAAAAGAAGAAGAGCATTAGATACGAAAGGAAGGAGAGAACGAAGGAAAGAGAGAGAGAGAGAGACTGCACTACGTACTTCGTTTCGAGTTTATCATTGAATTTTCCGAGGCCTCGGCTAAAAGCTTTCTTGAAGCGGCGAGCTCTACAACCGATTTCTCGTCGTCGGCGTAGTCGTAAATGCGTAGCTGGTCTACTTTATAATACGCAAAACTTGCGATAGAAATTTATATATATATATATATATATATATATATATATATATATATATATATATATATATATATATATATATATATATATATATATATATATATATATATATATATATATATATATATATATATATATATATATATATATATATATATATATATATATATATATATATATATATATTTTGTACTGAGTTTGCGAAATAAAAGTGTGAAAATTTAGAAAATGTGTAGAGTCCGAGCGAACAAAAAAAAATGCATTGCGAATGCAATTTTACGTCCTTTTTTACGTTCGGCCCTTCCGCGCTTCGGGTTTAGGAAGAAGAAGCAGCCGAGCAACGTGTGACTCGTTTTTACTTTTACAAGCTTTTTTTTTCCTATACTGGTTTAACGCGTATTTTTTTAAACAATTTTTTTCGACACGGCCGTCACCTTTGATTGTCCTTCGATATACCTTTTTCTTCATTCACCCTCCTTCCACAATAGTGCGCAATTTCTGTCCGTACATTTCGTGATAAGCCTCAGATAATATGACGTTGAAGTTTGCATCGTTGGCAAGCAACGAAGATCTTTTCAGCAAGTGAAATTTTTTTTCGGTCTATTAAGGCTGTGAAATTTGTTCAAACGTTTCTGCGTATTCTTATTAGAAATTTACGCCCTCAATTTTTCTCAAAAAACCCTCAAAAAACGGTTTGGATAATGACAATTTTTAAAAAACTTATCAAATTCTAATAAAAAATGTATAGGGAAAAAATGTATAAACAATATATTATTTATTAACGCCACCAACTAATATGAGTAGTGCAAATAATTGTCTGATCTTATTTCGATACTTTTACCACAACGCGAATCGGCCAATAATAACGTTGGAGAGTTTCTTTTCGTTTTGTTTAACGATTGGTGCGGCGCACGTTCCTGAACTTTTGGCGCTTTTTCATTTGCGACACTCGTTGTGTATTCTTCTACATCAATAAGTAGGGAATATGTTAACAGCCGAAGAGGCAAAACTACGTTCAGAGAGGCAAAAAAACATCTCGGCAAGATGCGAAGCAGTAGAAGTGGAAGAGAGAACGACATAAAGGGAGGGAGAGAAGGGAGTGCATATACGAAGATGATGTACAGAGAAGGATAAAGACTTGCGAAACTACTTCAGTTTTCCCTTTGAACTTTGATCCTCTTTCCCCTTCTTTCTCTTGTCATATTTCTTCCTGTATCTATCTCATTTCTTCTTTTTTTGCATTTTTATTAATCCTCTTCTCTCTCTCTCTCTCTCTCTCCTCTCTCTTCTCTCTCTAATTTCTTGATTAATTTTTCAATTAATTTTTCGATTAACTTTGATGATTTTCATTATTTTTATTATTTTTATATAAAGTATTTTATAAGGCTTTAATCTCATGTTTAATTTCTTATTACTTATATTTCACTCTGCATTATATGTTTGCGGCTATGTGTATCTATATATTGCCTAGTTCTACGCTAACATTACACTTATATTATATTATTTTTATATACCAATTTTGTAAACTGCACACGCTATGTGCCATATTGCCTCAAGGTTCCGACCAAGGCATAAAAATAAATCAATCAATCAATCAATCTCTCTCTCACTCTCTCTCCCCCTCCCTCCCTCTCGGGGAATGTATGCAACCCGTAAATGGTTGCATACCGAAAGTAACCCCAATAAAATGTTGCCCCTCAATTCGCCCCAACCCTAAGAAATAGGGGTTGAAAACTAAAAGTCGCCGTATCTCGATACTTAAAAGCCCGGTGTCAAAAAAAGTTGTTTGGAATAAAAAAAAATCGTTTAGTTATCTGACGTCCAACCCCCTATCTTTGAAAATAGCGCAACAAATACGATTCGAAAATTCGGGGCTGATGCGTGTGCGAGCGGAGTAGACATATCGCTGCGTCCTTGTCTGGGTCATTGGTGATCTCGTGTTTTTGTGCCGCCTATTTTCAAAGACAGGGATTGGACGTTAGATAACTTTATACGTATTTCATTATTCCAAACAACTTTTGTTTGAAACCTTTTTTGATCGGGCTATTAATTATCGAGATACGGCGATTTTTAAGTTTTCAACCCCTATTTCTTAGGGTTGGGGCGAGTTGAGGGGCAACATTTTATTGGGGTTACTTTCAGTATGCAACCATCTACTTTCAGTAAGAATTCATATTCTACGCTAAAAAGTGCTGGGTTTTCGTCTCTTTTACTAGACTGAATTCGGTGACATCCCTTATTTCTCGTTTCTTCGTCCCTCTTCTTCGCGTCCTGCTTTCTTTTTTCCCCCTGGCGCCATTATACAATGACAGCTTTACTTTTTATAACTTCGTGCATGAGTCGCAGTCCGTGGTATATATTCTTTCGCAATATGCAGCTGCGTGCGCGAGGGGGTGGTATACACGACAAGAGCATAGTATACGGGGGGGATTAAATGATAGGAATAGTCACAGGAAGACCGGGGAGGGGCGAGTAAAGCTAGGCCAAAAAATGTCAAAAATGCTGAATCTTAGCGATATATATATATATAGATATATATATATATATATATGAAGATGAGCGAACCAAAGATGAAAAAGCAAAGGGCGAGAGGGTGCAAAGGTAAAGGGGCTCTGGAAGCTCCTCAAAGGAATTCACCGGACTATAAAGATATTTTTCCCGCCCTTCCTTCCACCCCGTCGCGCACTTTCTCTCTCGCTCTTTCCCTGCCTATCTCAAAATGCAATCGCCAGCCAAGGAAGGCCGCTCACCCTCTATCACGAGCAACGCATGCATACATAAAAGGCATATGCGCACCGTCCTTGCTGCAGGTATATCGCCATCTCATCATGATGGTAAGTGTCCCAAAGAGCGTGCGTATCCCTTGAGCTGGTGAAATGGAGATTGAGGGAGGGCAGGGTCGTAAGGAGAGGGGGTCGAAAGAAGCGGGGAGCGGAGCGAGAGCCGGATGAGAGGAGTCCAAGTCTTTGAGCACCGAGCCGGAAGATCAAGAAGCTCTATCTTATGGAATCATGTGTCCCAACCTTTGCACTCAAATGCACACAGCTACATATATCGTGCGTTATACAGTCGGGTCGCATAAATAAGTTACCTCGGTTCGATACACCCGAATCGTAGAAACCCAATGAATTCGCACTAATATGCTTGGGGACATAATTTTAGGAGGTTAAAGTTTGCATCATTGGAAACAAACGATTTTTTAAACATTTATTTTTCGTTTGTTCATTTTGAAAAACGAACTGACATTCATGTTTTTCAAAATGAAAAACATTAATTTTAGTTTGAAAATTTATTGAGTTTTATCGAAAACATCATTGTAAAACATTTTTCATTATTGAAAAACATTTTTATTGTAAAACATTTGAGAAATTATTGAAATGAAAAACATTATTGAAAAACATTTTTTGCGAATTGAGGTTGTAAATCTATAATGATCTATAATACGTAAAAAGGGTTGAGTGATTGTTAATTAATTTCCCTTGCATTGCAACGATGCAAACTTCAACGTCATATAATTTTTTTTGTAAGTTTTCCAAAACATCATTTATTATTATTATTATTATGTTTTATTTCCGATTTATATTCAAAAACGTAAATAAGAAGTAAAACTGTTGAGTTAGTTGAGACTCGATTTTCACGAATGGAGAATATAACAGGTCGGATACCGTAATAAGTATCGTCAGAACGATTTGCATAATAATGTTAATCATCATCATTATAAAAATCACAATGATTTATCATTGCTATTTTTGCGGATCTTGATTGCGGACTATTAACTTCGCGTGTCGTACGAGCCTGGTATTAACTTTAATTACCTCAATAGTACTGACATAATGTAGTTATTCTTTTTTTAAGTTCACCGACTAGGATGGATCGATGGCAAAAAGAAAATCTCCCATTTTTTTTCACTTTCTATAAAAAATGGAGAGATCAATTTTGTTTTCTCGAAACTTAATACATTCGAGAGATTTTCGGTGGGGCTAGGAAAAAGTGGAAATGAATTTGCAAATGGGGTAATTCCAGGGTAGTTGGCCATAAGGGAGACCAATATAAATATTTCATAGAACCGCGCACTAGATTTCACCTGTTACTGCTTAATTCGAGTGCGCAGGTGTAAGTGTACGAGCAAAAGTTTGGCGAAAAAAATTTTAAGTAAGTAAAATCCTTTATAATTATTCTTGTCTACTGCTGATTTTTTTAGAGATTCCATGTTTTACATTATGTTGATGTTATTTTGTAAAAGTAATGGTTACTTTTGTATTTCTTGAATAGTTCACGAGCAGTGCTTTGTTATAACCTCAAGATTTCGCATGGATTGTTTCTACTTGTTTTCATATTAGATGTGACCTCAGATCGTCAGATCTCGTCTCATTGAAGACTGGCTTCAGTGAATAGTATGCCAACTTTGGGTACACAAAAATTATACTGATTTCGATTTTATGTGTTCTAGATGTGGCGAAAAAAAAAAGAATCAAAACATAAAACCCAAGAGAAAACCGAGAACATAATGCTGGGTAACTGGCCATCTTACCTCTACTCCTATGTCCATCACACCAGGATACTCCGGGAGAGATAGCCAATCGTGATTTAAAAAAAAATAGTAATTTTGAGGTTCATCCGATAGGAGTTTGTTTTAATTACGTAAATTATCTTAAAGCTAATTTTTCAAAGTTTCATTACAAATGAAGACAGGTTAAGGAACTTCTGTACTTTTATCTTGACGGATCGTGAAAAAATCTGTGGCCAACTACCCCGTACTTACCCTATGAAGAAAGGCGGAGGTGATGCAATGACCCAGGAGGTGATCGTTTGTTTTTTTCGCGCGCAAATTACGAGGGGCCTTGTTGGATCAACGTTGTGAACATGCTTGCCATTTTTTTTTTTACGAAGGTTGCAGCCGACCATTATAAACCACGTATTTGTTAGTGTCTCGCGTAGCAGAACAAGAAACGGAAACAAAAGCTTTTCCACCATGAGGGAGCGGGAGGATTGGAGCCAAAGAAAGAGTGGAACAACGAAAGCGCAATAAAGAGAGGGGTGGGGGGTAAGAAGAAAAGGGGGAAAACGATGAGAAAAAAAAAGAGAGAGAGAGAGAAGAGAGAGAAAATGTACAAACCAGGCAATGAAGGAGAGAAAGCAAAGAGAATGAAAAGAAAAAAAATATATAGTCATCTTTTTTGTCACCCCAGCCACCAGAGGGCACAAAAGGGACATTGGGCAGCAGCTAGTACAACCGCCCTCTTAGCCTACCCTCCCCCCTCTATCACTGAATTTCTCTGCGTTTCTCTCTGGCATTACTGTCTCTCAAAGTTGCACATTCTCCGAGTACCATGGGCGCTTTTGATCCTACTTTCTCTGCTTTTTCACCAAACTTTTCCGGTGGCTCGGGCACACGGCCCTTTCCTTTTACTTTCCCAACGCGTATACTCACTCATCCGCGTCCGCGCACATTTATTTCCGCGTTTCCTTCTCCATTCCTGCTACTCGCCCTCCTTCCATTTTCACAGCGAGCTCGTGAATTTACCGCGGCAACCGTCCTGCGGAGGGGATGAAGAGGGTGGTTCACAAACACATGCATGTGTGCATATATATATATATATATATGCATGTGTTTGCAAACCACCCCTTTTCCTAGATATATAATCTTCGAGCTCAAATGCCCCGTTCTAGCCCCTCTTCGTCCTTTTTAGGTTGCTCGCCCCATTACCCACAGTTGACGTCACCATCGAATTTCTGTAGTCCGCACACCCCCGTATATGGGCATGAATACAGTTTCTGCATATATTATGCACACGCACACTTATACGTGTATATGTGGATGTGAAGGTTCGTGGGTGACGGTATACGTTGGATATATACATACATATGTACACATATATACATATATGCATACGTACGCGTAGATCTGCCCGCAAAACATCCAAGACGTGAAATGCAAATAGTTCCTCGCAGTTTTCCCTGCCGTTGATAAATGATTGTCGCGCGAACACCCAAGCGACATTTCCAAATGCGACTTCACTCAGACACATACTCACGATCCTACATACGAACACTTTTTGTGGGGAGGGGCGGGAGTTTCGCGGCATCCGATTAATGTTGAAATCTCCTTGAATACCCTGACTATTAATCCTGCAAAGCTCGATGTATTTTCATTCGATTTGTAAGAACGAAACAAATGTCGCTAGGGTCAGGGATGTTGATGTAAACTGTGCTGTATGTGCCAATCTCGCTAGGAATACAATTCGTGCGCGACACACTTCGTTAGGTCGAATCTTCGGGAACAACTGCTTCCTATCACGAAACGCCGATAAATCGACATAGATATGAAAACGCTGATCGGAAGCACCGAGAGCATTTTGGTTTCGTGACTATGGGCGTGGGTGTGTAAGTGTCGTTACGCTGAGAGACGAGAGGAGAGAAAGAGCAAGGGAAAGAAAAAAGAGCAAGGCATCGTATAAATTACAAAAATATAAAATACGGCATATGAGCCGCGCTTCTGCTTTCGACAGAAACTATGAATCTACGTTTGTGACATGTGCAAAGTCGCGGGTGGGTTGTGCATACGCGATGTTCGAATGAACAATATATATATATATATATATATATATACGTCTATTTTGCCATTGTAATGGCAAAGATAAATATATATCCATAGATAATGGTACATTAAAATGAAAAAAAAAAAATTCTTTTGGATGTTTTTTCGCTTATATATATATACAAGTGAAAAACATCCAAAAATAATTTTTTGCTTCATTTTAATGTACCATTATATATGGATGAATATATGTGTGTATATATAATAAATATATGGGTGTATGTATACAGGGTGTGCCTCTTATCTCTGCCACCCGAAATAACTCGGTAATTATCAACGTCACAAAATAATATTCCAGATAAAAGTTGTACGGTGTGATGGGGGGCCATCAAATGCGACCAATTTTTTTAATTTCGTTCGGACGCGCTGACGCACAGTCAAGGTCACCTCCACTTTTTAAATGGAATAGTACATTTTTTTCAACCATCTTGTGGAGCACCTCAAGCCGCATAAAAAAACATTAGGGGTTCAAATTCGTTCAGGGTCATGCAAGGTCAGTATTGATGATACAAATCTAAATATCTCGGATCACTACCAGCATTTGGTAATGATCCGAGATATTTAGATTTGTATTTCATTTTAATAGGCGTTCGAAATGACCTTGAACGACTTTCACCCCCTAATGTTTTTTATGCGGCTTGAGGTGCTCCACAAGATGGTTGAAAAAAATGTACTATTCCATTTAAAAAGTGGAGGTGACCTTGACTGTGCGTCAGCGCGTCGAACGAAATAAAAAAAATTGGTACCGTACAACAAATTCGTACCGTACAACTTTTGTCTGGAACATCTTTCGTGACGTCGATAATCACCGAGTTATTTCGGGTGGCAGAGATAAGAGGGACACCGTGTGTATATATATATATATATATATATATATATATATATATTATATATATATATATATAATATATATATATACATATACATATACATATACATATACATATACATATACATATATATATATATATATATATACATACACCCGTGCAGACACATCTCGGGGAGTCCCCAGATTCCACCGCAACCCCATATAGATTTGATAGGGACGCCGCACGTAGGGAGTCCACATTGGAATCTAACAAGGAAAGTCATTTCCTTCATTTTTCCGTGTTATATACATTGGAGATGAGAACGATAACATTATCGACAAAAAAACACCCCTATTTTCAAGGGTGCGTTCCACCCCTTAAAAATCGAGTTTCGCAGACATAAAAAAATACGTATCTCCTATTTTTACCCATTCTACAAACACGCCAAATTTAATCGAAATCGGCGAGTTCGACCTCGCGACATTTCCTTGTAAATGGATTCCGCGCTATTTCCCAATTGACATCGTTTAAGAATGTTTTTCTTGGAAATTTTTAATCGGAATTTGTTAGATCTACGAAAAAAGTATTCTTTCGTGATCCCGTACACAAATTGGTTGCGAAGTCTCAAGATGCACCTACTATAGGGTACGATATCTCTATAGGGATTTGCTAGAGACACCGCACGTAGGGAGTTCTCATTGGCATCCGATTTCTCTCTGCACTGTACCCCGATGAACGCCGTTTGAGAATTCTCACCACGTTCGAATAGAAAATATGTGAAAAGTCACACGAGAAAAGCTCGACGTGTTGAAACATAAGTTGGACGCTTCTTGAGCGTGTACCAGCGTGGTGACATCAAATCAAAGTGCAGCAAGATACATGACAAACGAAAGTTACAGCGGATTTTCAGTGATGTGATTCAAATAAATTTTGAAGATACACTTTTTGAGGCATTCATACTCCTTCGAGATAAGATTTGCACTTTTTGAAAATGCTCTTATATTGCATAGATATATTTCGTTTAGAAAATTCAACGTGAAGAATGTGATGGTGTCCATTAAACTTCTTATCGGATTCGGTTCGTTAATGTGGGAATCCTTTAGGATCCATATTGGATATCAATGTGAAGTCCCGATTATTAGAATCCAATGTACGAGCGTGACGTTTCAGTATAGGAATCCAATACGATGACCCATTGGATCCCTATGGTGCTGAAGTTTGCATCGTTGGAATGCAACGAAAATTATTCGCTAGTTGTCCATTTCTTATTTTTAATTACCTGGCCTAATTTTTTCCTGTTGCAGGCTTTGGTTATGAATCCCTAATACGGGCCCCTGATATTTCAATGCCTTCTGCAGCCTTTATGTGTCAACAAAAAGTTGGCCAGCACAGAGAAACGATATTTTCGTTGCATTCCAACAACGAATGTAGGGACAAGTATGGCAATCCAATTGGATTTCCACAGCAGTTTCCGCGCGGATTTCCGCCACATCGATGACAAATCCGGAAAATGCGAAGGTAAGGCGACTCTTTAAGTCAGGACCGCAGAAAATTTCTCCCGCGTGTTGAGCTGGAAAGGGAGAAGTCGGCGGTGTCTATGAGTGGAGCATGGACACAACTGCGACGTAATATCCTCGCGATAATGTGGTGTCGGATGTCGGAGCTCGAAAGCCCATTTTCGTAACCCAACACGCTCAAATTTACGAGGGCTTCATTTCGCAAACGATCCCGGTATGAACCGAGCAACGAAAACGAGATGCAGAGACATGGTTGAAAAAAATGTGTGTGTGTGTGTGTGTGTGTGTGTGTGTGTGTGTGTGTGTGTGTGTGTGTGTGTGTGTGAGAGAGAGAGAGAGAGAGAGAGAGAGAGAGAGAGAGAGAGAGAGAGAGAGAGAGAGAGAGAGAGAGAGAGAGAGAGAGAGAGAGAGAGAGAGAGAGAGAGCGAGAGAGAGAGACAGAGAGAGAGAGAGAGAGAGAGAGAGAGAGAGAGAGTGAGAGAGAGAGAGCAAGTAAAAGAATAAGGAAGAGAGAACACGAAACGGAGAGAGGCGTTGCGAGAGAGTACCAGGGAGTTTTGTTGGCAACGATAACCCCAGCGAGGCTGAAACCCCCGTACTTTTCCCAATACAGATATACATATGCACGCGCAGACCCAACCGCACACCATCACGAATCTGACATTAGTCGTCGGCGTATACGAGCTACGTTTTTCTTTCTTTCTTCTCTTCGACCTACGCGCGCGAGAAATTCAAAACGAAAATCGGGAATCCTTCCTCTGTGGCGATAAATCATGCTCCTTACGTAGTTTGAGCGGGCCGGATAGAGAGAGCGAGTAAGAGAGAGAAAGAGAGAGAGATACGAACGAAACGAGAGTACAAATAATAATGAGCAAAGGCGGCTGAAGACACGAGTATGTACTCAGAAGATGAGATGAGGTTGAAGTTTACATCGTTGGAATGCAAAGAAAATTAATATTTATGAATTCCTGTAATTTTTTTTGGCAGTTTTTTCCGACAAAAATCCCTCAACCATTTTTAAAGGGAGATAGCTGAATAAACGGCGAGAAAAGCAGGTGAACTTCGGGAATTTTTATCTCAAAAACTAATGTTTCGATTGGATCCGGGTTTTTTTATTGGAAAATATGTACATTGATGTGGGTTTAGGATTTTTTTAAAATACATTCGTTGACTGGAAGCGATTCAAAAATCTCAAGTATCTCGAAGTTCAAGTATCTCGAAAACGGCTTGTCCGATTTTGTCCAAATTTGGATACAATATTCTTCGATAGTTTTTCTCGTTCGCCACGTAGGATTTTTTTGAAATTTTCATTTTTGACGGGATCGCGACCGTTTTAATTTAACATTCGTTTTTCGTTCGCAATTTCCGACGATGTTGGATTGCATAAAAAAGCAATGGTTTAATCAAATGAAAAACCCCTACGTGGCGAACGAGAAAAACTATTGAAGAATATTGTATCCAAATTTGAACAAAATCGGACAAGCCGTTTTCGAGATACATCTGGCACCGACTTTGAAAACTATGTTTCGAGATAATCGCGTTTAAATCGCTTCGAGTCAACGAATTTATTTCAAAAAATTCCTAAACGTACCTCAATGTACATATTTTCCAATAAAAAAAAACCCGGATCCAATCGAAACATTAGTTTTTGAGATAAAAATTCCCGAAGTTTACCTGTTTTTCTCGCCGTTCACTCAGCTACGTCCCCTCAAGATATTTATTTTGGTATTTCGGTATATCTCGGTACAAACTCGGAGATACATATCCCTCAACCATATTTGACGATATTTATTTACGTGTATATTTATATTTATATCATACGAACAATGTCCTGACTGATTCATCAACGCCGCGCCAAAACCGCTGAAGCTAATTACATGAAATTCGGACAGTCGGTTGCTTTTGGGACGTAGGCACCCATTCAGAAGGGATTTTTCGCAATTTGACCCTTGAGGGGACAAAAGGGGTGGCGATGTTTGTATGGAAATTTAAAAACATCTGGTCGGATTTACTTGAAATTTTGTATTTGTGCTTCTCGACACAATTAATGCAACACGTATTTCAGCGTTTTTAGAAATTCGACCCCGAAACAAAAGAGGGTGGCAAAGTTTGTACGGGAAATTTAAAAAATCGGGTCAAATTTACTTGCAACTTTGCATTACTTCTCCTTGACACAATTAATACAATTTCAGTGTTTTTGGAAATCCTTAAGGGGAAAAGGGGGTAGCAAAGTTTCATGGTAAAATAAATATCTGTTCAAATTTACTTGAAACTTAGTACTAATGCTCTTCAACACAATTCTACGTGTTCCTTAAGGGGTTACCCCCACTTGCGATTTTGAAAAAATCGATTTTTTTAATTGCATTTTTTTGAAGTATAAGTATCTGAGAATATGTCCTGAAAATTTCAAGTCGATCGGAACAAAATTGACTGAGATATGAGCGTTGAAAGAGAAGAATCCGTTGTGTAAACGACCGGCTAGCTGCCCTCTGGCGCGCTGAAATTGAAACTTTAAACGCGTTTTTCTCAAAATGGCATTTCTATAGTCGGTGACCAAGATTACTCGAACACTAATGAACCGATCTTCTTGAAATTTTTCAGGCTCATTTAATACATAAAGATGTAGTCTTTAATCGTTCGATTTTTTTCGTTAAAATCGAACCATTAACTTTGACTGTCCGCCATTTTGTGAAAAATGAATATTTTTTAAAATCCTTCGATTAAAGACTAGTTTATACTTATATTTGACTAAATCCATCCGCATTTTTTTTTCAGATGATCCACTTCGCCGCAATGTTGGTCACCGCAAACCGTGTATATAAAAACATTATTTCATTGACGGCCATTTTCCACTAAACAATGTAATATTTTTCAATAAAAAAATTACTGAAAGTTCTTCAAGATGTGTTCTTTAAGATGGTATATTGATCGATTAAAAAAGTTTAGTAGTTTTCTTTTAAAAAAAATCATGAAAAAGGCCTTTTTTTGCGCTACAAGTGGGGGCTACAATTTCAGGAGCACATTTCATCAAGAAGCATTCAACACAAGTCTACGCGAGCGAAGCCGCAGGGAAAAGCTAGTACAATATAAATCTACAAAAAAGATTTTCTATCATAATAAAAATAAGAAAAATGAAATGTCAAATCATGAAAACCAGTAGCTTTTCCCTTGCCTACCCCCCCCCCCCCCCCCGTCACTTAGTTTCTAGTAACTCGCCATGTACATATTGTTATTATTCTCCGCAGTCTATGTCAGCATATTCACGATGAACTCGGTATCTCACATGCGACCGATAGCAACGTACAACAATAACAATAACGATAGCAAAATAAAAATAAAAGAAAAACCACGATAAGGAGGAGAAACCCGAGTAGCAGCGATAGCGATTCTCGAATCGAAGCTGCATACATAGGCGACGTTGTCCCGTGTCTGGGCCTTCGTCATATCTTGCCCAGGGGGTAAATAATACATGTGCAAAGATCGTGGCCGGGAGCGACGAGACACGAAAAGACGAGAACGAAGGATAGCGGAAGATCGAGTAGGAGGAGATCGATTCGCAAACAAGCATCGCTATTTCACCTGGCTATGTGTGGTTAAGCTTCTCCTTCTCGCTCGGTACACTTTCGACACCCATCGCTGCTTCCTGAACCACGACTGTCTCGTATTCGCCAATATACTTGACTGATGGCCCGCCGTTATGCGATAACACGAAGAAGACGAGAATATTCCGCCTCAGACGTTGTATACACAATTTTGCATATATTCATGTATGCATTCTCCCATACATGTGCAACGTACGGGTTCGCGGCTGGCCTGTATCCTCATATAAAGAGTGTCTCAAAATGACTTGGCATTTTAATCTATCAATAAAACGTTTTGTCTATTTAGAAAGGACGAATATCTTTATTTTAAGGGGTGAGATGCAGTCAGAGGCGTGAAAAACGAGCATTTTCAATATTTTTTTTTTAATAGTAATGAGGTTTGTTTTACAAAAGTGGTTACACAGACTTTTTATGTTATGTTTCAACTTGACTTGTAGAAATTTTCAAAGAAAAATATTGATTATTTATAAAAATATCGCCATCTTTGTTCATCATAAAATTTTACTGGATCATCTGAATTTAAAAAAAACCAAAAAAAAATCATTAGTTTGATAATAAATCTAGTCGTTAATCGAAGCCTTTTTTAAAAAATTAATAAAATGGCAGCTTCCGACAGATAACTTTCAATTTTCGACCAAAAAATCGCTCGTTTATTGTTAGAGAAAAAAAGGAATTTGTAATAAAAATGAAAAACCTTCGATTAAGGACCAGTTTTTAATGCTATCAATAAGCACACCAAATTTCATCAAAATTCATCGAGTGGTTTTTTAATTATAGTGGTCACCGACTTGAAAAACGCGTTTCAAGCTTTTCGATGTGGATACGGATATTATATGTTCGTAAAATTTTGAGCTCGATGGATGAACCTAAACTTGTTTTATGTATTTTTATCCGCTGAATCCGAATATCACAATTTTTGCCGAAAAGTCGAGCATTCAATTGTTTATAGCCAATCGTTAAAACAATTTTTCAAAAAATTGAAGTTTTTCGAGATGAATTAGGTTTTTTTTTTATTTAGGGCAATTTTAAAACGAAAGCATTCTTTATAAAATTTTGCTGAAGTTCATAGTTTTTGAGTAATAAATTTTTGAAAATTTCCGAAAGAGTTTCCCAAGTTTACACTTGATTTATGTATAGAAATACTAATTAAAAAGGTACTTACATCGAATCATCAATTCCTAACCCATACAATAGGGCTTCTGTCGATGTGGAAGCTTCCAAAATATCAATTCGTTGTCGTCTTCGAACAACAAATTGATGGGGGTCGAAACCGGTTGCTTGCAGCTGCCGCACGTTACCTGCCATGGGGACCCGGCGCCCCTACACTAAATGTGGGGTATCCCGGAAACTATTCATCGGATTGACTTGAAATTTTCAGGGAATATTGTCGAAACATCATACTTCAAGAAAATGTTTAAAAAATCGATTTTTTGAAAATTCTGTCTGCATCTCGCCCCTTAATATACGGTACAAACATGGAGGTTATGTGTTAAACACAATATCCGAGGAGATAACGACTTCCGTGGCGCCATAATTTGATAGTGAATTTTGGGTCATCGAGTCAAAACAAAAACAATTTGTGGAGTGGTAAAAGTTGATATTTCGATTATTTTTCGTTAAAATTAGAATTTTTCGTTGGTTATAAAAAATGACGATTTCTTCGAATTTGAACATTTTGTCTTGACTCATTGCGAAGACACCTTTATTTTACCGCTAATAATGAAAATGAGGCCACGATTACGATTTCTGTGGCGCCAAAATATGATGATGGATTTCGATAAAGTTTTTACGAGCATATCTATATCTTTCGCGACGTCCGATCGATTTCCCCATTCCACGACTCAAAACGGAAAAACGGCAAAAGATAACAAATTAGATAGAACTACGCTTTCTTCTTTTTTTTTTATGTTTCTCTTGTGAAAAAAAAACCTTTGCCACCGGCTCAACTGAGCCATCTGACTGTTGTGATATTCAAGTAAGTTTGGTCTAGTTCAAGCGACGTTTTTACTACAGTTTTTTTATAGTGTTATATAGACAAACAAATAACCTATCTATTTTAAAAGGTATCGTTACTGATCACTTCATTAATTCGGAGCTATACTGCTCAGAGCCAAAATCATGATCAAGTGACCCCGCTCTGCCCTACCATTATTTCTCGACGTTACCGTAAAACGTGAACCGTACTTTGAACAGGTTTTGGAAGTTTTTTGTAGGTAACTTTTTTTTAACATCCTAGATACTATTTTTTCTTGCTCCAATAGAACAGTGTGTCCTTTGGCTATCAAATGTATAAGAAAGTCAAGCTCCACCACCCCCTCACAATTTGATATATACATTTTTTAAAGTGTCAAAGTAGCTCCGAGTATGGGGCTTCTTTGACAGGGCATTGAAATCCAACTTATGTCAAAGATTAAGGGTTACTTCGAAATCATTTTGATGAAAAATGTAATATTTGATGGACTATACATGGAATTAAATGAAAAACAACGATTTTTCATAACCGAATTGTCATCGTTATTGAGGCAGCAGAACTCGAACAATTTTCGTCCAATCGACTTGAAATTTTAACTGTAGCTTCTTAGATTGCTTTAACAGTCAAGTACGAGCGCTTTTTTCGGTTAATCGAAAATTGTAAAAAACATATCACTTTTGAGATGAAAATTATGGTCGAAAAAACGAACTTTTTTTCAAACTCGTCTCTATTTTTCTTTTAATTATTTTCTAATTCCCCCCGTACTTGACTGCTAAAAATAATATAATTAACGAAAATATTTCACTCTTCGTTCCGGGACTAAATTTACCACAATTCTACTGCGTGCCGCGGAGAGGATTGGCTGAAAATCAGTAGTGCTATAGTGACTCGTGCGCCGCCATTTTGTATAATTTGACAAACAATTTTTTTTACATACTTCGATATGTACCTTATAAAACCCAAACGCTCTTTTGACCATGTATTTTATACCATTCTTTAAAAAAAAAATCCAACGAAAACGGTCGAAAATGGGCAGTTACAGTGGTGCCCTCCCTTGAGCAAACATTTGACATGAAAATATCAAGTACTGGGGTGCTATTATAGGTACTTAAGGCAGTCCTCTACTTTCTCGGGTCGAAAAAATCGATTTTTTTCTTTCATAAATCACATCTACAACATGTGTAGAAAATGTGTGCCAAAGGATTTTTCGATATTCGAAGTGGTTCACAAGTTACGGCCCTGGAATGGAGCAGGTATGAGCTTCTCGGAGAGGCTGAGCAATTCAAACACAATAAACCGCCTCTTTCTGAAGCAGTTCAAAAAGTTATAAAGCCATTTTCTGAGGATTTATCCAAAGAAGAATTGTTAAGCAGATGCCTCGGAGCGGAAACTCAGAATAATAACGAGCCGCTCAATTCGTTAATCTGGACTTTTGCTCCGAAGCACCTCCATTCTGGGTCAAAAGTGGTTGTAATCGCCACGTTTCTCGCTGTCATAATCTTCAACGAAGGATTCAAATCTATCCTGAAGACCTTGGAAACCATGGGAGTGAAAATCGGCCCACAAGCTAAAGGATATGTTCAACAGCGTGATAGTTCTCGGATCGACCGTTCAGAAAGGCGCACGAGTGATGTTGTAAAACAGGCCCGAATCGCGAAAAGGGAAGACGGAGCAGCTCTGCGTGACTTCCAAGAAGAAGAGGAAGGCCTATTGTATGGTCCAGGCATAGCAGATTGACGGTGAGATGAAATTTCTAGTATAAATCACATGCGCGAACTTTCAAACGCGTTTTTCTCGAAACACCATTTTTCGAAACGGTGAGCACGATATTTCAGAAACTACTGCACCGATCTTGTTCAAATTTATACAGCATCTTTAATATGCTATAAGCCAGCGATTGAACTAGGATTATCATGATTGCTTCGATAGTCTTTTTTGTACGAGCGAAAAACTTAAGAAAAAATGAGTAAAAAATAGAATGTAATTTTCAAAAGTGTATAAAAAAGTCAATTTCTGTAATTTAGAATTCACTCTAGTTCAATCGCTAGTCTTAAATATGAAGATTAAAATGCCGTTTGGTTTTTTGATTTCAGATAAGCAGAACAGCCGCAATCTTGGTCACCGTCAAGCACCTCTTTTGCTTGATGTCTTCCTGTCGGCCACTATAACCTTTATTCTATTATATATTTTGACTTCAAACAATTTGTAAAGCTTATTTAAATATTAATAAAGATTATGCAAAAACAATGAGATTGATTATTTCGATGCTTTGCCCGTAAAAAATGATTGAAAAAGCCGTAAAAAAACAGCCGAGAAACTAGAGGACCGCGTTAATGAGTCTTATAATTGTCATTGAGATCAAAATCAACTTGAGCAACATTACAATAAACTTGAACAACAAAATGTTGTTCAAGTTTATTCCCCGTACCCGCCGCCCGCCACAGAAGGTCAAGCGGGCTCGCTGCGCACACATTTAAAACATATTTTGGCGCTGTGTCAAAGTAGCCCCAAAAACTGTCAAAGTTATCCTGAATGTCAAAGTAGCCCCGTTTTACGGTACCTCACAACTCCCTGCAATTATCAATATTTCACCTGCAATCTTTATCGTCGTGTCGAAAGCACGGAGTACAGCGTCTTGGAAAACAGAAAACCGCGTCGCCAATATTTTATTCACGAAACTTATTATTTCATGGTGACCGCAATAATGTTGCTCCGAAGTCCTCGCCGAGTGCTTGTTTAAGGTAGTACCTCCACAGAAGAGTTGAATTAAGAAATGGTTGAAATTTGACATATACGTTGTTTAATACATTATCCAAACATCTGTGCAATTTGAATAAGTTTGACCACCCCAAACCTGAGATATTTACACTTAAAGTTGGCTTGGTTTACACGTAACAAATGCATTATGATGGGCAAACAGAGCATCATTAATTCTACCGTCAAAACTAAAATTAAGAAATTGATAAAAAACGAGGATAAGCTACAGTAAGATATCACGAATAATGTGGAAAAAAATGAGAATGATTCACCATCTAGTTTCCAAGATATAACCATGAGAAGCCTTCACAATTTCGGTGCAAAGCCTGGCAAAGCCTGGAAAAAAACAATTGGGGCAAAGCCTGGACAGTCCCGGCAAAAAGTTTACTGGCAATGGTCGATCAAAAACACAATACAAAATATATTTTACGGCAATAAATGATATCCATCGTATTATCTACTAGTACCGAGTCAATATTGGCGTAGTTTTTAATTTTATTCATTACTAATTAACCCAATTATCAATCTTTCAAACATGAACATGGTATGTAAACTTTTGGTTGAGATTTTCGCAGAGGAACTACCTTAATGAATTATTTCGTATTTTTTAAAGAAGGGCAAGCGTGAATCTAGAAGGGTGGTCATCACGAAATTATGAGTGTTCTCAGAGGCTGTGCTACCCCGAGAAAGCGATAAAGAAGAAGCAAAACGAAGAGATATTTATCCAACCGCATACCACAAGGGCGCCACACTTTGTTTTCCCCCAACACCAATCGTTTCGTTTCCACACGCTCATGATCGTTTGCCGTAGTCCTTAAGTATCCATGAATATCCCAATTTGTCTGCTCGCTTCCAGCTGTCCCGTTTTAATATACGGCCAGGCCTCGGGCTTCGTTGTTTATTTTATTTTTGTTTATTTTTTCCGCGCCAAATAACGGGGAGAAGCGAATACGGCGAGGCACGTAGAGCGGGGTAAGTAACTCCTTAAGGCGGAGGGCCTTTATACGTACGTGCCCGTCGTGTTTCTAAGCGCCGAAGGCTTTTACCCTCACCCACGGCGTATCCCGTGTCGTACGTCGGCAACCGGAACTCCCCGCGTAAACACATTTAAGAGCGTGTACAGGACGGCGAGAATGGTAACTCGGATGGGTTCGGCCGAGGATAAACGAATAAGAGAACGTCGGGGGAGGGCACTGGTAGAATTATTTTCGGGTCGTCCTCCCCCTTAAGGTTTTTACGATCTCTCGCTTCCTCGCCAGCTGCGTTATTACGTGCCGGTTAGGCGCGAAAAACGCGTTAAAAGAACCCGAGAAACAAAATCCGTTTTTCGCAGGCTGCCTCGGAACGCAATGGCTACTCGGAGGAGTCGCCTGTCGAGAAATTTTTCCATCGCCATACGTGCTCACTTCGTCCGCACGCTTCACAAATATATCGTAGGGGTTTGTGAAATTGGGGTTGCTTGGGAGGAGGTGGAGGAGGAAAATAGAATATCGCGGTTTGGCGGAATTTCAACAGCAGCCTCAGTAGTCTCGAAATCCGGGCGTGACCCTCATTGCCCTGACGACAGAATTGCACTCTCATTGGGTGGTTGATTTTCGAGCATGCACCCAAAATCAAGTCTATTCCGAGACCCGAGACTGGAAAGCTGAGTGACAGGCTCGGCAACGAGCCCGAGTGTCTTTCGACGTGAGAACATCCAACAGGTAGAGCAAGTCATCCGAGTGATGGACAAATCTATCCGGTTGTCGGCAGAGTTAATGGGACGAGAAACGTGTATCTATTATTCCGCGGAGTTAAAGTTTCAAGAACTTCGAAGGCGCTGACCCGATTGTACTTAAGTTCGACGAGGCCGGAGTAGTCATCATCGAAAGAATCATGTGATGGTCCCGTAAGGGTATGCAGAGAGAGAAAGAAAATTGAACAACATCAGGCTAATGAAATGAATGTTGGAAATGACTTTTTGAACTTGTCTGCATCATATTTAGCCTCGGTCTGCATTTGGATATGCATGTGCCAAAGGGACCATCAAATGAGGTTGACATCGTTGTCTGCATCGTTGAAATGCAGTGCAGGTTGATATTTCTGAATTCTATTTCTCTTGGCAGCTTTTGCCAACACAAATCCCGCAAGCATTTTTGAAGATATTCATTTAGCGATCTACAATATAAATCTGTAAAAAAGATCTGCAGTAATAAAAATAAGGAAAATGAAAAGTAAAAAAAGGCTTTCATTGCGTTTCAACGATGCAAAGTTCAACGCCTTTCAATTGAATAGTTGATCTATCAGGAACCAAGAGCCTTTAGGGCCATCATCCACCAAAGCAGCGATGCGCGGAGCTAGGCACAAACAACCAATAGAATCGCCCCGCTCACCTTCGATGAACATGAATTCAGCGATTGATTGGTTTCGTTTTCCTAGCTCCGCTCATCTCACCTTTGGTGGATGATGGCCCTTATGGTGTCTTCGTATTTCACCAGTTCCCTTAATCATTCTGATATTGATGTTCGACCTAGGCAGGTACCCACTGAGTTTCCTCGAGCTCCATTTCAGGCCTCAGGCCACTCTAGAGCCCGAAAAAAAGGCTTTTTGGGGATTTTTTTTTCAGAAAAACTACAAAATAAATCGAGATTACAAAAAAGGGTGTTTATCATACATATCAGTGACTGTATACAATAACTTTTTTGAAGCGATTAATTTCAAAATGGCGGCTGTGCAGCGTTTTTGCGATGACGTCTCCGTTTTCCAGGGTCCACGGCCGGACAAACAACTCCTGTAATTTTTTAATTATAATGAGCCAATGATTGTTTTCAATCATATATAATAACTACTATAGAAGTACGTAGGATTTTTCCGATATATTGATTTTTGGCCAAAAAGCGCACTTCTAAGGTGGAAAGTGAGAAATTGGCCTAAAAAATCGTCAGATAATTGTTAATAACAAGTGAACTATGCAATATAAAAAAAATCCTACGTACTTCCATAGACAATGTATTTTTTAAGATATATTCAACATTTCAAGTGAATCGGTTGAAAATTGTCTGAGTTATGTTTCCGGCCAACTTAAAAAGTGCAGTTTTGAGATAAACACGTTTGAAGTACCAAAGGAGCTTGCTGCGGACCAGGCGGCCTTGTACTAAAACCCGAAAACCGAATACTTAGAGATTTTTCCCGGCCATAATCTTTTGGGACATCATTTTCGAGGTCCTAGGGGATCATTGAAGAAAAAATCGATTTTTCCAAAATTCTAGAGTGGCCTAACCCCTTAATTGACGATTTTCGGCCAGCGATACTATCGAAACACAGCGATAAGCCTGCAGCCCAGCGGAAGTATTGATTGATGAAGCAAACGAAAAAGAGCATTTTCCTGATTCAATGCTTGTTAAAACAAAGCACGAAAACGCCGAAGAACAACAGAGCGAGAGAGAGAGAAACAACGAATCGTAACGTACATGCAATTGTAACAGCGGCGCAATTCCGACTATTTAAAGTTGCATGCACAGTCGACGAAAAGAGAGAATAGGAAAACAACGAATGGCCTGAGCACTCGGGCCCGGCTCAAATAGAGTAAACCTACCAGTGGATGGACGAACGACACTGCAGGATTCAGATGGACAGTGAAATGAACATTTTATGGAAACTTATTTTTGAACCGCTATAGCTAAGAAAATACATTATTCCGATAGTATATAAAAATATTCGAAGTAATCGCAACAAATAATCAGTAAATGGACGAAAATACCAATAAACGTACACTACGCCAGTAAACGGATGTGTCGTGTAAATGGACTATGTAAAGGATAATGATTTATTATTTGTTTTTATTAGATACTATATTTGGAGAAGACTGTGTTGCCCAAATCTCTAATATTCTTAAACATAAGAATATGAATTATATTATATTTATTACGATTTCATAGAAAATACACAAAGCTTTTTTCATCTTGACGTGACATTCTCAAAAAAACCTACCAAAGTTTGTTTTGACAGAGAAATAGGGAATTACATTTTGTCAAAATTTAAAAAAAGGATGAAATTGTTTTTCGACAACATTTAATGAAATGTACATTGTCATCTCTTAACAGTAAATAATTTTGCAATTTTCAGCAGATGAGCCAAATCTTCGACTCTGCTTTGAGAATTATCAGAATAGAGCCCACATGTCCATTTACTGGAAAGAGGTTACACTACAGCACTTGTCAATAAACATCTCCAATTCTGATCTATTATTACGAATTTGTTTTAAAATGTTGCAAAAAATGAAAGATTGATTCTACCATAGGTAATGGAAGTAATACTTACCCTCAACACTCATAAAAACTACTGTTTTCGCTTTTAGAACACCTATTTTGCACAGCAGTATGGTTACCAAGTTGCCCGGTGTGCAAGTGCCACAAACTAGAACAATTCCGCGTGGCGTCAAAATTCGATATTTAACTGAGAAATTTACCGAAAAATGTGATTTTTGGCTAAATTATCGACAATTCATACTCTTGACTTATTTTAAATATAAAGCAGCTTTCGTCCCTTTACTGGTCAGTTTACCCTAGGTCTGATACACATGATACCGAAGTTTGCTTCTTTAGAAGGCAACGAAAATAATTATTTTCTGATTGCCAATTTTTCGATGGCAAATCAAACTTACTGCAACCTTTTTTAAGATCCTCATTAGAGACCTACATCCCAAATGTAAAAAAAAATTACTTTGGATAGCAATAAAAATGTAGAAAAACGAGAATAAAATATAACTGTCCTTGCGTTCCGATACAAACTTCAACATCAAGAAGAAATGGTGATGCGTGATACTCTTCGCAACCAAGTATGTAGACCCAAACGAATTGCATAGAGTGGGATGGTGTTGAAGTTCGCATCGTTGGAATGAAACAGAAATTCTTCTTCATTTTTATTGCGACCCGAACTCTTTTTTCCAAGTTTAGGTTATGGAACCCTAATATGTTCACAAGTGCTTCACTGATTTTTGCAACCTCAATAGGCGATGGGATCCCTGCGATGGGATCCCTCAACACAAATTGGATTCGTACATTGGATTTCAATGGGAAATCCCGATTAGAATCCAATGTACGAGCGTGACGTTTTAGTATAGAGATCCAATGCGATGATCCATTGGATTCCAATCAGAAAGTAGGGACAAGTATGGGAATCCAATTGGATACCTACGGCAATTTCTGCCCGGGTAATGTAGAATCGAGATGCGGAGTTTTGTGCACTTTTGCAATAGGAAAAAAAAATTCGTTGCGTCCCAACGATGAAAACTTCAATAGCATTGGAGTCGGAAAAATACCGAAGGGGGTGAGTAAACGTAGTAGAGTAGTTAGGGTCGAGTCAGAGCTGCGCTGGGGCGGTGGTCGCTTTATGAATGTGCATGGTTCATGTAATACGCGGTCGCTCAGTGTTCCACGGGGGTATCAAGGGCTCCGTCGTAGGATACGTGGAGTATTTGGTCCCTTGACTAGTGGCGGGCAGACTGCGTTTGTGGTGCTGCAGCGGTCGTAGAGGTGAATTCGGTTGGAAATATACGTACCGGACAGAGGGCACCGGCAGTTGAAGCAGCCCGGCATGCCGAATAATTGAGCACTGCCTCCTCTCTCGTTTCATCTCTGTACACGCGGGGGCTACCCCTCCGACACAACGAAAGTCCGCTCAGTTATTCTATTAAGTCGGCACACTCGTAATGGTATAAAACAGCGGCGTCAGCGTGTGAGATGACCGGAAGAAGAGAGGATAACTGGATAAAGCGCAATGCTTTAAGGAAGCGTCTAGACAGACACGATATATTCAAGGGGTTGAAAAGCCATTAAGCAATGAGGCTACCCTACGCTTTTTCGAGCTATGCCACCTGTATCACATGGACGCTTCCCGTACATGCTGGGAGTCAAAACTCGATTTCCTTTACGCAATGGGAATCCACTTGACCGTCTATTTTCGTCAGGCTTGCTGCGTCGAGTAAAGACACCACACGAGGAGACACCGTGAATAAATAATAACAGCAAGGACCCCCTGGGGTTTTTGTGCTCTGGTCTGAAAGAGTACGGGAATCCAGGATGTCGTCGTGAATCGGCCAGGATGGAATGTGATTTGATCTACAATTTGAACGCCTCCAAAAATCGCCTCGTGAACATCGTGAAATTTGAGTTTGAGTGGTTCGATGCAGCAGGCCAAAACATGTAGGTATTTGGTTCTGCTTGTTATTCTCAATAGCTAATAAGTACCATAAGTATTAGGTCACTTCATAAATAATGCAATTTATCAAAATGAGGTTGAAGTTTGCACCGTTGGGATGCAACGATTCTTTTTCTTCAATTTTCATTTTTTAAATTTTTATCTTTATCCAAAGGCTTTTTATCGCAAATTGAGGTCATAAATCTCTAATGAGAATACGTGAAATCGGTTAAGTGATTTTTACTACCAAAATCGGCGAAAAAGTGAATTTGAGCAATAGAAAGAATTACGTTTCGTTGCATTCCAACAATGCCAATTCCGACGTAATTTTCAATTGCATTTTTCGTCACGGCCGAGAGGATTTTAGAAGAGGGGCCTTGAAAGTCTATCAGAAAGTTGGAAAAGCATCGTAAAAAATGAAGGAGAGTATATTTTAGATTAAAAAAGAATTTTGTTCATCTTAATTTTGAAGAATAAAAATTGAAACAAACCCCTTAATTTATGGGATTAACCGATATTTAACAGCTTCTGCGCAATTCATCGCCACCAAAACATCACATAGTAATTTAGGTTGGTCACATTCCAATTCGCAAGAAAAAAAAGCGGTACGAAGTTTCGAGGTATAATTTATAAAAGTAAGCAATTCCAACCCCCTTAAATTTGCTATCCGGCAAGAATGCAAAAATACGTGAACTTCAATTTTATCCTCACTTCAAAGCGTTACCTGTATCATTCAATTTAATGCACCTTATGTAAATGTGGGGTGGGAGAGAGAGAGATAATAAGAAGACATATAGCAACACCGCAGAACAGTATTGTTCAATATTTCGAGAAAAAACAATTATCGTGTTCCTAAAGTTAAAAATGTTGTCATACAAAAATATTTGCATTAAAAATATTAATATGTTATATTGTTTATGTTATCTTCATTAACAAATGAAAGTGTAGGTTCATTCATAACTAATAAAAAAAATTGGTTCGATTAAAAATTACTTCCAAATAAAAATTTGTGTTGCAGTATTATTTCGAATATGCCGCGAAAAATCACGTCATTGGATACGTGGAACGATGCGGTGTTGCCATATGTCTTCTTATTATAGGGGACAAATATTTTTTACGGAAAATTATTCTGTCTAAATTTCAATGCAGACCCTGCAGTGTTCAAAGTTGCAATTTTTAAACCCATTATCTCCCAATCTAAATAGTCCACTGTTCTGAAATTTCACTCAAACATGCATAATGATATGAACAATGTCTGGTTAAAATTTGAACAAAACCTATAGAAATGAAGATTGCGAAGGAATACCTTATAAGGTATATAAGGCCTTAAATGATAACTAGAGGTCCCTCACACACGCTCCGGAAGAGTTCTGGTCTATTAAACATCCCCAATAATGATGGCTCATTATTACAAACGAAATACCCATACAAGAGTGAGATGCTGTGGTATAACTGCAAGTTCTGTCTCGTACGAATCTTTCAAACGATGACTAGAGGTCCCTTACACAAGCAAGTGGACGGCTTGGGTATGAAACGTCAAAATCCGCTCTTGACAGGCTTCACTCTAATAAGGGGTGGTTTCACCCTTTGACCCGTTTTTCCGCCAACAAAAAGTACGTATCTAATAGTTTTCAATTCTCCACTATATACATGAGTTTCAACAAAACCAAAGGTGGACACCAAAGTGATGTTCCTGGTTAGTTCAATCTAAGCTAAGTGATTTTCGTCTATGAAGAGTAGCCGCACGAGAAGTTTTGCTTCGATTGGGTGTGTGGACCTTACATCACCTTTTGAAATCCACAAGGGCGGCTATCTGTTGAGGAACCAGTTTTCCGTACCCGTCTTTTTCTCATCGCGCAGTGACATGCATGTGCTGCGCATCCGAGAATTTCTGCACTATCGATTTATCGTGATCGGGTGAGTGCCGAGCGAAGTTGCAGTTCGCAAAATTGGATTTTAACATAGGCGACAGGAGTGTCGGCGTTCGCAAAGACGTGCAGCCAATGTGGGATAGTTCGCCGACGCGTATGAGTAAAGTATGAGCAACTCACCGGGAATCCAGAGACACCAATGTGATGTACTACGCTATTGGAGAACTCGACGTGTTCCATCTATTGCATGCTATGCAACATCGTCCAGGGATCTTTCGCCCCCTCACCATCGCCATACTGTTTCGCTCTCACCCTCCTGCATCGCGCTATTTCCCACTTGTGCGACAGAGGATGCATATAGACGTTCGCATAGAGAATCCGGACGCCAGCAACTTCCGGACAAACTATTCACGGGGTCTCTTTCGACTCTTCCGTCAAATTTTTCATTCGCAAACGCAGCAAATAAAGCCCGAGAGGGTGTACAACTTGGCTGTGGTCGGTTGAACTGCTCTGTGGCACGTTCACCATACCGGTGGTGTTACGGCACGGCGGAGGAGTATGCAAGGCCCGGAATAGAATCGAGCCGCAGCAGCGGGAGTACGGAGAATAGTTTCGTAACGACAATCCGGAAACAACTTTCCGACAACTTGGTGGGTTTATTGCGCGGGGTAGTGCAACCGAATAGCTTCATTGCGCGGCGTTCCATCCCAAATGGACGGAAGATGGGTCACCCCAGCTCTTGATGCTCCCAGCGAACCACCGATCGCCCTGGAGCTTTTCGTTAATCGATGGAAACTTGTCGAGTGACAAAGGTGGCCGGATGCCCATTGAGGTGTCACAATTGATGCAGAAACGCTCTGTCTTTCGAAATATATGGTAGATTGAAGGCTCGTGTTGGTATCGAAGTTTGCACGCAACGAAAAATCTTCTTTATTTTTTAATTTCTTTATTTTTATTACCTTGTAAACTCTTTTTTCCAAGTTTAGTCTATGGATCCCTAGTAAGGATCATCAAAAATGTTACGGTGATTTTTGCAGGCTAAATGTGCCAAAAAAGAGCAATAAGGGAAAATATATTTTTATTGCGTTCCAAGAATACAAACTTCAATCCAATGCCTCGTGAGAGCTCATATCTTTAATAGAGTGTCGAAAAAGTACAAGTTTCGTATCGAAAAGTGCACAAAATTCCGCATCTCGATTCTACATTGACCGCGCAGAAATTGCCGTAGGTATCCAATTGGATTCCCATACGTGTCCCTACTATCTGATAGGGATCCAATGGGTCATCGCATTGGATCTAATCGGGATTTCCCATTGAAATCCAATGTACGAATCCAATTTGAATCTTAAAGGATTCCCACATTATCGAACAGAATTCGATACGGCTGTTCATGGATCCCATCGTATTCTGTACGTTGAATTTTCTAACCAGAATACACAAAATGAGTAGATCTTGAAAAAGTGTAAATCTTATATTAAAAATAAGTAAATCGCTGGACAAAGTATATATTAAAAATCGATTTGAATCGCAACACTCAAAATCCATTTAAATTAGCGTTTGATATTTATTTTACTGCATTCTGACATAATACCACTACACAGTACATGCTCACGAAACGTGCAGGTTGTGTGGTATTAAAGTTTGCATCGTTGAGATGCAACGATTTTTTTTTCTCGTTTTGATCAATTGTTTCTGACTTATTTGAGCTACAAAAATCAGTCAAACATGTTTGAAGTTCTTTATTCGGGTTCCATAACCTAAACTTGGAAAAAAGGGTTTTCATAGTAATAAAACTAAAATAATCAACAAAATTTTTCGTGGCCTTCCAACGATGCAAACTTCATCACCATGGTACTGAACATACATACATACTTCGAGACGCCGAGTTTGTTTCTCATGAGTTTCACATATATTCGATTCGAACGTGGTGAGAATTCTCAAACGGCGTGGATCGGGCAACAGTGCAGAAACCAATTGGCTCCCAATGAGGACTCCCTGTGTGCGGCGTCTTCCACAAATCCCTATAGAGATGTGGGTGCATATTGGCATTCCCCAAAAACGTTGTACACGGGATCACGAAAGGGTATTTTTTTGGGTGATCCAACAAATTCTGGTTAAGAATTTCAGATAAAAAATTCTCAACTGACATCAATCGGGAAATAGCACGGAATCCACTCGGATTCTAATGCGGCCCCCTATTAAACCCCTATAGGGATGTGGTAGGTATCTGGTGATTCCTCAGCGAATGTCTCCACGGGTAGTTGTACGTAAATCGCAGGGTAATCGAAGTTCCCTGAAACGTTTATTCATATTACATCTTTAAGGGGTTAGGCCACTCTAGAGGCCGACAAAATAGGCTTTTTGGGGATTTTGTTTTCAGAAAAACTACAAAATAAATCGAGATTACAAAAAAGCGTGTTTGTTTAAAAAAATTTGAAGTGAAAAATTTCCCTAAAAATTCGTCAGATAATTGTTAATAACAAATGAACCATGCAATATAAAAAAAATCCTACGTACTTCCATAGACAATGTATTTTTCAAGATATATTCAACACTTCAAGTGAATCGGTTGGAAATTGTCTGTTATGTTTCTGGCCAACTTAAAAAATGCAGTTTTGAGAT
This sequence comes from Ophion ellenae, assembly GCA_963210295.1. Taxonomy (NCBI): domain Eukaryota; kingdom Metazoa; phylum Arthropoda; class Insecta; order Hymenoptera; family Ichneumonidae; genus Ophion; species Ophion ellenae. Next base: position 26,966,618 of record OY723396.1, on the reverse strand, counting down.
AAACGCTGCACAGCCGCCATTTTGAAATTAATCGCTTCAAGAAAATTATTGGATACAGTCACTGATATGTATGATAAACATCCTCTTTTGTAATCTCGATTTAATTTGTAGTTTTTCTAAAAAAAAAAAATCCCAAAAAGCCTATTTTTTCGGCGTCTAGAGTGGCCTAAGGCCTTAGTCGGGCCGAATCGACGCATTGCTATCCCCATCCATCCTAAGAGCGTACAGGCGCCAGCAAGCGTTAAAAATGACATCAACTCTCGAAACCGCACAGGCCAGAGGCACTGACTACAAGACCGCATTATCCTGTTGAGCAACGATTCCACGAAGGAAACCAAAAAAGCTCACCTAGACCACGCGACTCATTGCACACACGTGACATGATACGAAGTGGAGAGCACAAGAATGAGCTCAGCCCAGCAAGCTAAGAGACACGGCGATCTTGTGGTCACTGGGAAGTGTTCGAACGTACCGATTGCAGCGTGGGTTTCCATAGCCCATAAATAAACTCGACTTTCCTCCAATTCCAACTCCAAACTTTCAAGGGCGAGCCAGGCAAATGTTCGAGGGGATTCGCGAAAGATGCTTCGCTCCCTATCCATTGTTACGAAGTTCTGAGGACAGCCCGAAAGCCTACGCTTAAACAGTCACAGGAGGTTTGAGGTTCGTGGGGTGTGATGTCGATTACGCAGCAATTCACCATTGTCGATGCCAGCCCTTCGATATATATATGTTTATATATAAACACACACATGCACAGTATGCACGTACAGGACGAAGAAAGGGACCAAGAAGTTTGTGAATAGCTGGAATTGAAGGGAAACTTGTTGGGCCGTACGCAGAGATCGTTGAGGCTCTGGGGCCGTAGCAGTTTCACGGTGATTCTTCTTTGCCGCGGTTGCGCGCAATCCACCTTTGCTTGCATTGTCCCGTCTACATACCCGAGCATACTCCACAGACGAAACTTTACCAGCGCTTCCTGGGAGCACCGGGGGATGCGATCGTTTCGCACCGTGTCTTCAGCGGGCAACGGTATACGTGGGACCAAAGTCGCAGAGGGTTGTCGCAGGGGCGGTTTGCACGCGGTGGCGCAAAACGTTCGGAAATCCTTTGACAGCGAGGACACAGAGACCTGAGCTTTACGATACTACAACCAAGTGGCCCTACGTGGTACGCGCTTTGTAGACTATCGCCGAGCGCCTGGCCTCTACCCAGCTTCAAACTTCGATCCTGTTTATCATTACTGCTCTACACTGCAAACAAAAATTGATTCGAATAGGATCTATTTAAATCAAATAGAGTTTTTCCTTGTCTCACGACAGCAACTACGATCCAATTTGTTTCAAATGTATTTTTTGGTTCAGTTATTCTTTTAAAGTATTCAATATATTCACATTAAATAAATAGAGATTCGATTCGGATACATCTCCATTTGCTTACAATATACGCTGCAAATCCAAGTGTACTATATGCGTAGAATATTTCATAAAACCAAAATGAAGTGAAATACTCAATTTAGAGTTCTACCGCAATGGATTTGTATCATCATTCGTACTTCCCGGGCCTGCCGAAATTATTTTAATCGCAGATATGGCATAAGAGACCAAATGAATTCCTATAATTATTCGTTGTGCGGCATAAACTATGTCAATTAGTTAATATCGTTGTGATAATTAGAGAGATTTATCGAATATCATGCTATAGATTTTTCAAACATAACCTATGTACATATAATTCCTTTCTATTCTCTCTCTAGCCCCCCCCCCCCCCCCCCCCCCCCCCCCGAAGGGTGTGTTGCAATATAAACAGACCATTCATTCAATCAAATAGAAATTTTGTTGACTGTACAAAATTTTTGTTCAATTTAAATTTTGAAAAATGCAATACATACGTCAAGTGGATTGAGCTAAATTGTTTTTTGAGGAGATGAAACCGAATCACAGATTTATTAGAAACTAGCTTGTACCCGCGGTTTCGCCCGCGCTGTACCGGTTGAAATAGTTACTCTGACTACCTGGTCTACAGTTTTTGATAATTCACTTTGGTTGTTTTTTTAAATTTATATTCCACCTATACTGACTTTTTGTCCCTTGCATCTTTATTATAAGTAAAGGTAAATTGAGTATTTACTTACGGAAATTTCAATGGAAATCACACTGATTGATCCTAACCTTGCTAAATAAAAAAAGTACGAAAATGAAACTTTTAAATTTTTGATAATATGTTAGTTTCTGAAATGAATTATCTAAAATTGAAATTTAATCGATCTTACCAAATTTCATTGTACACGACGTTTCGCGTTTTGCTTTCTTCTCCGTTGGTTAGAATAAAAAGATTTTCTCGATCGATTACTCTAGAGCAGGCGACATAGAGAAGACCATGCGCGAAGCAGGCTGTTCGTAGGTCGACTTCAGCCGCTCGTCGCGTTTGTCCTTGGCAATTTGTTAATCGTCATCGCAAAGCAGACGGTTACGGGGAACTGCACTCGTTTGAATTGAAACGGAAAGTTATTGGGAATACGTGGTATCCGCGGTATAAACACCGTCTCACCCCGTCCGCACCCCGTCAGAACTTCTCCCTCGATGACGTTGTGTGGTACAGCAATCAATTGCTCAACTTATACTCGTTCGATTTCAATGGAACATAGACTGGGTGTCCCTCTTATCTCTGCCACTCGGAATAACTCGGCAATTATAAACGTCACAAACAAATGGTCCAGACAAAAGTTGTACGGTGTGAAGGGGGCCATCAAATGCGACCAATGTTTCTTATTTCGGTGGAAGCGCTGACGCACAGCGAATGTCACCTCCACTTTTTTAAACGGAATGGTACTTTTTTCAACCATCTTGTGAAGCACCTCAAGCCGCATAAAAAACATCCGGGAGTCAAAGTCGTTCAAGGCCATTCAAGGTCACCTATTAAAATGAAATACAGATATAAATATCTCGGATCACTACCAAATATTTGGTAGTGATCCGAGATATTTAGATTCGTATCATCGATACTGCCCTTGAATGACCTTGAACGACTTTGCCTCCTAATGTTTTTATGCGGCTGGAGGTGCTCCACAAGATCGTTGAAAAAAAAAGTATCATTCTATGTCAAACAGTGGAGGTGACCTTCACTGGGCGTCAGGGCCAATAAGGAAATAAAAAAAAATGGTCGCATTTGATGATCCCCTTCACACCGTACAACTTTTGTCTGGAACATTGCTTTGTGAAGTCGATAATTACCGAGTTATTTCGGGTGGCAGAGATAAGAGGGACACCCTGTATACCTTAGTGGCATTTTAAGCTATACATCAGAGAAAACCATTATTCGGTTCAGTAGTTTTTAAGTGACATGAGGACATACAGACAGACAGACAGACTTTACAGTATTATTATGAGTATTGATAAATGAAATGTTCCGTTATTGGACGATATTAAATAGATCTTGATTTAAGGTAGTTCCTCTGCGAAAATCTCAACCAAAAGTTTACATACCATGTTCATGTTTAAAAGATTGATAATTGGTTTAATTAGTAATGAAGAAAATTAAAAACTACGCAATATTGACTCGGCACTAGTAGATAATACGATGGATATCATTTATTGCCGTAAAATATATTTTGTATTGTGTTTTTGATCGACCATTGCCAGTAAACTTTTTTCCGGGACTGTCCAGGCTTTGCCCCAATGTTTTTTTTCCAAGCTTTGCCAGGCTTTGCACCAAAATTGTGAAGGCTTCTCATGGTTATATCTTGGAAACTAGATGGTGAATCATTCTCATTTTTTTCACATTATTCGTGATATCTTACTGTAGCTTATCCTCGTTTTTTATCAATTTCTTAATTTTAGTTTTGACGGTAGAATTAACGATGCTCTGTTTGCCCATCATAACGCATTTGTTACGTGTACACCAAGCCAACTTTAAGTGTAAATATCTCAGGTTTGGGGTGGTCAAACTTATTCAAATTGCACAGATGTTTGGATAAAGTATTAAATAACGTATATGTCGAATTTCAACCATTTCTTAATTCAACTCTTCTGTGGAGGTACTACCTTAAATAAATGAATATATTTAAAGCCTTAGGCCACAGTAACGGGTATAAAATAATGTGCAAATTTAACAATTTTTTTCGTATGAAAAAGTGATTCATTCATAAAATTAATTACACAGCTATTTAGTATGAATATCAAGCCGTTAGAAAAAATATATATTTTTTTGATGTACAATATGGCCGGCTACTAATATTTTCTTTTGTTATCTTTTTTTTGAGGCGCTCCGCGGCGTGACATTTAGCATCTACAATTTTTGACCTAGAACAAAAAACAAAAATTCTCGTCAATCTACATTAGTATACCTTGATAAGTACGTACGGAATTAAAAAAATATTGTTTTATTCAAAAGTTGTAGGTATTTGAACTTGAGAAATGAATTTTCAGTGAAAAATTTCGTTATAAATGCCCATAAACTGCTCATAAAATGAAAAGTTTTCGATTAATCAGAAATTCCGTGCGTACTTCTCCGCGAAATGCAATTAGCAACATAACTTTTAAATTTCAAGTAAATCGAGTGAAAATTGTTGACGTTATTTGTCACGCCAATTGGAAAAAATCTGTTTCGAGAAGTTTCGAGTAGTCGGCCATTTTGTACATCGGAAAAAAATATATATATATTTTCTAACAGCTTGATATTCATACTAAATAGATGTGTAATCAATTTCATGAGTGAATCACTTTTTCATGCGAAAAAAAAATTGTTAAATTCCATACCACGTTCCATACCACGTGACATATGAGTGCGGGAGAGATAGCTGAAATTTTCGAACAGAGATTCCTCAGAGATGAATAATATTTAGGGCAAAAGGAAATCATCGAGCTCTGCATCAGGGAATTCTCCAGAGCCTGATGCTTTGTTTTTCCTAAAAAATTTGACCATATATGAGAAAATTGGATTGCAAAATTTGTGAGGTTATGTTGACCTCGTACATGCCCTTAAAATGACCAATTCCAATAATCGAGTAGGAAAAATTTGATTTCACGAAAAATCAAGTTATATCGAATTTGAAAAAAAAATAGACGCATCTGGTTAATATCAATAGAATTTTTTTTGTCGATGCAGTTGTATATGTGCCAGAGGGGGGGAGGGGAGCGGAAAACCCTCAGCCAACGATCATATTGGATACGAGGATGAATAGAATTTCTTCCAGTGCGCTCCAGGTCTCTCTGAAAGCTGCCGGGTATTGCGTATGAATAAAAAAGCCCGTTTTTCCAACTCCCGGAGAGGTCGATATTTGCCGCGAAAAGGCATATCATGCGGTAGGGTGAACAAAGTCCTGTCGACTTTGTGACCGCGCAACGATCACTTGGAGTTCACCCGGTACTTATGGTCGAAAGAAGAGGCGGAGAACGCGGCGGGGAGCTCTTTGGCATGGGTCAACCGTGCCGGCATGCCAATGGGGATTGGGGACGTCGGCGCGAAAGAAGGCGGGAGAGCTCGTGTTCCACAGCTATGAATATGGAACCGTGCGAGTCGGGGTGAAAAAAAGGGGGAAAAAAAAGAAGTAAAAAAAAAATCGCGCGATATCGCTCTTTCGTCGGCTATGCGCGGGTGTGTGTAAGAGTCAGTCGCCATGGCTCACCATCTGAACGCGTGGATGTATGTGGATCCGTGTATGTGTGTGGTACATGGTAAATCTCCTCCTTTTCCGGGGCCACGAAGCCGTATGAGCTCTTGGAAAAATTTAATACCGCCGGATCGAGCTCACGCTTACGTGCATGCCATTCACCACCTGTTCGTATCCCGATCCGTTTCCCAACCCTCGCGGCTCTCCCGAAGACCGCGCAGCCTTTATAAATAATTCACGTCGCTCATTTGCGCCGATTCCGAACGATTCCTCGGCCAACCGCGTGCTCGGGATAAACAAATCACACGCGGTCTGCTTGCTTTGCACGCACCGAATCTCGCGCGAAATTATGCAGTGACGTTGCGCGCGGAGGACAACAAATCGACGAATGGCAAAGGCCGAATCGTCGATCGCGTCAAATGTCACGTTTTTTTTCTTTCTAGAACTGGAAAAATAAATGATCCAGAAATTTCAAGAGTGGCATTAAGGTGAAGAAAAAATTTGTGGATTTTCATGATTTTTTTTAAGGGGTTAGGCCACAGTAACGGGTATAAAATTATGTGCGAATTTAACAATTTTTTTTTCGTATGAAAAAGAGCTTCGCTCATAAAATTAATTACACATCTATTTAGTATGAATATCAAGCTGTTGGAAAATATATATATATTTTTTTATGTACAAAATGGCCGACTACTAATATTTTGTTTGTTATCGTTTTTTTTTAGTCGATCCGCGGCGTGCGATCTAGCATGCACAATTTTTTACCTCGAGTAAAAAACAAAAATTCTCGTCAATCTACATTAGAATACCTAGAGAAGTACGTACGGAATTTAAGGCAGTAGTCTGCTTTAGAAGCCGAAAAAAAAGCGTTTTTTCAGAAATTTTTTTGAAAGGGAAGGAAATGATTGCGGTAAACGAAATTTTGAGACGATAGTGTATTATATTCAAGCTTTGAAAAACAATTTTTATTATTAAAAAATATTGAAATTTTTCAAAGTTGTAACGATTTTTCTGGGGCGCCTGGAGTCTGCACTTGTAAATCGGTGCCGGTGATGGAGGTCGTGCGATGCATCTGAAACGGTCGAACCAAATTTTTTTTAGCTTTTATAAGTTCCTTTTCTATATGAACTAAAAATACCGAAGAAATGATGAAATTCCAAATTTTTTCGAAGTTTGAAAAAAAAATTCACTTTTTTGAAAAAAAAAATTCACTTTCAGTTGCAAAACAAGTAATTTAAATAGTACTTTTGTCCAACTTTTTTAGTTCAAATAGAAGATAATTTAATACTGAAGCTAGATCACTTTGATTTTTTTCGATCGGACATATATTGTTTTTGCTATCGCCGGCACCGTTTTCTAAAACTTGTGAAAATGAAAACTCGAGAAAACGGGCTTTAAAGTTTTCGGTCCAAAAAAATATAAGTTTTTGGATACTTACACTAAATAGATGTTAATCAGCTATCCCCGGGCCATACAATAATCCTTCCTCTTCTTCAAATCGATTTTTTGAAGCCTGTAAGCAGACTACTGCCTTAAAAAAATTCTTCTATTCAAAAGTTGTAGGTATTTTAATTAAGTTGTAGGTATTTGAATGAATTTTCAGTGAAACATTTCGTATAAAATGAAAATTTTTCGATTAATCAGAAATTCCGTACGTACTTCTCGGCGAAACGCAATTAGGAACATAACTTTTAAATTTGAAGTAAATCGAGTGAAAATTGTTGAAGTTATTTGTCACGCCAATTGGAAAAAAGCTGTTTCGAGAAAAACGCGTTTAAAGTTTTAGGTACTCTGTGGCCGTGCCGGAGGTGGGCTTACGTTATACGCTCAAAGTCGGTGAAAAAAAATGTCTTGCTATAAATCGAATAGTAACTTATGCTTATGATGATAAAGCACCGTTTTAGCGAAAAAAAATAGATCTTTTGAAAATTCTACGGTGGCCTTACCCCTTAAAAAAAAAAAAAATTTCTCCATTTTTGATACTTAGGGTATGTTTCATTAGTACTTTTGACTGTTACATGGTATTTTTTAAAAATTATTCCTTATAAATGGCACGGTCTTCTAAAGTCCATTTTCAAAATAGGCGTGACGTATAGCTAAAAAACTAATCGACGGTTCTGATGAAATTTTCAAACAGGGACGAGGCAGCCATTTAGGTATCATATATTGTGTTCCACACATAACCTTTTTGTTTGTGCCTTATAATAAAATTCGAATATTCGTACTTTAAAAATAAATAAAACTTTTTTTTAATCATTTAAAATGTCAGGTCATTTTGAGATACCCTTCACTTTTGAACGTTTGTTTACAACGGTGCACCGAGAACGTCCCTAATTGACGTCCAGTGCTGTGGACGTTGTATGAATGTGCAAAATACCAAACAAATTCTGAATCTGTATGTGTGGGGTTCGTCGATACGAGATTCCGCAAAAAAATTTATAAAATGGCGGCATGCTAACCTTTAAATATCGATTTTCCTATTTTTCTGACCATTTTTACAAGGAAAGGTTGCAAGGTCGATCTCTCCGATTTCGATTAAATGTGGCATGTTTGTGGAATGGGTAAAAATAGGCGACACATTTTTTCATATCTGCGGAACCCGATTTTTAAGGGGTGAAACGCACCCTCGAAAGTAGGGATGTTTTTCGTTTTTCGTCGACACCGTTATCGTTCTCATCTCCAACGTATAGTACACGAAAAAATAAACATTATTGCAATTTGAATTTTTTTCATATCTCCCATCGTTGAAACGTTAACGACGAAAAACGAAAAACCCTCCAATTTTCGAGCGTGCGTTTCAACTATCAAAAATCTGTATCCGCAGATATAAAAAAAATACGTGTCGCCTACTTTTACCCATTCTACAAGCATGTCAAATTTCATCGAAATCGGAAAGATCGACCTCGCAACCTTTCCTTGTATATTTGAAAAAATTATTTCGATTCAATTCTGCTACCAACGTTGAAAAACAGTCTACTGAAGGTGTATGCCAAATCTGAGCTCAATAGGCCAATTGGTTGTCGAGATATCGTGGTTGTCGATTTGAACAGCATACTTTCGAGAGAAAACGCGTTTAAGACGGGATATACATTTAGACAGGAAAAATTAAGCAATATTGAGGGATTTTTTAAACTAAGAAATAATTATTCTACAATTAGCAAATTTTAGATATACTTTAATAGTATCTTTAAATATACAAAATAATTTGTTTTAATTAATTTATCATCAAAATGACGAAGCTATGGCAAGACTGTGCAAAAAAGTTCAAACATTTTTTCAGTTGGAACATGTATAGTTTCCATGTGACGGTAATTAAAATGAAGTAAATGCAAATTTAAGAAAATGGCACGCATTTACTAAAAAAACCTCAACATTTTACGCACCATTTCTGTAAAATGTGGATTAAAAAAGTAGTTTTTTGTCCAATTTTTCAAAAACAATTATCGTAAAGTATAAGGTACCAATATTATCACTATTTCTACCAAGTTTCGACTCAGTCGGCTTAATAGTTTTTGAGTAATCCTGCACGCCAATTTCGATAATGCAGTTTTGAGAAAAACGCCTTTGAAGTTCACGCCCGCTCCGAATCCAAGCGGTGAGCCACATCGTTGACGGGCTGTAACGTTTGAAGTTTTTCGAATTTCGCTTTGTAACTTTAGGAAAATATACTCCTATCGATTAGAGAAAAAAAAAAAAAAAGAAATCGATTTTTTTCCGTATAAATGTACACCCCGCCTCAAACATTTTCCACATACGTATTCAAAAAGGTGTGTGGAATAATAAAATATGAAAAGACAATTTTTCCAACGTAATTCACGCGTATTAAATTTCCGAAAATGATAAATATCGTCCCAGCATCGTATTGTGAACCGACCAGCTCATTTTTAACCTAAAAAAACAATGTCCAGACCGACGCTACAATTTTATACCATCAGTGGAATTAAAATGACGTGAGTATCGCAGAAGCTACATGCAACCTGCAAGGATGCGTGATCTGTTTCATATCCGGGTATAAAAGTCTCGTCAATTCCGGGGAACCGTGCCAAAAAGACAAAAAAGCATCTCAGCAAATCGAAGGAGACTTTGGAGTCGTATCATGCCCGAATTCGATTAGGAAAGGAGCGAATAGACCAACAATAAACCGCGATTAGTTACGGCCTATCGTAAAGTATCTCGACAACAATCGTGCGTGCTTTCCGTAGATTATCCTCCCGCGATCAATTTTACGTAGGGACGTTAAAGAAATAAAATGAAAGAGAAAAAAAAGAGAGAGAGAGAGAGAGAGAGAGAGAATCTGCTGTGGTAACTGGCATGGATCAAGCAGCGATTCACATCGCCACGGCGGTCGCGGAATTGCCTCAAGTTCATAAACTGTTATGACGAAATTATAACCACAATTACGACCGTAAATAACGAGGCCCCGTCCAGGTACGTGCAGATATAAATAGTCACGCAGTCATGATTTTATTGCCATAGGACCGGTTCTGCCTACCTACACACGCGTACAGTTACCTTTGGCGGAGGAATAATTATAATGACGTTCCCGAATAGATTTGCTTGTCCCCAGGGCCGGGGACTGCATGCATCAAAACGGGAGCATGTGTGAGTGGCTAGGAGCTCGAAACGTCTCGTGAATGAAGAGCCGAACGACACGCTACTAGCAAAAAAGCTCTCTCCCTTACACTCTCTCTCTCTCTCTCTCTCTCTCTCTCTGTGAGAAAAAAAAACAAATATTGGTGAGGTGAAAAATTCAGTGTATTATAATAAAAGTGGCATGAGGACCCGGGAAGAACTGAACAATCGGTGTGCATTGTGCATCATGACGTTGAACTTTGCATCGTTGGAATACAACGAAAGTGATTTTGGTAATTATGCAGTATGAGGACTTTTCCGAAAAACGACGGGAACATTTACATCGTTACCTTCATAATACACTATCTATAGGGAAACACGTACCCAGGTAGGAATTGACGATGAAAAAAGGGCTCACCAAGCTCTGAAACAAGGCTCACATTTTTTAATTCAGGCTGAGCACCAGCCTGATTTCAGGCCTAGCTGAACCCCTGAATGATAACGCGGTTTCAGGCTGTTGCACACAGGCTTGACCAAAGGCTGGTAGAAAAGCCTGTACTAAGCCTGAAACGACGAAACAACAAGGTTCAAAACGAGCCTTAATGAAGCCTTCACGAGCATTTATGACCAGGCTTATCCCAAACTCTTCTCGAGGCTATATGAGGCCTGTTTTTAGTTTTCTATATTCTACATTGGGGTAAATTTAGTAAATTTGTAGAGAATTTATTTTATTTATTATATATATTTATTATTCATTATATTATTTGTTATAAAATATATATAAAATATTTTAAACACAATACGTTATTTTATTTATTGTTTATGGGACACGTAATACACAGAGTGTACGCAAACCCCAGAGAGTGAGTATATACGAAATGTGTATGTGAATAGAAAAAAACTTTTTTGTGTACCTCATAAATATCGATAAGAGAATATGTTTAAATGTTCTGAGCTGCCTCCTTCGCTTTCGTTTTTCGTGCCTTCGCACCCGACAAATTTATTGCTAATTTTTTTTTTCATAAAAGTACAGAAAAAATATTATTTAAAATTTATTTTATTTTATCACAACCTGAAACAAGCCTGCATCCAGCCTTGATTTTTTAGCCTTAAAATTCACTAGCTGAATAAAGCTTGAAATAACCCTGAGTTTAGGCTAAGCAGCCAGTCTTGGTTCGAGGCTGCTCCAAACGATGCAATGAAACCTGGCCCCGGTCTGTCCCACTCAGGCTCGGTGCAACAAGGCTCGCACAAGTTTGTTTCCATCGTCAGCCTTTTGATTCCCTATCTGGGTAGCTGTTTAGCGAGGCGTCGCAATTTTACATGTTTCTGGAAACTTCGAAAACCCACTTACTATAATGGAACTGGAATATCACTTACTATAATGGAACAAAGAACATCATGGCGAAACAAAAATTTCTCGTCGTTTTTAGGAAAAGTCCTCATATTACATAATTACCGAGATTTTGGTTTAAGGGTATTTTTTTGGCGTTTTTGAAATTTTGTCATATGAATGCTTTATGAGCCTGGCATCAATGATTCTGTGTAAGTCTATGAAAAGAACACTCGTTTATTGATGTTTTATTCTTGATTTTTTAGTGTAGAAATCTTTGAAACTTTTAAACGCGTTTTTCTCACACTTAGCATTTTCAAAGTCGGTGAACTCTCTAGCGCAAAATCTACTGCACCGATCCGTTGAAATTTTACACACTCTTTCTACACATAAATTACGAGGTAACGCGAGTTATTAAAATATTAATTATAATTTTAATTTATTTTATAATAACAAAATTTCTTGACTTCTAAGTATAACCAAAAATTTAAAAAATCAATTTGAAAAAATCCGACTGCGTTACCTTAAGGGGTTACCGCCACTTGCGATTTTGAAAAAATCGATTTTTTTTTTATTGCATTTTTTTGAAGTATAAGTATCTGAGAATATGTCCTGAAAATTTAAAGTCGATCCGAACAAAATTGACTGAGATATGAGCGTTGAAAGAGAAGAATCCGTTGTGTAAACGACCGGCTAGTCTGCCGTCTGGCGCGCTCGACCCTCCCTCCGACCTTCAATGCATTGTTCGATGAAAAGGGTCGTATACCTGGCATTCACAACGTTCATATAATAGACTGGAATTTATAAAAACGGGCCCGGAATGGATGACTCTATGTAAGTTTACAAAAAAAAATATTTTCTTCGTGTAAACTGAAATTGAAACTTTAAACGCGTTTTTCTCAAAATGGCATTTCTGAAGTCGGTTGACCAAGATTACTCGAACACTAATGAACCGATCTTCTTGAAATTTTGCAGGCTTATTTAATACATAAAAATGTAGTCTTTAATCGTTCGATTTTTTTTTTCGAAAAAAAAATGGCCGTTTTATAGCCAAAAAAACGGCCGTTTTTTTTCGTTAAAATCGAACCATTAACTTCGACTGTCCGCCATTTTGTGAAAAATGAATATTTTTTTAAATCCTTCGATTAAAGACTAGTTTATACTTATATTTGACTAAATCCATCCGCATTTTTTTTTCAGATGATCCACTTCGCCGCAATGTTGGTCACCGCAAACCGTGTATATAAAAACATTATTTCATTGACGGCCATTTGCCACTAAACAATGTAATATTTTTCAATAAAAAAATTACTGAAAGTTCTTCAAGATGTGTTCTTTAAGATGGTATATTGATCGATTAAAAAAGTTTTGTAGTTTTCTTTAAAAAATTCATGAAAAAGGCCTTTTTTGCGCTACAAGTGGGGGTAACGCCTTAAGGAACTTATCAACTAATGAAATCCTTTTGGTTTTTTTTAATTCAGATGATCCAGTAATGAGTTATGCGGTTCACCGCAATGTAACTTTTTTTCAGGTGTCTGCGAAGTATTTGCTGTCAATGGCTCATTTCTGCATAATTATCTCCAAATGTCCTCTTAATATATACTAATTACATAAATAAATATATATTAACTGTGTCATCAAAAAAAAATTATCATAAATATGCTTTTTTATAGCGAACTAACCCCCCCCCCCTCCCCCCACAACGGGTTATATCTACCTAGGTGGGTCATAAAATTGAATTTTCCAAAAATATTTTTGTTCGATAGTACGACCTTTTAGCTATATTCCCTGAGAAAGTACCACCATACTTCAAAGTTCAAACGCGTTTTTCTCCAAACACTGTTTTCAAAGTCGGTGGACATGATATCTCGAGAACCACTCGATGGATTGTTTCCAAGTTGACAGAAGATACGACGAGAAACATTTAAAGGTCGTTGACGATCTAATTTCTTAATAATTGATCTTTGTTTTTTTATAGTTGTGTATAAATGACGACTTTTTCATCGGTTTTGTGAGCTCGAGTTTCAGTTCGTTGCCACGTTGTTAAAAAAAATTATTTTCAACGTCGACGATCGTTAACGACTCGTGTTTATTATTAACTTACATAACCCGTTTGGTTTTTAGGTTTCCGATCGACCGTTTAAGCTTGAGAATGTCCACCGCCAACGTCGCGAAAAAAACGTCATCTGCCGGCGGCCATAATTTTGTTGTTTTTCTGTACTTTTTGGAGATTTTTTTAAAGGCTCGTACTATATGTACCCTTGTGTTAAAAAGGCGTTATTTACCAACCGTTTTCCAGCAAAAAAATTCGGAATTTGGCCATTTTTATCGGGCCTCTTTGTAGCTGTGCCCCTTAATTTTTAAAATCCCCGCGAACCTTTGTGAGTATTCTTATTTAGCGATCTACAACAAATTTGCAAAGTATGATTTTGCATAATAATGAAAATAAGAAATGGGAAAGAATTTTCGTTGCATTCCAATGATGCAAACTTCGACCCCATTAAGCATTAAAGTAAGAAGAATCAACACGAGTCACGATAAAAACTGTTATTCAAAGCGATTTTTAGTTTTTCTTTTCTTTGTTTGGCCCTCGCAATTCATCACGCCGCAGCGTATATCCAGACGTCAACTGATAGCGCATTGACGAGATCCATTGTTTCAAAGTGATCGAGACGTCTGTGGCTCTTCGGCGACGGAGCGCATCAGTATTCTGCCTTTTATTTTTCGCCTCTCCGCGCTCGCGTTCGAACCTCGCAGCCGTATACTTTTTTTTTTGTCCGCAGGCTCGATTCGAGTTGAGAAACATCATTATCGCGATCACACGCGCAAACGTATAGAGTTCCGTCGATCTCATTAAAGTCACGTGATACACATCGCCCGCTTTTTCGTGACGAACCGTGAATGGATTTTTCGCACGATAAAGCTCGACCGAATTAACGTCAGGTTTCGAGGATAAACGAAGGGAGGAAGGTTGCGCCAACCGTGTTCCAACGTTCGAAACGTTTGAGTTTGCGTTTTCCAATAATGGTGGCGAGTTGTATTGCGATCGATCGGATAAGTGTAACTTTCCGTGGGATTGCCCAACTTAAGGCCTTAGGCCACAGTAACGGGTATAAAATCATATGCGAATTTAACAATTTTTCTCGTATGAAAAAGTGATTCACTCATAAAATTAATTACACATCTATTTAGTATGAATATCAAGCTGTTAGAAAAGATGAGGAATTCCACGTCACTTCAGCAAGTAAAAAAAAATCCACAAATAATTTTGAAAAATTGATTTACTTTATTGAAAAATATTCACCGAGTGTTGACATTTTTTTTTAATTTCTGACTTTTTTTCTCGTTGATTACCATTTTTTAACATTTTTCCATTCAAATGGCTGTATCTTCGGCAGGATTTGACGTATTTACATTCGTAAAAAACGGAAATGTGCGTCTTTTTCTAGCCTGCCAGAAACAAATTAATTTAGATTTTATTGAGCAAGTCGAACGTCCGTTTTAGGGCAAAATATGCAAAAATGATTTTTTTCTCGAGGAAAGACACTCGTTATTTTAGTTTTTAAAATTTCTCCGAATTGTGAATACGAAAAACGTATTTTTGGTATTTTTTATATTATGGGATTCCTAAACACCGTAAAGTAACAGCTATTTTTATTTTTAAAATTTTTTATTAATATTCGATTGAGAAGTGTGGAGCACTCCAAGGCTCCAAGACATATGACATATATGTCATATGTATTTCAAAAATCTGGTAAACATACAGCGAGTGCTCCACACTCTTCAATCGAATATTAATAAAAAAAAAATTAAAAATCTGTTACTTCACGGTGTTTAGGAATCCCATAATATAAAAAATACCAAAAATCCGTTTTTCGTATTGACAATTTGGGGAAATTCTTAAAAATAAAATAACGAGTGTCGTTCCTTGAGAAAAAAAATATTTTTGCATATTTTGCCCTGAAACGGACGTTCGACTTGCTCAATAAAATGTAAATTAATTTTTTCTTGGAAGGATAGAAAAAGACGCACATTTTTGTTTTTTACGCATGTAAATACGTCAAATCCTGCCGAAGATACAGCCATTTGAATAGAAAAATGTTAAAAAATGGTAATCAACGAGAAAAAACGTCAGAAATTTTTTAAAAATGTCGACAGTCGACGGGTATTTTTCAATAAAGTAACTCGATTTTTCAAAATTATTTGTGGATTTTTAATTTACTGGCTGAAGTAAATTTGTGGAATGCCTCATATATATATTTTTTTCAATGTACAAAATGGCCGACTACTCGAAACAGCTTTTTTCCAATTGGCGTGACAAGTAACTTCAACAATTTTCACTCGATTAACTTCAAATTTAAAATTTATGTTCCTAATTGCATTTTGCAGAGAAGTACGTACGAAATTTTCGATTAATCGAAAACTTTTCATTTTATGAGCAGTTTATGAGCAGTTATAACGAAATTTTTCACTGAAAATTCATTTCTTAAGTTCAAATACTTACAACTTTTGCATAAAACAATATTCTTTAAATTCCGTACGTACTTCTCTAGGTATTCTAATGTAGATTGACGAGAATTTTTGTTTTTTGTTCTAGGTAAAAAATTGTGGATGCTAAATGTCACACCGCAGAGCGCCTAAAAAAAGATAACAAAAAAAAATATTAGTAGTCGGCCATTTTGTACATCGAAAAAAAATATATATATTTTTTCTAACAGCTTGATATTCATACCAAATAGATGTGTAATTAATTTTATGAGTGAATCACTTTTCCATACGAAAAAAAATTGTTAAATTCGCACATGATTTTATACCCGTTACTGTGGCCTAACCCCTTAATACGCAATGAAAGTTCCGTTGAAGTATCCGGAAGCGATTGCTACCGTATGGAGAATGGGAATATAACAAAAGGTGATACTATCGAATAAAAACATTTTTGAAAAATGCAATTTTCTGATCCACCTAGGCAGATGTGGCCCGTTAATATTGGAGGATTTTGATTTTTTTTTTAAACGCAGTGACGTCCAATGAACCTTCAGCTTGGGAGTTTCCGGAAGTTCCAGTACATACTTTTCAAGAAAAAAAATACAAGTCTGGACAATTCAGCACAATTTGTTGCGGAAAACTCAAAATCGGGGTGGAATTTTATTGACTATGGGTACAGTTAATGCCTAGTTACTGATAGTTGAAAGGCCTGGTTTTTTTTCGATTGATCCGTCCATACGCTTTCAATGTAGGTATTGCTTTTCGAACAATAAAGTCTCGAATATTCGAACAATTTAGCACAGTTCCTTATGGAATATCTTCAATTTCATGCACAATCAATATCCCCTAGGGACACATTTCAACTACGGTCATTGACGATTTTGGAACACAGAGCGCCCGATAAAATCGATTTTCCGAATTTGTTTAGCCCAAATCAGAAAATGTCGAACACGGAAAAGAAAAAATCTTTTTTAATAGCGTCCAGACACTTTTTACACGTATATTCCTTTCCGTCCTCTCTCTCTCTCTCTCTCTCTCTCTCTCTCTCTCTCTCTCTCTCTCTCTCTCTCTCTCGCGCGCGCGCGCTCTCTCTATCTCTTCCTCCCTCGTTCTGTCCTCTCTGTTGTCTGGAGAAAGCGTCGTATCTGGTAAAGTCGCAAGGTGCGTTCATCTTTGCACGGATGTTGTGTCACGAGACGAACGATCGTGAGCCAGGGAGTATAGAATTTACGCTTATAAATCATTCCAAGTGGCTTTGGACGTATGAGATAGGAGAGAGAAGAAATTATAGAGAGAGAGAGAGAGAGAGAGAGAGAGAGAAATGGGAGACAGAGAGGAAACAGGAAAAGAGACGAATGGGTACGATGCACGGCTGCTTACTTCGGATATTTCGAGCGGAAAAGACGCATCGACGATTTCTGATATATCTTACCCAGGTTTGTGCACACATAACCGCGTGATGGATTCTTCCAGGATGGACGCTCATCCTTCTCCTTCGAGGAGATTTTTTTCTTTCGTTTCTCATGTTTCTCGCCTCACGTCAAGGTGTATATCGGTTGCCGCTCAAGAAAGCATAATCTCTTCAAGTACGAAAATGCATATATATATATATATATATATATATATATATATATATATATATATATATATATATATATATATATGTATGTATGTATGTATGTATATATGTATAGACATATATACAGGGTGTCCCTCTTAATTCTGCCACCTGAAATAACTCGGTAATCATCGACGTCACAAAAAAATGTTCCAGACAAAAGTTGTACAGTGTGAAGGGAGCCATCAAATGCGAGCAATTCTTTTATTTCGGTGGAAGCGCTGACGCACAGTGAAGGTCACCTCTCCTTTTTTAAAAGTAAATCTTTTTTCATAAAGTTCCCTTGACATTTAAGGTTAAAAAGGCGACTTTTCTAGATAAAACAAATAACCAAGAGTATTTTTTTAAAAAGGGGGTAAAAAAAGTTATCATTTGTAGAAATGTCATGCGAAAAACCAAAAGCAGATGATTTTCATCTCGAAAACCGTGGGACTTTTACTAAACCGAAATTCGAGCATATAGTAGGACATCATCTGGCCTAACGGCAGTTGCAGGATCAATCCATTCATAACAGGTCACCCTGTATATTTATTCTCGAATATATATAAATACATATACACATGTTCTGCGATCTGTATTACCTCGGATCGCGATATCGACCTGTATACTCATCCATTTCCCTTCTTCGAATCTATTTTCCGCAAGAAAAATTATGGTGGACTGTGCCCACAGAAAAGAGGAAAAAGCACAGCGGAAGAGCAGTAGAGAGAGAGAGAGAGAGAGAGAGAGAGAGTCAGAAGAATGGACAAATAAATAGTAAGATCGATTGTTCGACTGATTCATCTATAGATGCCTTGGACGAAAATGGCAAAATGGCATTAGCGCAACACATAACGTGATGATGCATAACATCCACGTGTCGAATGATGGTACGAATCCGTGCAGAAACTTTTCGGGGAGTCCCCAGATCCCACCACATCCCTATAGAAATTCAATAGGGACCCCGGACGTAGGGAGTCCGCATTAGAATCCAAGTGGGTTTTGCACTATTTCCCGATTGACCTCATTTGAGAACGCTTTCTTTGAAATTCTCAACCGGAATTTGTTGGATCTCCCAAAAAAATATCCATTCGTGATCTCGTGCACAAATTTGTTGGGGGCTCCCAAGATGCACCCACATCTCTAATGACGTTCAAGTTCCCATCGTTGGAATGCTCCGAAACTTTAATGTTTCTACTTTCTTAATTTTGTCTCGCCAATTTTGGCTGTAAGAATCGATCAAACGATTCTATGTATCTCTCATTAGAGATTTATGACCGCAATTCGCAAAAAAGGCTTTGGATAATGATGAAAATAAATAAATGAAAAATGAAGAAAAAAAATCGTTGCATTCCAAACATGCAAACTTCAACATCATCGTCTCTATAGGGATTTGTCAGGGACACCGCACATAGGGAGTCCTCATTCGGATCCAATTGGATTCTGCACTGCTCCCCGATGGACGCTGTTTGTAAATTTTTACCACGTTCGAATCGAAAATATGTGAGGTGTCACGGAAACAAAACTCGGCGCGTACATGGGTGCTGATATTATGTCAAAATGCAGTAAAATAAATAACAGACGACATGGTCAGTAGATTTTCAGTGATGTGATTCAAATTGATTTTTGAGATATACTTTTTTACTTTTTAAAGATAATCTTTTTTTAATACATAGAGAATATTTTTATATATATAGAGATAATTTAATATTTAATTATATATAATAATTTATATATATTATTTTATATTTATTATTATATATTTATAAATATATCCACTTATTTTTCATATCAATTTACTTGTTCTGTTTGGAAAATTTGAAATACAGAATGCGATGGGAATCCAATTGGATACCGACAACAATCCCTGCACGAGAAATCGCGGCCACCGAGCGTCCCGGCGAGACGAAAACTAATAAAAAAAAATAAAAAATAGCATCTCACTTAAAAAGTCGACTCCATAAAACACGCGAATTCTGCGAAGTTAATAATTCACTACATGCACGCAACACATTTTGCGAGAGAAGAGACAAAAGTTGGAGAAGGCACGCACACGGGGGGAAACGAGATTAGCGTTAGCAGTTCGCGTTATACGGTAGCGGTCGGACGAGAATACGTTTCTCTCTCACGATTGGAGTGCGCATAATTAAGTGCGACGCCATTTTTCGTTTTTTCTTCATTTCATGCTCTCCCTCTCTCTCCCTGTCTCTCTGGCAATTACAGCGACATCGAGATTAATGCTGCGAAAAGGGCAAAGAGGTTCGGAAGATGGGATCGAAATTACGCCGAAAAGAGAGTGTCTACAACTGCCTTGAAGAGTCAAACGAGAGAACAAGGCAGGTGTATATATATGTATATGTGAATGGTTGGGAGAAAACTGCGAGTAAATAATTAAACGTCGGAGTGGCTCACCGGGCTGCCCTTATCAATATTCATTGCCTGAAATCGAGCGACTAGAGAACGACACCAGTTACTCTATATACAAACGTACCCGTATATATATATATATATATCGGGTGTCCCATTTTGATCTTACACCTGATTTATCTCGAAAAATACTGCTCCGATCAAGTGTTGAGTATAATGAAACTTTTACGGTTCAAAAGGGAATGTTAAAAAAAATATTTTTGAGTTCAACATTCAAAATGGCGACGTTGTGATGGCCGTCATGTTCTTTTTAATGTGATCATGCACTTTTTTCAGCAAAAAATGTATCAGGCCAAAACTAACAACTTTTGTAGAAAACGTTTTTTTATAATGATCATAATTTTTAGGTTAAAATACCATTTTTAACTATTTTAGCGCTTCGAATTCAAAATGGCGACGTTGAGATGGCCGACATGTTTTTTTAAAAAATGGGATCATGAATTTTCTCACCAAAAAAATTGTCAGGCCAAAACTAACAACTTTTGTAGGAAAAGTTTTTTTTATAATGATCATAATGTTTAGGTTAGAATACCATTTTTTACCATTTTAGCGCTTCAAATTCAAAATGGCGACGTTGAAATGGCCGACATGTTTTTTTTTCAAATGGGATCATGCATTTTTTCTTAAAAAAATTTGTCAGGCCAAAACTAACAACTTTTGTAGGAAAAGTTTTTTGATAACGTTCTTAATTTTTAGGTTAGAATACCATTTTGTTTACTATTTCAGCGCCATCCAGAAGGAGGAGGTAAAGTCTAGAAAATACCTAGTGTAAGTGTGTATGTGTGTGTGGGTGTCAGATTGTTGGGTTTCTTCGACAACCCAAACAAACCCAAACAGGGATTTGGCCAACTTTGGCCAAAAAATGGTATTCTAACCTAAAAATGACGAACTTTATAAAAAAAAACTGCTTAAAAAAAACTTTTGACCTGATAAATGTTTAGGTGAAAAAAAAATGCATAATCCCATCTTTTTTTAAACATGACGGCTACCTTGACGTCACTATTTTGAATTTTGGACCAATTTTTTTTTTTCACCGTTTCGCTTTGATCCCTAAAAGTTTTATTATTATTAATACCTCATCGATGCAGTATTTTTCGAGATAAATCAGGTGTGAGATTAAAATAAGACACCCGGTGGGTGTATATATATATATATAAATAGCCTCGAGAGTAAACTCGAATTGGCGTAGACGCGAATCTCCGTAGGTACTATTTCCGGTCCCGTGAAAGTCTCGCCGAGTGTGCGAGAGCCGTGAAATAAATTGAAGCCACTCGGATTTTCTTTCTCCTCTTCCTCATTCTCCTGGTCCTTCCTCGGGACCCGAATGAATCAGGGATAGTCATTACGCGAGTTCGCTGGCGGGTGGTACGAGGGAGGATGCGGGTGGGCTGCGGTGGTCAGGCTGCGTTGGGGCGGAAGCTCAAGAGTGCGCCCAGCGATAAAGAGAGTCGTAAGGAAATTTAATGCTATCGTCATTAATTCGCAGCCTCGGTGCGTGTAATGTCAGCTTCGTTTCAAGCTCGCACCCCGTACACTTTATCTTTCGCGACGTACCACATACTTTGTACACTGCTGAGTTTTTTTTGCTTCTTCTTACTTCGTGCTTGTTTTTCGTTCGTCGTACTTTCGGCGATGCTCTCTCACACTTTCATTGCGTTCCTCGTGGACCAGAGTATTCGTTGAATTCTTCAATAACTTGGATGTCTTTGCAAATTTTACGGAACGTTGAAGTTTGCATCGTTGGAATGCAATTATCTTTTGTTCGTTTTTTTTTTTTTTAATTTTTATCATTATCCGAAGTCTTCGTTTTTGGAAATTAAGGTTGGGAATTTCTAATAGAAATACGTAAAAACGTTTGATTAATTTTTACAGGCTAAATGGGAAAGAAAAATGTTAACGATTGAAAAATTAATTTTCGTTGCGTTCCAATGATGGAAACTTCAATGTCATAATTTTTAGGCACTTTCAAAAATGTTCTCCGTAAATTTCAAGTCACTCCGTTGAAAATTGGAGGAGCTATGAGCGTTTTTATCCACGTGTTTTATGTACGTATATACCTGACGTAAAACTTCAAACGCGTTTATCTCGGAATGACTTTTTCCGAATCGGTGACCGAAATATCTCAAAAACCGATCTGCTTAAAATTTCACAGACCCTTTTTGTATATCAAAAGACAGTCCTTTATCGAAGGATTTTTTTTTCAATGCACACTTTTTTTCTATCACGGATAATGAAACTTTTTTATCTCCATTTTTCACACCAACAGTTGTCAAGTTATCGATCCGGTGTTAATTTCTTTTTAAATCAAAATTAACACACAATAAGTTTAACGTAAGCCCAATAACATACTTTTTTTCCAAATACCAAATGAATAATCTAATAGACAAAACAAATGCGGAAAAACTGACCTTTTTCCGGCCCGTAACAGTACTCACATACTCACGGTGTGAGTGTACTCACATAAGCTCACATAAGCTCCAAGTGATTTAAAAAAAAAATTGAGCCCAAAGACCACGCTACGGTCCGTTTTATATTGTTAAGTACGCTTTTAGTGAGTACACACACACCCATATATGCACGTAGTTTCGTCATTATGATATAGACGATATTGAGAACGGCCGCGTCTGACAGAACAACGTAACGGGTTGCATTGCTGCCCACCTCTCTTCATCTCTTCTCATAGATCGTCTATAACGGCCTCCATAAACAACCATGAATGTTTATTTGGCCCCGGACCATATATTCATTCCTGTCGACGCATAGAATTTTATGCCCGCGAGCGTATATATTGGGCTTTTTTTACCCCCGAGCTACTGTATTCAACAGTCGTATTTATGGTGGAACTGAACAATATCGTGCACATACATACGGACGTGTGTGTGTGTGTGTGTGTGTGTGTGTGTGTGTGTGTGTGTGTGTGTGTGTGTGTATATATTCTCGACTTTCCTGTGAAGTGTAACATTTCATATATTGCTGCAGTGCCGCATACACACACGTATATATATATATATATATATATATATATATATATATATATATATATATATATATATATGTGTGTGTGTATGTATATGTATATGTATATATATATATACGTGTGTGTATGCGGCACTGCAGCAATATATGAAATGTTACACTTCACAGGAAAGTCGAGTCGCTGTACCTGACCTTTCTGACGTCACTATACAAATGGCTAAAACATCTTAAACCTTAACGGTAACTTCAAAAAATTGTACGCGGGTGTTGGACAAAAAGGAAGAAAAAAAAACGATCGGACAGAAAAAAAAGGTGGAAAAAGCCAGAGAATCGCGACAGGAACAAAACGGGTGAAGCATCAAAAAGGGTTTTGAAAAATCGTTTTTTCAGCGCGAGGACGATCGTCCAGGTTAATGAGATCATCGACGACGGAGTAGAGGAACGAGAGGAGCAAGATGCGGGATTCATGGATAAAAAGGATAAGTGGAGGGTGCGATTACTCACTTATCTATATACAGGGTGTCCCGCTTATCTCCGCTATCCGAAATAACTCGGTAATTATCGACGTCACAAAAAAATGTTCCTTTTTGTCAGCAACACTGACGCACAGCTTTTGAAATGGAATGGTACCTTTTTTTTCAACCATCTTGTGGAGCACCTCAAGCCGCATAAAGAACATTGGGCGGTCAAAGTCGTTCAAGGTCATTCAAGGTCATTCAAGGTCAGTATCGATAATACAAATCTAAATATGTCGGATCACTGCCAAATATTTGGTAGAGATCCGAGATATTTAAATTTGTATTTCATTTTAATAGGTGTTCGGGATGACCTTGAACGACTTTGACCCCCCAATGTTTTTTATGCGGCTTGAGGTGCTCCACAAGATGGTTGACAAAATTGTACCATTTAAAAAAGTGGAGGTGACCTTCACTGTGCGTCAGCGCCTCCACCGAATTAAAAAAAAAATTGGTCGCATTTGATGGCCCCCTTTACACGGTACAACTTTTGTCTGGAACATTCTTTTTGTGACGCGATGATTACCGAGTTATTTCGGATGGCAGAGATAAGAGGGACACCCCGTATACAGGGTGAGTCGCTAAAAGTTAGTCACTCGAAAACACTTATAAATATTGATTATGTAGGAAAAAGACAGAGAGAAAATTTGAATGGTTTGCCGATGTGGATATTTTGATTGCCTTATATTTTTTATCTCTAGTGGAGGACCAGACATCAACTCCACCTCCACGTTTTTTAAAAAGAAAACCCGTTTTTCTTTACTGGCTACAAATGTCGAGCTCAGAAGAACAAAACCGATGACCTAGAACATTGTGACCTTGGGATGACCTTGAAGTATTTTAAAAAATTGCGAAACGGTCATTAAGGTTTTTCGGGACAATTGACGAAAAGTTACAATTTGATTCAAATTTATACAGTAAATTCTTTGTCATATACTGAATGCACCCTCGAAATTTCAAATCGATCGTCAACAACTCGTTTCTATGAAATGTGCAAATGAAAAAAAAAATTAATCAATCATCTACAATTGTTTCTATAAAATGTACAATTGAAAAAAAAAACACTTTTTAATATAGGGAGATGCCCAGGCTCATCACCGAAGGGCAGTTTTACGCGCGAAATAGTGTGAAAAAATGTTTAAAATGTTATGACGAACTGTCAAATCACTCGGTACATTATGTCACTGATCACGAAACTGTCATAATGTACTGAGTGATTTGACAATTTTTCGAAACATTTTTTCACAATATTTTGTGCCCAAAACTGCCATTTAACGATGAGCCTAGGCATCACCATATGTTAAAAAGTGTTTTTTTTTATTGTACATAAGACAAACAATTTACTGTATAAATTCGAATCAAATGGTATCTAACAATTCGTCAATTGTTCCGACACTCCTTAACAAGGCAAGCAGAGAAGACGCTGATTTCAGACCCAAATGCAGTTTTTATTGCACATCTTAAAAAAAAATTCCATTAAACGCGATAAATTTTACGATACGATTTCTGAATAAATGATTCTCTAGCGTTTCTTGCTTCCCCGTATATCTATATTAGAGTGATGAAAAAAAATCGATATATGTTTTCTTCGTTCCCGTAGCCAGAAATATTACTATTTGGCACACAAGAAATCGTCTCACAAATTGAGCCTCATGCATCAACTTCAAAATCAACAAATTGATCGTTGATCAAAATGTTTTCATTCAAAAGGAATCAGGGTTACATCTGAACATGTTTCGCGTGACCTTTTCAAACTGATCGGGCTTACTTTACTTTTTTATTACCATTTATCAACACTTTTTATTAGCCCCGAATGAAAAAATCAATTTTTTGCATCATGCTCAGATCTACGTGTAGACAACACATGGGGATGGGGGTGTATGAATATACACGTAAATATAGGTCGATCTCGTATTCAACGTCTATGCACATTGTTCGGATTTCAATGCAGCGTACCACAGCGGCCCCCGCTCGAGCATACGAAAAGGGTTTTTTAGAAGAGTGGCGTGCGCGAGCGCCCATGAGAGGGACTCATAAATGTCTGGGCGCGCCTGAGCATTATAGCGCGGAGAGACCGGATGAACAATAAAAAAAAAAGGGAAAAGAATTATGTAGAGAAAGGAGAAAAAATGAAACTTCGCGAAAAGCCCCGCGTCACGAGAGCTTGATCGTCCCTCTATTTAGAAAAGTAAAGAGAGAAAAAAAACGAACGGAAGGAGGTACAAGCTCTGCATACCCGGTCGTCTATTTTGCAACCCTCGCTCGCTCGTCGCACCGCGTCGTCGCCTCAATATCCGCGAGCAGGGAGAGAACCTTGTTGAATGTTCTTACTGACGGATAAACTGTGTTTGGGTGAGGAATGTGACGGAAGAGAAAAAAACGAAACACAGAAAGAAGGGAAGAAAAAAAGATGGTTTTCTCATTAGCCGCGTCTAGACCGACCGAGGACGCCTCGCGAGGCAGCCTCGCGAGGCAGCTTCTCGAGGCAGCTTCGCGAGCCGATGCCTCGACCGGTGTAGACGTGACTCATTTATCGGCGAAATAACGGTTTTAAGGGGGAAAACGACCCCTCAAAGAACAACGTCTCACCCCTTGATTAAATTTTTGTTCAATACTTCTATAGGGGTGGTTTCGTCGTTTTACATAAGACGAATTCTGGTTTTTTGTTTCATTCGGATCGGTGGTCTGCTTGTGGGTGAAGCTGCAAAACCACCCCTCGACACGCCTTTTTTGGAGGGGTGGTTTCCACCCCTGTAATAGTCTTTCAGCAGAAATAAAAGCAGAAAGTCGAATATTTTTCAATGCTTCATCACATGTATGAGTTTCAGGAAAATAGAAGGGGGACATTTGAGGCCTTAGACGACAGTAACGGGTATAAAATCATGTGCGAATTTAACAATTTTTTTTCGTGTGAAAAAGTGAATCACTCATGAAATTAATTACCCATGTATTTATTATGAATATCAAGCTGTTAGAAAAAATATATATATATATTTTTTTCGATTTACAAAATAGCCGACTACGCGAAACTTCTCGAAACAGCTTTTTTCCAATTGGCGTGACAAATAACTTGAACAATTTTCACACGATTTACTTCAAATTTAAAAGTTATGTTCCTAATTGCATTTCGCAGAGAAGTACGTACGGAATTTCTGATTAATCGAAAACTTTTCATTTTATGAGCAGTTATAACGGAATTTTTCACCGAACATTCATTTCTTAAGTTCAAATATCTACAACTTTTGAATAAAAAAATATTTTTTAAATTCCGTACGTACTTCTCTAGGTATTCTAATGTAGATTGACGAGAATTTTTGTTTTTTGTTCTAGGTAAAAATTGTAGATGCTAAATGTCACGCCACGGAGCGCCTTAAAAAAAGATAACAAAAGAGAATATTAGTAGTCGGTCAATTTGTACATCGAAAAAAATATATATATATGTTCTAACAGCTTGATTTTCATACTAAACAGATTTGTAATTAATTTGATGAGTGAATGACTTTTTTATACGAAAAAAATTGTTAAATTCGTACATGATTTTATACCCGTTGTTGTGGCCTAAGGCCTTAAGTGATGTTTCTTGTTAGCGGGGGGGGGGGGGGGGGGGATGAAACGAGAGAGCGTAGAGATGAGGGGGCTTTGAGGCAACGATGTATCAACGCGTTGAAATTTTGCAAATTAATGAATGACATTGTGATTGAAGAATAACGTTGCTCGAAACGTGTGACCCGTCGCTTTACGGAC
Organism: Ophion ellenae; assembly: GCA_963210295.1. Lineage (NCBI taxonomy): Eukaryota > Metazoa > Arthropoda > Insecta > Hymenoptera > Ichneumonidae > Ophion > Ophion ellenae. The sequence continues at coordinate 26,939,358 of OY723396.1, read as the reverse complement.
ATTTGTGGCAACGATAAAAGTTTTATCGGTGCGGAAAACTTCATGCTGGACCCCCCCGTTGACATGTTGACGTGACTACCCCGTGTGAAAAAAGGCAACAGTTTTAATAAATCGCGAGTATGTTTCAATCGAATGTGCGCGCCGCACTGACTCACCTCCTCGGGGGGCGGGGGTGGGGCGGTGTCCCTTGGTGAAAGCAGCAACAATCCAGCGATTCTGCGGTCGTGCTCAATTTATTCGTAAGAATCGATAAGTTTATCGTGCACACGTCTACCGCGAAATTCCATTACCGGCATCACGTCAGCTGAAAGAACAAAGCCCAATAATCGCTAAAGTTTGAAATTCCAAGATGGACGGCGGCGAGTTATTTAATTCGATCTGTCGATGAAGTATGTAATGATTGTTGCGAATTATTGACTCAGAAATTCCCTGACTTTTCAGGTTTTCCACACAGGTTTCGCAAATATTGTGGGAATATTAAGGTCAAATAAAGAACACTTTTTGTCATCAAATATATTTCTCATTTCGATCCTTGTATTGAAAAAGTATGTTGAACTGGATAACGTAATTTTTATTAAGCTTGAATAAAGTGAACTTATTTTGGCACGTCATCCTGACTCTTCTCTCTTACCTACACGGTAGTCCTTAAAGTGCCAATAATTGGGCACCTTACCCTATATTAAAATGTTAAATATAAAAATAACATTTTTTTAAAAGACTGTAAATATTCGAAAAAGAATATAAATACTAGAGTAAAAAAGCAAACACAGAAACTGTTCTTTATTATAAACAGAAATTTTTATATCGGTGCCAATAACTAAAAAAATAATATAAACACTTATCCACAATAATAATTGTGTGCTTGTCTATCGACAAATCGAATGCAAATGTATAGAGCTTTAGAGTAAATTAGTTTTTATTTTATTTTTTTCAATTTTTAATTCAATTTTTTTTCGAAAATAATACAAAAATGTTAATTTTTTTACTTTACAGGTTGTATTTCAAGTCGGTTGCATTTTTCGTAATTATTGCAAAATTCAAATTCTCAATTAAAAGATGGAAATGATGAATAATTTTAACGGCTTTAAGGCTTTATATACCAATGAAAAAAATGTATCGTTTTATTATTGGCTAAAATGATGTATAAATATCCCAAGAATTGCATGGTCCGAATATGTACTTCGCTAACAAAGCTCATGTAGATTACGAAAAAAAAAAATATTTTTTTATTCCAGCTGCTCATGTGCGTCTCCAACGAGTCCGCGCGTAGAGGACCTCAAAAAAAAGGCCTTCTCTCTGTACCGACCATTGGGCCGCCATTTTGTATTTTTTTGGAAAATAAAAAATTGATCGAAGTATCTTCAGATATATAAAATAAACTCTCCAAACCTCGTTTAAATTTCTTCATCGGTATCTTTAAAAATTTGTAAAAGTTTCTCCATCAGTATCATTCAACCTTTCGATATACCATCCAAAGGTATATAAGGCCTCAAGGGGTCTTTTCACTTTAGACGCTAAAAAAAGGCTGGTTTCATGAATTTTTTTGATAGATTTATATTATAGATATTGATATAAAAGGTGTTACACTTAATAAATGCACTTTTGAAATACATTTTTTTTTAAATGTATGTATTTATGTAACCCAAACAAACTTTAAACGCGTTTTTCTCGGAACAACTTTTTTCGACGGCTTGTTGATAAAATATTCGAAACTACTGAACCGATTCTTATGCAATTTTAACCACATATTTACAAGTATAGCTATAGCGCCTATCAAGGATTTAAAAAAGAATTGTATATTTACTATTTTTGTTTGCCAAAAACAGTGAAAAACGTTTTTTTATATTTTTTTTCGAAAAATGTCCGCCATTTTGTTATTTTTGCATATATCCGAAATCGTATGGTATGCGCTATAGCCGTTATCATACTGAACCTAAAACCGTTCGATTTTTTGCTCGGATGATCCAGCGCCGAGATTTCATCCACAGCGCAGACGTACAATTTTTTTAGGACATTTTTTTAACTACCATTTTCGTGTATAAATAGTGACTTAAATAAATAAATAAATATTTTTATTTCGAAAGTGTATTTATTAAGTATAACAACTTTTATATCAATATCAACAATATAAACCTATAAAAAAATTAATACCCCTTAAATACCTTTGTTATTACTGCTATTGTTTTATTGTACGCATAAATATTGAGTAATTGTTTGTCTGCGTATACTTGCACACATACACAAATACTCGTCGATCGACACGATTGTGGGAAAGTTCAAAATTGAATACAGCTTGAAACCTCGAGCGGTCCGTCGACGTTCTTTATAGGAGCCCGTGGGACAATTAATCTCGTTCCAATGACCAGGCGTGTGCCATTTGTCGCATGGTCACCCTGCTCTCGCAATAGCGCGCGAGAGAGGCAGAAAAAGAGAGAGGGAGCAAGAGTGCGGTAGACAGGGAAAAATCGAGATGACGCGTTTGCAATGCTGGTCAAATATGGTAAATATCGTCGTTCGTTCGTACGCGCGCTTACATATGTCCATTGTTCTCGACAAGCACCCGCAAACATCCACATTCTCGTACGAACGTATGCATATAGGAATGAAAAAAAAATGCCAAAAAAAAAAGGAAATAAAAAATAACAGGAGTGCGGAGTGCGCACCGAGGCGAGGGTGCGTTCGACGTGTACAACATCGTTGAAACGTTGCCAAAAATCTCGAGCGTGTTATCCATATTTTCGGGCCGCCGTGTGTCGAATCGTCGAAGTTTCGTAACATGCATATCGCTATGTGTGTATTAGGATAATGGAAAAAAACATCGATATCCTTTTTTACTTCGAGGCCATAGCGAATGTATGTATGCGGTGAAAAAATAATTTTCCCGAAAAATGAGCCCTTGTGAAGGTCTATTTCGAATAGTGGCGCCCAACCTTTTTACGATATTTTCATAATTCTGGCTTAAAGTCGTGCTTTTCACGTCTCGAAAAAAATGATCGGTTGCAAAGTGTCTTCGACAGTCAATAAACGTGCTTTTTGTCGAAACGAATCATTTATCCGTTATTAAAATTCATTAATAAATTGGAACAACATTTGAAGTTGGCTAATAAGACCTGTTCCGCTGTCAAAAATTTCGACAAATCTTCGAAATATTGTCGTTATCATGATTTCAAGCAAAATTCAGGAAAATTCCCGACAATAATCCGCGCTACTCTTTATATATTATTTTTTGCTATGACGATGAAAAAAATTACGTTGAAGTTTGCACCGTTGGCATGCAACGATTTTTTCTGTTTATTTTTCATGTGTTTTTTACGCTTACCCAAAGGCTTCTTTTTTTGTCAAATTGAACTCGTAAATGTCTAATAAGATTACGTGAAAATGGTCAAGTGATTTTCACAGCCAAAAATCGAACTATAAAAATAATTGATTTTCGTTGCGTTCCAAACTTCAACACTATAAAAAATGGTGTTTTTCTTATACAATATTTTTGATTATATTATTTAATATAACAATAATGAATATATATATATATATATATATATATATATATATATATATATATATATATATATATATATATGTATATATATAGTCAGTCTACCTACTCCGGATATTTCCAAACGAAAACGCGAGCGTGTACAAACCTAAGCAACGAAATAGCGAAAAAAAAGAAATAAAATGTAATATTAAAATGATCAGAAACAAAATGACAGAAATGTCAAGCGCAAGGGTTTTTGATATTCCATTTTATTTTTTTTTCTCGGGATTTTGATTGCTCAGGTTTGTACACGCTCGCATTTTCGTTCGGGAATATCCGGAGTAGGTAGACTGACAAATAAATATACAGGGTGTCCCTCTTATCTCTGCCACCCGCAATAACTCGGTAATTATCGACGTCACAAAAAATGTTCCAGACAAAAGTTATACGGTGTGAAGGGGGCCATCAAATGCGACCAATTTGTTTTTTTTTTTCGGTGGAGTTTTTCAACCATCTTGTGTAGCACCTCAAGCCGTATAAAAAACATCAGCAGGTCAAAGTCGTTCAAGGTCATTCAAGGTCATCTATCAAAATGAAACACGAATTAAATATCTCGGATCACAACCAAATACTTGTTAGTGATCCGAGATATTTCGATTTGTATCATCGATACTGACCTTGAATGACCTTGAACGACTTTGACCCCCCAATATTTTTTATGCGGCTTGAGGTGCTCCACAAATGGTTGAAAAAAATGTACCATTCCATTTAAAAAAGTGGAGGTGTCCACAGTGTGTCAGCGCCTCCACAGAAATAAAAATATATGGTCGCATTTAATGGTCGCGCTTCATACCGTACAACTTTTGTCTGGAACATTTTTTTGTGACTTCGATAATTACCGAGTTATTTCGGGTGGCAGAGATAAAAGGGACGCCCTGTATATATATATATATATATATATATATATATATATATATATATATATATATATATATATATATATATATATCGTCGATCCACCTTATCCCGATATTTCTAAACGAAAATGCGAACATGTACAAATATAAGCAACGAAATCCCGAAAAAAACGAAATAAAATGGAACATCAAAACCGACGAGCCCTTTGCCTGGAAAAATTGTTGCGCGCTCTCATTCTTTTCACTTTTGATCGTACTCCTGCACCGCTAGATCGATCTGCCATACGTCGCAATGATTTTTCCCATGCAACCAGATACATACACGCAATCAAAGAGAACAAAAAAACGTCGATGGGCGCCGTTGGGACAGTATCATGAATTCCCTTCGCAACGCGAACCATCATCCTCTGTTTGCGCAAGGATTTACGCACGAATCCCGGCGCGCGCGTACCAAAATCCTGCATGCAAACGCGCGAGCCTTAAAGCGAAAGCAGGGTCATGGCAAAACTGCCGCGCGCAAAGGATTAAAAGCAAAAAACAAAAGTGTAAAGAACGAGAACAATAACGTGATGATAAAAAAAAACAAAGAAAAGAGCTATAAACCGTTTTTCGTGCCAACGTGCGTGATCATCCAACACCTGTGAGGCCAGTGCGAGCTTTTCTCTTTTTTTTTGTTGCTTTGCTCCACCACATGCATGAAGGGAACCGTGACAGCGAGGCGTTAATCCGTCCATTTCCATTTTCGAATATTGCCCGGAACGGTTGCTCTCTCTCTCTCTCTCTCTCTCTCTCTCTCTCTCGTCCTCCCTCCCGTTCCACAAAGAAGCTTTGAAAATCCGAACATTCAATTTTTCCATTCTCTAAACGCGCGTTTGCCAATCCGCATTGCTCGCGGAATATTGCATTGCGCGGAGATACCAAAAAATACCGTCACCCAATTGGCTATCGAGTAAACCGCGGGCGAAACGAAAGGAAGAAGAAAAAAAAATTTACGCAACGACAGGGGAAAAAAAGTAAAAAGCGCGAGCACGGAACGGAACAAAATAAATTTGCAGGTAAACGCTGAAGAGGACAAAAAATAGAGAAAACTTTGACGGCGATACCTCTCCGTCTCGCCTGGGCAAACACAGTACTCTTCGTCGCGTATTATTTTTCCGCCGCGCTCTCGAGAGGAATAAACCGGCGGAAAATTGAGACCCGCAAATTCCTTTTCTTCTTATTTTTTTTTTTTGAATTCTCCAATGAGTGGAGAATTTCGGAAAATGCCGAGCAGCTCCGTGAAGGCAGGCAGGGAGAGGTGAAAAAATATCGCGATGCAGGAGAGAGAAATCTCTCGCTCCTTCGTTTCTGTTCCTTGTCTTTGTTTCCCGTTTTCCCTCTGAAACGTCAATGTTCATATGCACCCACGCACGCATATATATTCGGCTGCACTGACGATGCGTTTTCGTATCCACAGTTTTGTATGCCGTGGAAAAATTTCGGCAACCTCCCTAGCGCATTTTTCGGCCAAAAACGTTTGCTGTGTGATGCAGGGAATGGTATGAATTGCACACGAGCGCGAGAAAAGATTGAAACAATCGAGGAAAAATTGAAAAGAATTTCTACGATATTAAAAAAGACGAGAGTCCGAGGATCGAGGATGAAGGCAGTACAAAGGCGAGGGTAGGGCATTATTCCATAGCGATATTGAGTTACGCCTTTTGGCCAGTCCCCTGATGTCTACACGCAATGAAATCTGAATATGAGAATCACGCCGGAGAGCGGGTTTACCGTAAGGGGCCACAGCTGCGACGCCTGCGAATAATAGAACGAAGCCCTTCGGTACACACGGATACACGTGTGTGTATATGTACATGTCTGTATGCAGCGGTAGATTGAGAACACGGGGTCTCGAGCCTGGTCTGGAAATCGTCTAGAGACCGAATCCAGATTGCTCCTGATTTCTAAAGAGTTTTCCCCAAAGCGGCTTGCTCCCTCGTTGAAGAAAGATGGAGCTTCTTACATGCACTTCACCATCTGTATACAGATGGTGAAGTGATCTGTATATAGCGGCTTATATAGATGGTGTCTCAAAAGTCGCTTCCGATGTCTAGTGGAGTGGATGGAGAACCGAGTTCCGAAGCGAAAAGTTCCCGTGCATTTTTTCTCTGCGATGCACCGTTGCGTAGATACCGCTCAATGAATAATTGACGACCCGCTGCGCCGCGTCGGGCGCGCTAGGTGGGGGTAGTACGAGCGCGCACGCGCCCCGTCCGCGGCAGCGTCGGACTGGCCGGAGATAAGAGAACAGGCGAGGTACGGCGCAGCGGATTGGCTATTGTTTCATTAATTAATATCCAAGCAACCGTACGTCGGAGCGAAAAACGAATAAGGACTTTTGTCTTCTGAATTTCACGATCTATCTATCCTGCGAGGATAAAGCGCGACTTTGATTTCTTTCTTTCTCGTTCTTACTCACAATCAGATCCACTATTGTATTTATTTTTACAAGCGTTAACCGTCTGCGTGCAGAGTGTTCGGACAACTGCGGTACTATGACACTCTGTATTGCTATGAACATGAGCGTTTGTGTGTACATATATCCCCCCCCCCCCCCCCCCCCACATGGACCAGAGCAATTGAAAACGATTTTTACCACTTCAGAGTTACTTGAGCGTTGAGCATCTTTTTATGTAGGCATCAGTGTGCTCGAGGAGGATTCGCATAAGAGTGGTGGACGAGGCGGAGGCAACACCCTCGGGAACTACTTGTTCGAGTGCACAACTGAGAAGCATGACAGAGCACATAAGAGTGAAAGAGACAGAGAGAGAGAGAGAGGTAAAAAGTAGATGTAAAATGAGACAGGGAAGATGCAATACAGGCAAACGGGGGATTTTGGGGAGAGCATTGAGAGGATCGGCTTTTATAGAGCCGTACTCATGGGCGAAACAGTCATAAGTCCTTTTTTCCCTTCGGTGGCGCCTATGCACCACATATATATTACATTCCATTGTGCTGCATCAAGGGCCCTGTTCAAATGAACTCGACAACCGCGTATTCGTGTGAAAGGGTTTTTTTTTTTCGCGCGATGGTATAATGACCACGGTCATGGTTTCATGACAATATTATATTTTTTCTACAAATCCACCTACAGTATTGGCATGAAGCCAACAGTTATCCACATGATATATTCTTCAACACAAGCTTTGCCGTCAAATGGTGCCTTGTGCCTCGTGTCTCGGACATCAAACTCATATTTTCATACGAGAATGAACATATGTACACACATATCGAGTGAGTCACTAATAATTGAACAATCGAAAACTCCGGTACATATCGACTTTCGACGGAAAAACAATTCACAACAAAATTCGGAGGTTTCCTCACGATCTACTTTCCGCTGGCTCATTTTTGTTGCTGTTCAGTGCTATTTTTCAAGTACCCATTTTTTAAATTCAGCACAAAAACTATTATCCATCACCATCTAGGCATGTGCTTGACGTACCAAAAAACTAACAAGACAGGAGTTTCCTCAAGGCGGGTGCTGAACGTCATACTTCCGCAAGTCAATAATTACACGTTTTAAATAATCCACATTAACCGTGTAACCTTTTTTTAAACGTTTTCTGAATGACGCGTCGACCCTTGACAATGGTTGGTTTTATAGTTTCTAATTTATAGCGACTCAGCCTGTACGTACAAACATATATGTGTGTAGATCCTCCCTGTACACC